>JBAPLJ010000004.1:640181-1280363 GCA_037832345.1 Rhizophora mangle | reverse complement strand
TCAGCCCTTAAATCTCTTGTCACCTTTATGGTACCAGATGAATCCCCCATGGCTTTTGGACCATTTCTGGGTGATTCTGAATCCTTTATTTGGTACTTAGGCCGCTCTCTATCAAAATTATAGCAGTAACATAATTAATATGCTTACCCTACTTGAAAAAAATGTCTCCAATTTAGCATTTTCTTTGCATGACGAAAGCAACAGAAAATAAAAATATCAAGAACAAAAAAGTGCCGATGGTAATGTTTATCATGTTTTTAGGTCTATTTGGGCAACTCATATGTTGGATGCAATAGATGTCAGATGTGACATACAACAATGACAACAACAACAATAACAACAACAAGAACCACAGCAACAACAATAACAAAGCCTCAATCTCAAATTTAATTTGTGTCAAATAAATGAATCTTTTTTTGCCATTCCATTCTATTATGAACTGAGTTTGAGTTTGATGTAAGAAATAACTGTTTCAAATCTTTCTAACCAAAAATTTCCAAGTAAACCTAGGTTGCACTTTCCCTCTCCCACTCCTCTCACCATGCACCTGCATTTGGTCCTCCCTCTTAATTGGAGCATTTATGGGTTATACATGTTCAAACAAATGCAAATACCACTCTTTCAGCTTGTCTCCAATCAGAGCTACATTTACTTTCCTATGAATATCCTCATTTTGTGACTTGAAGGCCATAAGTTTGAGTCATGGAAACAAACCTTTATAGAAAAATAGGAGTAAGACCGCGTACATTTGATCTTTCCCCATGTTAGGCAAAATGAAAATCATAAAGAAAATAAGGCACAACTAACAAACAATATTTTCTAAAGTGCAACTCAACATTTCATTTCAATGGGATATATGGCAATAATTCATACCTTATTCTCTCCAGAAGCCTTGGGCTCTTTCTAGCATTTCTAATAAACCGGTGCCTTGAGAGCTCCTTTGCACTTGGTCTCTGAAGTTGAAATGGAATCATACATTTTAATAACTAGGACTTGAAGATTTAATAGGATTTAAAGCAACAACCCAAAAAAAAAAAAACTTCAATAAATTGTATATATCCGCCAATTGCATGGAAATCACTACAATCAATGTAGCACCCTAAAATAACTAGTAAGTAAACAAAAGAAAAGAACCTTAATCAGAGTACAAATTCAAATTGCCTTGGAATGTTGCCAAATTTGCTAAGGATAACTTCAAATGACTATATTGACTAGTACCTTAATAAAAACTTATGATGCTCTAAGTAAATAATAAAATCATTGGAGATTTTGATGCATTGGACACAAGAATTCCAATAAGAAAGGAAGCACAAGACTTGCATTACATCACCAGCATCTCAACAATGTGAAGAGCAACTATCTGTTGGAAAAGCAACTAACAGGTGTTTAGATATTTCTACTTGCCCTTTGCTCTAGATTCCTTTGACAAATTTGGCAAGATTCTTGTTCCAGTGGGATCAGACCAATTTCAAATACATCAAAAAGAACTCTGTCATAGACTTGTGCGACAGAAAACAAAACTTTATCTGCAAAAACACCATGTATATTGATCACCCAAAGTCAATTTATATTTGTGAATGGATCCATCCCAACAAGGCATCGTATTTCATTCAAGTACCTTCAGCAGAAAAAAAAAAAGCTTTCAAAGAAGTCAGCAGTCTGCCAAACCTCCCCTTAAAAACCCCCCAATTTGGATGTTGAAATCAGTGTGGAAAAAATATGCTGAAAAAAACTCTCAAAATCTCACCAACCTCTTGAGTCTCTTTTCAACATTCATCTGACTTTTGGATCAACCAATGAAATTTTACATCTAAAAGGCTCTGACTGCAGAGAATGCCTATTTTGCAAGCACTATCAACATGGTCACATAGTGATATTTTCAATTTCCAGGTAGGACAGCACAGAAAACATGATGGCAATGATCGGATATAAGCATACTAAAGTGAAAAGGACTACTAACATAGCAGCTAAAATCTATGAACCAACTACTAACACAGTAGCTAAAAGCTATGAACCAACTCACAAGGAAGAAACCAAGAGATGCAATATTAAACCTGGAAATAAAATTCTAATTCAATGCGTGTACAATTCAGTTGGATTCTCCGCCCTCATGAACTTAGTTTGTCCTAAGTTCACACCAATTCCAATTGAGGATCTCAGCCTCACAAGAATTAATGATAGATGTTTTTTTGAACATCAACGAGTGTTTGGAACTGATATTACCCCCACAACAGAATTGAATATAACCCTGACCAGCCAAGCTATCAGATTAAAACCAATTGGAAAACTTCAGCAGTAGACTCATGACATTAATTTGAAAACTGATGGGAAAAAATAAGATTCATGAAATTTCTCTTTCCTATTTTAATTTATCTCCACATAACAAAAAGACACAAATTTTACAGTTCTTATAATTCAATTGGACAGAATACTACTGATTGCTAGGTGGATATTATAAAGACATGCATACCAATGTAAAAAAAGATATTTTCCCACCATCTGTGCAGCATTGATAACTATTGCATAATTAGGTATAAATCCAAGGATCCAACAAAAACATTTGAGGATAAATTGTGTCATTTCCCCATGCTACATCCACAAACACAAGTAAGTATCACACAGATTTTACACTTGTGCTACTGTGTGCAGTGAAATACCGACAAGGATATATTGGACCAAATGTGCATGTGACATAGCAAGAAATTATACAATACTATATGTTATCCATAACATCAGCATTACCTGTGGTATACAATTTTACAAGGAAAAGAAACTAAAGGTAATAAGAAGCTAGACAATATACTTGCCTCAGGGGGGCCTTTCTTTAAACACAATGAAACAAATTCCTTCATAGGACGAGAGAAATGCTCGTCTAGCTGCACACAAGACACAAAATGCCTCTTAAACTAGGAAGAACATCAGGAAATATATTATTTGATGATGCTAACATCAACATAAATCATTAACAGTTTTACATCAAGGAATACTGAGCAAACCTGTGGTGGATTTTCTCGAGGAATGATAAAGAGAACCCTCATAGGGTGAAGATCTGCAAGTGGAGGCTCCCCTTTTGCCATTTCAATCGCAGTTATTCCCAGAGACCAGATATCTGCCTAAATCAAGTAAGGAGTTCACCATGGCAATGTACATGGGTCAACAAAGTTGCACAAGGATTTTTTTTTGTTGCCCTATGCAGGGAGGAGGGGGGGCACACAACAGGATGACAAGAAAGACCAGAAAACCCATAAGAAATAACAAAACTACCTTTTCATTATATCCTTCTGAATTCTGAATTACCTCTGGGGCCATCCAGAATGGTGTTCCTACGAAAGTCTGTAATAGTTAACTGAATTAGTACATAGATGAATGCTGAATAATATTTGACTATCATCATGCTGTAACTCTTAACTGAATTGGAACATTGATGCATGATGAATGTTATTTGAATTTCATGATGTCACAAAGTCGAACAACATGAACAGGAGGAAGATGACAAATTTCATCTATTCAGTGACTCCTATGCAACAGAATGGAAATAAGAAAAACCTTAATAGGCTGTGGCCATATCATAACATGAGTTAAAGTGCAAAAGGCACAAATTGTCCCAGCCAGCAAAACAGAAGAAAAAGTAGATTTCTTATCCCTAAATATACTTTGCAACTATGCAATATTCATGATATTTTATGAAGCTAAATTTTACAAAGAGACAAAAACATCAATTATTGCTTACACAAGATACTTAACCATTAAATATTGTAAGAAAATTTTTTTAAAAAAAAAAATCCTCTAAGCACACTCAGAATCCACTCTATATGCATCCTTCAATGGAATTTTGCTGAACAGAATGTACCTTTCTCCTAGAAATTGTTCTTGTTAATTGTGCAGAAACACCAAAATCTGCAACCTGTCACATTTTCACAACAATAATATAGAATACTTAAAAACAAGATACATAACTCACTTTTTAATGTAAATTCTCCAGACAATTCATTGTTCTTTATGAATAAATCAGAAGTTTCTTATAAGACAATTGGAGAAGAAGGGTTATACCTTAACATCACCATTCTCACTCAACAAAATGTTTGCAGCTGCAAAATTTAGCATAAAGTTTTCACTGATCCAAGAGACTTAGAAGAAGGAAATCAAAACAAAAAGAAAATATCATGTTGGTTCATCCAACTATTAATTCAATTTGTGACACATTTCAAGCAGTCTCCATCATCTAAAGTTATTTCTGAGCATATTGAATGACAACTATGTTCAAGTATGTGGCAAAAGGGAAAACCTTTAATATCTCTGTGAATTTTTCCTTCATTGTGTAAATATTCAATTGCGCGCAGCAAGTCACGTAAAATAAAAGCAATTGACATTTCATCCAATGGAGGACCTGACTGGAGCTGCAAAACCAAGATTGGACTCAGCTTTCTGGATAATAAACTTTGCTCATGAAATCACTTCGAATCATGAAGTTATAGACACAAACATCAGTGGCTAAATGTCATATGCAGACATGATATGAAAGGGAAATGCATGGCCATCAAACTTTGTATAAAACAGAAAGAAAAATTTGAGCAGCTCAAGTCAATAAAGGTTCCTCAAATGCAGAATTTGAGCTTGATGCATCACACAGAAACATGCCAAAGAAGTAACTTACAAGGTCAGCAACAGAGCCACCAGCCATATATTCCATTATTATCCACAATTTTGTCTGGTGGAGATAGGAACCATGGTACTCAGTAATGTATGGAGAGCGGCATTGTGACAGAACAGAAATTTCCTGGTACAGAAGTTGGATAGATGAGCAACTCAATCATTCAATTGCTCTATCAACAATAAACCAGATAACCAATTATATGAGGTGATACCTTCTGGATATCCTCAATTTCATCTTCACTGCATATTATAAAACAAAAGAAAATTATCAAGGTTCTATATATCAAGATCACAAAACACTGAGCTGATGAAAGAGACATGTTATATGCTCTAAAACTTTGAATGCCAAGATTGTTAAAACATATCAAAATATATTGGGAATAACAGTATACTTTTCAAAAAAAAAAAAAAAAAATCTAGTATTTCTAGTGTCCACTCAATAAGAGCCAATACTGGGGCCAGTTCGAATGACAACATCATGCTGCATGGCTACTATAATGGTTGAAAACAGCTGACAGATCTTGCATTGAGTAATGTACAGCCAAATTTGCTCAAGTTTAATGCTTGAGGATTATAATTATTATTGCAAATGATACTCCATGTTGCATAAGAAACTGTCATAGTGAAGCACTACTTCATTTAAGTTTTACCCTGAAGAGATGCTCCTTGAAGCCACTTGAAACTGTACAGTCAACACAATTTTCTCCACACCAAAATTTTTTCTAACCTATGAAGCCCTTATTGATCTAGTTGTGAACAAAATTTGGGAAAACTATAAGGCACTAGTTACAGATTCCTTGGGAAACCTACTTGCATCATTAGTTGTCAGTTGTTCAGTATATTCACACACACAACACACCTCACTGCACAGAGGGTGAAAAAGCAAAACAGAGGAGATTAACGAACCTCAGGTCACATAAAACTGATCAGTGATTTTGGAAGAAGCACATAACACAGAATGTAAACACAATCAATACTTACGATTCTTCCAAGTCAATAACCTTGATGGCAACATCCTTGTTAAGCTCCTTGTCAAACCTGAAAATCAGATAATGCAGGAGGGATGCCAGCCCAGCAAAAGTGCAGTCCTCAGATTTTGACAATAAAACTTCACTTTACACATAAAAAGCTTGCACTAAGAGCAAGTGATTTGTTAAGATTTGAAACACCACGCAATGTTGACCATGGCCAGCATACATAAAAATCTGATTCAGCTAAACTTCACTTAGATGAATGTCTGTGATTGTAATTTTCCAATTAATTAATAATAAAAATGCAATCATAAATGGAAGCAAGAAGCGCAAACAGGGAAAAGCAACTGACAGGATATTTATTTATCAAAATAATTAGTAAACAACTTCTGTATCCCTCAATGGCTTTTCCACATGACAAAAAATATTTTCATCTCAGTAAATGACAAGTAACATGACAGTATCATGCATGATAAACAACCACTAAATTACTAACTTATGTTTTGAAAATGTCTATAATAAAGTTTTGAATAAAAAAGAGGTTTGGGATAAAATCAGAAAGAGGGGTCAATATATTTTTCTGTACAGGTATCATAATAAACAGGTTTTGACCATCTTTTGTGGTTGCAGCAACCAAGCATTCACAATGTATGGAGAGAAAGTAAACTAAAAGCACTGCCAAGTATACTTAAAACTATTCAAACCAGATAAAATGAGAACATTAGGATTTATTTTATTGCAACAAATGACTGCAATCAAGTCATGAGAACTCACGCTTTATAGACATCACCAAATGATCCTCGGCCAATCAACTCCAGGGAACTGAATCTAGCACCAGAAGCCTCCATTAAACCAGCTGCATCAGCCATACCTACGTGGCCAGAAACACACTTTCCTGCTACTACTCACTTTACAGTTTACATAAATTCAAGCCAAATATCTCCACCCTCCAAAAACCCATTTGCAATCCCCCATGCCCAAATTCACATACCCTGGATTGAGTCTCTGATTCTGGCATAATTGCAACAACCCATTACAAGATTACTCTAAAAAACCAAATCTAGCACTAACTTAAGATCTCAAAAAATACATGGAGGTTACACTACAATCAAAGCAAAGACAAAAATGGGGGTAGGGACCCGAGCTTTTGCAGCAGCAGCAAATAAACACAACCCAATTTCATTGTTAGGTGAATGAAAGTGAGATATCCTAAACTGACATCCCAACAGAATTCCTCAAAACAACCAAAAAAAAAAAAAAATCACAATCATGTGACGGCAACAAAACGCCATAGACCAATGACAGCGAGGCCACACCCAACATGTGGGTTGGCTTCGAAAAACAACTCATTTGATTAACTGGGGTTTTCCTTTCTTCCAAAAAAGATTGAAAAATCATGCAAATCTGTTACCTTTCGTACTCTTCAATACTGCCCAGTATCGATTTTCCTTTTCGTTCCCCTCTGGCTTTGTCACCATATATCCGTGTATTGTGCGTCTCTGTCTCCGTCTCTTTCCATCTCTCTGATTGGATCGAACCAAGGGTGCGTGTATGTGTGACCCTGTGTTTAATGGAATTTCTGTGACTTTATTATTATTATTTTTTTTCCTTCTCTTCTACAATTAAACATCTATAACTTTTATAATTTTATAAATTTTTATAATTTAATCATTAATTTATTATTATTATTATTATTTAAAAATTTATTTTAAATTAATTCTTTTAACATAAAAAATAATCAAATATTAATAAATTTTTATTTAAAAAATTAATTTAAAATATATAAATATATAAAATATTTAAAATTTAATTATAAAATTTTAAAATTAATTTTTTTACATTTTTAATAATTAATAATAATAATAATATATAATATTAATTTTTTATTTTTTTATTTTTATTATGTAAAATTTTTATTAATAATTAATTATTAAATAAAATTTTTATTTATCATAATTTTTTTAATATATTATTTAGATTAACATATTATTAGTTTAAAAAAATTGAAATTGATCAATTATTTAGATTTAATTTTTTAATTATAATTATTATTATATTTAATATATAAAAATCACTAATTTTTATAAAATTTAGAAAAAATTATTTTAATTAATATATAAATTTTTTTATATTTTTTATAAATAAATAATAACAATTATGTAAATTTTTTTATATTTAATAATTATCAATAATAAATAATTTTTTTTTTATTCTCAATAATATAAATATATATATACTAATTTAAAATTTATGTATTATGTAAATTTTATATATATGTAAATTATATATTAATATAATTTAAAATAAAGTATAATATGTATTAAATTGTAAATAATGAGTTTTGTAATTGAAAAATTTAAAAATTGGTATTTTAGATTGATAAATAATTCTTATATGTAAAAATTAATCATGATAAGATTTATAAGAAAATTCATTTTTGTCATAAAAAAATTAAAACAATACAAATACTTAAAAAATATTAGAAACACAACAAATAAAAATATAAAAAGGAAACAAAAATTGTATTTTGGTATCCCTTAAAAATTGATTATTGTGATTTGTGATTTATTGTAAAATAATGAATAACAAAATAATAATTTTAAAAAATATAAGTATAAGATAATTGTTAAACTTTTATATTAATTCTCTATATCCTATATTGATTTTTTTTATTATTTTATTTGTAAAATAAGATAAATAATGATATAAACTAAGTATTCTTAATTAAATAATATAAAAAATTGATTATATGTATATTAAAATTTTTATTTTATCAAACTTCTAAACTAATATGAAATATTAAAAATTTAAATTAAATAATTAAAAAATAATAATATATAATGTCAAATTTTTTATGTTATTTTATTTTATTATATAAAATTTATCATAATTATTAATTGGTTAAGTGAAATTCAAATTAAAAAAATTTTTTTAATTGTAAAAATTGAATGAAATAGAAGTTAAGTGGTAAATTAAAATTAAGTTATAATTATGATTATTATAAGAGTTTTTTTTTAATATTTTTAAATTATATATATATTCTAATTAATATACAAGCTTTTTAATATTTTTACAATTAAATAAATATCATTATATAAATTTTTTGGACTTAAAAAATGTCTAAAAATAATTAATTATTTATTGGTAATTTTAGTAATATAAAAATGTCATTAAGGATGGGTTCATGTTATGCACAATTTTTCTAATTGATTTTGAATTATCAAGATTTTGATTTTAACTTTGATGTTGATTTTGGATTATTAACTAAATTACCTTTTAATTTTATAATATATTTAATTTATTTTAAAATTAAAATTAAATTTTATATAATATATTTAGTTTAATTTGTAATCCAAATAATTTCTTTTTATTAGATTTAAATTTAAATTTAAATATAATTTTCATTTATAATTATTTAGAATACATTTGATTTGTTAATTTTTTTTTGTAAAGAATAAAAATGAATGACTCCCTTATTTAGTATTTGGTAAAAAAAAAAATCTCATTCACCTTCTCTTATTTATAAAATAAGATATATATATATATATATATATATATCATATAATTTGCCTCATCTCCTAAGTAATTTCATTGCTATTCTTTCTCTCTTTTTCTCTCAATTTGTGTGTGTCTATATATTATAAGAAAAAATAAATAATTATGATAATAATTATATTATCAAAATATATATTTTACCTGAAAATTAATAAAAATAAATATTATCAATAATAATAAATATTATTGATAATATTATTATAAAAGAAATATTTTATATATTATAATTATTTTAATCATCAATTAATAAATAAGTATTATTAGTATAAAATTTTTATATTAATATTTTTATTCTAAATTTTATATTAATGGTTATTAAGGTATAAAGAATAATTATTATTATTGTTACTTTGAACTAATTTTTTATTATTTTTTATATTTTTATTTTTATGATAATTTTAATATATTATAATTATTATACATTTTTTGCATTTCATATATGTTTTTAATTTAATAATGTTTGTCTTATGGTAGCAGAATAACAATTAGAATAATAACAAATCATTTGAAGGAAGATCGAACCCTACTCAATAATATATTCCTCTATTTACCTTACACATGCGATATATGGTCTGAAAAAAAGAAGGATAAGTCCATTGACTCTCAAGCGCATCATGTGGAGGACGGTGGCCCTCATGCATGCAAATTGCAAAAGCCATCGAGAGACGTACGCAGCTAGCAAATAGAAAGCTAAGCTCTGTGCTTTCTCCGCTTACTTGACACAAATTAAGAAAAGAACGCGTATGTGTGTGTGTGTGTGTGTGTAGCATTATATGCTACTAACATCCCCCAACCCACAAGGAGACTAACGTGAGCATCGGCAATTTGCACACACTATTAGTTACCTCGGCGACCTTGCCCTTCCCTAGTTAGCCTACTCAGATGTCAGGTTCAAGTATGGAAGCACAGACAATGGCGCCAGCGGTGGGCAAGATGATCAGAGACGCCCAGAAAGCAGAGGGTCCGGCCGACGTACTAGCCATTGGCTCGGCCAACCCACCACACTGTTTGTATCAAGCTGACTGCCCTGACTATTATTACTTCAAGATCACCAACAGCGAGCACTTGAACCACCTCAAAGAGACGTTCAGGCACATTTCATTTTCTTACCGGTCATATCCTCTTCTTCTTCTTGTTTTTGTCTTTTTTTTCTTGTTTCTTTTTAGGGTTGAACTGGTACCTAAACCATGCACCTTAAATTGATTTAATCCAAATTGGTTATTCCAAATTAGAACACTAACTGGATCATCACAATCGGTTATGGTTCAAAGCCATTATATTTATTTTTTTCTTAATTTTTACATACCAACAATAAAGTTGCTTGCATGTTCATTTGATGCAAATTAACAACGATAATGAAACTACTATAAGCTAGTTGGAGTACTAAAAAAATATTTCAAATTGTTAAAATGAGTTAACCTCTTTATTTTGGTTACTCATTGTTTTTTGAAATTGTTAGGAAATCATTTAATCCAAAAAATTATTTTGATGGATGAAATCAATGAATATATCATATATTAAACTTTAATATATTTTAATTAGAGTAATTGTTAAAATAAATTAATTTGTTCTATTTTGATTATTCATATATATTTTTCTAAATTGTTAAAAAGACTATTCAATTTAAAAGATTATATTATTGAATAAGATCTAAAAAATTATCATATATTAAATTTTAATACAAAAAATATTAATAATTTAATTTGAATATAAGATATATTAATTATAAAAATTTTAATATTATATTAAAAAAATATTAAACAAAAAAATATAAATTATTAAGTGAGTCCAATAATAAATCACATATCTAATTTTAACAAAAATTATGATAACAAATCATAATGAAACTAATTAAAACAACTTTTTATCTGATTTGAGGCTTAATATTATTTTTTTGGTTTGGTTCAAGTGGTTCAGGTTGATGACTCATTTTTTGCTTGTCTTTTGCTTACCCCTACTTTCTTTTCCCAAAGATTACAATAGCTAATGGTATTTAGTTGGATACCTTCGTGTATGTAGGTAAGCATATCAGTATGGTTTTGATATTTTTATTCAAAACAAATTGTTAGTGGTAATTTAAAAAAAAAAAAATTGCAATTGACTACGACAAAAGTAAAAACCAATTGAACTTCACATTTGCTTTTGAACAACAAAATTTAAGGACACGTTAGGTAAATCAAAGGGGCAGATATTGTGACATCTTCATGATGTGATTTGGTTTGGTTTGGTTTGGTTTAGTCATGAATGAGATGCACAACAACATTTTTCTCCCTTTATTGATTAGGTTTTGTTTGGTTTAGTCATGAATGAGATCCACAACAACATTTTTAATCTCCTAGCAATGGCTTTTCTTTTCAATGTGCGCGAATTGTAAAAGAGCAACAGGAAAGCAGTGATGGCAGCAGGCCGGTCGTTCCGGTCTAAAGGCGGGTCGGATGACGTTTCTTCTACTTTAAGGAGGAAAAACAAAGATCAGGAAACGCTACATGCACACGACAGAAGAATTACTCAAAGAGAACCCCAACATTTGCGCATACATGTTACCCTCCTCGGATGCACGCCAAGACATTGTGGTGGTGGAGGTGCCAAGGCTGGGAATGGAAGCAGCCAACAAGGCCATAAAGGAATGGGGTCAACCGAAATCCAATGTCACCCACCTTGTGTTCTGCACAAGCTCAGGCATCGACGTGCAATTCCATTTTGTATCAGACTTCCAGCTCGCCAAGCTCCTTGCCCCGCGTTCCTCCGTCAAACGATTCATGTTGTATCAGTAGGTACACAAGATATCAAAAAATAATTCCATTTTGTGTCACATATTGGCACAATTGACTTTCAAGCCTAAAACTTGAATTCAAGCTGTAGCATTAGCCGGGTCCCAACTCCAATTCCACTACAGGATCACAATCTTAAAGAGTGCAATTCTAAGCGCTTTTATAATTGCCATTACTTCAGCGTCATTGGAGTCCTAATGTCCTCCGGGATATAAGAAGATGCATTAAAAGAAAAATCACTCTTGGGATCCCGTAAAACTCCGCCGATGCCTGTAGGCCCCAACGCGCCTCGTCGAGAACCATTGACATTTTATTTTAGTATTGGATGATGTGGAGGCAGCTACCATGCGGCAGGGAGTCTAGCATTCTTGGAATTGGCCCAGCGTTTGAAGGCCTTCATCAGATAGCCCAATGCTAGAAAGGTCAATTGTAGCAGCACAAATTACGCCGACGAAGACAACATCAACCAACTGTTGCCAATGTCCAGCTAGCATTGCCAAGGAACAAACACAATCTTGTCCCTCTCCATCCAAGTTGTCCAGCTAATGACAAAGAAAACAGTGCATGCCAGATTACAGCTTGCTGCTCTGTCTTGCACCAAGGATCCCCATTGATCAAAGAAGTCTCTCATTCAGTAGAAAAAGCAAAAACTCGCATCCCCCATTCAGTTTTTTAAAAAAAAAAAAATAAATTTATACTTATCATCAACTTTACGTCCGTGGGAAGTCGCGGTAGCTGACCCTTTTGTCTACACACTCCTAATTAGACTAATACGACCCCCATGTACATATAAATTTAATAAGTTATTGGAATAGCTCAGACGCTATCTATCCGTACACATTTTAATTTCTTGTTTGAATACATTCATAGATCGATCATTGGGTATTTTATATTCATTAAATTTCATTTTTTTTTTTTTATCAAATAATGTGTGCACGTGTGTGTACACACACTTGTATACTTGTATTCACAGTTATTACTATTAATCATTTATTTTAACAAGCACTTTGAACCTATTATCAACATAATGGGTGGAAACATTGACTCGCTTGTAGTGGATACATTTGTTTAGTATCATGCTCTCTAAGTGTTGATTTATAAAAAAGAAATTACTATTTTCTATCCTTAAATGCATGAGGTTATTCTCTTTTTATTTAAGGTTATGCATATTTTTGTATAAAAAATAATATAGTGAATTAAAATTAATATCATCTTAATTTACTTTAAAAAAAAAAAAAAAGACCATTGCATATTTACATTTTTGTATGTATTATTATTACTATTAAATATATATTTTCAAGTTATTTAATGTCATGTAACATTTCCAAATTATAAAACAGTAACTTGCATGAACTTCCATTCCAATATCTAGTATGTTATAAGCAATTGGGTTGGCTATATCCTAAATATCAGCTTAGTTTTGTCCCATAAGAAATGCTCAGCAACCGTACAGAGGAAACCTAATTTAACGCATGAAAATTGACTCAGTATACACACTTTGAGTGCATGAAACAAAAGAAAAACACCAATGCTTCGACTCACTAACGAAAACTTCGTTCTTGTTATGGCGGGCAGATAAGGGGAAAACAAGGTTAAAAGCTTCAATTTTCAACTTCAAGGTGAAACACAGTGCCAGGATCCTGATTCAAATTTGTCAACAAACAGCCTTGTCAATTCCAGCAAGGGATGCAATCCATGCGATTGCGAAAAGATGAAAAGCTTGGACAGGGTGAAACTGCGAACGAGTTGCTAATTCTAGTTAGTATGCCGCGGTTTTTTGTTGACTTTCCATTCTAAGGAACATGGGTTGGACAAAAACTGTTCACCAAATTTTGTTTGGTACATTTTTCAAAAGTCAAATGTCTAGGGACCTAAAAAAAAAAATGGGATAGATGCCTAACATCCAAAAGGCCATTTGAACTTTAAATTTATGCCGTCCAGTTAGCACATACAATCGCTGATGGCATGTTAACAATGTGTTCTGCGGTAGCCTCCCTGATACGGAAACCAAGGGATCAGTGGAAAGTAGACACATGTGACTTTTAGGCATGTATAGTTCATCAGTTAATTCCTCTCTATCTAATCACACGCGCCTTTGAAATCCAGTTGTTGCTGAGCAATGCCTGTATTGTTCTTAAGTCATTGCTCCATCGATTGACTTTCTTACCATTGCTTTGAATGCATTTCCCCGTGTGTTGACATCTCATGTATGATTTTGATGAAGGATTACCGCATCACTTGGCTAGCTAGTGAATAATAGAGCCACTTTGCGATGGTTGAGTTGATCATACTCTAATTGTGACTAAGCAACTCTTCCACCTCAATAATTGACTCACCCCACTTTTTGTGCTTACATTATTTCTATTTTTGTTAGGTGTTTGTTTGATTTAATATTTTTATTGAGTACATTTAAAGAAATATATGACTAACATTACACATTTTATTATCATTAAAATTAAATATAAAATCTTAGAGCCTCAATATGCATGTATTATTAAATATATATATATTTATGTGTAGTATTAAGTGTAGGAATTTTTTAAAATAAAAAAAGTGTAGAAATATGATAAGTTGTGCTTTGTAGGTTCCATGAGATATTTGTGGTGTTAAAAGAAATAATCACTAGTCAGTCACTTTTAAATAATTATTTATTATATTTATTAAGTAATTATTAAATTTAAATTATTAATTAATTATTTTATATATTATTTTACACTAAATAACAAAAATAAAAAAAAATTGTGATTTTAACATTCCAACTTAATTATAAAATAATATGTGTTTAAAATACTATTATTATTTTTATAAATATTAAGTGTTTGTTATTTTTTTAAAACATCAATTTTCTTTTATTATTTTTATTATTATATCTAAAATAATTTTATCTATAATATTATTATAAAAATATTATAAATATTTTATATTTAATTTAATAATATAATATACAATTAAATGTATTTTATTTTATTTTATAAAAATTTTTTATTATAAATTAATAAAAATAAATTTTATATTAAAAAAGATATTAAATATATAATTTAAAATAATTATTTTTAAAATTTTAATATAATCAAAATTTTATTTTAATTTTAAGAAGTTTTAGGTATAATAATGTAATTTTCTTTGTCAATATTACGGAAGAACACCACTTGACAGTGTTGCCTCGCACACCAAAGTCCAATTGGTTATTAAATTATTGTAAACGAATAAATAAGTGTTTCATGCTACTTCTCAACATGATATTTTTACGGATTAAATATGACAAAAAATGAATTCACCGAAAGAAAAGAGAATGAACTTATAGAGAATGCACGAAGACAAGCCTTTATTACGTAGTACATAACCTAATAGGCCTTATGATCAAAAGGAAAGATTATAAACTCTTAGCAAGGTGAAAGTAGGAAATTGTTCTCAACGCTATTCCCCCGCTAAAATGCAATGAAAAGCAAAAGAAAAACAAGATCCTATTCGATCATTTGAAACTTTAGGTAACATGAGTCTTCCATTTTTAGTCAGCAGCACTTTTCCTGTCAATTATAAACACAGAATCCAGAACATCAAGTTGGGATTTTTATATGTTCCTTCATGCATTCCTGGCTGGACAGGGAGGGAGGTCGGGGGGTGACGGGTGGGTCTCATTCTCTCTTTTCTTTCTTTTTGGCTAAGTATATATATATATATATCTTATGATTCCAATGAAACGGCTTCTTTCCTTCACACATACATGTCCAAGTATCACATCTCTTGCGTCCATGCAATGTGCAGAGATGTTGATTTTAATTGAAATTAAAAATTTATTATAATAAAAATTTATTATAATAAAAATTTAGATTAAATTTAATTTAAATTTAATTATTTAAATATATTTTAATATTTATTTTTATATAAAAATATATAATTTATATTATATATATAAATTTTTAATAATTATTGTGTATCTATTTTATTAAATTAATTAAATTATAATTTTTTTATGTTGTTATTAGAATACTTTTCTTAATAAAAAAAACAATGACATGCATTTTTTTATAATTATCGATAAACTAGAATTATTTTGTATGATGTCTTTCTACTCAATTTTCTACATCATAAGGGTTCATTTGTTAGAAATATTCTGCTCCCTAAATAGTCAAAAATACAAAATACATTTATAAAAAAAAAAAATAGAGATAGTTGGAAGTGTTTCATAAACACAAAGAAGTACAAAAATATGTATGCCTTGTAGTTGATATTTACATGTAGAAACTAAATATCAATAGGTTTGAGTTGAACTTTCAAATTCTACCAACGACATGATTTAAACTTTATTCCGTTTCTTTAAACATAATTCAAACATACCTTGTTTGCAAATAATAATACATATAGACCTAAAAAAAAAAAAAAAAAAAGAACATTCCGCTGCCTCCCATTCTACAAACCTAGAAAATTCGAGTAGCCTGGGCAAATCGCCAAACCCCAGCCTCTCCACCTTCAAGCACAGTCCCTCCTTGATGGAGTGATGCGCCCGCTTTGGCTCTATGAACACATCGAAATCTTCCTCTAGCCGCTGTTGTCGACCATCATGCTGATGGCTAGAGAGTTGGTCTGGATCTTCAAAGAGAAATGGGGGGCTAATTCGGTGAGAAGACATAAAAATGGTTGAAAAAAATTCAAATTTTAATTAAAATTAATTAAATATTATAATAATACGTATCAATTTTAGTTGATTTAATTAATTTTAAAATTAAATTTATTTTAAAATTATTAATTTGTAAAAATAAATTTTTTAAATTAATTTTTAGTGAATAAATAATTAATTTAAAGTTTTACTAAATAATATAAAAAATATATAAATATATTAATATTCATTATTTTAGTTATACGTTAGCGTTCTCATGTACCAACTCTTGTTCGAAACTTTTAAAGGAAAACAAAGAAACGTCACATTAGAGCGCGTGGGCGTAATTAAGAGGATGTCGCACGTGAGGGACGCAGTGCTCCCCAACTCGTGCTATTCCTTTTTCTTTTCTTTTTTTTTTTTTATGATAAACGATGCACCGACTCACTGCCATGGCAGGTGCGCACGTGACTCCGTTTTTCTCCTCATTCCTCGCCCTCTGTTGTCTCCCGAACTCACTCCTGTGTTTTGGTAACATCGCTCGATTTATTTATGTAATAATTAACTGCTTTAACAACGCGAGGTGCTACTCAGGTACTTATTTGGTGTTTTTTTCTTCAAATTTAAATCTCTTTATTATTATTTATTTATTTCTAAATAAAAGAACATTTTATATGTAAAGTCTACAATATTAACTTTCTATTTATTGATACTTAAGTATAAAGAAATCTATTTCAATCAAATATACATTTTTTTATAATAAAATTAAATAAAAACATCAACATATATTTTAATTTTTGTCTCCATATTTCTTTTTTTTTTTTTGTTAAAAAAAAAAAAGAGATTGCCTTTTGTTCTTTTGAGCACCACTTTTGAGGCATTGCAAAGGACATTGCTGCCCCAGCAAAGCCTTATTTCTCAGGCCTTTTGATTATCACATCTCAAATCCTTTGTATACTTCTCTTAAAATGTAATGAAGGTTGGCCGGTTTGGTAAGTATTATCTGCCTTCTTATATTTTTATATATAAATTATGTGTAACGTTTATTATATTCGAGTTAGGTTAAAATTAAAAGAATTTTTTAGTGTTATCACTTGACCAAAATTCGTAGATGAAAAATTTTGCTCATATCATCTCTTCAAATATGAGATAACACATTATCATATGTATGATTCAGTACTAAGTTGGATGTAACCTCTTCAGAACCATTTTGAGTCCAGAACAAGTTTGCTATATTCTGTTTGCTCATTGGTAATAAGAAAATGGATATGCCGGGCCAGAGGAGGGTAACATGCAGTCATCCAATTAGTTTACTTGTCTTTTATTATTGCTTCAATGTTCGAAAGCTGTAATTGAATATAGAGGACCTGCGTAGCATCTGGATGCCAACCCTCTTCACGAGTTTTGTAGCTTATCACATCTGTTCATCTTATTTTATATACCAAAAAGAGGTAGCTACTGACTATTATGATAAGATAGTATTGCTTGGCGGTTTTCTCCAAGTCAAATAGGGATGATGACTTGGAATTAAAGGGAGAGTATTATGCACAACAGCAAATAACACACACAAATAAAAAAATAAAAAAAAAAAAAAAAACTACTCAATTGGTAATCAATACGCCAATCTTCTTTCCGCTGAATCTGTTTTATGATGGGGGGGGGGGGGTTTGATTCTACTTACATCTCCTTTTGCCCACTTTAATATGGTTCATCATTGTAGCTTTTCTTCTTTTTATGTCGTATCACTAGAATCAAACGCCTCATGATTATTACAGCTTAGCATTTGATTTAGCAAATAATGAAACATGGTTCGTGCAACATCATTTAATTGAAACTTAAAAAAAGAGATTGATATTGGCTTTTGCTTGACACGTGATTCTGCTGGAAACGATCATTTGTTTAGAATATCAAGCGTGGCTCTCAAATCAATCAAGGGCAATTCTGGCTTTCCGATTGCCTTACCCGTGAAGAATAGGCCAAAACAAGTGACAAAAAGATAAAGAGATGGGGCGTGCCCACAGCTCCTCTACTGCTTTTAAGACTGCAACCGTACAACTTTACAATACATAAAATGGTCCATGCGAGACTGCAATAATAACATTACCATATTCTAAACAAAATATTCTGTTAAACTATAGAATTCAAATCCACTGCTCAGAATCTCTCCTACCCCTTTTGACCAGTAAAGGTTCTGTTCAATTGCCAACAGTCTTAGGCAAATAGGTGGGTAATATTAAATTTTGATTCCATATTTTTAATTATAAATTTATTAAATTTTAAGTTATTAAAATTTGAGTCATTTAAATTTTTGTTTTCTTAATTTAAAATTTTTTTAAATTTAGTTATTTAAATTATTAAATATTTTAATTTTACGTGTTTTACATTATAATTATTAATTTTTTAAAATTAATATAAATTAAATTGAATTATATATTAAATTAGATTATTTATGTCAAGTTGGCTTTCGGCAAATCCTGCCTGGGATTCCCTTTCCATCAATTGGGTTCAGGAGTTTTTATACTGTGCGGGTCTGAACTTTTTCCATACGTCTTTATCATGTGTTCTGTATTTGTACTGCGGCTTTTATCTTTTCTCATGTCTTTTTCTATTTACTTGTATTTATTTTTTTTTTTCCAAATGGTGTAACGAATCAACAGATGCCATGTAACTCAAGCCGCGAGACCTCTTAAATAAAATTTGATTTTTTTTTTATTATTCTTTTAAGCCTCTCTCTTTCTCTTTATTCATTAGTTTTTAAAAATTATAATTTAAATTAAAAATTAAAAATTAATGTAACTCAATTATTAAATTTTATAACAATTTTTTTTTTATTTTTATACCCTTATAAAAATGCTCAAACTATAAATTAGTGTCGACGCTTTAATACTTAAGGTGACACACATCAAAAAAATCTAGAAAATTATGTCAGCAGAAGCAATGAATTTTCAACATTCTAGACACAATTCAATGACGAAGTCAGAAAATTTAGTAGAAGGGGGTATAATGAAAAATAGATTATAATGTTAAAAAAAAGCAAAAATAAGCAATTGATATTAAAAACATAAAATTTTACTTAGTATTTATAATTTTTATTCAATTTTTTAAATGAAATATTGATTAAACATGTTTAATTTAAAACAAACATATTATGAAAATCTTGAAATAAAAATAAATTATCAAAATAATAAAAAAATTTGTAGTTAAATAATAAATTTAAAACAAATATCAAATTTTATTATTACATTTCTTATTTTAAATTTCTAATGAAATGATAAACGACTTAACTTAAACTAAGTAGTAAAAAAAAAAAATTCAAAAAATTGAGTTTATAAATTCTTGTATATTATTTTTTTAATCTAATAAAAAAAAATTTTATCCTTAATTTATAAATTCAGTTGGGGAAAGAGTATTTTTCAGTGGGACAAAGAATTTTTTTAGTAAAAAAAAAAAAAAAAGATATTATTCATGTGTGGACAGTAGAATATTATGGTATTATTCCAAGACATGGCCCAAGAGAAAAAAAATGTTGACATTGCATCCTTGACCCTTTCCATCCACAAAAAGGTAGTAGAAAAACAAACACACCTTAGCAAGTAAGTACACACAATGGCAGGTCAAGTCTTGCAAGCAATAAAAGTTCATCCCACCATCCAAACTGAAAATTTTAATAAACAAGAAGGCCAATGCTGGCAATTTCTGCCAAGGAAAAGACCAAACCCAATTTTCCTACCTCATGCTCCCCATGTGTTAGTGGAAAGGAAGAAAGAGGCAGGGAAAGGAAAATAAAAGCTGCCCCACGACAATTTTCAAAAATTTCTGTCTCTCTGTTTTTTTTTTTTTTTTTTTCAAAAATTTAGGTTGTGGACATAGTCTCAACATCGCAGATATGAACAAAAATATTTGTGATCATTCCGTACAATTGGGTGCATGATTAAACAACATCTATGATGTTGTGTTTTAAGAAATGCTTTTCAACCCCACCAACAAATATGTTAGGGACAAGCAAAAAAAAAAAGCACTTTGTGGTTGACAATTCACAAGCCATTGTAAGGATGCAAGTCTTCCAGGGGCTTGGCTTGAGAGATGATAAGCACAAGGAAGGACTGCTAGAGAGAGAGAGAGAGAGAGAGAGAGAAGATACTAGGAAACAAACTAGAAAAGCGCTGAGTACTAAAAAGGGGTCAAGGTGCTATTTTTGAAATGAAGTGAAAGTGCATATAAAAAGAATAGAAAAGTGCACACTCCAACAACCTTTTCCTTTAAACAACAAAATATAGGAGGAATATTAATTGTAGTTGTTGTTGTTTGTTATTTTTATTTGAATTTTTTTATATTTAATTTTGTTGTTAATGAATATAAAATTTAATATTGTGTGGATATATAAAAGATATAAATTTTTTTTAGTTCATATTTGGGGGCTTAGAAAAAGTAAGAAAATTTTAATTTTAATTAATGAGAAAGAGTACAGCAGGTCAATTAGCAACAATGAGCATATAGAGATGCACACAACATGATAGATAACGAGGAAAGGGAGAGACTTGGAGAGAGGGGAAGAAAGAGGAAGACATAGAGAGATGGTGGGCTCAGGAGGTGCAGATAGGAGCAAAGAAGCTGTCGGGATGATGGCCCTCCATGATGCCCTCAGAAGCGTCTGTCTCAACTCAGACTGGACTTACTCTGTCTTCTGGACTATTCGTCCTCGCCCGTACTTACTCTATCTCGCTCACACACACACACACACACACACACACACACACATGTACAGCAGTTTTTGACTTCCTGTCTCTGTCTCCACCCATCCTCTGGTTCTTGCTCTTTAATTCTATGTTTCTGCCTTTTTTCTTTTTGTTTTTTGCAGAAGGGTCAGGTGCGGCGGTAATGGCTGCAAGGTCGGAGACGACAATGGAAGCTTGTGAGTTTGCTCCATTTTCGTTTTTGTTGATATTATCTGCTTGTGAGTGTGCCTGTTGTCCTCTTGTTTTGTTCTGTCCTATGTTTGTCTACTGAGAAAATTCAAGAAAATGTGAGCAACTAAGTGTAACGATTTGTGACTTTCCAGTAAGTGAAAAGTTTTGTTTTTTTTCTTAAGTTGGATGAAATTTCTTTTCTTTCTCTAGCCTTTCCCCGAGCTATCACACAAAAGCATCAGTCGCTTGTTTGTGCTAACAGAGTAAGTAGAGCGGCGTATAAACAAAGTAGGATCATTTGTTTGTTGATAAAAGTCTTTTTTAATTAGACTTTCAGATAATGATTCTGCAAATGTTAAATGTTATGGGTTCTTGGTAATTGATGGATGGGTTTTAATTCTTCCTTTTCCAGTAGTTTCAAATCCTCTTAAGCTGTATAAGTATCTCTGTTTGTGTGTGTGGAGCCACGCGGAATGGATCTTGACTTGTAAAATTTCGTGAAGGATGTTGATGTGGGAAGATGGGTTTTGTAGAGGACGAGTGGGAGATTGCTCGGAAGAGATTGATGGGGACGATCTTGTCCGGAAAGCATTCAGCAAAATGTCCATTCAGCTATATAATTATGGAGAAGGGTGGGTACTGGGTAGGTGTTATTATTCTGGTTTTAGTCGCTCTATCTCAAGTGGAATCTTGCAACAGAGGGTTAGACTGAACCAAAAGAATCAAATGATGTCCTTTTTAGTTCTTTGAAAGGTTTTTAATAAATTCCTTTGTGCAGGTTGATGGGAAAGGTTGCTTCAGATAAGTGTCATAAATGGGTCTTCAAGGAGCCTACTGAATGTGAACCAAATATCGCGAATTACTGGCAGAGTTCTTTTGATGCTGTATGCAACTAGGCCAACAAATCTAGTATCTTTTCTCCTCATTTTTTTTTTTTTTTTTTAGAAGTTGGGATTTTTATCAATGTATAAGTTAAAATTGGATGTGGAAGTTCATTTTGCTTTATTATTGGATTAGATAAAATCATTGAAATGAACCTCTCAATTTTGATGTGATTAACTGCAGCTTCCTCCTGAATGGACCGATCAGTTTGACTCTGGAATTCAGGTCAGAACCAAAATGGCTATATTCTACTTTGTTGTCAGTCTTATCTGTTTTTTTCTTTTTTAATTTCAATCAATGTTTGCCATTTTCCAATTCTGAAGTTCTTCTCCTCAACTTTTGTTGGCCAGACTATTGCTGTCATTCAAGCTGGCCATGGCCTCCTACAATTAGGTTCCTGCAAAATTGTGAGTATCATGCTTTTTCTTTTTCCCCATTTCATTTAAATTTTTTTATTACCTTTTTCTTTCCACTTTTGCTTTTTCAAAGGTTAATTTCTAGGAGTGGTTAGTGAAGTTGTTTTTAGTACTTGCTTGTTAGAAGAACCATTAGTAACTTGCATTAAAAGGAGGTACCAGAGCAACAGACTCGTGTGCCAGGAGTCTGGCAAACGGTATCTGTTATCTCACCCCTGTTTTACCGAGAGGTTGTTTCTACAACTGGTGTTGTAACCAAGTTAAAATGGAGTAATTATTGTTATACCAAGGCTTGCCCTTTCATTAGTAGCTTGCATTGCGAAATTTAGTCTCATCAAGCGGTTTGTCTATGGTCAGATACCCGAAGACCTTCATTTTGTGCTAAGAATGAGGCATACATTTGAATCTCTTGGCTCCCAATCCGGCTTCTATCTATCTCAGCTCTTCTCATCAACAAGAAATGCTTCCTCTTCCTCCTCCATTCCTACAAAGCAATCTGCAATCCCAACACAGCTGCCTGCCCCCATCTTCAACTGGGCACAAGGGCCACTCCAGCCTGCAGCTATGCTTTCTTCCCCAAATTTCCACAACCCAACAGCTAGACTCGGATTTCCACAAGCCAGAGACGAGCCCCACATGTTCCTCCTTCATCATTCATCAGAAAACCAAATGGAAGAGATGGTGGGAGAGCAAGAAAGTGACATTAAATGGCCTAATGGGTTGTCTTTCTTTAATGCCCTCACTGGACAAGCCGATGAGGCGAAGCTTTTGTTCAACTCTGAGAGCTTAGGAAACCAAGCAGACCAAAGGCAGCAGCCTCTTATCCTTGAAGAAAAGAATCCAAGTCCAAATTCAGAAGCTCCAAATATGCATATCGGTAGCAGTGCTAATCCTAATGAGTTCATGAGCTTGGATAGCCATCCGGATAGTATGAGAAAAATGGAAAAGAAGTTTAGGAGGAGTTTCACTTTACCTGCAAGAATGGCTTCTTCTTCATCCTCAACTTCAGTCAATCACCATCAGCACCAACCAGCAGACTACAAAAACCCTGAAGCAGGAATGTATCAGGATGTCATGGGGACTTTCATGGAATGAAATTTAGGCAGCCTCTAGTGGAGGGTCCAATGTAAGAACTTGTGTGTGGGAGACGCATTTGTGGGTGGATCTGCCGCCCCGCACGGGGTGGTTTAGCTACTGGAATGTGCGGTTGTTTTCGTGTTCTTTTACCTCCTGTTTCTCTTATTAGTTTGTTGAACTTTCTAATTATTTGTAGTTCACACTCTAGCATGAGTTTTCCACTCAAATTTTCTTGAATTTGAGGAACTTGGGATGCTTCGTCCCCCCCAGTGTTTTGACTTCTCACAGGCACTCACGGGGAATTTATTTGGCTCTGATCGAGCCGTAAGCTACAATCAGCATATAAGTTATAAACTGAATCCATAAACTATGGGTTATAAGTTATAACATATTGTGTTTATGTGACATTTTCCTGTTTTCTTCTGGCAGGAACATTGCAGAGTTGTCTTAATATTAATATTAATATTAATGTTATTATTTATTCTTTTTTAGAGCAGGTTGTCCCAATAACTTAATTTAAAGGATAAGTTAAAATAAGACACGCGAGAGAGAGTGGATGGAGAAGACAAAGAGCTTCTTACATTTCTATTGTTCGCTGTGTTTGTGCCTCTGGTTTTGCCATTGCCATGCATGACCCTATCCTCCACGTGATGCGCAAAAGAGAACAGGAATACTCTTTGATTGTTTTCTCGCCGAATCTCATGTCTGAGGTCAAGAGAACGATGTGCCATTGAGTCTATTAGCTTGGCGGTGAATCGAGTTACCTTATGTTAAGCTGCACCATGTTTCATTTGAAACTATTATTTTTATAAATCAAAATAACAATAAGTGACTTTGAATCTAAATGACTCTTAATTTTTCATTAAAAATTTAAAATTTTACAAATTTCCTGAAAATATTTGAAGACAGGCTTAACTTGGAGTCTGTTGGATTTGACATGAAGGGAGGATTGACTGGGACTTGCTTAAAGTTTGACTAAAATGACCATAGCTCTTCTTTGTATTATTTCTTTGTACTTCTGTAATTTCCAATGAGCTCTTAATAAAATCATTCCTTGTGTTATGGCTTGCTTTCTTCTTCAAAACTCATCAAATGTATTCATTTCTGTTGGTTAAAATAAGGATGATGACATTTTATAATTATGATTAAATTCAAATACATTGAAAACGATGTCATTTTAACCAACTTTTTAAGGTTAAATTAATGAAATCTTAGCCAGAGGATATTGATTGTCAGGACATGTGACCTCAGGATTCTTGGGGTGCAAACTAAGATCTAGGGAGGTGAAATGCAGAAGTGGGAAACCACAGAAAGATGAAATATGTTTAAGCCCGGAGTGCAACAAGACCTTAGGCATCAGTACGCTCAAACCTCTCGCTCCATTGATGTTGGAGCCCATTATCCCTCTCCTCCCGTGGGCGGTAGTCTTGTAGAGAGAGAGGATAGGATCCCTAACGCAATTTGAGGTAGTTTTGGTCATGGTCAAATGTTTTAAAAATTAAACCAATAATTGAATTGAAAAATTTAACAGTTTATAATTTTCAATTCAATTAATTTAATTAAAATTTAATTAATAAAATTAATATTTAATATTAAATATATATAAAATTTAAATAATATAATTTTAATTTTTTAAAAAATAAAATATAAAAAAAAATTTTAATTTTTTTAAGAATATTTTAAACTAATTAAATTTAAAAAATTATATCAATTCATTAATTTATAATTTAATTAATTAAATAATTAATTATTAAAATATTAATTTTTAAAATAAATTATATCAAATTACACTTTAATTTTAAATTTTACAACCAATCCATTTGGTCCAATTTTCCAAAACCCTCGTTTGTGACAAACTCGTGTGGTAGTTATGACTTGCGCAGGAGGCCTCCCAATCATTTCTTCTCTTAAGAAAACATTTAACTAACCAAAATTACGCAAGACCAGAAAATGAAAGTCCCCAAAAAAGATTAAAAATAAAATAAAAAAACCGTTTAACAATATAATAAAAAAATACACAATTTATTTAACAGTTTATATATTATAATATTTTCTGAATCTAATAATTCTTTCATCGCATTACGCCGTATTTATATACTTACCGCACGCGATATCACCTTATTTTTTCCGAAATGTTTTCAAAAGAGAGAAGAAAAAAAACAATAATAATCAAGAAAGCACAAACAGAGACGGTGGCATTACACTAGAACTGAGAGTGGGGTCCACATATGTGTGCGTGTGTGGGGGTGGGGGGGGGGGGTGAGTGTGATGTCAGCTATGGGTGCATGTGCATCCTCGTCAACGTACTTCATCTCCCACCTGTCTTTAAAGCTACTTGTGTTCTGTCTTCTGTTCTTCTTATCATGGCTACAATAATTTTGTGTTAAAGTATATTCCTGTATCAGACACAGATTCAGACATCTATACCCATATATTAGCTCTACACAACACAACAAGAAGGCATGGCCGGCAAAGAAATTCTACACAAGATGAAGGTGTGTATGTATGCACGTGTATGTTTTGTCTTTCATGACCTAGGATAGAATCTGTTGACTTGGATTGGCCGTTTTGAATTTTTTTCATTTTGGTTTCTCTTCTCATAATTGGTAAAGTGAAAATGTGTTTGTTTTTGCTTGTGTGCTTATTGGATTCGTCTTCCCGAGTCTAAGATTTTTGTTGAATTGAGGATTGACAATGACCCAGATAGCTGAATTTGCGATTCGTTAGATTTTCGATGTGGAACTTCAATGGAAATATTGTTCTGGGTTGGATTGCATTGGATTTTCTGTGTCGTTGGTACAAGCAATTCCGTGTGTGTGTGTGTGTTTATTTTTATGCGATTTAGAGCCTAGGGGTGGATTTTCATCGCCTTTTCTCTTAGAGATTGTATGGCTTAGGCACTGGGTGTTTCCTATACAAGGTGGGCACTTGTCATTTGCAGACAAGTAATCTTGAGACCATTGGCAAACTGTTTTGGGATCCTGTGGGAATTATCCAATTGCCTATGTTTAACTGAGTTTCTCTGTTTCGCTCAAATTCTCTGGGTAAAGCACATGAATCTATTGGGATTGGCTGACTAGGCATCCGAATGAACCTAAAATCTAATCTGAACTTGAGGCTCACATCAGTGGTTCAAATCCTATGTCAGTGCAAAGAATGTAATGGGTTGGCAATCTCTTTGGGCGGCTTGTGATCTAAGTGTTCTATGGATTGGCAGGACTCTCATGGGTCTGGGTTTAGCAACCTAAGGGATTTCTCATCATCAAAAAAGAATTGAAGGAAAAAGATTTAGGCCAGGAGTACCCTCCAATCAATATTCATTAAGGGTGAAATCTCAAAGACAGATTTTATTGATTAGAGGTGATGGGAGTTTCCAGAATGAACCTGCAAAGATCTTTCTTGAGCAGAGAGGATTTTGCAATCATTATGCTTAGATCATTTAACAGCAACCTTACTGCTTTCTTTGCTCAAAATTTGTTCAACTAGCAAATGTGTTTTTAATTTCTCGCTGTGTCAATTTTATTAGTAGGTAGGGCAATCATGAATATGGGCTTATCAATCACCAGTCAATAGGATCAAAATTTGTGTCTTAATATGATTTGCATGGGCATGATACATGATATTGTGTCCAGATAGGATTTACATTTTTGTTTCTTAATTGATGTTGTTTTCCTTTGATGTGGAGTTGGTCACTGTACACAGGCAAGCATGCATTTTTAGAATGTTATATGGTTTAGGCTGAGATCCCATCAGCTAGTTCTTCTTAGATCTATAAATTACAACCTTCAAAATTGTTTGTCAAATTTTCTCATTGGGAGATTTGAATATCTGTACCATCCTTCTTCTTGTTTGAGAGAATATATTCGATTCTGGATTTGCCTAGGTTTCTACTTTATCTGGACTTTGCTCTATGGTTCAGTTGCTTGAATAAAAGCATTAATGTTGCAGGAGAAAGTTGGATTAGGTTCTTCTCAAGACTCTGGAAAAGGCAAGAGTAAGATGTCAAAGCATGTGACACATGGCTATCACTTGGTAAAGGGAAAATCTCGTCATCCCATGGAAGATTATGTTGTTGCAGAATTTAAGCAAGTTCATGACCATGAACTTGGTTTATTCGCAATATTTGATGGTCATTTAAGCCATATAATTCCCGATTACCTGAGATCAAATTTGTTTGACAATATTTTGCATGAGGTAAGCCAGAATTGCACTTGTCATATCTTGTCACCCACCAAATATAGATTCTGTTTCAAAACTTTCACGGTTGGAGCCTAAGTCTGCTGCCATATTTCAACTTGTTTAATAATGTTGTAGCTTGTTTATGAATTTCCTTTCTTAGCCCATACTTCTAGTTTGTATTGTGATTAGTTAGCTGAAATTAAGATGCATACTTTGTGAGCAGCCAGACTTCTGGACAGAACCAAAAAAAGCCATGAGGAAAGCATACCATATAACCGATGCTGATATTCTGGAGAAAGCTGTCGACTTTGGTAAAGGAGGTTCGACTGCTGTGACAGCAATATTAATTGATTGTCATGAGCTGGTAGTAGCCAATGTCGGTGATTCTCGGGCTGTTATCTGCAAGAAAGGTGTGGCGAAACAACTATCAGTTGATCATGAACCAAGTGTGGAGAGGGAGGACATTGAGAACAGAGGTGGCTTTGTGACCACTTTTCCAGGTAAAAACTGCTTTAATGAATAGTGTTTAGACCCTACATAAGGATTGGCATCCAATTGTATGAGCTTTATGATTATAAATGAACTATATGAATGTGCTTGTTGTCTTACTTCTAGGTGTTACTCAAGCAAAGTACATAATGGAATTCTGAGAATGGCTTGTATTTTTACCATGAACTCGGTTGCATGGTATGGGAACATTTGTAAATGGTGGAATTTGAAGACACTTGCAGTTCAGACATTGATAAGTAGAGCCAAACATGAGCTTGGATGCACGGCCTGAGTTTAGTTATCAAATTGTGCTATTTTTTCATACAAATGGTACCATTTTGCCATACGAATGATTAGATGCTTACTAGTCTTGCACCCTTCATTTCTTCAAATTCTTTTCCTGCATGTGAAACCCTTTCAGTTAATGAAATCACCGTCATGCAATTAATTGTGTCCTTAATAAAGTAGATTCTTTCAGTAACATTCTTAATGCTTTGTTCACTTATCATTACCAGCATGAAGAATTCAACTTGTTGAATGCAGGGGATGTTCCTCGTGTTGATGGGCAGCTGGCAGTGGCAAGGGCCTTTGGTGACAAGAGCTTGAAGTTGCATCTCAGTTCAGAACCAGATGTTGCAATGGAAATGGTTGATGATGATACTGACTGTATTATCTTGGCTAGTGATGGATTGTGGAAGGTTTGTTCCATTTGAATTTCTGTTGCAAGCACCTTGGTTTCAGACTTTTCCTGCCTTGTATGGACTAAAATCTGTTTCCATGGTCCTAGGTAATGTCAAATCAAGAAGCAGCAAACACTATCATGAATGTAAAGGATGCTCGTGCTGCAGCGAAACGACTTACTGAAGAGGCACTTAATAGGAAGAGCACCGATGACATTTCCTGCATAGTTGTTAAATTTCAGTGACCCTGCTTGAGATATCCTCTTCCAGCTCCATTGCTTTACAGAAGTTTTCCAAGGTTGTGTTTGAGGCACTCTTACTCTATCTTGTGCATATTCTCTGTCATGCTGATGTTTGACTTGCCATTTTTCTCTCTTTCTGAAGTTTGGAAAGAACTGCCCTAGAAGACCCATATCTAAATGTAATTCTAAAGAATGTGCAAATCACTTCCATTTTGTATGCCAATCTGGTCTGCTTCTATGGTGGATTAAATTAATCTGCCTTTCTGATTGAGTTGTAAGTTGTGAAATTGTTGTCAAGATTTTCTACTAGCTATAAATTTTCTCCTAGTTCCTAATGTCTTGCAGGAATGAAATCTTTGGTCTTGGAGGCAACATAAGCTAGTTCCTCAAGTAAACTCCACATTTGCCTGGCTTGACTGCATTCTGGGCAATTATCCTCTTGGTTTGATCTAAACATTTTGTGCCAGTGTTGACCCAGCACTGTACTAGGCTAACAACAACTGGTCCAGTGAAAGTCGTGTGAAGTAAGCAATAGTGTAAGGTGTTTGTGCGCTAAGATGTCATTTTATTTCATCCCTTACTGGAGGGATGAACTCAAATCCCTTTTTGTAGTTTTAATCTCTTAGTGATAGTGAAGCCTTAAAAAGAGTTCCTGGAAAAGCCAGGAATGCAGAAAAGAGAAACAGAAGCATATATGATTCTAGTTACAGGCATGCAAAAGCCTGAAGATCCTGAAGCGCACCTGGAATGCAGTATGGACCTGGCAAGGTCTGTAGTGAAACAGAAGGAATAGTCGTGATATGTTAATATCCCTGTCATTTTACAGCAACCTTATGGACAGTTATAGTTAGTTTAAAGCAGCATCATTTTGCATTATTCTTTCTGTAGCCAAATTACAAGAGTAAGATCTTAATAAGCACATATGATATGGGCATGAACTCCAATGGCCACTCTGGCAAATATCTTTATAGTACCGCCTCTTCACGATTGCATGTGTAACAATACAAATTGATATTCTCACAATTAGAATCAATGCACAAGCTTGAACCTTGTATTGCATAATCACTTGATGATGGAAGAGAGGAAGCATGAGAAGTTTGGATTTTATCTGATCTGGGACCATCTGCAAGCAGTATTCCCAGGGAGAGTTATAGTGTATCTGCTGCCTCTATCTGCAACAGGCTAATGCTTGCCTTCCTTCAACTGAGTTCGGAACCCTTTGCGATTGGACCCTTCTCCATAAGTTTCAGCTAAGCTCTTCCAGCAGCTCCTCTTGTTCCGTCCTGCCAGACACAGGCAACAACTCCTCTTTGCTTCATCACAGCCCGTGGAACCTATATGTATACAAATTATATTGCTATTTAAACATCTGATAAAGGAAGTACTAATGAGCTTCCTAATTAGGCGAGAGGAGGTAGCCCTAGTTTCAATGCGCTGAAGATGCAGGCAGAAAGCCGAAGTGAAGACAGCAATTATCAACGGAGGCGGTTCCAATTTCAAGTCCACCTTCCACCTATTTCACGGAACCAGAATAATTTAATGCACCTCTCTGGTCATTTTTCTCCATTGGCTTACTGTGGTATAGGCGGAGAAGTGCTCTTTTCAATGTTGAGTTAACATGTTACTGTATGGCCCTATTTCCCTCTACTACAAAATTGGCTACGTTTTGGCTTTTCCATAAAATCAAATAGAGAGTGTCACTGTGTAGAAGTCTCGTACACTCAGCACCCTATTACTTATCAAGTCACGTACACCTTGTCTGTTCATAATACGCTCCAAATTCCACTGATGCTTTTGTAGTTTGGACGCTGTGTAAATTTTGAATGAGTCTCAGGGAAAATGGCATTGAAAATTTCCTGCAAATTGCAGCCAGCAATCCTGAATCGAGAGGGAGAGATGAAGAAGGCTCAAAATTCCAGGAGTTATCCAATCCGAGTCAAGTAAGATTACATCATTATTGAATTGACAAAAATGAAATGGAAGAGAAAGGAGCAATGTAGAGAACAGAAATACCTGCTGCATTGCTGACAAAAGCGCTGCCTCATACTGAAAACCACGACGGCTGGTGCCTTTGCATGAACCTCACACACTTTATGGCGCCTGTGGTACCTCTTAGATTCAGTTAAATCAACTCCCCACTTCTCCACTTGGCAAAACGGCAGGAAATGATCTTTTGCTTCTCTCTTTCAAACTGCGCTTCCCTGCAAGATTCCTAGCATCCATTGTTAGAAGGTATCACTCAGTGTGGGGGTGCTGGCAAAGTCGTTGTGGTACTTAAAGTACCATATACGTAGGCTGGTAGCGTGTAAGTAAAAGATGATAAAAGGGGGGGTGGGCGGAGGATCACGTACTACATATTCTTGAGTTTTTGTGTGTTGATACTTGTCTTGTGTCAGATGAAGCAATGAATGATTAGAAGTTTTAAAAGAAGAGGAGATTGCATTTTGGTTCGTTGGTATCTGCTCTCAGAGTACCCATCTGCCTGAACCTTTGTTATGAGTTGTTACAGTGGTCAGCTCATTTTGACATTGGACCTTGTCTGGTTCATCTTTAACTTACGGGCCCTTTGGTGCAGGGAGCCTATGTGATTGAAGAATTAGATAGCCTGGGACAAACTCTACTCTACCAATGTGGTTGTATTTCACTAACCATGTCATTTTTGCCAGAAAAGCCATAAAATTAAGGTCAAAGAAAGTTCTACAAATTGTAAAGCAGACGTGTTACAATTCTGTAGAGTAAATTGCTTAAGGTTACAGAGCACAATAGTGAAGGTATTCACATAGCTGGTCAAGCCAGGAGAAGGACAAGTCAATATTTAGTACACTTTGATGGACTGTGCAGCAGCAGCCCTTGCGCAAAATTCTGCTTCTCTGGGCTGGACAATCAGTGTACTCTGACAGAGAACCCCATATGCTTCTTTTCTGTTCGTGTGGGCTAATAGATCTTTTAGTGCTTCGGCCATAGTCAATGCCAAACTTTATTTTCCCTCTTCCTTTATTATTATTATTTTTTTAATATTTCATTTTTCTTGTCTCTATAGGTTTCAGAATTATAGTTCAATTCATTAATGATACAGAACGGTGAATTGCATATCATAGAGTCCTATTAGTTGTACATTTATAATAGTTTGATATACAATTATAAGCGTTGATGGGACCACAAATGTGCACAAAATGGTCATAGTGTTGTCACCTAACTTCCACATGGAGAGACTTCACCTTCATGTAATTAAAGCCAATGTCCAATTTGGAAAATTTGTCCCAATTTTATATTTAAGAGTGGTTAAAACTTTAAGCAACGGTTAGGCTTTCCTCTTAAACATCATACAACCCCACCCACCAAAACTCTTTCAACCTCTACTCTACATTTTTTTCAATTTTTAGGGACTAGGAATCGAACTCATATTCCATGTCTACTTTAGTAAAGTAAACATGGTCTTGGGGTTCCATGGCCCTGTGTGCCTCAAACTTTCATCTCTCTGCTTTTCCAGGTTGCTCTCTTTTTGTTGGTAAACCACAACGGTCAGCCAACTTTCAAAATGGCCATCGCTCTCAGTATTGAGTTGGAGCATTGGTCCCTATATTCTTTCTTTTCAAACTCTTTTTGTTTGTTTGAGCTCATAGATACACGTATATCCTCCTATTATGGGTACGTACCATTTTATACCAACGAATATTTTACTGCTGCTTTAGCGTACTTGATGGGCAGCCGGGACTGAGTCCAAAGCCTCTGGGGTTCAAGGTGGAATGTTGCTTTATTTGTAAGATTATAATTGGTTAAAATCGACAAGAAATACATTGCTGAAAGGGCCAAAGGTAGATATTGGGGAAGGTAAATGTACTTTATTAGATGGGAAGGAAATACAAGCAAGCACTTGGCCAATTCCTGATAGATTCAATTTGCATGGCAATGCAACTAGACACAGGATGGATCTTAAAAATGCTCTTAATGGTAGCAATATCAGTAGTCATTCGGGTAGGAAAGACGAGGTTGGTTGGAAGCAGGATCTCCTTCCAAAGCTTTCATGGCAAGGAGCTACTATCTCAGCTTTCACGTTCTGCGGACAAAAGTTTAGCCATGTTGGTGATTTGGGTGCTTGACACGTGTTCTTGTTCGGTGGCCTCCCCTGAATTATTCACTTTGGGATAAGGCCTGGGCTACCCATTAAAGCAAAGAGACCCAAGTGATATATCCCGGAAATCCTCCTTCCAAATTGGTCGTTTGGTAACAAGGAGCACACATGTATCCGGTCTGATTCCGCTTCTCGGTTAGAACCAGTCCGGTCCGGACTAGAAGATTCACATGTACGCGTGACTCCATGAATCACATTTTGATTGACAAGACGAGATAAGTGAACTCATTAGCTAGTCTGACAATTGGGGCTCTTAATTTTTTTTTTTTTTTTTCTTTCTCTGAGAATAACATTTTGGTCAGATTTTTCTTAGCCAGCCTTGACTGCTGGAGAGAAAAGCAAGAATGTTCATGTACAACAATTATCATCAACATTATTTGTGTGGACTAGTAGGGACGAAAGTCAAACCCGTCACTAATCTGTGGCAAGCTTTTGCGTTGTTTTTTTTTTTTAACCTTTTGCATGAATAGTCAGTCACATTGACGTTTGCAATCCACAGAATCTCATCCAGCCATCTGGTTCTTTTATCCTTTTTCTTTTTCCACAAAAGCCACTTTATGCAATTCATTCCAATCCAAGCACGTTGAAGCTATATATAACTAATCAACTAATTTTAGAAGATATCATTGGCTTTTTACATCAAACCTTGTTGCTCTTTGCTCTCTCTCCATGGTTGTGTGTGTGTATCTATATTAACCATTCAATGCAAAAGCTGATTGCAGCTTGCTTTGCTGAATTTTCTTGGACTGCATTAGTTAAAGTGCTAGGAAAAAAATGCATAAAAATGAAGCAATAGTTGGCTGGCTGCAAATCCCATGTCCATTGATATTTAAGTTTCTCAAGTGCCATGCAATTTTTTTCTGCGTGATTGAAATCAATCCATAGGTATTAGCCTAACAATATCAAAACTGATAGGAATTCATTCATATTGATACACATGTAAGGCTTTTCATTTTTGCACACATCAGGTTTCTCCTGATAATAGGTGATGAAGAGGGAAAACAAAAGAAAAGGGAATGTTAATGATGATTTCTTTTGCCAAGAAAGCATATGTATACAGAGGTCACATGTCAGTATAGAGTTCTGAAAAGTATTTTTGGTCAAGACTGCTTTCAACCTTACAGAAACTTAATTGCCACTTTACATGTATACCTTCCCCCATATTCAACCCAATTTGAAACTAAGAAACTTGATATACAAAATCCTGAAACGAGGCTTTACTGCCAGCCCTTGATCCCAATACCATCAAGTAACGAAACAACCTCTTCAATCATGGGTCTCTGCCTGGGATCCTCATCTAAGCATCTGCATGAAATTTCAAGCATTTCTAACTGATGCTTTTCATGATCTTTAGTCCAAATTGAAGTGTCTATAACCTCTGCCACTCTTTTCTCAGACCTCATCTGAAACACCCAAGAGACCAAGTCTCTGCAGTTTTTCCCCTTGCAGACTTCCACAGGCCTTCTGCCAGTAATAAGTTCAAGAAGAACAACACCAAAACTGTAGATGTCACCCCTGCAAGTTGCCGTCAATGTTTGGCTATATTCAGGTGGAATATAACCTAAGGTTCCAACCAAATCTGTTGTTACATGAGTATCATAAGGGCGAAGTAGCCGTGACAGACCAAAATCAGCCAAATGAGCTTCGAGCTTTTCATCCAAAAGTATGTTGCTAGATTTCACATCTCGGTGAACTATGTGTGGTTCACATTTTGTGCAGGTAAGCTAACCCAGAAGCTGCACCTTGGGCTATCCTGAGTCTTGCCTCCCATTTAAGAACTGATGCACCATCAACACACTCATGCAGCCAATAATCCAAGCTGCCATTCTGCATGTATGAGTAAATCAATATTCTGTCATTCCCATGCCGGCAATAACCCTGAAGAGAAACAAGGTTTTTATGTTGAGCCCTTGACAGTGCTTCTACTTCAGCTTGAAATTCACGTTCCATCTGGCCACAGTCGCCTGAAAGCCTCTTGACTGCAGCTTTTGCACCATTAGGAAGGTGGGCTTTGTAAACTAGGCCAAATCCACCGCAACCAATAATGTTTGCTTGGTTGAAATTGTTTGTCGATTTCAACAAGTCTGCCACAGTGAGATCCTTGCAATATGAATTCTGGAAAAGCACCAACCTGGAAGATCCAAAAGTGTCAGACAGCCTGCAAGTATGGCTTGATTCCTCATCCAAACAGACAACTGGATCCTCCACATTCCTCCTTGACATCCTAAGCCATACAATTGCAAGGAGTATGCCAAACCCCACTCCTAGAGCGACCATTATGACAAGGATGTTTCTTCCACGAAACCTAGCCCCTGAACCAGATGGAAACGCAGGCTTCAAAATGTCATCTTTGGCATCACAAGGAGAAACCACTACCCCACAAAGTCCAGGGTTACCCTCAAAGCTTGAGCTGGGAAAACTATAGAACTGCCCTCCAATTGGAATACGTCCCTTCAAGTGATTACAAGCTACACTAAACTTCGACAGGAATGTCAGCTTCACAAATGACTGGGGGATTGAACCATGAAGGTTGTTGAAAGACAAATCTAAAGTTTCTAAGTTCTGCATCTCAGAAATAGAACTGGGTATGGTCCCAGTAATGTTGTTCCCACTTAAATCTAAGACATGGAGCTGCTTCAGCAGTCCAATTTCAGGAAAAATGGAGCCATTTATTTTATTGTCACTCAAACATATAGAAGGGGGAAAACTTGAGACCTGGTTGTATGGCAAAGCCCTAGCACTCTGATTTCGCTTTACATATAGAGGAATGCCAGCAGAAGCAGTATGGTTGGATGAAATGCAGTTTGTACATATCAGGCTCTTTAGCAGAGCAATGCTTTTTGGGATCTCTCCACTGAGAGAGTTATTTGAGAAGTCCAAATAAAACAACTTCTCCATCTGACCAATCCAAGGTGGGATACTGCCATCCAAATTATTCCATGACAAATCAAGAATTTGCAACTTCCTGCAACTCAGCAACCAAATGGGTATTTGGCCTCTGAGAGCACAATTTCCCAGTCCCAATAGTGTTAAACTGTCAAAACCACTCCCATTTGTGGGAATTGTCTCGCCATGGAAGTTCTTTGAGAGGATAAGAGTGGTGAGATTTTTGCACTGCTGCAGGGCTGATAGTGCCCCAGACAAGTCAACAAAACTATTGTTTGACAATGAGAGAAATGAAAGGGATGTGAGCTTTCTAAAACTCCCAGGGATCCGGCCACTCAAGTTATTCTTAGCCAAGCTCAAAATTTTCAACCCATGGCAGTCAGACATGGAATTTGGAAGAGGCCCTGAAAAATGGTTAGTGGCAAGATCAAGTGAACTAAGTCTGGGCATTTCGGTGAAATTGAGCATAATTGGACCAGTTAAAGAGTTGTTTTTGAGGTTAAGTATCCGAAGCTTTGAGCACAAAGACAGTGTCGAAGGCAATGGCCCTGAAAACATATTGGAATGTGCAACAAGTCGCTCAAGCTCCGTGAGGTTGCCAAAAATATTTGGAATATGGCCCGAAAACCTGTTTCCGTTTATCGCCAACATTTTAAGGCTAGAGAGCTTACTTAAACCTTCGCTTAACTGGCCAGAGAAATTGTTGTTGGAGATTGAAATTTTCTCCAAGGCTTCCAACGAGTACACAGAATCTGGTAGATTACCAGAAAGTGAATTGGAATCCAGATGCAGTTGCTGAAGAGATGTGTAGCAATTGTCTAAACCATCAACATTTCCCACAAATCGGTTCATTGACAAATCAATAATCTGAACCCGACGGGAGAAGCTGCAAATTTGAGAAGTGGCCTGGCCTGTGAATGAATTGTTGCTAATGTTGAACACAAAAAGGTCTGGAAATGCACCGAGTTTGAACAATTCCTCACTGAACAGATTGCTAGAAATATTCAATGACTGTATGGACAACAAACCAGAAAGAGCTGCGGAAACCTCCCCCGAAAGGTTATTATGGCTCAAATCAAGAACCTCCAGCTGCTTCAAACTTGAGAGTTCGATAGGCAGCCCACCCCCGAGATGATTGCCAGAGAGATCAAGTGATTTCAACTGTTCCAAGCGGCCTAATGATCCCGAAATAGCCCCTCTGAGATCCTTTCGGGGCAGGAGCAGCATAGAGACTCTGCTCCTATAACTTGAACCATTGTTGTGACTGCTGCACACAACACCATCCCACTTACAGCAGCTGGTCCCGTTGGACCACGCCGCGACAAGGGAACCATCTGTAAGGTTTCCTGCGAATTCCTTCAGTGCCAACATATCATTGGGATCACAGGGTTGAATACGAGGTTTGAGACTCACACATGAGCATACAAAGCAAGCAAGGAGTACCCATTTGAGGAAAGTCATTGGAACAAATCCCGGCACCACCATTAACACAAATCGAACACCCTGTCGCAGCTCACATCACAGGCAAAATCCCCCATATGAGGTTGTCAATGTTTCCGAGTAACTCTGGTTTCCGAGAAGAAGATGGCCAAAGGAAGAAACTTGTAACCCACATACCCAGAAAAGAATGCAAATTTGCAAGTCTCGAACTGCGAACCAAGTAACAAAAGCAATAAAAATATCAGAGATCACCCCCAATTCCCATAGCAGAGCACTACCTGATTGTAAAATATACAAATCGAGGACCAACTAACAACGTGCAAATGAAGCAACACTATTTACCACTTGAAAGCAAAAATCAAGGAAGAAAGTTAGAAAATTTGGGATCCCTAGGCCCCCCAATGGAACCTCAACCCTTGACCAAAAATCAACAAATCCACCCAAAAGCCTTATATATAACAGTAGTGAAGAGTCACACTACCACCCTCTCCCTCCCAAGGCGAAGAAACTTCAAACCCACATCCCTAGACGCCTGTAAAACAACAGAAAAGCAACAGTCAGCAAATCCCTGTAACAACTGGCAGTAAGATGAGGATTAGTTAAACTTGAAACCAGATCCCAGGGTCACAAATTTATTGCCAGACCAGATTAATTGCATCCAACGAGAAAGAAACAGACTTTATCAGTAACCAACCAGCTCAGTTTACCCAAAAGTATTCAATCAGCATTAAAACATCGCTTCTTGTTGAAGTGAAAGCTCCCCGTGATCCCGACATCCACAGTGTCCACTTTTTCCGCTAATGGGTTGTCTATTTGAAACCTCTCTCTCTCTCTATCTCTCTCTCTCTTTCTCTCTCCCCTGAAAGTCTTTTCTTGCTTTTTCTTTTTCTTTTTTTCCCTGTTGTTTTCACTCATCTGAAGTCATTTAAGAGAACATAATCTCTTCTGAACAAACAAAAACAACAGCCGTTAAGCTATTGAGGTTTTCAATTTTGAAAGTGAAGCCAAATGACCTGACTTTTGGACACGTGTCTTACTTGCTTTTTGTTTTGTTTTTATCTTTTTATCTCTTTTTTTTTTTTCTTTTTTTAACAAATTCGTTTTCTTTTGTTTTGTTTTGAGTTTCATGCTAAAGTATTAAAATAAAATTTTACACATTAAATACATCTTAAATATTTTTTTATTAAAATAAAACATATATAAGATGCATAATTCATTTAATGAAATTATACCATATTATCCTATGCTTATTGCATTAACCCCCAATTGCCTTGTGACTAAATTTTTTTTATTTTTTTTTTGATTTTTATATGTTTGGTTTCAAAAATTAAACATCACAGTTGACAACAACAAGCGACAAAGTCAACAATCTCCTGCTTGGAGGCTTTGGATGGTCAATGCCTAATTTTGTCTCTTCCCTCCCTCTCTCTCTCTCTCTCTCTCTCTCTCTCTCTCTCTCGCTCTCTCTCTCGCTCGCCCCTTTTTCAATCCAGAAAAAAGGGAAAACTTTGGTGGGGAGGTCTCCACAACATTGGAGAATGACGAGGTTGGTCTGGTCGTATTTGAAATCCATGTCCCACCTTTGACATTTGCGCATGGACAAGAAGGTTGTTAAGACTTTTGAAGGGTTTTGCAATTTTTCTTTTTTCCTCTTTTTTTTTTTAAAAAAAAAAAACTTATATTAGTCGTAATACTAAATGACGTTTTAATGAGTTATGACTTTTTTATTTTTTGGTACGTCCGAAAATATTTCAGTTGATTTTATAACGGTAATTAATGTTCAAATTAATGAAGTTTTAATTTAACATCTAGAATTAATGAAATGTTCGCATTCATATTTGTAAATTATCCAATTTCTTTGACTTTTCTTTTTTTCTGAGTTAGGTTAAACTTGGGTTTCTTATTTTTATGTTTATATAAAAATAATTCTGAATTTCCACGTTAATGGTAGCCTAACCGCGCTAAGGACAATTCCTTTTTGTCAATTATCAAAAAAAGGTGTCAATTGTCAAAAATAAAAAATAAAAAAAAAAAAATAAAAAAGGAGAAGTGTGCCTGCCCGCCAAAGATTTTCTTTCACTTTGTTTTTTTTTTTTTTTATTATTCTTTTTCAATTTTCATTAATTCCCCAACAATTAAATTGCAAAAATAAAGAAATAAACAACATTTTACTTCAAATTTGGATTCCTACATCCACATCACACGTTTGAGTTATCCATATGAATCAAGAAAATGTCCAGTCAAGTTGAGTAGAAGGTATTTAGCACACGTATTGATGTGATCTAAATCTTTTCTTTTTTTTTTTTTTTTGGGAGGCCGGGGAGGTGGGTGGGGGGGGGGGGGGGGGGAATCTTGGTGACTGGAAGCTTAAACTCTAGATTTTTAAGAACTTACATTCTAATTATAGATTGTTTAACCGTGCAACTCGTGGATGTTTTTGTTTTAAAAAAAAATTGTTTTAAAAGACCCAAAAAAAAAAAAAGTAATATCTTTTAGAATTAATGGGGTTTTTAACTTTTTTTTTTTTTTTTTTTGAGGGTCAAACTAACTAAGAAGTTTGTGACATTATGAGTTGAAAAAATAAAGTTGGGACTCACGACTGGAAAAATTTATTGTCATAAAAAGTGAAAGACAATCACATGTGAAGTCATTATAATAAGGTGGAGAAGAAGAGACGCTACGCAATTGGGTTGAAATATTTTTTTATATTTAATTAATCCGCCTTAAAAATTATCGCCGTACAAGAGGGAATTAATTTATATTTAAAGTCATTATTGTAGTTGAAAAAGACGAAGACAATTGGGGGAAGAAGACAAAACTCTCTAAAATGACTAATAACGAAAGTTAAAGCATTAGTTAATGTGAGAGGATTAATTATATTGTAGAGATTAACTTAATTAAATAAACAAAAGATTTCATAGAATAAATCATTCCCATAAAGTCCCCACAAATCATGATTAAAAAAATGTACCGGTTAATCTAATCACTGTTAAGATCATTATTATTATTATTTCTTGATTGTGTCTTAAGTTAAGCATCCAGATTCTGAGACGGGTTAAGTTAAATTATTATCCCAAACCATCAATTAGGGACCTCATCAATAGAAAAGTTTCAATGATACCGCTTTAAAAACAAAAAAAAAATAAAAATACAACTCTATACTTCTTGCAACCCACATCCCTGGCATTTAAGGATAATAATAATAATATATCTAATAATAAATATTATTTATACAAAAAAAATAATTTTATACATACATAATTAATAATTTGAGTCTTTTTTTTATTTTTTATTTTCGTGTGTTTAGAGTTATTTTTTTTGGTATAAATATTAAATTTTATTTAATAATTATAATAATATTATATATATTTATATTAAGATTGTGTTGAATTGATTGGCCTATATAAAAAAAAATTTCAAAAAAAAAAAAAAAATAACAGAAGCCACGAGAATTGAGCGGCTGTGGGAATTGAAACTTTGATGAGAGGCTGTGGGCGGACGTCACGGGGCTGGTGCGGTGCCCTCCAACCCAGAGTCATTGAAAAGACAATGCTTGGCAGATGGCGTGCAATGGTCAACTGCTTAAAAGCTCGCAGCCTTTGCATTGCATTGCATGTGATCCCCCCCCCCCCCCCCCCCCCCCACCTAACCCACCTTTCTCTCATCAGCTTGTTCATTAGCCTGGTTTGCGTTCCTCTCGACATTGCAATTGGTTTCCTATAGAGTAAATGAGCATTTGCATGTTTTATTATCGTTTACATAAATTTAAATTAAAAGTTAACCCTTAACTTTTGATTTTATATTCCTTAAAAAAAAAAAAAAAGCTTATTGATATATAGATTCGACCCTTTTTTTTTTATAAAAAAAATTTATTGTTTGAATAATAATAACTTTAAACAAACCTATTTAATATTTGACCATAATGTATTTAATTTGAAATTTGTCCATGTGCATATCAAAAAAATTTATATTTATTTAGGAAAGTTGTTACTTTTAAAAGTCAAATTCAAACCAATAAAGAGATAAATATAATTACTATTAAACTTTTATATCAAGTGATGTTTTATGCCAAACCCACTAGACTTAATCATGTTTAAAGCATAAGATCACTCATACCTTTGACTGAGGATATTTGTAATTTTACCCTTATTTCACGTTCTTATTAAACCTTTTTATTTATTTATTTTTTGCACTATTGCATTCCATTTCCTTTTTGTTCTAAGGTAGGAGAAAAGGCAGTCAGTAATTTATACGTAATTCAACTCTTTTTTTTAATTTAATCCGAATAATACTAATATATATTTTTCTTCAAGACCAATACCCTAGACTACAACACATGGATGTATTATTATTATTATTATTATTATTATTATTATTATTATTATTATTATCATCTCTTTAGTTATAAAGATTTTTAAATTTTTATTTATAAAGAAAATGATTACCATTGATGAATTTTGGCTCTATAGAGAATTTCTTACTCTAATAATTTAAATAAAATATTTATGTCCTCATTTCCCAATGTTGAAAATTTTATTTAGCATCCCAAAAATTATAAATAATTTGGCTGAAATAAAAAAAAAAAAAGAAAGTTAGATTTTCATTTTTGAATGCTCAAACCAAATTCCCGGCTGCTTTGTTTCATTACTACAACTTCTTTTGCTGATCTTGACTGCTTTGTTTCTCTAAAACCGAATCGGGCCTTGATCTAAACATGGGTTCAATTTGGTTGGGTCATCGGTGTTATCTTGATTTTATATGGCCCAAACCATGTCACACCGAGTTGACTTGATAATTATGTTTATAAGAAAAATTTTATGTAAATAGATATAAATAATTTTTATATTATATATATAATATAAAATATTTTATAAAGCTAAACAATAAATTAATTTTAAATTTTTATAATTAAATTTTTAATTTTTTATTTAAATTTTATAATTTTTTTAAAATAAAAAGTGAACAAGTCATTAATATTTATTTTAGTAAATATATGATTTCTAATAATTTTAATTATTTTTTATTAAAAAAATTAATTTAAAACAAATTTTAAAATATAATATTTAAATAATAATATATAAAAAATTTTAAATTTGATTATAAAAATTTTAAATTTTTTTTTCGTACATCACAATATCTTATTTATAATATATATATATATATATATATATTTTTTTTTTTTTTTTTATTTGAATCCACTATATTTTGTATTTACTAATCAAACCTTAAAAGAGAAAATGGTTGAGAAGGCATTATGGTATTTTGGCACGTTGCTGGGAGCCTCTTTTATTCCATAATCATAACCAACGAGGAATGATGAAACTTGTCAGGTAAGCCTCTGCAGAAACGAATGGATTTCGTAGCTTTGATTGGTGGGCCAAATTGCCCACAATTTCGCCACGATGATAGCCCATTCGCTGCATTCCTTGCTATTTTCATCCTGCAAACGAGCACAGTACAAATAATATTGACGAGAGAACAGAGAGATCGGCCCATAAACAAATGTTCAACAATTTGCACGACATGTGCAAAGAAACCAATCAATTAAACCACTGAAGCTGAACATTAGAGAACGTCGTGACTATCATGAGCTGCAATTTCACGGTAGCCTCGAGAAATCAGTATGTCATTCAAAGCATGTCATCCAGCAGATACGCGATCTAGAGATGGAGATCCGGAGTACAATTTGCACGTTGCTTTGGGTCATTCGCAATCTTTCAGCATCCGAAACAGTGACTTCATCCTGGATCTGCATAGGTTGTGTAGTAAAGTCAAAAAAGTACAGTCGCCGACAGTAGTGTGGCAACTCTTTTGTCTTCGTGTTAGCAGGACACAAAGCAAGAGGCCAAAGGCCGAACAGTAGATCATCAGTTGCTTATTTCATCTTAGGACACGTAACATACTCCAAAAATCAATGAATGTCCAACAATTCAAAGTTCACAATTCGAAAATAATCGATGAAATAAGATCATGTGGTGTGCACAAATGCTAGTTTTGGTTGAATGAATTTCGTAGGCACCCAACAGGAAGCAGCAGAGGTGTAACACATTGCGGCCGTGAAATTTTGAGGCTTGACTGCTGTAACCAACTTCGACACGAGCAATCCAGCAGGGTGCCAATTGGTGGGGCGGCCCAGCACCCCTGCATGCCTGGCCTACTGCTACTAGTACTGTTGCATTTCATCAACAACAAGCTTAGCCTTCCATCAGGGTGGTGCAGCATTATCATCCTTATTACTATGGCTGTAGCTGGTCCACAGCTACAGTTAGGGAACACCCACGAATTCTTTTGAGTCATCATCTTCTGTCCTGCACAACCTCATGAAGGCAGGACTCGCATTCCATGGAAGTGGAGGTGGAGGTGGTGATGGTAGCTCTATGTTCAATCACAACACTGCAAACAAAAAAGTTTACAAGTGGAGCCCCAATTAGTCATTTCAGGCACTGGAACCAATAACAATAACTCAAACACCACCATGGAAATGAGTGTAAACAATAAAGAAAGGGGGTGGATAGATGCATGGGGATAAAAGATGAACGTTACCATAGGAGGACCCTGTGCAATTTCAATCTGACAGATTAGTTGTTCGGTCAAACATCTTGACAGGCTCTGATTCGCCTGCATGTTACGTTAAAGCCAGTTGTGCAGGTGAAAAATCCAGAATAAGAAAGCAAAGTGACAGCAGAATTTCTGTCGATAAACCCCCCCCCCACACAAAAAAAAAAAAAATCTATATATATATATATATATAATAATTAAATAATTTTTTATTTTTACAGGTTAAACGCACTATCAACTATACTCTGAAGCATTGGATCGGACGGCCTGGGCAATACTTCGAGTCTGTACAAAACCCTTTTTTTATTTAAATCAAAATTACATATAAAATATTTATATTATATTATAAAATTTAATTATATCCACTGGAATCAAAAGTCAAAGAGAAGCTGAGTGGAAGCACAGATGGCAGAGGAGATGAAGACGGCAATAGTAGGCGTGGTGGGTGCCGGTCAAATGGGTTCCGGAATCGCCCAACTCTCCGCCGTACACGGGCTCGATGTATGGCTGATTGATATTGATCCGGATGCTCTCATCAGAGCCATGAACTCCATCTCCGCCAACATCCGTCGTTTGGTCTCCAAAGGCCACCTCTCTCAGGTCAATGTTCTTTTGTTGGTTAATGTTATAAGTACTTTTTAGTTTCATCATCAGCCATCAAAGCCATAATTTATTTTTTTTTTTTTGGGGTTAACATACAAATAATTCCTTAAATTTTGATGATTATAACAAATTTAAATTGATATTCAAAATATAACAATTTTTTCATTTGCAGAATTTTTTTTTAATAAATCTATCTTGCCGTATAAAATTGCTAATGTTTTTTTTTTTTTTTTAGTAAAATATTAGAATAATATGTTAGAACATGATGATGTGGTCCAGATCATCATGACACGTGACACAGGTTAATAAAAATTATTAGTATTATTTGACAGATGAATAGATTTGTTAAAAAAGCATTCTACGATGAAAAAATTGTTACAACATGCATGTTGAGAATTTATTTGTATATTAACTCTTTTTTATAATTTTAACTATTTATATTTTTTTTTATAATTTTAATTATTTGTATCTATCTGTTAGTTTTATAGTGTGCTATTTATTTGTGCTTAACTCTCAACTGGATCAGGTGTATGATTTTCATGCCCATTAAACAAGAATTGGGTCAAAAAAAGAAAAAAAGATAAAAGCTTTTGGCTGTTTTTCTGGTGAAGACAAGCTTCAATCTTTATGGTTGTTATGGCTAGAAGCTTGTTAAAATCCATGCTCATTTGACAGGTTTTTTTCGCAAGGGCTTTGTTTATTTGGTGAGTTAAATGCTTCCCTTTTGATAGTTTAGGGGTTGTGTATTGAAGTTAAGAATTTGGATGAAGCCTTCATGATCTGCAAATATATTAGCTCTTTTGTTTTCAGGGTCTTTATTGCCAGTCTGATCAGTTTCAGTCCAAGTTTGAGAAACCAAGTGCACAATATAATTCAGTTCTGTAGATTAATGTCATTAATTGGTTTGTCTTCGATCAGTGATAAGATGATCGCCCATGTCCATCCAGTACAAGATTTAGGATTTTATCAATGGAAGGATAGGGTAGGTTTTAAGGAACTCACAAATGTGGGTCCTGAAGACCTGTAGTTGCCTACTGCTTATTGAATTTATGTGTAGATGCCTAGGCTGTAAATTTGCTGTGGGAATTTTGTACTGTATATAGGACATGGACAGGTTGCTTGATGGTTTTGCTAAGTAGATAGAAGTCATTAGCCCAATGCTTAAAGAATATAAACAAAACTTCATTCTGACTATACATAGCCAAAGCTTGTAACTACTTGCTTCAACCCCAGCAGACCATAGGACAAAAACAGCTAATCACAGTCTAAAATAGTATGAGATGATGGAAAATGAAAATCATAGGTCAGTATTTTGGTTGAATTAACCACACTGATTTTAAGTTTGCTTAGGTATGGTGATCATTGTATCCTTGGAGAAGTTTGAAAAGTTAGGCTTCTTAGTGATTTTAGTTGCATCTTTTCAGGTAATCCTGCTTAGTTTGGTTTACTGAATGTTTATTCTTAGGTCGCTAAACAGGTGCTCCTGATCTTCTCTAATTAGTAGATGGAAAAGCTACATTCCAGTCATAGCTACGTAGTTCATGAATGTTTAAGCATCATTTCTGATGGCCATTACTTGTCAGAAGATTTCAACAAATTCTGAGCCTCAACTTGGAAAAGGATTTGACCTTGAGTACACGGTTACATTATGGGAAAACTTTGTGGGAGCTATAAACTGATTTTCATTCTTGCCCTCAGATGTATATATCTGAACCCATATACTAGAGTCGTTAAAATGCAGGCTTTGGAGCAAATATTTCTGAGCCAACTCTACAATTCTGTGAATAAAATAAATTTTAGAAGCCATTATTCTTGTAGCAATGGAGGGGAGGAATTGAACCCGTGTTTTATATTTTTTTAATGTGTTTGGCTTTTTCAGATTTGCCAGGAAATACATCTGTAGAATTAGTAAACATAAATTTCCAGTATATTCATGGGTTTTTTTTTTTCCCCTGAAAGTATGCAACCTGCCAACCTCCATTTGACAGGCTGTAGGTGATGGTGCTTTGGGCCATCTTAGATGTTCCTCAAATTTGGAAGAGTTGCGTGCTGCAGATATTATTATTGAAGCTATCGTGGAATCTGAAGATGTGAAGAAAATGTTGTTTCGTGAACTTGATAAGATAGCAAAAGGTTCTGCCATATTAGCGTCCAATACGAGTTCCATCTCCGTCACTCGTATAGCATCTGTAACTAGCAGACCAAGCCAGGTTGTGCTTTATGCATTTGAAAGGAAAAGCTGCTCTGTTCCACTTGAATATGGAGTGATTAGGTCAGAATTCTGACTAGAAGAAAATTGTTGTCTGCAGGTGATTGGCATGCATTTTATGAATCCTCCTCCTGTAATGAAATTAGTTGAGATCGTGCGTGGTGCTGACACATCAGAAGAGACATTTCATGCAACCAAATCCTTGGCAGAGAGGTGACTGTACTACTGTATTCTGTATTTGCAATCTGAGGATTTCTACTACTTTAAGTGGCTTCAAATGAAATTTTCCATCATGCTTTTGAGTGGTTGCTTGAGGGGATGTGAGAGGATTAGCTTTCTGTTATATACTCCAAGGTCCAATGAGCATCTCTGAAGACTGCCCCAAGGAAGTTTTTTCTCGTAGTGGTTGATGTTCTATGTTCATTTGATATTATGCCATGCCCAAGTAACTGGAGCCTCTTATGCATCTAGAGAGGGACTATTCACACAATTGCGAGGAAATAGTCCCTCCCTTTTGTTTACTGTTTTCCATCTAATTTCTTCAATTTGTTTTCTACTCTTTATTCTAACATACTTATTACCTCAGCAGGTTTGGCAAGACAGTTATTTGTTCTCAGGACTTTGCTGGCTTTGTAGTAAACCGGATCCTAATGCCAATGATAAATGAAGCATTTTATGCTCTATATACAGGAGTGGCAACAAAGGAAGACATTGACGCGGGAATGAAGTTGGGTACAAACCATCCAATGGGTCCTTTAGAGCTTGCAGATTTCATTGGATTGGATGTCTGCTTGTCAATAATGAACGTTCTTCAGGCAGGCTTAGGTGACAGTAAATATGCTCCATGCCCTCTTCTTTCACAGTATGTTGATGCAGGTCGACTAGGAAGAAAATGTGGTATTGGTGTGTATGACTACCGCAAAGCACCTCAACAAGCAAAACCAGCCAGTACACTCTAAAATTTACATAAATCTTCAAACCATATGCTGCAATGCTTCTGCAATCTGCATAGATGGCTCGACTCCAATGCGAAAGGCAACGACAAGCCGATGTCATTTCCAACTCTTTATTGGTAGGTTGAAATATGATGAGATCCCTTAAATTGTGCTTACAGTAATAAAGCAAAATGTAGTGTTAATTATCCCACAGTCCAATCATGACTTCTTTCCTTTGGTCCAAAGCCAAGTGTGACTTTGAGTGTGGATTTCCGTAGTAATAACTAGTAACATCTGTTCATTATTCCATCTCTGGTTCCTCAGTAGTTATTAGACCTGCATAAGATGTCAAATACACGACTCATTTCATGTTGAATCTCCCCTTCATGGTAGAGAATCCATAGCTCCTCCATGCCCCCGCAGTAGGGATTGCAATAATTGTGTGAGTTGATGATATTAATATTCATTATCCTAAAACCTGTACAACCCATTTCATGGTAAAATATATATTACAAAAGCAACACAAAAACAGGACTAAAAGTCATAGCTTTCACAACATAACTGATACATTGAATTGCTTGCCAGCTCATTAGTCTTTCACGATAGACAAAAGAAATTGAATAGCGGCAAAACGTGACCCACAAAAATGAATCACAGCCTATAGGGGTATCAAGTTGCTCGTGTCAAGGACAACCCCACCACCGCTCTCCTTGAATCCGAAGTTGAATTATTAGGCAGGCATCTTGTCTATTGAAAGCGATTGAATGGGAATCCTAAGGGGCCATTATTATTATTATTATTTTACAATAATAGTCCATGATTAGCTTATCGGATGATACAAAGAATAGAGAAAGCAAATCCAAGAATATCACAAGGAGTACTTTGCATACAAACTAAAACTGATATTGTTATGAGAAATATGAGGTTGGTAGGAGTCGAACTCTCAACCTCCTTCTAAAAATAATATTTCTGTAGTTAAACAGGCTTAGCTTGTGAGGGCTAAGACCATTATAAGGTTTGAAAAAAATGAGATGGGACAAAACATTGAATAGCATTAAAAGATAAGAAAGAAGACGGAAAGGCATAGAAATGTAAAATTACATAAAGCAAGAAAAGAACATTCATGATAAAAAGCAAGCACTTTTTGTTACAAGTCAGTCTTGGGTTTGGGGAATCATCTTGAGAGAAGAAGGTAGAAAGCAAAGCAATGAAGTTTTTGTTCCAGTGCCCTTGTTGCTCATGTTTCTGCTTCATGAAGCCCCAGAAAGGAAAGCCAAAGGTCCAAGAACCAAAAGCAAAGCCAGCACCCGGCAAGGAAGAGGCACCCAAGGCAGAGAAGAAAGAGTGATGAATGAAAGCACAATGTTAATGCAAAAAAAAAAGATGAAAAAGTACTCTTAATGCTTGATTTGCGTGCTTTTTCCTGTCTGTTCAAGGAAATTGAATGTAGCCTATTTTTTCTGCTTGTCCATTACCAAATGCTTCTTTGTTGAATTGCCATCCAAGGGAAATAAGAGTATTTCACATCTGGCTCTGTTGCCCATGTTAGGCAGGCAGGTATGTTCTAGTTGGTTATGTTGCTAGATCGTGCATGCACATCGGATTCCTCCAATTGCGTTTGTGGCATATGTGAATCAACAATTCTTCTTAAAAGGGGTTTCTTAGCTTATGGACCAGAACCCTTTTGCAGCATCCGGCTTAGCATTCTTAGTGAACTTCATCTCGTATTTGCTCTTTCATTTAGCTCATATAATGTGAAAATAGAAGCTTTTATGCAACCCTTTGTGGTTAGCTCCGCAAGGCATTGCCATAAAAGTCCTGATTCTCACCAAATTAGAGATGCCAAATAGATTGAGTTGGGTATATATTCAGATCTGATCACTTTGAGTGTAAATTATTTTAAATTGAGTTATTTACGAATCACATCACTTCCCAATTAAATTTAAGTTTAAATCATCTAGAAATCAATGTAATAATTCTAAAAATCAAAAAAATTCAATAATTTTTTATTTGATCATGTATGAGAATAGATGAATTATATTATTATTGGTAAAATTATGTATATTATCTATATTATTATTATTATATATTATTGCATATTATTATTATTATTATTATTATTATTATTATTTATAAATGACATTATAATGTGCGAGCAAATGACATTACTACACGGTCATTTATGGTAAGAACACCGACAGGCTATGCCCACGCACACTGGCGTCACCTTATGCGTTTCTTTTGTGCATTATTGGTATTTGTTACCCCAACAAGCCATGTTACCCATGGGATGGTGCCCTTTAAATATTTATTTCAGTTATTGATGTGACGTGGTTGGTGATTCTATTTACTATTTAAATTAAATTTAAATTTTAAATTTATTAATATTAAAATTAAATATAAAAAATTATTTAAAAATAAGAATATTTCAATAATAATTTTAAAATTAAATAAAAATATTAATAAATTATTATTAATTTTAACTTATAAATAAAATAATCAATGAATATATACTTTTTTTTTAAAAAAATTTAAAAGATTTTAATTATTAAAATATCTAAAAAAAAAATTGTCTTTGTATCACCATCAAATGTGAGTTTTTTTTTTTTATTTTTTTCATATATATATGTTAGTATTTTTATATTTTAATTTGACAGAGATCACCTTAATGTAAATAATGACTACTCTTGTGTGATACAGGGATGAGTCTAAGCGATAACACACTGTCTCAGCTTTAAATCCCCAAAAATGGTTTTTATAAATTGAGAGTTGCAACCATAGAACTGTGCCAGCAACCCAGAGTTTAAATGCAGACACATTTGTTGCCTTTTGGCTTATGCGGCATTCGTCTGGATTTCTAGCATTTGATTAGCACCGTCTACCTAGAGTTGCATCATAAACCTGCATAATTTATCATTTATATATCCTACTGATTTTCTAATTTGACACCTTTTTTTTAAAAAAAAATTAATTAATTTAATGTTAAATATAAAAAATACGAAATAATTCTCATGTTATTTTTTATTTGTTATTATACAATAATATTTTTTACTTAATCTACTTGATTATATATATATATATCATAAAAAAATTATTTATGGTAGCAAGGATTGTTATAATATTTAATTTATATATTTTTATAATATAATATAATTAATATAATTAAATTGAATAATTAAATATATCAAATTCAAGTATTAAATTATAATAATATTGAATTGATTTGATTATAATAAAAATACAAAAAAATAATAATAAAATTATTGAGTAACAATTAATATCAAATAAAATAGTTTCCTAAGACCACAATTTCCTTAAAATTTTAAGTAAACAGGTAAAGGAAGCTTATGAAAATTATAAGTTATATCAATTTTCTATGTAAATTTTTATACATTTCAACATAAGTCAAGGCCCAAGTGACTTGGTCTCGGCCATGGGCTGAAAACCTGTGCTTTGTCTGCCATGTATGGCTCGGTGATGCCAAATGGGTCAACAGTAACCCTCTGCCGTTCAGCGGCTGCAGAACTCTTACAGACAAGTGGCCATCGATTCGCCAGATTCTAATTAATGCCACGTTAAACATGTGGTGTTGGGCGAAGAAAGGTCAATGTCTAGCATGCTTGCCCCTTCTGAGCAGTTTTTGCTGTTTCCAAGGCTTTGGAAAATGAAATTAGGTGAATATAATTAATAAAATAATATATTTTTTTTAAAAATTTTTTTTGCCTTTAAGCTTTATCAGACTTTTAAATATATTATAAGAGTTGATACAACTCACAGCGGTCCTTTAAAATAAGCCCACCTAAATATTTAAATCTTTAATTAGTAGATGTATTTTGAATTTTTTTTTTTGTACTTTTTATTCTTTTGGCCAAGTTACTCATATCCATGCCAGCTTCAATTATTTTCTTTAATTTATTCGGATAAAATCGAAATGAAAGAAAAAAAAAAATGAACAGAAAATAATGCTTACTTGTTTGGATAATAAGAGAAAGTGAAAAGAAAAAAAAAAAAGAAAAAAATTTGTGTATAAGATTATTTATGGAGATAAGATGATATTTGAATAGTCAAATTTTAAAATAAATAATAATAATAATAATAACCATCAATTTTGATTGAAAATTTAGATTTTGTTCGGACATCTTATCCACACTACTCTGCGGCCCTTGCGTTTTTGTAGGCGGTTCACAAAAAATCACAACCTTTAAAACATGTCGAAACTTAAAAGGAGTCACAGGTCATCAGCACTTAGCAGGCGGCAGCAACCTTTAGCTTTCTGTCTGAACTCCGACTCCAACGTCCGGTCTTCCAAAGCCTTTGAAACCACATCTTCCATTCAACGACATCTTTCAACATCCAGAAGGAGACTGGTCTCTTAAAAATTCGGATCTCCTAATTAAGCCCTTTATCACATTAAAAATTAATTAATTAATTAATTAATTAAAATTTTTAATATATATAGTTTTTAATATATATATTCACGTGCTTATACTTAAAATTTTACCACCTCAAAATTCTAATATTGCTTCTTAAATGTTGTTAAGTGTCCTCTGAGGGCTGTTTCCAACCTTAGGCTGATGGTATTTATGGGTACTACAGACGCTGAAGGCTTATTGAGCGTCAAGGGGAGAGAGTGCTGTGAGATACGTTCCAGAAGAAACGGAGATGTCGTCGGATGCAACTCTCAATGCTGTGTTGTTAGAGACTAATGGGGTTGGCCAGCAAAGTGAGGGGAGATGGTGGAACAAAGTGTTGGACGTGGAAGAGGCCAAGAAACAGGTCTTGTTTTCGCTGCCCATGATTCTAACCAACGTTTTTTATTTCCTCATAACTTTGGTGTCTGTCATGTTTGCTGGCCACCTTGGTGAGCTTGATCTTGCCGGCGCCACCCTCGCCAACTCGTGGGCCACCGTCACTGGTTTTGCCTTGATGGTAACTCCTCACCACTTTACGTTTTTTCTTTGCCCCAAGCTAAAACTTAATTTCTCTTTAATTTCTTATGCCTTTTGCTTTCCCTTCTTTTGTTTCATTTTGCCCCTGTGGCATCAGTTATTTGGTAGTTTTTAGGATCAACAACAGAGTTTAGTTAGTGGTTAGTTAACGGCGATTATGATTGGCTGTGTTAGTCTGTCCAAGAAAAATGTGCATCGGACTTGGAAGGGAAGAGCAAGAGTATTTAAAACAATTGTTGGCCATTTTGCAATTGCTTACACAAGGTTGTCTATGCTTCACATGTGTGGGATAAACTTCAAGGATAGGGTAAGCCTGACATTTTGATAGGAAGGACATCCATCCAAAGAGAATTTTTTTTTTTTTATTTTTCGCACAGGCATTGAACTGTCATTAGATCATAGATTCCATGTCAAATTCACTGATTAATCTTCTTGAATTTGGAGTTGCACGATCAGACTTTGTCGTTTATGGCTTTGATTGTGTGGTCAGCTACAACGGACTGGTGCAGTCCTGGGGTATTTCATAAGAATTCATGTTACTGCATTTAGTATGTACATTGAATAAGATAATATTCCTATTAGAGATATCGAACTCTTCCATGTGCTATACAAGCCCCCTTGAAAGTAAGAATTAGAGTGATAGCTTCATCTCACAAGACGATACAGAAGAGCTCTTGGACGGGCACGTTGTCATGTTTCAGGAATTTGTGCGGAAAAAACTTTATAGAACCTCAAATTCCATATGTTGTTGCAAGCTGGTTTATTTGTTCTGGAAGGGAAACTCTATGTTCAGTAACTTGTGATGGAATGAAACGTTCAGTAACACAAAGTGAAGAAGTACTTGGGAAGATTTTTCTTATGTTATACTTTGTAATAATCCATTGCAGCCAACCAAATGTCTCTTGTTTTTTGTCTTTCTGGTTCAGACAGGGTTAAGTGGGGCACTTGAAACACTCTGTGGTCAAGATTTCGGTGCAAGACTTTACAGGATGTTGGGAATTTATCTGCAGGCTTCATGCATTATATCAATCTTCTTTTGTGTCATCATATCAGTAATATGGTTCTACACAGAGCCAATACTAGTCTTGCTCCACCAGAATTCTGAGATTGCTGCCAAAGCTGCTCTCTATATAAAGCATCTTATTCCTGGATTATTTGCATATGGCTTTCTGCAGAACATTTTGAGGTTTCTGCAGACACAATCTGTTGTCGTGCCCCTTGTCATACTCTCGTTCGTACCAATGTGCATTCACATTGGCATTGCTTATGTTCTGGTTCATCTCACTAGTCTTGGATATAGTGGTGCTCCAGTGGCAGCTTCGATTTCATTATGGATATCAGCTCTAATGCTGGCTGTCTATGTGATTTGCGGGAAAAAATTCAAGCGTACATGGGAAGGACTGTCTCTGGAATCATTTCATCACATTATCTCCAACCTGAAGTTAGCCCTGCCTTCTGCTGCAATGGTGTGGTGGGTTTACTCAACTGCTGATGGTTTTAACTCATTTCTGTACATGCCTGACAGTTGCTACATTAATGGATAGTTTCATCCATGTCAGCCTTGTTAATGCTGTCCTAACTCTGTTAGCAAGCTCCATTGACAACCCTCAACAAAGTTTACCTGAACATCTGGAACTAAAGAGCTCTATAAATCAAATTATCCTTACTTTGTATAGATGTAGCTTTCCAAGCCTATAGCATAGATTGCTGTCCCGTTTATGATCACGCCAATAATCTCCCAGTTTTAGTAATGTACCCTCATTTTTTTTTATGAAACTTTTTGCCTGTTTGTCAGCTTGGAGTATTGGGCTTTTGAGATTCTGGTTCTCATAGCAGGACTGATGCCAAACTCAGAAATTACTACGTCCTTAATTGCTATGTGGTACTTATTGCTATTGGCTCTTCTCTTTTCTTTATTGTTTTAATTCCCTCACAAAATGTGCAATTCCCGTCTCTGTACTGTTTTCTTGTTTTTCTGTGGTATATCTTCAGTGTGAACACAGAAGCTGTAGCTTACATGTTAGTCTACGGTCTCAGTGCGGCTGCAAGGTAAGTTGATAAATGAGAGCATATTTCATGCTTTATTTTTGTGTTTCAGCAGTTTTAGCCTTTTGTTCCAGAGACATTGAAATTGCTTCCTTTTCCTGGTAGCACAAGGGTTTCTAATGAATTGGGAGCTGGCAATCCAGACCGAGCTAAGAATGCCTTGTTTGTGACACTCAAGCTCTCTGTCCTTCTTGCTGTTGCAATTGTCTTGGCTCTTGTGTTTGGTCACGATGGCTGGGCTGGCCTTTTCAGTGACAGCGATTCAATAAAGGAGGAATTTGCTGCCATAACTCCCTTACTGGCCATATCTATTACAGCTGATGCTGTGCAAGGCGTCTTATCAGGTATGAGACATGCACCATAACAATAAATATTAGATGCATTGGCAAACTCCTGTTCCATCAACAATGAGTTTGCCAACACGATATTCCCAACACCATCCATCAAAGTGACAGGGAGAGTAAAAAAGAACAAATGGTCACACAGTTTTCGTTATCGATTATGGGAGACTGACTGTGATACTGCAGGGGTGGCCAGAGGTTGTGGTTGGCAGCACCTCGCAGGCATTGCTAACCTGGCAGCATTCTATTTCATTGGCATGCCTATTGCTTGTCTCCTCGGATTCAAGACTAAGCTATATGCTAAGGTAAAAAATGCTGGTTGGAGTGCAAGTGCCTGCTAACTTCTTATTTGGCAATCGGTAACTTGACTGTGTTTCTTTACTTTGTTTTAGGGACTGTGGATTGGCTTAATATGTGGACTTTGTTGCCAAGCCACCGCTCTTTTGTTGATTACACTTCGGACCAAATGGACAAAAGCGTCTTCTGTTGGCGAAGATAAAGAAAACCCAGTTCTGGTGTAGCAGCTCTAGAGCTAAGACCTCGCAATTGAGAGTTAATAATGTTGCATCTTTGCTTCTAGACTACTCTCATGAATTCAACCATTTCAACGCGTTGAGCAACAATGATAATTTGCTCGTTCATAATAGGCACACGAAGCTCTTTCCTTTTTTTTTTTTTTTTTTCTTTCTTTTTTTAGCAAAGGCTCCGAAGCAATATTAAATACAAATCTAGCAAGGCATTGTTTTGAAAATTTTTCATAAATTTAATATTTATTATTAATTTAATTTTAATTAAATTAATTAATTTTTATATTTTTAAATTTTGTAACGTTGAAGAACATCTTCAAAATTCAAGATAGCTCGACAAGACAACGTAGGGCAAACTTCAGAGATCGTTGGTCAAAGTGTCAAAGGTCTTTAAGTTTCGTATTTGAATCTCTGACGCGGCTGGTCGACAGCTGCAATGGTCCTTGGTGAAGGCAACACTTACATTTTTCTATTTTCCTAAAAAAATATTAAAAAACGAATAATTGTGTTATACACGTTTTATTTGTGCTTTCTTCACTTTTATTTTCTTCCACGCATACGACAAGTCGCCAAAGCTGACCAAATCGGAAAATAATTTTTTTTGTTATTTTCCATTTTTGTACTCAAAGTGAGACAGACCAGCTGTGTAAAATAATTTAGTTTACAAATTTTGTATTAAAAAATTCGAATTTTGTTTATTTTTTAAATATATATATATATAATATGTTATCATCTTTTCGGACTTAAAAAAAAAAAAAGTAAAACAAGTTTTATTTTCACGTGTCGCGGCTTGTCGGCACCAATTGAGTGGGGCTCGAATCCAACTTTCTAGCAGTTAAAGTAACAATTTCCTAAAAATTGGCAATGGTTTTTTGTGCTTAATATTTAATATTTAAATGTAACTATTTTTGGTAAATGATATGGTTTGTTCAGCTAATGTGACCATTTATAATTAATGCAACATAGCATTGGGTTAAATTTTATTATTATTTTTTGAAAAAAAAGAAAGATTAATTAATTATAATTATTTTTATATAAATTTTTTATACATTTGTATATATTTTTTTTGTTTATTCCAAAAAATTTATACTTTCTATTTACATTTTTTTCTTATTTATTCTTAAATTATTCAAACAATTAATTAATAATAAATATTTCACTTAAAAATTTAAATTATAGGTAAAATTTTAATATATTAGTTTTAAAAAACTCAAAAACCCTCACCCTTACAAGAGATATCAATGGATTCAATGTATGCACTAAAAAATTTATATTAACTAGTTGACTCTTAATATTAATTTTTTTTTCATTTGTTTATAAATATTGTTTATAAATTCTTTTTGTTTTAAGACATATAATGTTTTTTTTTTTTTAGATTTTCTTTCATTTTTTATATAAATGTCTATATAATCATATATAATATTTTTCTAGATATTACACTTATAATGATCTTAATTATGAAAAATGTTATTTTATTTAAGAATAAGTGACAAAAATTATATAATTAAATTTTTTTTTTTTTATATTTATACACAAAAATAAATAAAATTTAATATTATTAACTTAAATATAAATAAATATATAAGTTATTACTTTAATTATAAACTTATATAATAATAATAATAATAATTATTATTATTAATATAAATTTAAATTTATAAAAAAAAATATATATATTAAAAATAATAATTTAAAAAAATAATAATAAAAAAATAACAAAATAAGTGAAAATAATTTTTAAACTTAATTTTATCTTATTATTTACATCATACATCACGTATATATCATGTTATTACTTAATAATATATTTTAAAATGTTAATATTAATATTTATTAATAATATTTTATAACAAATTTATTTTAAAATATTATTATACATATATAATAAAAAATTTAATAACTTAAATATTATTTAAATATTATGTAAATATAAATATATTTTTTATTTATTTTAAAATTATTAAAATAATTAATAAAAAATTATTTCTTATCACACACTCTATTTTTCACATGATTACGGATTCGAGTTGGAATTTGGGTTTTATTTGTTTAAGGCTCCGCAGTGTGGAACGAGAACAAGTGCAATAAATGTTGTCGGCCAGATATGAGTAATCTTTTATGTCATCACGTCAATAATCACTTTGCTTTTGTCTTCTGACAAAAGCCAAGCACCCAACTGTTTGGTCGTACAACAATAAAATGCCAACTCGCACGCTCTACGCCCTTCGTTTTTCGTCTCTCTCTCTCTCTTATTTATTTATTTTTTTTGTTGTTTCTTGGGGTGGGGTTTTGATTTAGTCTGGTTGTAACAGCAGCTTAATTTCCGCCATTGAGGAGGCATCCAGCAGCAACAAGAGGAGAGTGTGGGGAGGAAGAGGTGTAACAGAAGACACGGGACGGAAATGTCTTCAGAGATGGATCGGGACAATGGGTTGACAGAGACCAATGGGGCTAGGCCACAAAGTGAGAAGAGATGGTGGGAGAAAGTTTTAGACAAGAAAGAAGCCAAGAACCAGGTCTTGTTTTCGCTGCCTATAATTCTGACTACTGTTTTCTATTACCTCATCACTTTGGTCTCTGTTATGTTCGCCGGCCACCTTGGGGAACTTGAACTTGCCGGAGCCACCCTCGCCAACTCATGGGCCATCGTCACTGGTTTTGGCTTGATGGTAACACTCCAAAAGCTTAACTTCACTTCACTTTAGCCCTTTTTTTTTTAATTTCTGAAGAGCCCTTCCTTGCCTCAAAGTTTTTTAATGTTCCTAACCATTTGTGATTTCTTCGAGGCTAAAATTAAAGGGACTACATGACCCCTTGATTATGGGCTAATTTGTTTGAAACCCAGCTCATTGTACTTGACTTGGCCTGTGAAAATCTTTCTGATCGTTTTTTCTCTATGTAATCAAGTTTCTTATATAACCTCAAACTCCACATCATGGTGCACTCACTCACACAAGGGGTCTTATGTAACATTAACACTATTTTATAGAGAGGCTGTTTTTGCAACTCAGAACTTGTCATTTGACTTTTAATATTGGATGTTCCTTTAAAGCTAATCAAATCACTTTTTCTCTGTCTTTTTCTCTGGTTTTAGACAGGATTAAGTGGGGCACTTGAAACACTCTGTGGTCAAAGTTTTGGTGCAGAGGAGTTTAGGATGTTGGGAATTTATCTGCAAGGTTCCTGCATTATATCATTGTTCTTTTGTATCGTCATATCAGTAATATGGTTCTATACTGAGCCAATTTTGATCTTGCTTCACCAAGATCGTCACATTGCTATGAAAGCTGCTCTCTATATGAAATACCTCATTCCTGGGCTATTTGCATATGGCTTTGTGCAGAACATTTTGAGGTTTCTGCAGACACAATCTGTTGTCGTGCCCCTTGCCTTGCTCTCCTTAATACCACTGTGCATGCACATTGGCATTGCTTATTGTATGATTCATCTCACAGCTCTCAAGTTCAAAGGAGCTCCAATTGCAGCTTCCATCTCATTATGGATATCAGTTTTGATGCTCTTTCTGTATGTGTTTTTTGCAAAGAAGTGCAAGAAGACGTGGAATGGAGTTTCTGTGGAGTCATTCCGTTACATTCTAACTAACTTGAGACTAGCCCTGCCCTCTGCTGCCATGGTGTGGTAGGTTTACTCCATTGTTGATGATTCTATGGACAATCACAAATTTAGTGGAGGAGTATCCTGCAGATTTATCTGTTCTGTTCACAATCATGACCTTATTTTTCTGCTAGTAATGTATCCTCATATTTTTCATCAATCTTCTTACATTTTTTATCAGCCTGGAGTATTGGGCTTTCGAGATTCTGGTGTTCTTAGCAGGACTGATGCCAAACCCAAACATAAGTACCTCCTTAATTGCAATTTGGTACTTATAGCTCTGCCCTCTTCCTTTTCCCCCTCTTTTGTCTTCAAGTCTGTACTTAAAATTGAACTTCTTCTTCTCTTTATACAACACAGTATTTTTCTCATTGTTAACTCTATATGAATTTTTTAGTGTCAACACAGAAGCTGTGGCTTTCATGTTAATCTACGGTCTCAGTGCTGCTGCAAGGTTAGCTGATGAGCAATTTAATGGTGTAGCTTCTCTGTTTTTGTAGCTGCAACTTTTTAATGCTATAGATATTGAAATTATTGAATTCATTTGCATAGCACAAGGGTGTCTAACGAGTTGGGAGCAGGCAATGTGGACCAGGCTAAGAAAGCCATGGTTGTGACTCTCAAGCTCTCTGTCCTTCTTGATCTAGCAATGGTTTTTGTGCTTGTGTTTGGTCACAACATTTGGTCTGGCTTCTTCAGTGACAGCCATCAAATAAGGAAAGAATTTGCCTCTATGACACCCTTCCTAGTAGCTTCTATTATATTTGATTCTGTACAAGGAATCTTATCAGGTGAGAATCATGACTTCTCTGATACTAGAACCCTTCATCTCAGACAGTTTCTCTTATTGATCAAGTGGGATACTGATACTGCAGGGGTGGCCAGAGGATGTGGTTGGCAGGACTTGGCTGCTTTTGCTAACTTGGGAACATTCTATTTCATTGGCATGCCTATAGCATGTGTTCTAGGATTCAAGGTTAAGCTACACGTTAAGGTAAAGCAACATTGAAATAATGCAAGTTGCTACTAATTCCTTTAGTTAGATTTACGAAGCAGTAACCTGGCTGCTATATTTATTCTGGTATAGGGTCTGTGGATTGGGTTGATATGCGGCCTCTTTTGCCAAGCTGCTGCTCTTTTCCTGATAGCAATTCGGAGAAAATGGAAAAGAAAAGATGTTTCTGAAAGCAAGGATGAGAACCAGAGAGGAGCAGAAAGCAAAGAGGTGGAAAGCCGCCCTGTTGTGTAGAGGGGGGCCAAACATATGCACTGGGGTCCGAGTGATGGACGGCATGGATGAATCACACAGGATTGGTCATGATAGTTGAGATTCCTAAACTCCATGACAAGCTGCCGTAGGAAACTATATTGCTTATGATCAATTTTATTTCTAGTTTATTCATGTATTCTTCTGTACTGCAAACTACTTATTGCAAAATTTCATTTGCAAAGATTAATAGGGAACGCCGCATAGGCGTGAACTTTTTGGCGTAGAGAACATATGCTGACTCACAAAAATATCACGTTGTAATATGAGCCGTTAGTTGCTTATTTTCAATTGTTTGATGTATGATTACAATTAAGGATGAGGACTTTCATAAAGTGCAATCAAGGGTTATGATCGTGTTACTTGACCTGCATCTATTGTCAAGGCCAAAGTTGATTGTGTGTAGTCTTTGTTTTTGCCCGTAATATCTATCATTCCTGAGTTTTGTAATCCATACAGCATTCCCGTGACCGCTAAAGCAATGGGAGCCACAATCCCTGGCAACGTAAATCACCAAAAAGTGAGTGGAAATCAATACACCAAATGAAAAAAATTAAGTAAATAAAAGCCATGCCAAGTTTCTAATTGAAAGGGGCATTTAGCGTATGAGGATTTCACATTTGTCGAGAATTGTGATGCTAAAGCTTTATGGTCCAGTTAGTGAGCTTGGATCTCTCTTTTGATTGCTTGAGAGGAAGCAGCATTGCAACTTCTCACCGTGAACCTTCTCTAGTTCATGCTTGAATTTTCTTGGATGGGGTTGAAATTCTATTTGCAAAGACCAATTATTTCTGGTCTTCTTTTTTCTTCTTATAAATCCTCAGTTTTGTAATAGTCAATTACTGCAGCCAAAAAGAAAAAATAAACACAGACGGGAAAATGCCAATATGGATACACATTGGGTTTCCTAATCAACTGTGTCATGGTGCAGAAGGAAAATAAATTGTTCAGGTTCTGCAGTGCATATTATTCCTTGTTACATCGGACCCTTTCTGCACCAGTCACTGCCTGGGAGATTTTGTTAAGCAGAGATTGAAGCTTTCTTATCATTTTTCTCGAAGAGGTCCATTTTAGTCCACTTGACGCGCTGTGTCAGCACAAAGAGGGTGCAAGCTAGGCAGCACAGACCGCAGATTAAACCAATCCATAATCCCTGGTGCCACAAATCACAAAAGAAAAACATAATAAGATCAAGGAAAGAAAGCTCAGAAGAATATAAACTTTTATTATCTATGTGAATATTATCTGCTCATTGAAGGCTTAAATGTTTCAATATGTGTGTGTGGATACCTAAGCAGACTAGCACAAAGAGCCAAACAATGAGGGATTTTTCTTTCACCTGCGAATAAAGCTTAAACTTCAATCCAAGGACCATGCCAACTGGTAGTCCGACAAAGTAGAATGCTACCAGATTTGCATAAACAGCCAAGTGCTGCCAGCCACAGCCTCTAGCTACCCCTGTATCAAAAATGCTTTGATTCATGAACTGGACATAAGATAAAGCATATAGCTTACAGTTTCTAAAACACTGGAGAAGAAAAATAACATCCAGATGTCACAAGCCTGCTAATATTGTTTGAAAAGCATCAACAGTAATGGAGATTGCAAGCAAAGGTGTCAGTGAGGCAAAGGCTTCTGTAATAGTAGAGCTATTGCTGAAGAGACCAGCCCAAAAATTATGACCAAAGGCGATAGCTAAACCAATTGAAAGAGCAAGAACCAAAGCCAGCTTGAGTGTTACGGCCATGGCAATTTTTGCTCTATCTGGATTGGCTGCTCCCAACTCATTAGACACCCTTGTGCTGTCAAAATACAGTTTCCTTTTTTCAATGTCTAGAACCAAATGGATAATAAAGGGAATTGAGCATAAATGCTCAAAACAGTAAAATTAACTTCCAATATAACCTGACAGCAGCGCTAAGACCGAAGGCACCCATGTAGGCAACAGCTTCTGTATTAACACTAGGGATAGAACATCAAAAGGACTATCAACATCACGAATGAAAAGCAAGTCGGGATAAATTTATATCTTTTGTTTTAATTGAGGTGTGAATTTACCACATTGCAGTCAATGAAGTAGTCATCTCAGCATTTGGCATGATTCCAGCAACCAGCACCAAACCCTCGAAAGCCCAAGACTCCATACTAGCAAAGCAGCAAATGATACTTTTAAGATATAAGAGTTCAGATATTGTTTTATATCATATATAGCTAAATACTTAATCCGCAAAAGCTAAGAGAGATCAGAACATTTTGACATCAAGTGGTAAACTTGAAATTCCTAGCTCACTCTATGGTAACCATTTTGCTGCTATCTTCAGCTTGGATGGTAACCATTCTCTCAAGGGAAGGGATACTTTATGCCATCCTCCAATGTATCATTATGGGGGCTTCATATGGATCAAATTTCAACCAAAAAAAAAGAAAAAGTAAAACTTAAATTGGAATTAATTTTCCTCTAATGCTTGCTAAAGTAGTTATATTCAGAGTTTCCTGGCATCGTAAAATGAGATAGCAATAATTTCATATTGCAGATAATAAACAGCAGGACAGTGATTTATAGAGTTTCCTTACCACACCATTGCTGCGGAGGGCAAGGCCAGTTTTAGATTTGTAAGAATGTAGCTGAAGGATTCAAACGAAAATCCATCCCAGGTATGCTTAAATCTCTTTGCAAGAATTACATACATGGCCAACATAATAGTTGACACCCACAATGTGATTGAAGCTGCCAATGGAGCTCCCTTGAATCCAAGAGAAGTCCAGTTGACCAATGCATAGGTTAAGCCAACATGGATGCACAAAGGGATTCCTGAAAATGCAACAAGAGGCAACACAGCAGATTGTGTCTGGAGAAACCTCAAGATGTTCTGTAGGAGTCCATATGCAAAAACAGCTGGAATAAGATACGTGAGGTAAAGAGCAGCAGCTTTAGCAATTTGAGGCTCTTGGTGGAGTAGGATCATCATAGGCTCTGTGTAAAACCAGATGATGGACAGGATTATACAGAATAGAAGGGATATTATGCAGGATGCTTGGAGATAAACTCCCAATATCCTGTATCGTTTTGCTCCAAATGCTTGGCCACATAGTGTTTCAAGTGCTCCACTTAGTCCTGCCTAAAAAATTGGAGAAGAAAATTTAACCAAAAAAAAAAAAAAATCAAACATAAGGAAAAAGGATTATAGAGCAGCACCCTTCATCCATGTTTTGCAGAGCATTTATTTATTCTTGACCAATTTTAGATCAATTTTGGCTTCATAAACACGTAATTTAAGAAATAATTAAGAATGCAAACAAAGTTGTACCAAGTAATGTGCGCCAATAGCTTTGATTTTCTAGTAGGCTCTATTTCCCAAAAATGTCGTGAAGGAGGGCAATGGTATTATAAGTAGCTCTTTAAAATCATGCCAAGTTCAATAATTGCATGAAATTTGAGATGAGGAAAATTTGTTATTTTGAAAATTCTCCTTGATGCCAATCAAGCCTTTGGCCCACAAGGCTGTTTATTTTTTACAAGAAGCAAGCATCAAGAAATGCCAAAAAAAAGAAAAAAGGGACATTCCCTTAAGGACTCACAGGTATTGATTCCAAGGTTCTCCAGGTATATGCTAAAGACTATATTAGAGAATAATTCTTTTCCAATTTTTTTTCGTTTCAGACGAATTGATTGCCGTCAAAACACCATCACACATTTCCTGGGTGTAGCAGGGTTAAACAAGCAGTGAAGGGTTCAACCTAGCAAAATGCATACGTTAAATCAATACGGTATGAAACTAAATTAACCACTATCAAGCTCCTCACAGCCACTCAAAATACTCCATCAATACAGGACCCAGCTGGGAGCTTTATCTCAAGCCTTTGAAAGGCTGTAACTACAGCTGCTTACTTGCACAAAAACACAACTACCTGAAAACTCATTGGAGAGGGAAACGTATCCCTCTTGAGGGATTCAAAATCAATCGTATCTAAGATCTGATCCAGTAAGGAGAAGAATTCAAGACATGCCAATTCCATAACTCGCACTCATGTATTTAAAAAAAAAAAAACTTGTAGCTATCCTAGCTTGAGTTAAGCATACTATTACTTTCCGGAAGGCCTGTTTTTTCTTTTTTTTTTTTTTTTTTTTGGAACAAAGTGAAACAAGAAATACGAAGTAGAAGTGAAGCAATACCATGAGAGAGACACCAGTGGCAAAGTACCAAGCATTGGCAAGGTTAGCACCAGCAAGCTGAAGCTCACCAAGGTGACCGGCAAACATGACAGACACCAAGGTGACCAAGTAGTAGAAAGCATTAGTAAATATCATTGGCAGAGCAAACAAGATCTGGGTCTTGGCCTCCTCCCCATCCAACACTTTCCTGGTAATCCTCTCCCACCATCCCCCTCTCTCTTGACCTCCACACACACCCTCCAACAAGGGGGCATTGGCATAATCTGAACTACTACTTGTGGGGGCTGACTGCATATCTCTTGCGTTCCTTCTTCTTCTTCTTCTCCTATCTCTAGCGACTTTTGTACGAGAAATGATGTGTGGTTCTCCGAGGAATGTACGTGAGTGTGACCCGGAGGTCAATCGTATAAAAACACTTTGACTAATATAGAATAAAAGTAATTTTTTTATATATTTTTATTTTCACAAAATTTTAAGAACTCCTTGACCCGTGTAATTATTAAATATATGTTATTATTTGTATTATTTTCAAGCCAAAAAATTTGTGTCTAAGTTATATTCCTCATTGGCATTTACACTTAAAAAATGGAGTGCAGCCATGAAGTCTGGCTCAATTGGATGCCGTGCAGTCAGACAAATTCAAATTTTAAGCAATCTGAGCAGACAGAATCCAAACGAAAAAGGAAAGAACAGAAGGACCAGCTATAAAAAATGAACATGATTCAATCATTTAGCCGGAAAAACTAAATAAGATGGAAAATTTTCTCAGAAGACGGTAAGATCCCACGTACTTGGATGTCAAAGCAGCTTGCTTTTTTGTTTTTCCATTTGTCACATATGCTGCAACTTGCATGGTACATGCTGATAGAACCATTTCATACAATGCCACCCAATCTTTTATGACATTTGTATAATGAGCCCACATTTTTATTGGGTAACATTGTTTTTATAAAAATAAAAAATTAAAAAAAAAAAAATAAAAACTTACAAACTTTATAAAATTAAAATTAACTCATTTAGTTTGTCATTTTAGTCCATTAATTTTATTTGAACCCACAAGTACAGATGAGAAGACAAAATTAAATTTGATTAAGACAAAAACAAAAATTTTGAGGCAAATAAGTTTTTAGGGTGAAAGAGTTAAAAGAGAGAAGGATGAATTGGTAAAAAGTATTTGGATTAATAAAAGGAGTGTATTAACTTCTTATACTATTAATTACTTTGAGCAATGCTTTTAATCAAAATTTGTCTTTTTCTACTCTAAATTCGAAACAAAAATTATTTTAATGAAGTGTAAAATCCTATGCGAATCTATAATTAGTGTTGTTGATCGCCACCATCTTCCAATTGTCTCTTTAGATCGAATGACAACTTCTGCTTTCATTTTAGGAAACTATCAAAGTCTCAATCAACTTTCCTTTATTTTGAATTTATTTTAGTTTTTGTTACTATTCTTATGAATACACCAGTAATTCATGCCATAATGTAATAATTAACTTCTTTAACTAATGAAATTAATAAGCAATAATTGTTGCATAATTGATAATTTTTAATTTTAAATATTTTTCGTTGAGCCATGAGCTTCTTCTACATAGACCGATGGTAAAAAATTGGGTGTGCGTTCTCCCCACTCTTCCTATTTCTGTAACTATTTTGGTTTAATAAAAATTAAACCAACTTACCTGAATTAAAGAATTTAGATAATGATGTCACCAATTAGTTATAGTCACTAATCTAATTAAAATCTTCAAAATGGTCAAAATTAATAGGTTAATTAAAACCCTAAAAAATTAGATTTTTTTTTTGGCTAAATATGATGCTCAAAATGTCAAACTTGCTAATTTTGAAGAGCCCACCGAAAAAAGAACCAAAAAAACAGCACATCTCATGGATAATGGAAGAGAGGGATGTGATCCACTGCTAATTAACCACAATTAGGAGATTAATTAATTAGGAAAGTCCTAATATAGCTATGCTAGCTGAATCCGCTTCACATTTGCCATGCATTTGATTCTCAACCATTCCGACCTAACCGAAAAACCCAATAAAAAAAAAAGGAAAAAAAAAACAAAAATGAAAACAGCCTCTCAAAACAGTCGTTGCATGCACTCAAATGAAGGCCTATAAGAACCCAACCTCAGTCTAGCAATAACTTTAACCAAAGATTGCTTTCAGAAGCTCTCCGATCGAATCCCCACAAATCCATAACTGCGACGGCCAGCCCCCAATAAGAAAACATAGAATGGCACTTCCATTGAAGACAACCTTATTAGTTGCAATAGCTGTCATGTTGGTCAGCGCCCAGGTTGGCCAAGCCCAATATATGTGCGTCGGATGCTGGGTAGGATGGAGGCCTAAAGATGACCCAGTTTGTGTTTATTGCAGTAACAATGGCATTGGCCTGCGACAACAACAAACCCCACCTGGTATGCCAACTCCAGGCCCTAATCAGAAGGATTTGAAGGAACAGACTGGTGGGAGAGTTGACCATGGTGGTGATGGCAGTCAGAACCCCAAAAACTAGAGCTTGATTAAACTGCAAAGTTTCCCTGAAAGAATACCAATTTCCCTTTCTTTTCTTTGTATTAATTTGTTAACCTTGCCTCTTTTTGGTTTTTCTTTGTATCAACTGTGATACCACATTATAGGGGGTAACCCTCTTATCCTAATAATAATAATAATAATAAAAGGTACAATCAATAGAACATTTTTAATCTCCTTTAACTCTAATCCAAATTCAACTTTAGTGGGCGGCCCAAGGAGCCTATATGCAAATTTAATGAGTGGCTAACGAGGCACGCTTTGTTGGTTGTAAAAATCAGGGATTGCCAGACTCAATTGTCTTAATGTTCAAGATGCCCTGTACTCAATTTATTGTCTTTTCATTGTGGCATCAAATTCTCAGTTTGTCGTTTGGTTGCAAACAAAAACGGCTTGGCCTTTTTACATGTTCAATTTGCATCACTTTTAAGTCCATTCGTCTGTTCATTTCTCTCGTAACTAAGTTCCACAATCTATAATCTAGCTAACTGAGTCAAGATTGGGAAGTCAACTTTGCAAGTCAAATCCTCGGTCAACATGCCTTGGCCAAAGAAAAAAAACGTTGCTCTCTTAGAGATGCCAATTCTTCGAGCAAGCCAATCTTCATGGTGTAAAGGAAAGAATGTTCCCCCATTTTGTACTACTCAAGGCTTACCGGGAAAAAATCTGTGTATAAATCAAAGGCTACGGCAACTAATTATCAAAAATTGAATTTCACCCTTATTTGCACGTTGTGCCTTTCACATTCCATTTTTCTTATTGCATCTCGCTGCTTTTGGCGAGAAAGTTTGAATTTGAAAAAGAAAAATAACGCATTTTTAACGTACAGAGGATCTTTGATGTATCGTTTTAAGGAACGGCCAGCCCCATGTCAGTGTTCTTGTCTCAATCTATTAAAATGCATCAAATATGTTGTTATCTTGCACACGCATCAAGCTGATTATTATCTATGGCCTCTCCGAGGCGTTTTTTGTTTCGATGATGAGACCAAGGCATACTGATATTTGTGTTAGACTGAACGATCAAGGTGGGTGCTAATGTTAAAGGGACTAAAGAAAAATAATGAAAAACATTTGAACTCTCGACCTCAACAATCACCCACGAATTGGTTCTGAGCAGCAGATTCAACAACACCAGCACGTCGTCGTCGACGAAAAAACAAGACACATCTCATGGCAGCTTCACGAAAGACACATCAAAATGTGGTCTGTCGGGTGGACGGGTGACGAACCGGACTACTGAAAAAGAATCCATATACAGCCATGCTAGGTTGGCGTCCACCTTCAAACTGGGCATGCACTTTGTTTTCAGCCAGTGATCCTGTACCAATTGGTAGTTCAACTTTAACAAATAAAACTTATCTAAACAATAAACAAGTACGCGGTGAACCCTTATAAAAACCTAAGCCCATCATCAGAGTTGCATCCAAAAGTCCGCAAATCTACACTAAAAAGCAAGAAAGAGGCCATATAGATATATATATATAACCAAAATGGCTCTCGCCAAGACAACCTTATTAGTTGCCATGGTTGTTGTCATGCTTGTATCCGCCGAGGTCGGCGAAGCCTGGGAAATTCCGTGCTTTGCGTGCTGGCTAGGACGCTGGAAACCAGTCGACCCAGTTTACTTGGCAAAGTGCGTCGATAATTGCAAGAAAGAGGGAGAACCCTCTACGCCATTGTCCGATTGCAAGGAGCATTGCTCAACGGTATGCTAATAATCAAGGCCCACAATTAATGCCAACTGCAGCATTCATCCTAAATTAGGTACAAAAAAAAAAATCATCAAAGGCGTGACTTCCAATGCAAATCAATAATCATAAAGTTACATTTTTTTTTTTTCAAACTCATATATATATATATATAATCCATTAGTATTCAGAATGTGACTGTAACTTGTCATTGTGTTTGGGCATTGATCAACCCCACATGGAATTTTCCAATTGAAGTCAACAATCGGGGCCGATTAACCAAAAAAAATAAAAACTTTAGCAAAATTTACCAATGCGGATCTTCTTTTTATCTCTACCGTCAATTTGATGATGCAGCATGCAGACTGGCTACGAGATCAGATTCTCTTTCGTTGACATGGCCCTCTCTTCCTTGTCCCTCTCCAACGTATATATGCATGCACACATAGTAGGTCTCCTAAAGTTTTCAAATCATCTGTGTTCAAATAACTTTGAGCAATTTGGTTTGGAAGTGGCACAATTTCAAGAAATTTCTCTAGTACCAAATCAAAAGAAACTATTCCATACTGCCTTTAGCCGATCATTGCCCTGACTGTTTAGCCAATGCAATGGTCCAATACAAAAGGTGCCTGAGCCTTCCAAGGCAACATAATCAAAACCCATGTTCGTCACCTCATCAAAGTGACAGTCCAAATAAGGGAAGATTCGAATTGAAAATTTTGTTTAAGTTACTAATCTGCTGATTTGAAAGTAATCCACACATGTTAACAAAATCATACAGGTTCGTGATCCGTTTAAGAAATTGTACTATAAACAAACAAAAAAAAATTAGCGAAAATACAGTAGAAAAAATGTAGTAAATACACACTCATGTGGTATAATCAAGTAAAATATCTCTTAAATTTCAAAAAGAAATTGATTGTTTAACGGTCATAGCCCCACGCTCGTCCCTTCTTGGCCCAAGGCTTCTGACCCACAACTTTTACCCACTGAAGGTTGGGCCCATGAAATTTTAGTTTCAAAATTTCTTTAATAAATGAGTTGAATATGAATAAAGACAAGTTCAACCTTGTTGGTATAAAAAAAAAAAAAAAAAAACTCAATTTAATGTGTTATTAGAGTAGAGTTGACAAACTCATTAGTGTCTATATATACCTACACACAATCATACGTTAAGAAAGTCTCAAAATCATCACATAATATTTTAAAAATTACATAATCCAGAAATTTCAATAAAAATGAAAAGAAGAAAGTGTTGACTTTGAATTCAGCATAAAGGTTCTACTCATTAAAACTCGTTCACCAAGAGAGTCTTAATTGAACAAGATAGATCATCATTGCCTAAATAATACCGATACTTGGCCTGATTTTCAGACTCATTTATCAAACAAAACACGCCAGAATATGACAAAATTCGTTTGAATTAAAAAGGAAAAAATTTTGGGTGTTCACAATTCAGAATATAAAAGTTCCAATTTACACAACTTTAACCTTAAAATGTGAAATCTTATATGGAAATCACACTGTAATATTCAACCTTACAGTATGCAAAGATGTTACGGTTTCCTTTCTGTCTCCGTAGGTGCGTGTCTTGGTCTCAATTAAAATCCAGAAAATTGTTTTACGTTCCACAACGGCTTGATTTCGTGCCAAGCTTTGTCACTATTGCCTTTTTTCCTTGTCCCCACCCTCTCTACATATAGGGGAGGCATATTCCAATTAAACCCATTCTTTGACATTTATCTGCCCCCCAACATTGTTTTCTTGATTCAATTTAATTCCACATGGGGTTTCATTCATCTCTCTGCCTTTTCTTTGTTTCCCTTTTCTTCTCTTCATCTCTAGCCTACCGTACTTTCTATGTAGGTGGCAAAGATGGCTGGGTTATTAGCCCTTCTGAGGATTACAATAACTGGGCTGGGAGAAACAGGTTCCAAGTCAATGACACTCTTGGTATGCCTTTTTCCAATGATCCAAATCTGTGTTTTATATTTTTTTTTTTCAAAAATTTCTCTGTACTTGTGCCTATTTTTTCTGCCCCTTTTTTTGCTCATCCTCTGGAATTTTTTATTTTAAGCATATAGTATATAGTATAGAACAATAATCCTTAACCTTCATTTTCTCTTAGTTATGTTGGATTGAAGTGTTGGTTATTGTGATCTTTATGGCAAAAATGCAACTTTCTGTATGTAGTGTTCAAGTACAAGGAAGGGTCAGACTCTGTGTTCCAGGTTTCTAGAGAGGATTACTCCAGTTGCAACACCAAGAAGCCTATAAAAAAGATGACGTCTGCCACTTCTATGTTCCAGTTCGATCATTCTGGTCCTTTCTATTTCATCAGCGGAAAAGAAGGCCACTGTCAGAAGGGTCAGAAACTGATTGTTGTAGTTATGGCTGTGAGGTACCAACCTCCGTTCCACAAAACTCCTCCACCAGCTCCTCGACCCTCAAAGGCCCCATCCCCTGCAACCCCATCTGCTCCAAGGGCTCAACCGCCAGGAGCACCAGCAGCACCCCCAAAAGCACTGCCACCTCCTCCTGCTGCTGGCCCGGGGTCTAAACCACCAGCACAAGCCCCAAAGGCACCATACCCAACAACACCAGCACCTATTTCTCAACCTCCAGGAGCAGCAGCACCCCCAAAAGCACAACCACCTACAGCTGCTGGCCCAGTCTCTAAACCACCAGCACAAGCCCCAACAGCACCATCCCCAACAACACCAGCACCTATTTCTCAACCTCCAGGAGCAGGAGCACCCCCAAAAGCACAACCACCTACAGCTGCTGGCCCAGTCTCTAAACCACCAGCACAAGCCCTAACAGCACCATCCCCAACAACTCCTGCACCAGGGGCTAAAGGTCCAGCTCCAGCCCCAAAAGTCCCGGGGTCTCAAACCCCATCTCCAGCGCCCGCAGCAATTCCTCCTGCAACGCAAGCACCCGGCAAGACTCCTGAAATGGCTCCATCACCAGCGACTACAGCAAGTCCTCCATCTCCAGCCCCTGAAACTCCTGCACCAGGGACAGCATCTCCAACTCTTGGTCCAACATCGTCTCCTCCACCACCCGCAAACGCACCGCCACCTCGTCCGAATGGTACGGCAGCAATCACTGCTCCGCAACCGCCTCCCTCGGGTTCCTGGGTGGCAACTCCTTCTGACGTGTCTACGTCAGTGGCTCTTCTACTCAGTTTTCTTCTTATTGGTCTGTCTCTTTAGTAAGAGTGAAGTGTCGGATTACGGAGACACAGGATTGATGAATGGGACAAAATCTGAACTGTTTGGTCTAAATATAAACATTAATAAATTATAATAATTTAATTATAATTAGTAGTTCAGATTTCGTCTCTCTAACATTCATCAAGACTATGTCGTCCAAGTACTTTCGGAGAGTGAATAACGTTGAGTTTTACATTGCGTTGTTTTATTATTATTATTATTTTTAATTCATACTATTGTTTAATTTTACAGTGGTTTCTTTTCTTTTTTTTTATTATTTATTATCTATAATTTTAGATAATTGATAGCTATTAATAAATGGACCGTTTGAATTTTTTTTTCTTTTTTTTTCCTTTTTTCAGACCTATGACCACATTGGAATTTATTGAGAGTAAGGGCGACCGTTATTGATTTTTCAAAGTGCAATATCTACTAATTTTTCTATTACGGTCAATAAATATTTCGGCATTTATGACCAAAAATATGGAATTCTCGTTAGTTGTTGGAATTTGATTTTTTGGGAATCGAAGTATTTAATTTGGTAGGTTGGAGTAGCCCCTCGTGCTGACCCCTTTTGTAACAAGGTACGGTACATCTATAATTATTGTATTTCCAAATAATATTTATAAAGAAAAAACTTGAAATTGTGGTGTTATCCAGATTTTGATATATGGTATGGCCGTGCTTTACTCGGCATGTGCAATCGAAAGGGTTTGACCGAAATAATCTCCTAATGTCATTGCCATCCATAGCTAATTTTGACTACACAGTAACTCCACATAATTTATAATAATAATAATCATTAAAATTAAAATTTAAAATAAATTTCAGAGAAGACAAATATTATAATTTACTCATAAAAAATATTTTCATTCTCAATTTAACTTAATAAAAAAAAAGACATAATGATAATGACAGTCATGAAAAAGAAAAAAGTAAAAAGAAAAAAAAAAAAAAAAAAAAAAAAACACCCCATTGCGTGGTCATCCCGTCCACAAGACAATAATACAAATGTGAAGGAATCCAACTAGGCCTAGAAAAACAGTTTGAAATTTTCTCCTGCTCCCACCCCTTCCCAAAAAAAAAACAGCTGGGGGACAACTTATAAACATGAACGAGGCCTTGTAACAAAAAAGAGAGAAAAAACAAAACATGAACTAGGCGTCTCTCACATAAAAATTCATTAATATGATCTACTGTGTTAAGCACTTTTATATGATAGTTTTTAAATTAAAGGTTGGGACATAACGATGGAATATTTGCATAATTTTTCCTTTTTTTTTTTTTTTTTTTTAATATTCCAATGGTACCCTCTCAACCTCTATTTTCAAAATCATGATCCAGTTGTATCCAACGTGACCATCACAACAGTCTTTGTTTGAGAGGACACTTGTCATTTAATATATTTTTAATAATTTTAAAATTTAAATTTATTAATATTAAAATTATATGAATAAAATTTTAAGTAAATTTAATAATATTTAAATAATAAATTTTATATATAAAAAATTTAATAGGATGTAATGATAATGATTGACATATTTTTTAAATATTACTTTATTTTTTTTATTTGTTAGAAAAAAAATGAAAGGAGAGCAGAAATATATTACATTAACGATGAAACTTACGTGTCATTTCAACCTCTAAATCCAGACGGCGAAACAAATAAAAAAGGTGCCGAGGAGTCCAAAGTCCAAACGCAACACGGTAATCCGGAGGGAAAATACCCTTTTCTACTCCTAGGTAGCAAACAAACTGGGGGGGGGGGGGGGGTACATCATTAATCTGGACAAAGGGACACCTGGGGTTTTGAAATTCACTCGTTTCATCATGAGACTCTCTCCACCATGGACAGAGTCATCGATATCCTGTCCTGTCCCGTCCCGTCCCTATCAAACGAACTTCTTTTCATTACTAGAAAATTAATATCGTCTCCAATACGTGTCATTAATCCATCCCTTAGATCAATCTGGACTTAGCACGAGATGTGCACAGATTTCGTGAAAGACGCAGGACAAAACAAAAAAGTGTTGGGTGTCGAGTTTTTTCACACATGTTATCAATGGCAAAGATGGCTGAAATGATTGAAGTTTTGATCGAAAGACAATTCAATGGGTTTGATCTATTTTGTTTAAGTCTTCATGACAGCATGCATGTGAATGAAGATGATGAGGAAGCTTTTCCTATTTTGAAATTGAATTAATTAAATTATATAAAAAAAATAAAAAATAACTCTTAATTCACATATAAAACATCACATGACTGGAAGTGATCTCATTGAGTGGACATGGGGGATGAGTTTAAACTCAAAAGGGAATCAATTTCACAACGAGGAGTCTTTGTTGTAACTGATAAACACCGAGAATATTGAACGAGAAGCCATCCATTCAAAGTCGACGTTTACTCCTGCTATTGTTCACACGGTCGTGGCAGGTGGGGTAACGGAGACACCATCACCAACCCTTGTTGCCCGGGTCCTGATGCATTTGCCAAACCCGGCAGTGGTCCCTAAAACCCTTGCACTGTTACTCAAAACCGTCGTGCTAAAAGGTCAAGGAAAGGAGAATAGAATAGTTGATGCATTAAATAAAATAACGCGAGTCTTTGTCACCTTGCCGACAAGCTACACGCACATACCACATAAGTAAACTAGGTGTCTCGAAATGAGTCGTCGGAAGGAATTCAGGTCGGGACACCTATTCTATCACTTGCCGACGTCAATTTTCATGCTCGCCGACATGTGCCACCCCTAGAAAAATGACACATGTTCATGACTCACCCACCCACCGTGCTGTAAAGGGATACTCGTATACTCGGCTAATAAATGCTACGTTAACACGAAGTCGGCAACATTTGAAATGATAGACACATCGAACGTGATCCTTCATCTAACATCGAGAAAAGATTAAACGAGATGAGTTCCTTCTTGGAACGCTTTTTAAATGGTCTTTTTACAGTTTTTATTTTTATTTAATATATATAAAAAAATAATACTCTATCGTTTTGTCATGTATATTTAATTTTATTAGCATCTCAACTAAAAAAAAATAAATCAAATTTATAATTTTCAATATTTATAACGAAAACGAAGTATCACCCCCGTGATTGCCACCTTTTTAGAGACTTTTTCAAGATATCTTTGTAGCTTATCTCGTGGAAGTTTCGTGGAAGTTTGGAGAAGATAAAGGAAATTTCCTAAATTATAGTTTAAAAATTAAATTAATGAATTTACATTTAGATGCACAATAAATCCACAAGAGAAATGTACACAATTTAACCATTTTTTTTTATTCTAATTACAATATCAAAGTTCTCATCCCAATGAACCCGAGAAAACAGGACTCACCCGTTTTTACTTTGCTTCTTCGGGGCTCCAATAGGCAGGAAATAATAACTATTCTATCGCCACATATTTCCCACAAAATTCAATGTATCTCCCAATTAAAAATATAATATGTTGAAAAAAAAAAGATTTTAATATTTCCCGGGAACAAGTTCCAAGTGGTTAAGAATATATACATATTCATTTTGTAAATTATAAGTTCGAATCTATAAGAAAAATAACTGTGGAATTTATAAGAAATGAACATAGAAATTCATTTTGTAAAGCATCTCAAGTTCAAACATCAAATCCAGTGGTTTGAAGCTCCTCTTTGTCATTATCATTTCCTTGTTTTTCTGTAACACAGATTGTGCTCTCAATTGTGCATCTTTTACGGGTGAGCGGATACAGAAAGGAAGAACAGAATAGAGTTCATGGAAGGAGAGAAAGTGACACTAACAATAGTCTCCTACCTTGGACCAACCTCCAACACATATAGCTGCATGAAATGCTGGAACTTGGAGAGGGTTTTGAAGAGTCACATGTTGTCCCAGTAGGGTGTCCAAATGCAACTTCAGAAAAGCCACCACCTGCTTTGCCTTCTTTTCTGGAAAACGTACAATGATGAAAAATAAGAAAATAACAAAAATAGAATAAAATAAAAACATTGTACAGCTCATTGGCACAATCGGTCAAAATACTTTAAATGAGAATTCGGCTGTCTGGTATATATAGCAATCTTTTATAAATACAAAGCTTAGCCAAGGCTAGAAAGGGGCAACACACAACATTGTCTTAATCACGTTAAAAAGATAATGTTATTGTCAAGAAACCACTCTACTAAAAGACTTTAATTGTTAAGTTCAACTCAAGAATAGATCACATATTAAACTCTAATACACTTCCTTACACAAAAGGCTAGCCTTTTCAGGCTGCATGTGGGAACAAATCAGGCCCTTTTGGGCCTAAAGCATGAATAAAATAGAAGTTCACAATTAATTGAAATGATGAGAACAGCGTGATTTGAACTCATGATTACTCAGTCATGAAGGCTCTGATACATATAGAACTGATGCATGGATTACTTGCTAAACTCCAACAGCTATGGTGTAAGTATAGTTCTACAATGTTGCTCGAGTTTAGCTGACAAACTTAATAGTTAGGTGAAATAAAAGAGAAGAACCAGACCTTTTTATCCTGATTCTGTGGCTGAACCATGATAGGCCGGGAAATGACAGTACTGTCAACGTTCTGAATGTATGGCCTCACCTTCTCCTCCAACATTTCATTCAACTGCCACTCAAAATAAATCACAGAGAAAATTAAAAAGCCAAAACAGTTCCTGAACTCTTTCTTTCTTTTTTTTTGGTTTAAAAAAAATGTTCATGGAAGAAAGAATGAACAAAAGGAAAAATAAGAAAGAAAGAAACAGACAAACGTGCGCTGAACAAAATGCTAATGGCAAATGCAGAAAACCAACAGAGATGAATTGAAAAAACATAATGAGGGAAGCTTGCCAATCCTTCGAATTCAAAATGCCTTATTTAAAATGAAAAATTTTCTCTTTTCATGCAAGGGTGTTTCACAGTTTTCATGGGTCAAATACTTGAACAAAAGGCATCTTTTATTAAAGAGGGGAGTAAAACAGAATAGTTCCCTGTATCACGTCAAACCAAGACCTAAGTAGTGCAGGATCAATGGGACACAAGCTAAAAAATGCAACCATCACTAACCTTCTCTTGACGCCATTTAGCTTCCCATTGTGCCTCCAAAATCTTATCAGCAATCTCTCTTTGTGCGTTAAGAAGAACAGTCATCTCATAGAATTTTTCTGGTTTTTTAAGTTCTTCCTCACTCCATGATGATGCATTCAAAGGAAGATCTAGCTCCTGCCAATGCATATTGATTAGCAACATCATAATTTTAAACTGAAAGCAAGCTACCGAGTGCATGAATATCTTGATGCTTTACTCACACCCCAATTTTGTGGCCGCGGTGGAGGATCAAGTTTCATGACCTCTGCCTCCAGTGCTTTCTTTGCCTTGAAATAAGGAATATTTTTCACGACAACAGGATCCGCCCTGGCACGGACAGGATCTATGGAGATCAAGGCCTGTGAATAAAAATAAATTCCAGTCAAAGTGTTCTGGCAAACAATTGATATATGCCATTGGGCATCATTGCACATATACTGAATCCAAGAGTTCAATTATCAACGCGATAGAGGAAATGGAAACAGCATTGCACAATGATGCACACTCTATATTACCTTGGGTGCCACTCCTTATAATATAAAATCTATATGCATCTCTATGCTGCATTCGTTCCCAAAATTATTCCTCCTTATTCCACATATACAATAGGGATTTTTAAACTTTCACGGATGAAAATTCCATATATTACTATTTGTCCAGACTGAAGAAAACAAGAAAAAACAATATCAATGAAAAGGTTCGGAAAAGCTTGCCACTGGATATCAATTGTAACAACAAGAGTACTTGACACTACCAAAGCCCCAAGCTTTTATGCTTAAAACTGAGCAAATAGTCAAATAAGGATAAAGAGTGATGGCATGTCATCTCCAAACCATTCCAACTTCTATCTATTAAAGCAGCTAGTAATTCAAATGGAGATATACTCCTTGCTCCCATCACTAAGACTTGAAGCACACTTGCTTCACTTTTCTCCTGTAGATGAAAGACCTAATAGTCTCAAGACCATCAGGCTGAATGAGACATTAACAAATAGCCTAGCAGACTATTGTTGTAATTTGAACCATGCAGGATGCAATATTTCCTGTGCCTTCTACCACGCCAGTGCAACATGTTCTCTTGAGACACATCAGCACACATTCCAGGCACTTAAGTGAGGCAAACCTCACAATCCATATAATAATGGCATGCCATCATGTACCCACGGAAGCAACCTCTTTGCGAAAACAACAGTAACATACATCTGACCCTTTGTAGACCCTACAATGTGGGAACCTCATGCACTGGGACACCTTGTTCAAAGGGCAAGCCTTGCCAGTGGAAGATGACAATCTGCTCATAGCCCTAGATTTTCAATTTTTAACATGACTCATATTTCCTAGATAAGCAAAGCCACAAGTAAAATTTCAAGCCATAAAATAAAGAGAAAAGCTCTTTAAAATAACCCACAAATTCAGAAATAGAACTGATAAGAAACCTTCTGAACAAGAAAAACTTAAGAGAAATGAGAAATAGGAATTGAGAGAGAACATATAACACAAAATTAGTAATAAGATCTTAATTTCCCATGAATTAGAGGGTGAGCAGTAAAAGACAGACAGGCATGTACACATAAAGGGAGAGAATCCAACCAGAGATAATTAAATCCCCAGTTAAAAAAATGACATCCTTTTATTGAATATGTCCACATTTGAAAATGGAATATCAATCTAATAAAAGCTGCCTTGCTCATGTCATTACAAAAATCATACTATGCTATCTTGCTCAAGCTTTATGATTGACAAATTAACTTAATAAATGGGAAATATATAGAGACATTTAAATGGATAAATGCAATGTCCAGATTGACCAATGAATTCAGAGCAACAGGATATTTTTAATAAAAGAATATGTTACCTCTTGAAAGTGCTCCCAGCCAGGATTTCGCTTGGCCACTACATCTCGTAGTTGATCATACCGCATTGATTCCTATAGGCAGAACTTCAACAGTTAATACTTAATAGAAGGCATTAAACCAGTCAATCTGTCCTAGCAAACTGCTTTATTGCTAATTTGACATACAGACTCAAAGGGCCATGGATTTTCATAACTCTTGAAATAGTCTAATGGTAATCACATGGCTTGGCTTTTAAAACTGTGCCTATCATATGTATTGGCTTGGCTTCATCCCTAACCAAGGAGGCATTACTTAAGCAAACAAAATAGTGCATTATTTCCTTGCACAAAGTCAGTGGAACAAAAACACATCATCAGGCACCGAGAATCAAGGAATAAGATTGAATCACTAAATCATAACAACATGGATATCTGACTTGAAAACCACACCATATTTGATGGACAGAATCACGATGTATGTAGGAACCATGAGTATCTTATTTAATTGAAATACGGAATAATGTTTGAGTATTTTCACAGGGAAGTTTTCTGTCCTCTACTCCTCAATATCAAAATTCATTATGTAAAGCAAGAACTTAAATTAGCAAAAATGTCCACCACCAGATGTAGCTCTCATAAAAATATCCAACAATTTATAGAAAAGTGGTACTTGATGAAGGTTAAATGTTTATTTTCAACCTCTTTTCTGACAACTGCAAAAGTTGCATGAATTGAAATCTATCTAGACTTCTCAAAATGGCCACACAAAATAATGTTCTGAGGTGCACTTCATACACAGTGAATAAAGTATATATACAACTCCACTGCTTTGCTTATGTGTGCGAAAATTGCAGAAATTAAGTAAAAGAAGCACCTGTCAAGCACTGCCATGACACATGACAATAAGAAACATGCAGGACACAAAATAGAAGCAAATAAACTCGAGAGGGAGCAGCAAAATAGACTTCATACCCTGTATTGCCACCAAATTTTCTGCTTGACATCATCATCATAGTTGAATCCACCTACAATCTGGGGCAACGAAAACAACCAAAAAGCAGCAATGCTGGGGTCTCTCATGCTGTCCACTATATGCTGAAATAGCAAATACAATCAAGACTCCACCATTAGAAAATAATAAGATTCATAAAGTCACATTATATGTACCAATATAAAGATTATGCTAAAGAAAAACCACAGATGTGGCAGCCCAGTGTAAAATCATGAGTTACACAGCAGTCTACTCTTACTAGATAACTGACTTAGGAGTCTTTAATTAGGAAGGATTTAGAAAAATTACACTATACATTAAACTTAGTTCATAATAGAACAGAATGACAAGAAAAGAATCATATAGCTAACCCCAATTAAATTTGATATTATGGCTTTGTTATTGTTGCAGTTGCTGTTGTTGATAAAAGATCATGCTGATAACTTTATACATAAAAGCCATAAATGGTCATCTCCTAGCTATGATAGTAAAACAAGAAAGAGAAAGAACAAACATTTAAAACAACATACAAGATTACTTATCCCAGTGAAAATAGTTATTAAGCTCAGATCTCTTCAATAATTTGAAGATCACAGAAAGCAACATATTATGCAACTCCAATGACTATTATAGCCAAGTCAAGCAAATTTGCTAAAGAGTAGGACATTTACAACTGGAAAGAATATACATTTTGAGTAATGCACATCCAGTTCTTCAATGGAAAAACAACAGGTGGCATAAAGACAGTAAGATGGTGCCAGCTAATCTATCATCAGGCTCAGGTTGAGACAGATTTGACTTGTAGACAAAGCAAATTGTTAAATGACTAAATCAAGACTCCAGCAGATAATTTTAGAAGGCCATTTAAAGAAAAAGATAATAATGAACAATGTGCTTGCATACAAACACCGCCAAGATGCACACATTAACCCCATAGTCTAATAGAAGATGCATGCAATTGGAAAGCAGAGGCTCACCTTCCTCACAAGTGTACAGCAAATTGTGTGACATCAAATTTAAGAAAGAATTCCACGTACATATCAATTGATGAAATAAAGCTGAAACTCATTCCAAACATATAAAGCTTAGACAAGTGTCAAGGAAATATAAATTGTTAATAAGAGACATGGTAGCAACCTCATAAGGATAATCCATCTTTTTCATGATATCATAGGCTTTCCAAGGTGGCTCCATGATCTGCAAAAATTGGAACAACAAAGTAATGATCCTAATTTAACACATCAGTTAAGAGGAAGTAAAACGCATGGTATAACTCAACAAGATATAACAACAAAAATTTAATACCAATGATAATTATACAATAAGGTGTGTTTTAACAGTCTCAAATACAGAGTCACCAATTATTTTGTTCTACTGGTGCTGATTCTATTCTTATTATGCACAGCACTAGCCAGCCCCAATTAAATTTGATATTAAGGCTTTTTTGTTGTTGTTTTTGTACATTATTGCTCCAATGGTTGGGCAAATCTGATTAAATAGTTTTTGGATACCAACCACGAGAACATTTGACTATAAAGTTTATTACTTTTTCACAATCATAATGAAATGGTTTGAAAATGAACCAAACCAGGGGTCCCAGGTTCAAACCATGGGAGGGGAGGAGCAAATTTCAGAGATAGGGGAAGGCCACCCTTGTTGTGTATTCCCTAATGCCCAATGGATTTTCTAATGGACAAAAAAGGAAAAAAATGTTAAAGAAAAAATAATTCACAAACTATAACACAAAACCAATACTCTATTAAGCATGCCACGGTCTACTCTGAACAATAAGCTATGTATCCCTTAAATCTAATAAATGGTTAGTCCAGAAGAATGAAAGGCTGGGAAACTTAATGTAGTTGCACGTTAATGTATGGGAACATGTGACAATTCAGATACAAAGAAGATCTTCGTAATTCCTACTTGTTTTTGTTAAACAGATCACTAGGTAGATGTGGCAGAGAGAGTAAACAACAAAATTGATGTCTGGATATTCATGGAGGTTTATCATCATTTCCTAGCAAAGTGGTTGCCTCGTTAGTGAAGGTTCTGTTGTTCTTTCCTTTGGAGCAAAACAACCCAGTTGCCTCATTGTTCCCTTCTGACTTGAAAATTGCAAAGGCTACAAAGCAAGACCTGGAAAGGACAATGGCCCCTCCATTTTATGGAGAATAAAAACCTAAGGAGACTGCTGAAGGGTTTATGCATCTCTAAGCATGGATTTATGATAAGATAGCCAAAAAATGCTTTGCTATTGCACCAGCAACTCTTCTTCTCTTAAAGTACAAGTTGCTAAAAGAAAGGTACATTATGATCTTTCATTTTTGACATGATACATTATGGTTCATTAGGAAGGCATCGGAAAGTTGCAAAAACTTGGTGGATACTAATAAGATGCAGTCTGGCTAGGACACCAGCCATCAGGTGTATAGAGTTAACAAAGAAAGCAGATAGGAGTATAAAAAACAGAAAAGAAAGAAAGGAAAGGTTGACTAGCACCAAGTTTTCTAAGTTATAACCTTCACAAACATGCCATAAGCATCAATAATGCTCATTGTTTATGAAAGTGTAGAGTAACTTCAACAAATTCAAATTAATCTGGTATTAAATAAAGAAAATAGTCAACAAATTAAAAACAAAAATCTTACATCATCAGCAGAAATCCGGATCTGTAATTTGTCTTTGCATTCAGGACAGCACATCACACCCTGCAACAGTAAACATTTTTATTCAGCAGGTATTCTACAACTTAAGCTCAAAGAGAAGTCACATTGCTCATATATATGTTCAAGAATGCAACAAATAAAAAAGCTGGAATAGATATTAGACAGCAAAAACATTAAACAAAACCCAAAATGGGAAGGGTGCCATAAATTAGAACATGTTCAAATAAAAAGCCAATGATGATATAGAGAGAGGGCAAAAATCTTTGAAAACTTGGCTGCACATGGTAAGATATTTAAGCCTCACCGTTCCTTCACAAGTTGGACAATCTTTCAATGGCAAAGGCATATTAAGATCCATTGTGGAGGGCAGATGCACCAGCTCAGCTCGATTTTCAGTAATGGCAGCTGCAATAGACTCAGCTGTTGCCTTCTCTCCACTGCAAGAGATTATGACAAAAAGTAAATGAAAAAGATTTAGTTTTGGTTCATAAGTCATTTGGAACACTGTAAATAATTCTATAGATAGTCAACAAATGAGATTAAAGAATTTGGACAATACCCTTTTTATATGATAATTCAAGAATCACTTGATTAATTTCAGTGCTAAGCACTTACTAATTAATTTCAGTATGAAGCATAAATTAGAGTTGCTAAATAAGATTAGTTAAGAAACAAACTAACTGGAGGAAACTACAAAACATATGATGTCATCATGGTTCTACAAAGCAAGGACCTAGAAAAAGATTGGTGACACCCTCTGTTTCAAAATTCTTTTGCATGAAATGGATGCTACCCCCTAATCCTAGAATCTAGTCATTCCAAGCTTATTGTTACAGATAACTTTCACTTGATAATTTCCATTGAAGACTGCACCTTATGTAGTAACAACTAGTCCACTGTTTGTCAATTAGTTTACATAATTCATCACTCAACTTATCACTTGTTTTTATTTTTATTACTCAACTTTAATTTGTTACAATCCAATCACTCAACCTCTATTTTGTTTCAGCTTAATGACTCTATTACTCAATTAGATGCAAAAGTTACAAAATTCACCCCCTAAAAAATACATTTTTATGTAGTTAAGTCCATTAAATTTTCTTTAGGTTCAATGAACATCTTCATATGCTGAAATTATTTAGATCATTCCAAATATAAAGTGCAATGATGATGATGAAAATTGAAAAATAAAAAATTGAAATATAACTTTTCATCCAATCTTGTTAATGTAAAGTGACAAAATGACTAAATTGAAATGAAATAGGGTTAAACGGTTTGGTTGCAAGAAATTAAAGCTAAATGATGAAAATGAAGGTAAGTGATAAGGTTAGTGATGAATAATGTAATTTATCCACTGTTTGTCGCTGTTTCAAAAAACTTTTAAAATGTAGAAACCAATTTCAATTATGCTAAATAAACACTATCAAACAAGCATCTTCACTATCTTGTTAATAAAGAAAAAGCAACTTAGAAGAGTTATATTCGGTGGCAGGTTGATTGAATTAGTAGAAGTCCTAAATAAGGTTCTATGGATGAGTTCAAACCACACTTTAGGGCATTCATGCACTTTCTGGAAGAGGATAACTTACATATTCAATCTTTTTTGTTGCCCTTTTTGTTAATTTGAGGTGTTTGAATCTAACAAACACCAGATTCTTATATTAGTGAGTTTTATAGCTTAATCTACCTTCTTAACGTGCACTTTTTCACTTGGTATTGGACCTTCCCGGATCCTCTGCACATGGTGCATCGCAATGCTTGCCATCCATTGCAAGTTCGACAGTCTCTGCAATTCCCAAAAACAACCTCAAGCTACAAAGCACATGCTCCACAGAATGTATAATTGTACAACCAAAAGCTTCCAATAAGAGCAGGATAACTGTAAAACACCAACTTCATTTCTATGTGAATCATTTTAAGTACAGGTCTGTACTAGGCATGTGCTTACATACTTCAAGTACTGGCAACACGTAATCTAAGACACTCAGCACAAATCAACAAGATTAGATCTAATGCACATAGACAAACATCTCATCAGTAAACTGAATCCCTATAAGCATTTTCAGTGTGCACATTGAAACTATAAGCAAAACATAGATTTGCTTTTGTGAGAGACTTTCCAAAAATATTTTTCTTGAGAAGCAACAGTAGAAATTTCCATTTCTACATCTCAGGTCACAAAGAAATGCCATAGGTTATTTCAAAATCCAAAAGCTATGGCCCAATCCTATATTGAGCACAAAGTTGAGACTAAGGAGAATAAATTAAAGCCACAACAAGCACCTTTGACATACCACCTTCTTCCCTAGCTCCAATATGATGTCATAGGTCCCAAGAGTGGCAACAGCCTGAAACAATTCATGTAGAAAACAAATTACAAAATTACATGTGTTTCCCTGCATTACTTAACCTTATTCACATAACTGCAATAAAATGACTTCACACCTCCTGCATCATTTACCAAGTGACAAGTACACTTAACAGGGTAAACAAACTAAGAGAAGTTTGACTTCTTGTCTTTTGAAAAGAGGAGCTATTTATATTACAAAATATTGAGTCTACCGACATGAAATCCAGAGTCTGAAAACAACCCCATATTCAAAGGAACAAACAACCAATGACCCAAAAGGAAGCGTAACTCAGCAAAATTTGAAAGCAAAGACATGGGAAGGATCAAAAATAGAAAATAATTTCGACATTAGTTTACTAATTTAACCAAAACAAAAGCACAGAACAAGAACTACAGATAAACTCCTAGACAGAGTTCAAGGATAGAATTTTACCTTCATAAGACAACTAGCAAAACTACAGAACATTATCCAATAAAACAAAATCAACCATATGGCTACCAAAAATAGCCAACCAATGCTCATATTTCCACACCAACACAACAGACTCACTCGCTCAAAGCACCATGTTATAAATTTTGCTTTTTTCATTTTTTTAGTTCCCTTAGAAGGTCCATTAGGCTGTGAACTACACAATGGAGTAGCTCTCTCATTCCCATATTCCCAAAAATCTCACACCCTCTTCCAAAGATTTGAACCCAGGACCTTTAGATAAAAGTCGAAATCCTTAAATGTCCCCCGAGGGACATAAATTTTGCATCTTTAGACTCAAACATAGGCAACTACGCACATACACCAATACCCATTTGAGCACCCAACGAGCAGAGACCAAAACAAGCACTGAATTGTCCAGACTTGCACAACAACACAGAACACGCAAGCACACAACATTTGACAGTTGAAGAAAAGAGCGATAGGTAGGAAAGAGAATTTTTACAAAGATGGAACCATAAGCGAGCTTGGAGACAAGCTCGGGGACGCCAAAGCCGCGAGGGGCGGATCCAACGATGTCAAATGCAAGAGTGAATGGAGACAAGACGAGCTTTATTGGGAAATCCAAGATGTCAATCAGTTGCTGGCCATATCGGGTGGTGAAGTTCTCGTATTGAGATTCTGCGAACTGCTTCACGCTCTTTACGAGACGCTCTGTGCCTCTCGACATGGGGGTTGGGATGGCTCGAATCCAGAAGAAAGAGACCCGCAGAGTGAGCGTGAGTGAGTGAAGCAGATAAAAAAGAGCTTTGGGGATCTTTTACATCGTTCACTGTTCTGGCTACGGGACTGATCTATTCTGGATTTGGATTGCTGGAGTCGCTTCGTCTCCATCACCAAACAGTCTGTTTGTTTTTATTTTATTTATTTATTTTCTATATAATAGGTTCATTAGGTCTTGTTACACACAATAGATCAAACTGTCGTGTTAAAGTGTGGAAGAGTAAATTTTAGAACAAATAAAATTTATTAATTACTTTAATATTTTATAGGATCAAAGTATATATATATATATATATATATATATATATATATATATAAGAATTAATAAAAATTACAACTATTTTAATATTTTATAAAATTATACATGCAGAAAAGATTCAAAATTGTGATCCTATGATACTAAAGAATGGCTTAAACCCCAACTGGTAAAGGTGCTCTTCTTTTGTTTTGTTTGTACATTTATTATTATTATTATTATTATTTTTTTTTTTTGGAACTCATTTCACATATGGCCTACGCCCAACACCAATTAAAATTCCAATGTGAATTAGGCTAGTCTTAACTTGAAAGATAGATTTTATTAGTTAAAGTAGTAATTTAGTATTTTTTATATTAAATTAAGTTTGAATTTTTATATTACCATTTACTCTCATGCGGTGTTAAATTTTAAAATTATTAATATTAAAGCAAATCATGAACAAGTCGGTTGCCCCCTACCAAAAAAAAAAAAAAAAAACATTGGAAGATAGATTATGTTGTCTTAATCTATGTTGTCTTAATCTAAGCAAGTGCGCATAAACTCGTGTCATGTTGTTTATTTTATTATTATTATTTTTTTGGTTCCTACTCAATCAACACACTGTCACGCCTCCCCACCTGATAACCACTCTTAAATTAAGTGGTTTCTTCATTGGCAAAGCATCACAATTCTGAAAGCAAAACATGCAACAATGGGTGCGTTTCACTTTTTGATGGCAACGTGCTGGCCCAATCTGGGTTGAACTGAAGCAGCGAAGACTGAGTTGAATGATTGTGGATGCTGTTTTTGGGTTCATTCTCTTGTGCACAAAATTTTTCTCAATTCTTTTAATTTTATCAAATATACAATAAATATTATTTTATAAATAAATATAATAAATTATTTATGTAACATATAAATTTTTTACAATATATATATATATATATATATATATATTTTTTTTTTTTTTTTTTTTTTTTTTTTTTCCAACGTGACCAACTCCGGGTTAAAGATTTTGTTAGATAGACGTACAACAGTGGAATGAATTGCATGGAAAGAGCTAGCACGAACGGCGTTGGTGGGGGACTGACGCGTGAATGCACCAGTCCTTCCATTAGAGCATCTTTCGATAAGCTAACCAAAAACTCAGAATGGGATGCCCCGGAGACTTGTGATTGCCATTTACTTTAAGAGTTAAGAGTTAAAAAAAAAAAAAAAAAAAAAATTGAAAAAGGTACAACGAAATGCTCCACTTAGATTAGTAAGGGCAGGGCCCCCAATACGCTTAATTGTCGCGCTGTGGCTCTGAAAAATGTTCAAATTTACACATTCATACCTCGTTTGTATATAAATAACTTTGTAATTTTTATGTTATAATAGAATAATTTTATTCGTTTTAGAACAAGAAACAGGTAAGCGAGTTGCTGTATTTAATTATAGTTTTTTATCACTTAAAAATTAAGTATTTTTTATTTAGTTAAATTTTTTTTAGTTAAAAAAATTTTAATTATAAATGTAAATGTAAAGATTAATTCATTTAATGAATAAATGCAATCTCTCGTTAATAATAAAAATTTAATAAAAAATTTAATAAAATATAAACATTTGAAAAAAATATTATTAAAATATGTGTTAGTATATATAAAATAGTTATAAAAAATATGATTAAAAATTTATCTTATTTTAAAAGTATAATAATTATTTTTATATTTTAAATTGTATATTTAATTTTTGATTTATAATAATTATTTTATTATATTATTTAATTTAAATAAATAATAAAAATATTTTTAATTGATAAAAATTACAATAATAAAATTAAAATAATAACAAAATAAAAAAATGCCTTACAGTTTTTACAATTTTTTTTATAATTTTTTAAAACCATCTCATTACTCCTTTTAAAAAACTTATATTTTGAAAAAGATAATATGAGAAAATATAAATTTGAAAAATAATTATATAATTTTAAAGATATTTTTACTTAATACAATACAGGTCAAACGTGTTGTTATCATGCATAGCTGTAGAGGACGGCTAAGAAGCCATTTGAAACGAAACAAGAAGCAAATAATAAAAGAAAATAAAATTTAGGCAAAAGACACATGTTGTGGTCAGCCTAAACGTCCTGTGAACCTTGTAATTGTAATTATTATTAATTTTTTTTCGTACTTACGTGTTTAGGAAGTCTCTTTCTGACCCATTGTATATAAAAATTGCTCACATGATCTTTTACATGTGGTCCTTTCATGGATTTACAATTTTAATTTAATTAACCTACTTTGAAATTTACCTAAGGTCTACTAGATCAAAAAAAAAAAAAAAAAAAAAAAAAAAAAAAAAAAAAAACTCAACTTGACGCCTAAACTTCAACTTCTAAAAGTTTATGACAGTCTAAAACTATCGGCTAGAACTGGTTTTTCCCTAAATTATAAAAGCAAAGGTTTACCAATTTGGAGAAACATAAAAAAGTTTTGGGTTTGCACTTTCTTTTTTTTTTTTTTTTTTTTTTTTTTTGGGTATAATTAACCCTTTATTTAATGGAGTACATTTACAGAGTATATCAAGAGAGAATTTTATCACATATATTATTAAGAATACTATATTATTTATGTTGTTGAATATAATTTAAGTATATTTTTCTTAATAGGTAGGTTATAATAGTACTTTTTATCTTATAATTTGTTATATTAAATAAAAGTGTAAGGATAAATTTGAAAATTTTAAAGTAATAATATCTAAATATCAAACTTTATTAAGTTCAATATCTGAATAAACATTTTGCCTTAAATAGCTAATATTTTGACTTCTTTGATGATAGAGGTGTGACATTAGCTACCTACAATACATACACACAAATTAAGCTACCGGATGACTACAAACGCAAAATTTTTAGGAGAAGGTTAAAGGATTCAAGCCCATTAACTCCCTTAAATTCTCACAATATACAGGTTTTAAATATGATTAACTAATCATGCAACTATTACCAATAAAAGTCTATGTACTCTTATCTATGACCTAAAAAAATGAATTGAAGAATTAATTTAATAACTATATCAAATGTTCATATGGATTTACCTTTATTTTTTTCTTTTATTTGTTATCGTTGAAAATTTTTTGGTAGAACTTTAGTTCACATCATAAGATTAATAGGAGTTTCATCAACGATGGATACTAAATACAAATTCAACTTGATATGTACCAAAAAGAAGTTAAGACAAGGTTTATTGAATACAATAAAAATTTGGCACTCTTATGCATAATTTCAATAAGTTTAGGGAACTAATTATATCTTTGTCCCCTTTTGTCAATTTGATAGACTTAGGTTATGTTATAAGAATTATATCGACTAATTTTGTAATTTTTTGCACATTAGTCTTATACCACTGAATTAAGAATTTTTTGGCCAAAGTCTTAGGTTCATAAATACTAGGCTTAGACTAATCACTGCTGATGGTTACAAAAAACAAAAAAAAGAATAATCACAACTAATATTAATAAATTTGTATTAATGAAAAAATTTTTGATACAATAGTTAAATTATTAAATATGATGTGGTAGAAATGGATCTACACAAAAGTTACATGGAAGTAGGAAACATTGTAGGAGACAAGAGCATGTGGAGCAAAAAGGTAACAAAAACATAGGAAGTGAAAGTTAGAGAGTAATGGAAAAAGTTGTTGAGGAAAAATAGTATTCAGTGAAGATATAAGTAAATGTAAAGGATCATTATTGTAAAGACTATAAAAATCAAAGGGATAAAAGTTATAAAACCTAGATTTTAATTCTAATGAAGAAATCTTTAATTCTTTGTTCTTTTTTTCCTTTGCCTTCTTTTTCTATTTCTTCTTACAGATTCCTCATTCCTTTCCTTTACAAGTTTTCAATCTTGGAATCTTTTATGGTTTCTTAAAGATTCCTTAACTAGGAGTTTATATTCACCTAATTTGCACCCATCAATTTGCTATTAGAGCACTTTCTTTCTTGGAAAAGCTGTTTTAATGGCTATTAATATGAGATCTCATGATGCTACATTGATTTATGTCAAGAAATTAAAAGAGATGTTCAAAAATTTTTAGGAAGCACAATAAAGGGAGATGACTAAGTTTAAGGATTTTTGCATTGGCATATCTATTCAAAGCCAATTCATGAATTATAACCATTCTTATAGGTCTTTAAATCAATGAAATATTTTTAGGTATAGAAAATCCCTTAGAATTGAATTCTCAAATTTCAATGGAATTGATGTGCAAGGATGAATCTTCAAATGTGAGAATTATTTTGAGTTTGATGGGACTTTAGAAGAAGTAAAGGTGAAACCAGCAACTAGGTCACTTAATGATGTTGCTTTGCAGTGGCACAAAAATTTTCTAGGGAAAAGGCCTTAAGAAGATCCACCTTTATGGAATGAGTACATCTAAGCTCCAATTGGCAAGTTAGGTAACACTACTTTTAAGAACCCTATAAATGTACTGTTGGCTTTAAAACAAGAAGGAATTGTGAATGAATACTATAATTAATTTGATATTCTTTACAACAAGGTGCAATTAATAGAGGATTATGTTGTATATGCACCTATTAAAATGTTCATGCTAAAAACTTTAAAATGCATATGCATTAGCCAAATTACACAAAGCTACAAATGCAACTTTAGCACAAAATGGAGACCCATTAACAAGGTTGCGAGACTTTTACCTAAACTCAAGTATGTCTCTAACAACTCATAACTAGTGAGTTAATCTTTTGGTGGTACTAAGGTTGGAACTTAAAAATCTCTTAGGTGGTTAAAGGTCACTAAAGTGAAATAAGAAGATAACATGAAGAAGAAGAGGGCTAAAGATCTTTGTTATTGGTATGATAAAAAATATGAGGTAAGGAATAAATGTAAGCACAAGAGACTTTATGTAATTAAGGTGGAAGGTGAAATTAAGGATGATGAATTAGAGAAATTAATAACCCTTATTCAAAAAGATGATCATGAAGACTTAAATCCATAAACTCAAATCTCCCTTTATGCCATTTTTGGCAAAAGGAATTAAGATTCTATGACCATAAGGGTAACTTATTAGATAGGGGAAAAGTTATGCATGTTTTGATAGATTCATGTAGCACCCATAACTTCTTGAATGAGGAATTAGCCAAAAAAAAAAATTAGGGTGTAAGATGGAAGCTACTAGGTACTTAAAGGTTAAGGTAGCTAATGGAAACATTATCCCCTGTTTTCACATATGTAAGGGTTTCTAATGAAGGCTATTAGGTGACATTTTCATAATAGATGTATATATCCTTCCTTTGGAGAGTTGTGATATGGTCCTAGGTATCTAGTGGCTTAAAATCCTAAGTACTACTAACTAAAATTTTGATGAACTCAAAATGGAATTTCAATATAAGAGTCAGAAGCATGTAATGAGAGGTTTTTTAAGGCCTATTGTAAGCAAAGTAGTCACATGCCTATGACAAAGACTTTAAAGCAACATCATTAACAAAAAGCCATCCAACTTTTTAGTTTACAATCGGAGACATTTGTGGTTGCAACCTCTGATGGATCTTCTTTAGTGTTAGTTACCTTCTTTTTAGTAGTCAATACCTTGTTGGCTCAATTTTCTAATGTGTTTATGAAGTCTATTGATCTTCCCCCACACAAATTTCATGATCACAAGATTCCTTTATTAATTGAAACTTAAATTATAAACACTAGGCCTTACAAGTACTCTACAATCCAAAAAGGATGTCATTAAGAAGCTCATATAGGAAATGTTACAATTAAGCATTATTCAACTTAGCTCCAACCCTTTTGTAGCACTTATGACTTTAGTGGAAAAGAAAAAAAAAAACATAACACTTAAAGGTTTTGTGTTAATTATAAGAGACTAAATTAGTTTATAATTAAAAATAAGTTTCTCATCCTTTTGATTGAAGACTTTTTTGGATGAATTGGGAGGGGCCTCCTAGTTTTCACCAAATAAGAGTGTTCCCTCATGATGTGCACAAGATAACTTTCAAAACCCATGAGGGCTATTATGAATTTTTAGTGATGTCATTTGGGCTTACAAATGTCTCAAATATATTCTAAAGTCTCATAAATAAAGTTTTTAAACTTTACTTAAGGAAGTATGTTCTAGTTTTCTTTAATGACATATTAATTTATAGTCCAACTTTAAAGAATAACTTAAGACATTTGTTCTAGGCATTGCAACTACTAAGAGAAAATTCCTTACCTGCCAAGTCTTTTAAATGCTTCTTTGTAGTGCAACAAGTGGAATATCTAAGGTATATCATCTTCAATAAAGGGGGGCTCCACTAATCCAAAGAAAGTCACTACCATCACTTAATGACCTCTGCTTACCACATTGAAATAGTTGAGGGGTTTTTTTAGGGTTAAAAGGTTGTTACCGTAGATTGGTGGCTGGGTATGGATCCATTAGCAAGCCTTTCACAAAATTGCTGAAGAAAGATGCATTTTTATGGAATGAAACTACTACTATGACTTTTACAAACTAAATTATGTCATGTCAATTGCCCTAATATTGTCACTATCAAATTTCACCAAGGAGTTTATGGTTAAAACAAATGTTTTAGGAATGAGAATAGGAATTGTGTTGATGTAAAGGGGCAACCCTATAACCTTCATTAGTAAGATATTCTCCCTTAGACACTTGTCTTTATTATTTTATGAGGAGTTATTGGCAATCATCTTTGTTATTACCACTTGGAAGCACTATTTTCAAGATTAACACTTTAAGATCAAGACTAACAATTGTAGCTTCAACCACTTATTAGATCAAAAACTTTTAATTGTCAGTCAACAAACCTAACTATCTAAACTCATGTATTTTGATTATGAAATTTTTTTATAAGGAGTGCAAACATAATGTGGCTGCTGATGCACTCGCGAGGATGTAAATGTACCATATGCAGTGTTATATTATTTTTTCTATCTCTTTAGATTTATACTAGTCTTTATAAGCCACTTGGCAACATAATCCCTAACTTTAACAATTATTTTCCAACTTATAAAAGGTCAACCTTCCTAATTCCCTTTATAGGTAGACATACAATCAATTATTATGGAATTGAAGTCTAATGGTAAGAGTAGACCATAACTTAAGAAGACTTTTGATTACCTTAGGGCATAAGGGGTTAAGGGTTACAAGGTGGTTGTGTTGGAGTCACAATGATAACAAAAAAATTACGAGCCTTGTTATATTAGAAAGGAATGCTTAAAGATGTTTAGACATATGTTAGGTAATGTAACACTTGTCAACAATGTAAGTATAATTGTGTAGCCTCACTTGGATTCTTATAACCTTTACTTATTCCTAAGGGTTTATGGCAGAGTTTTAGTTTGAATTTTATTGAAAGCCTACCTAAATGTGGAGACAAGGAAGTCATATTAGTAGTAGTTGATAAACTTAACTAGTATGCCTATTTCCTCTCCCTTTCACATCCCTATACAACTAATTCAATGGAAAAGTTATTTTTGGACAGTGTGTTCAAACTCCATGGCTTCCCTAAAACATTAATTAGTGATAGAGATGTTGTATTCCTAAGTTATTTCTGGTAGGAACTCTTTTGACTCTAAGGAGTGAAGTTACACATAGTCTACCATCCTTAAACAAATGGTTAGATTGAAGTTGTCAATCGATGCTTGAAGACTTATTTGAGGTGTACTACTACAGTTGCCCTATAAGAATGGTGTCATTGGCTTTTTCTTGCAAAATGGTGGTATAATACACATTTTCATTTTACTATTGGGGTCACTCCTTTTAAAGCCCTTTATGGCTACCTTCCCTTATCCATCTTCCCTACCTTTCATGAAAGGCTTCCATAACTGCTCTAGATTCATAGCTTAGAACTAAAAAAGTCCTAACTCACATACTTAAACATCATCTACAATGAGCTCAAAATAGGATGACACAATTGGCTAACTAATACTGTAGTGATAGGTCTTTTTGTGAGAGATTAGGTATATTTGAAGTTACAACCCTATAGACAATCTTTTGTACTTCAAATCAGTAATTTCAAGTTCTCACTGAGGTTATTTGGGCCCTTTCAAATCACATAAAAAAATTGGTGTAATAGCTTATAAGCTTGCATTCCTTATTGGTTGTAAGATCACCTTATTTCTATGGCCACCATGGAGTACTATTATGACATTTTAAAAAAAAAAATTCTCGTCATTTTCCTTAAAGACAAGGGTTTGAACTGAGGGGTAATTAATGCGGTACATAGAAATGGATTTACACAAAAGACACATAGAAGCAAGGAACATTACAAGAGATAAGAGTACAAGGAGCAAAAAGGCAGCAGAAACATAGGAAGTGAAAGTTAGAAAACGGTGAGAAAAATTGTTAGAAAAAATAGTATTCAGTAAGTGCATGAGCACATATGGACCTATAAAGATTAAAGGGATAAAAATTGTAAAACTTAGATTTTTATTTTACTAAAAAAATTCCTAATTTTTTATTTTTCATTTCCTTCCCCATCTCCTTTTATTTCTTTTTCTAGATTCTTTAATCCTTTTCTCTACAACTTCTCAATCTCAAAATTTTTTTTTTTGGTTTCTCAAAGATTTATTAATCAAGAGTATATACTCACCTAATTAGCACTTATTAAACTCACTATATATATATATATATATATATATATATATATATAAAAAAAGAATGAAAACTTGATCTAATCGGTCAATAATTGGTCAATATTGTTTGGAATTGTTGACTAATTGTTGGATATGTCAATTACAATTGACAGCACACGAAAGGAAAAGCAAAATTTTTGTGCAGCCTTTATGATTTAATTTTGGTGTTTCACCGAATGTCCATCTCCAATCTTGAAGGTCTCTTCTGCCAGTCATTGAGACTCTATTCTAAGCTCATATGATAAGTATAACGCTGTAGAGAGACAGTGCGATTACCTTCGTTGTTTTTGTTTACGTTGGTGTTTTTTTTTTCCATCTTTCATTGATCTCTGTCAAACAAAAAATAAAAAAATTTAAAAAAAAAAAAAAAAGACAAAACAAAAAACCAAGGAACACAATCATCCGTAATTAGAAAGAAAGGACACTTTTGTTGACGTTATGAATTTTTTAGTTCACCTCCGCTTTTTTTTAATTATTGTTTTGACCACTTTGTCAGATATTTTGAAAGTAGACATCAAGTTCATTATACAATCTTGACGTTTTAGCAGAGGTCGGACCCACCACCACTAATGCCAAATATCATTTAATTGTATTAAGACTGGCTCTTGGCAAACGCTGGATCGACCATGAATTCAAATGTGTATGGGAGTCTTCAAAGGAAAGATTTTTTATTTTTTCCAAAAAAAAAAAATCAAATATATTTATTGTATTTATAAGTTAAAACTTAAAATTATTTTTGTATTTATATTTCGTTTTTCTTAGATAGAAACTCATTATTAAAATATTATTAAATTTAAATAAATATTTTTAATATTTAATTTCAGTACTAATATATTTAAAATGTTATTATCTTGGGTCATTTATGTGAAATTTCAAACATAAATCAATACATCAAACGTGAAGAAATATACCGGGTCACCGATTCTCACCCCGGAGGCTCAGAGGGTGAGAAGTTTCCCTCGGCCACATGGGGCCAGAAACGAGCAGATATTTATTGAGTTTTGAAATTGAGCTAAGGCTGCAATTGCATAGTCTACCATGCACATTTATTTTCCACATTAAAAAATTACATAAATTATATACTATTAAATTACATTCTTTCTAAAGGGACTATTTCACGAGGAAAATGATATGTGGAAAAGTAGTCTGGGACATTTAATTTTCAATGTTGTGAGAGGACTAGTAGATTGGAAGATGCAACAGACTTCCCACAAGTTGAAGACTCAACTTTCTAAACTGGCCAGAGAAGGTGTGGGGAGTCTCAATGTATTGATGGGCAAAACCAGAGATTGTAAAAGGTCTGATTCTTACAAAATATAATGAAGGACTACACTGAACAGTCCAGATATAGAAACCCTTTTTTGGTTTTTTGATGGCAGATAAACAAACACTCTATTTTTCATGCAAGTGCACCAAATGGGGTGCTAAAAAGTACAGGATTTGCAACTAGAATATGACTGGTACAATTAGATCTTTGGCTACTTCTTTGTATAACTGACCAGCCACCAGTTCAGCCTCTCATACACAAAAATGACAACAAAACTTGAGAGAGAAGAGAAATCAAAGGAAAAGAAGAAAGTTATTTCCACAATTTTGGGCCTTTTTTGTTATGAATTTTGTCTCAGCTACTTCCCTTTTCCCTTCTTTTTCAATTCTTATCATTACAAGGCTCCACTTTCTTTTCCCTTTTTTTTTTTTTTTTTATTCCTGTAACCATTATTGTGCTTCCACCCCAAGAAGTGGTCTCCTCCAAGTCCATAAAAGACCAGATGATGAGCTAAAAACAAATTTAAAATTAGAAAGACTGACCTGCATGATTGCATAGCAGTTTAAAGTTATTGTAAATATCATCTGACCAAACATACTTCATGAAAGAAGCAACTGAGAGGGGCCATTAGTTTTCTTCTTTCTGCTGATATTAGTTTCATACAAAAGTATATGTTTTGCTAGATGCTAGCACAAATATTCTAAAGATGCCCCAATTTTTTTTTTTTTTCTCTTGACTAAGCTGGGGACTCAAAAATATGTTATAATCAGACTGCAGAAGCATCTTGCATCGAGTAGATGCAGTTAACCAAGGTATCCCATGGGCCAAAAGGGGCTACAAGCAGGAACCACAAAACAAAGACAAACCATTCTGTGACATTCATATCCGAAACAGTTAGCTTTTTCCTTGTACAAATTTATTCTACAAGGTAATCATCTCGCTTCATAATCTCTTGGCTCTCAATAAAGTCAAATAATTTAGATGATACAGCTACACTGTTATGAACTTCTTCAAAACATGTTTCGGTGGGCCATTCCAAGAAAATATACCTTCCTTGAGTAGGAAAACTGTACAAACAATATTCTAAAGTGGAAATTGACTGGATTTAGCTACTAGACCACTTTCATTACACAGCTCCAAAGTTGCAAAACATAGGCATCTTTGCAAGTTTAATTTTCCCAACTGGCCTTGAACATCAATGCATCAATTTGAAAGTAAAGAGGATTAGAATAACTTTATTACAATATGCTGCTACATTGATTTGTCACCAACATTTCTCTCCACTGAGAAACCTTCCTAGTGCACTTGCAAATATTACTCTAATTGATCCTAAGTATAGTGGTCAAGTTAATGTTTAATGTTCATATGCACTCACAATAGAAGAGAGAGAGAGAAAGAGAGAGAGAGGGAGAAACTGGAAGACATCAAAGAGGGTCAACACAGAAGATTCACAAGAAGCTGATGATGATTCTCAAAGATGAAAACTTTCCCAAATGATTTTATCTCATAATAGTAGGGTAAGCTATAAGCCTACATCAAAACAGATCTCTGGAAGAGTTTAAAAAAAAAAAAAACAAAAAAGACAGAGAAAGAAGAGAAGAAGGAAAGCCCAAATGTAAGACTTTACCATATATCAAGAAAAGAGAGATCAAATTGTACAATTAAACCAAGAATCTCTACCTCTCCCTCAAAATCCAAGTCATCCATCTCCTTATCTTTGCCCTTCTTCATCAAGAAGAAGACCCAGAAGCTTTTGGAGAGGTCAAAGGAAAAAGTGGCAATAACTGTGGCTCCGAATCTCTAGGAGTAGACATCGGCGATGGATGCAAATAAAATCCTTTCTCTGCTATTGCTCTTTCCTCCTCTGATGATGAATTCCCTAAAGATGGCGAGCTCTTGTTAAAAGGGTCTTCATTTAATGGAGTCACAGGGCTAAGAGTCAACTTAGGGAAGTCGAGCAGGCTTGGAGATAAGATCTCTGGCTTATTTCTAGGAGAAAATCCTGTGATAGAGCTGTTATTTGCGAAACTGGGCAACAAAGTGTTGATCATGAGACTGTTTTTAAGGTTGCTGTTTCTTCTCTCGTAGAGCTTGAAGCTGTTTTGCTTCTTTGGGGTGCTCTTGATTGGTGGGATGTTGAAGTTTCTCGATATTGGTGGAGTTGGTCCTGGATCTTGCGTGGTTGTTGATGGGGTTGTTCTTGAGGATGCTTGCTTTGCTGTTTCTGTTGACCCAGTGAGCATTTGGACAACTTGCTTGAAAGTGGAGGTGTCTGCCTGTACAAAGGTTGTAGGGTAAGGGTTGGTGTCAGATCTGGAGATGGGAATTGGGGTGAGTGGTGGGGTGTGGATTTGGACAGCATTGTTGCTTCCGCTGCTATGCGGAGAGTTTAATGGAGATGGGTTTTTGGCTTCTTGGGCTCTTGTTGTGTTTTCCATTGATGGGTCTAATTCAGCACCCCCTCCTCCACCCCCCCAGACCACAAACCACCACCAAGTGAGAGAGAGACAGACAGAGAGAGAGTGGGGAGAGGAGAGGCGAGGAGTGAAATTTTAGGTGTAGATGTGGGTTGGAGATGGAAGAGTGAAAAACAAGGCTTGGTGAGAAACAGGAGAGGTTAAAAACTCGAAGAAAAAAGAAAAAAGAAAAAAACAAAACAAAAATAGAACTCTTTCTTTAAACAACTTTGCTTATTTTATGCAATGTTTTGTTTTTCTTGTACTTGTGCCACAAACACATATATCTATCTTCTCTCTCTCTCTCTCTCTGTCTCTCTCTCTACACTTTTTTTTTCTCTCAACTACAAATTGGCTTTTCAATCTCCCTCTCTCTCTCTCTCTCTCTCTGTGTTGAATTTCTATGCTGTTTCTGGTGGGGTTTGGCTGGGAAGAAGATGCCCAAGTGAATTGGGATTATAAAGATTGGGAGGGCATTGGTTGTAGTTGGAATTTTTTGGCCAACAGCATCTGTGCCCCCAATGGCAAGTCTTTCAGAATCAATGTGGGTGCATGGATTAGATTTATTTACTCTATTTATATGTGTGTTGTATGTGTGTGTGTGTGTGTGTGTGTGTGTGTGTGTGTGTGTGTGTGTGTGTGTTTTAGGTAGCATTGACTTCAGAGCCCCTGACTACAGGCTGTCTGTATTAGGATAGCAACATTTGATCAGAAACCATTCAAACTAAGCATTAGCAGCATATCCATACCATTCAAATGAATCCAAGGCGCGTGCATCCACGCTCCTACCGAATGAAGTACCTAGTGAATAGGCACGTGCGTGCACGCTACTGTTGATGAGATTGGTACTTAATTATTTTCTTTTTTCTTTTTATTTGATAAGCAGGTGAGTTACATGGTCTTGCAAGCTTTATTTCTATAATCATAATTTGATGCATACTTTAATCCCATCAAATGCATCATACAATTACCAATATATACTATTTTAGTAATTTCCTACTTTTTTCAATATACAAATTAACACCCTCTTGACTTCTCCTTCAAACCAAAAAAAATATTAATAATTAAATTAAAATTTATAAAAATAGAAAGAGTTAGTTTATATTATTATTATTATTATTATATAATTTACTATTTAATGAAACTTTTAATATATCAAAAACCAAAAAAATTAATAGGTTTCTGCTTCAAGTATTTATGCATCATATTACTTAAAAAATTATTTGGGTAAAACAAGTGCATTTTTTTTTTCTTCTATTTTTTGTGATAACAAACTAATTTTCTATTGACATTTTTTCATGACTCCAATTTTCCATGTAATATTAGGTTAATTAATTATTCTTCAGCATACCCTTTTTTCTTTTGTTGTTGTTATTCTGAAATTTGATTTCATGCATTAGTTATCTTTATTATACACAATGTAATTTGATTTTTTTCTTAATAATTTTTGTTCTGCCGCAGGAATGACTATCCTATATGTCCAATGGCTATCAAACATGGTAAATACAAGCAATTTACGCATGGTAATTATATATAATTTTCTCTTATTTGGGATATTTGTGTCATTCGTAGAATTTGTTGTCAAAAATTAATGCATATTAATTTCTTAACCACCTTGTCACAATCTTGAATCACAAGATCTCTCTTTGCCTTTTTTTTTTTTTTTTTTTTAAATGAAGAAGAAAGAGCAAATAAATAACTCATGTTTCACCTCCATTTGTCAATTCAATCAATCTAATTTCTTTCTTTTTATGTATTTTTTTTTCCTCTAAAATAGTGGGTTAATTGTGGACCTTATCGATATCCCCAACAGCATCATGCAACTCAAAAGGTTAAGAAATTCTTTCAAAAACAGTTACAAAAGTAACTCTTCTTAATGCATATTTTTTAGCTGGGGTATCACTATACAACCACTAGCAGTTTATGAGAACTGAAGATAAGATAAGTTACCTATATTGAAAAGAAAGAAAGGGAGTTGAGCTACCATTTGACAAAATAAAAAAAAAAAAAATTAAAAAAAATGGAAGAAAGCAACAGAGTTGAAACATTGTAACAACCCCTTTTTCTTGCTGTATAGAAACATTTCAAATTTCATGACAGCATTAGGTGATTCAATCACTCTACAACATGGTTGTGATATTACAACCAATTAAAGTGTAGATGTTTGATTCATACAATGAACTGATGAGAAGGCACATTTCAGATATTGAGAATGCATAAAAAGTTCATAATACCATCAAGCTATCTAGTTTGTTTGCATCATCAAATGGAAGTTTGGAAAATGTTGTTCTGTATCCGCATTTGTAAAGATTCTTAATTGGAATAGAGAAGAAGAAAGAAGAATCAAATTCTCATTTATTTTGAGAAGATAAAGAGAAAGCAATAAAATTAATTGTGGAGGCAGGAAAGAGGGGTTTTGTGGGGGGACCAAAGTTCCATCAAACACCTTTGCTATTTCAAAAGGGATCGTATTCTTTTCATAACCAAAATCATTATGCCTGTTTTGTGGATACCCTAACAAACTCCATTGACAATTGAAAAGCCATTCACTTAGCTTTAAGTCACCACCAATTTGATAAAGTTGCAAGCAAGAAATATGCTCATTTGCGGCAGCCAATTCAAGCAAAACAGTTTTAAAAAGAAGTAACTAGAACCCTTAATTAAATGTGTCATGCAAGTTGATTTTAACACTTAAGCTAATAAATAACATTTTGTTGGCATGGTGATCTCTAGGCAGTTAGCCGCAAAATTTAGACATCTGAAAAAATGAAAAAAAAAATGGGAGAAAGAAAGAATGGTTGAGTACAACCTCAAGTGGATAAACGGACTATCCACAAGTAGACCTAGCGGATAAGTAAGAATGATTACACTGATAGCTCAAGTTTAAATTATTATTATGTGATCTTTCACCAAATTGGATGCATTGAGGTCATTATTGAATGAGAACGACCAACTTGCTTTCCCATTGTTGCTTGCAGATGATATTTCAGTGTCAAATGGCTAATGAATGAATGCTCTCTCTTCCCCCCCCCCCTCCCCCACTTTTTGCTGTTCTGCGAGGTGGGGTATGGTTAACCATTGTCATGTTCTAGTTGCAATTAGGCAATTTAAAAATGGGACATTTGGTTTGTAGTTCTCTCGATGCGTTTTCTTCTCACCGGCTCTTTGATAATCGCCTTCGTTGCCATGCAGTGGATCTCCAAATCTTCAAGCAAAAGTCACTTTATAACTAACTGAGAATGCTGAAACTAGTGAGATAAACCCTTTTTGTATACAGCAAATGGTTATGCGATTAAGATTTAATCTCAAGTCTTAAGCCTAGAATTCAAATCGTAGTTCTTCTATACTACCAAAAATAACTTTAGGTATATAGTATCAATTCAAGTCCTGCAACACGCCAAAAAAAAAAAAAAAAAAAAAAAAAAAAAAAAAAAAAAAAAATCAAATTTGCATTTCTTATATCACTTAGTAAATGTCTTAGTGATTTTGTTGGAATTCTCCAATATATATCATCTTAGTCAGCCAGCTTGACTAATTTATAAATGTGTAAGTTTTTCCCTTTTTTTTTTTTTTTTTTTTTTTTTTTTTGATAATGATAACTATGTAAATATTTATTAAGTGGCTTTTGGTACGTCTTGTATTGGGAATATTGATAACTATGTCTAGAATCATAGTCTGATTTTGCTGCCTTGTAGCTCCGGGCATGGCTTTAGACTCAAGACATTTTTATTTCCATCGTCACAGCCGCCAACGTTGAACTCATTTTTAACGTGGGGGTGCTTTGCTTAATTAGCGAAATGACATGCATAATCAACAATAAAATTGAAGAAAGTGCATTTTTAACGTGGGGCTGCTTTGCTTAATTAGTGAAATGACATGCATAATCAACAATAAAATTGAAGAAAAGGCAAAATGAAAGACCCTTTCCAAAGTAGGTACGGAGTGTGGACTGGTTCTTGTTGATTGTATACATACATACATACATACATATGGTGTCACCATACATAAATGTTTCTCTAAAGGTTTCATTTTGAAAGAAAAACATCTACTCTCACAACGTCACTATGGACTTGATAGTGAATAAAGTTAATAGCAAATAAGAACAATCCAATTTTTGATATAAACAACACAAGCAGACGCAGTATTTCATAATAAAATCCATTTGGTGGTAGAGGGCGGGTTGGTAAACCACCCACAAAATACATATAATCATTGATATATACTATTTTCGAAATTTTCACCTTGTGCTCAACACAAGTTCATGACATTAGCTATTTACATATAATGTTGTAAAGCACCCATCACTTCAATTTGTTTTTTTTTTCCTTTTTTTTTTTTTGGGTTGGTGGATAGGAAAACACGTACAATTCCTTGGTGGTTTGATAACGTAAATTGATGTGGTGTAATAGGATGAAAGAACTATTGATTTAGAAAAAAAAAAGAGCATATGGGGTATTAGAACATTGGGACGTTCACTAAGTGGAAACGAAATCCAACTCTTTCAATAATTAATATGGTCAAGTCTTGAAATGTTTTAATTTGGTCAAAATAATATTTTTCTACTGCTGAAAGAAATGACATGAAGTGCATTTTCTTCGGGTTTGGCGAGAATTTCTTGGAAAGATCTTAAGAAAATGCCATTTCCATCTTCTAGGAAGGTTTGGAGGAGTTGCTTTGGTCTAAACGTTTAGATGGGCGAAATTGAAGAAGCCCTTGACTTTTTTGGCTTAGTTCTTCATGACCGTAACCCAAGATGGTCTAGTTTCCAAGGCAGGTGGGGACTGATACTTAACTCGCTGTACTGAGTCAAAGCTACAACGGTCCTACCTTTCCTTGAGCTGCTCCATCTGATAACCATACTAATATAATATTAACAGTAAAGTTAGATGAAACAATCAAGTTGTTGTATCTTATGTTCAGGCTTACACATTGTATTATCTGATTTTTTTATTATTTTTTTTTTTTTAAGTTTTCATTCTTTCAATTCATGATTGTAATTGACAATAAAGCTACAAAAATGCACAACAGTCATGACAGGGTAATCTAATGCCAGGCATCGTGGGTTCCTAATGATATAGAGGAACAATATTTCTTGGACGGATCTTTGAGGCCATGAAGAGAATCGTTGACAAGAATTATGTAATTATGATGATGCTGCATGCCATCTTGGCAAATCGTTTCTTGTTATACAGGGAAACCAGCCATTTGATGTTTGAGGCTATTAAGAATCCTTGCAACATCAATTTGCATGTCAGTTGTCAACTTTGGTAAGTTTCCAAAGCCTCCAAGTTAGGATTCCTAATTCCACTTCTGTGCATCAGCAAGGACCATTTTCCTTTAAGTTTATTTAGCATGTAACTGCCTTTGACATGCATCTTCCATTGGAGCAACAAGCTCATTGACCAATATTTTAAAAAGAAAAAAAAAAAAAAAAAAATAATGATAAAGCTTTCAATTCCTCATACTTCAAAGAGTTCGAAGGGACAATACAACTTTTCGATAATTTCAGAGTGACACGGGAAACAAGGCCTGAGAGTTCTTTCATGTCTCCAATGAAAACGAGAGTTTCAGTATGAAAACACAAGTCCAGAATTTTTATTTTTTTTTCTCCAATGTCATGGTTTTCAAGTCCCATTTATTGGAAGTCCCTTTCAACAATGACACATAATTCACACCTTTTTGGATTTTGGAATCCCAGCTGTTAAATGGGGACGGAAATTTGGGTAATAGGTTCCGTACTTGCTAAGATGCTGCCTTGCCCTTTGGGAGACATTGTTAGGCTCAACATGGACCCAAGTTAAATGGAACACTATGCTATATGCTATAGCGTAGGTAACTAAGTTCTTTCCAAATTGAAAAATTGGTAAAAATCAATCTCATCCATCAAGATATAATAATTAAATGATTTAAATGAATCCCATAGGTGGTAGGTTTGAATTCTCGCTAAAACATTTGGTACATCTAAATGTATATTTAGATATTAATTTAAATTAATATTTTAAAAATCACATTAAATTAATTAATGATATTAATAAAATTAAAAATTAAATTATAATTTAATTTAATTAATTTTAAAAATTATCAATTCTAAAATTGTGTAATCAAATCAATAAACTGACTAATTAAATTATAAATTAATTATAATTTTTTTAATTTAATTAATTAAAAAAAAATTTGTAAAAAAATTAAAAAAAAATATTTTTCTTTACTTTAATTTTTTAAAAAATAAAAATTATATTATTAAATTTTTTTATATTTAATATTAAATATAAATTTTATTAGTTTAATTTTAATTTAATTTTTAATTTTTAATTTTTTTAATTCAAAAATTGATTGGATTTTTAAATTTTTAGTTTAAATTAACATTAAAATATTTAATATAACTAAATATTAATTTAAACATATATAATTATAAAAAAAAACATATATTTTTTTTTTTCTCTCAAAAAATAAAAAAAAAAAAAAAAGGAAAGAAAAGAAAAGAAGGAGAATTTTGTATCCAAGTCAAGAATAAGAGTAATCCAACTGAAAAAGAGATCTCATGAATGGTGGGTTGAAAATTTGTGCATTATGTAATCAATGTGGTTGAAAATTTCCGAAGCGTGCACAGCTGAAAAGTTCAAGGGTCTGTTTATTGCACGTCAACTCATCAGTAACACCTGTTAACTAACAGTTTAAACGTTTACAAGTAATTGAAAAAATCAAGTTAATATATAGTTTTGATAATTTATAAAAGCAATCGTGTCGTCAACTGCCGATGGACTGACAACTAAATCAAAGGCACCCAGAGCGGAATAGTGAAAGAATGAATCTGATTAACAGCAGCGTTAAAGATTCCAGAATGGTTGTGAAATGTGAAGGTGAAATTCATGTTGGTAGAGTAGGGTCTTTTGCCAGGATGAACATTGAAGGGGGGAAATGAGTGGGAATCCACCTAAATAAAAAAGAGAAAAAAAAAAAAAAAAAACAAACCAACATGGGCAGCGCTGACCTTGTCTATGTAATTGTGAATAGCTGTCTTCCTTTATTTTTTTTTCTTTTTGGTTCCTTTGTCTTCTTTTGAACTTTCCAAGTCAAGTATATTATGATAAAGAAGATGAATCACTTTAATCTGAGGAAGACATGTCTTTTGAAACTTTGAATAAGATGTTGTAGCTGGTTCAACTTTTTTCCTTGTTTTTACAAACAAAACAATAATTAGTGATTAGCTTGTTAAAAGATAAGAATAAAAGTGAGAAACAGATTCAAGGACACCATAATGGTACCAAATCACCCCAACTAAACCCACCTTTGCATGAAACTTTTGGAGGAAGAGCTCCTGGGCAGCATCTTCTTGCTATGGTGGCCACCCAAACCAACCCACCCTGACGTGCCGACGTTGTCCATGTAATTGTGAATAGCTGTCTTTCTTTATTTTCTATTTCTTCTTCTTTTTTTAATTATTTTTTAAATATTTTTAAAAAAAAAAACATATTGCAAATATATTAACATTATATCAATACATCAAAACTAGATATTATTGGTTAACATCTTTATTTAACCAAACTCATAAGAAAGATCCACCACTTGATTATTGCTAAACTCAAGTATATACCTCTTTAATGAAACTTCATTATCTTGTCTATTTAAGCACTAAATGATAACAAGAAAACTTGAACTTAAACCAATACGATAAAAACACACACCAAATTTGCAGCACTACACTACACTACCACCTCGGATAGTTGCTTGACTTATGTTGAACTTTCGAAGCCAAAAATATTACGATCACATTTGACTTTATTTAATCATGCGAAAGCATTTTAGCAAAGAAAGCTGTTTAAGGGATGCCAGTAAGATAGTCCTCGGCTGCTGCTTTACATGCCAATGGCACAAGCAACTTCAGAACTTCACTTGGCAAATTCAATTGAGCATTATAGAAAAAGAAATTCTGTATAGACGCCCGCATAAAACGAACTGAAAAGAACTGAGCTCAGAGAATGTTTTGCACGATCCTGGGATGAAAATTTCGTATGTTCACTAAACGTGAACCCTCCCCTGGGACGACAGTCAAATTGCTCGAGCAACACTTTTGAATTCGTTTAAGCAGGATTGGAGTATCTTCTGACGTTTCTGAAGAGATTGACGTTCATTCTGCAGCACATCAATGGCACCGGGTGCAACAAACATGTCCATGAATTTCTCATCATTCACAGCAAAAAGATCTAGCCCCAATGCCACAACAAGCCGTTCCCGACTATTTGAAAAAGAAGAGAGTCAGACACTTTAATTATAGAGCATATAGCCTTAAGAACCATCGTAGTTTTTAATCTAAAGAATGTTGGTGGTTTTGATATGTATACATAAAAGATGCTAACAAATTACAAAGGGACTAAGAAACTCACCAAGGTGTCAAGAATCCAGAGTTCAAGGTTGATGTCACACTTCGTTCAACGAGCACTTCACGTATCCTTGCAAAATGCTGTGCAGCAGCAGAGCAGATGTCCAAGTAAGCTGAGCTTGACCTTGAACCACCATCCCCATTTCCAAATAGAAGACTGCCACCATTTTGAGCCCTTAAAGGTTCAATATTTCTGCTATTTGCTGCCATTCTTGGGCCCCGTTTCCCATGCTCTTTCTTTGCCCCGCCAAATACAAGATCACATGGCTGTTCAGGAGAAGGAGTCTCGGGCACGGTCATTTGACATTCTTTAAGAGCTTCTCTACCTTCTGTGGCTTTTCCTGGAGTAGTGTGCCGTACATTCTTCTCTGGAGGTACGTTTTCTTCTTCCCTCATTGTTTCATCACAGTACAATACTCCAGTATCAGATAGTTCAGAACAAAACGAAGCAGCTGGAACTTTGTTGCACCTAAAATGAGAAGTTGCATTCAATCCAAAGCCTTGAAAATCATTCTCATAGCAAATCTGAGAATATGGGCTCGTAACTGAATCAAGGTGATGACGAACCAATTGCTTGCACTCTTTGGCAAGTTCCCTAATGAACCGATTGTAAGCATGCCTTAAGGCAGCATGAAAACCGACAAATCCCTCCATATTTCCATGGCTCTTCCCATCTGAGCAATAAATAACAAAAAATTTGTGGAGAACAATTTGGAGCAACTATAATTCATAGATAACCAAACAAGGGAACCAAAAAAAAATAACAAGAAAAAGAAATTATTGTGATGGTCCATGACTACAAGAAATAGAATGAGTTGCAAACCTAATTCCCAGAATAGACGGATCATGCCCAAAATTGTCTCAGTATTTCAAGATGGAGACAAAGAAAACACTTTGTTTAGGAAATTTAGTATTTTCATAGAATATATTTTGCAATGAATTCACCCCAATCAATTCAATAATTGAACCTGACCAATGATTTCTCCTGTATTATGTCTCTATGTAGAAGGTATAACATTTTTGTACCAAGAAATTGTACAATATTTTCCAAAAAGGAAGTCATTACAGTTGAATCTTCCAGCAACTATATGTAACCAAACCATGCTAAAGGTGCAGAGAGTTGAGAAGATTCTTACGTTCTGAATTACAAAGGCAATGCCTTTCTAGAGCAAGATCAAAGAGGTTCCCCAGTACAAAGGCAAGCCTATCACAAGCAGTGTCGAGAAGCGGAGCAAGCCATGACCGGGCAGCAGCACGGGCAATCTCCGCTGCAGCTTCAGTTACACCTTTACCCCCACCTCTGCGGGCATGGGCAAGCAGTATATTTGCCACCTATTGCCAGAAGAATAATTGACTAATGCTTAACATATTACCAAACTGGAATGCTCTAGCTTAGTAATTCTATAAAACCCTTCTTTTTTGGAAAAGGATGTACCTTCTCCCTCGACACTGGTGGGCATTCAAGGGAATATGCAGCACACCGGAACTCATGCATGACTCTTTCAAAAGCAGCTCCTCCATAGAGCCTAAGAGTAGCATTAGGAGGTTTTATGGCAACAGAAACACCTGGCCATTTCCCGACGCCACTTTCTGACTGCTCCTCCTCTGTTGTTTTTCCCCACTGCTCAGGGGCAGGATCTGCTGCTCCATCAAGTAAAGATTCCTTTGCCAATGAACAACAACAAAGGTGAGATTATGATTTAGTGCAAAATGCATCACTGTGTGAAAAGACATCGAAACTCGTGTGCCATCTGAAGTAACCATTGTCTATGTGTATTATTTGTTGAAGAACAGCTTAGGAAATGTAAAAACATTTTTGGAAGTGGGAACAAGATAAATGGAAAAATTAAGACATATCCAGAGCAACTAGAAATCTTAAACACACTCGTGATTAATGTAATAAGAATTGTGTAGAATATTTTCCCCCAGACCATGAGATTGAACTATTGAAAAAGTTCATATCTCCCATGGATTAATCAGCTATGTGGGGATCCATGAAGACAACATAAAGATAGTTGTTTGGCCCTAATGAGACTTGCATGAATAATTAGCATTTTACCAAAAATGGCCCCACTGGTCACATACCACATGATTGCTAATGAAGCTGTATGCAACATCGCAGATCGTCGCAGATGAGCAACATCTGAAGTAGCCTGTATTTTTGAGTCCATGGAGGCCAGCTCAGTATTAACTTCACTGCAGCGCTGCTCAAGCAAAGCTAGGGTTACTGGAGCAGCTTCCTTGTATCTTTTTTGAAGCTCAGACTCCAAATAGTCCCTCAGGCTGCTGAAACCTATATAGGTCCCAAACTTTTCTTCATCAAATCCTCCCTTTACACCCTCGTGCAAATGGCGCAGAATTTCAGAGTCAACATGAGATATTTGCTTGCGGAACTCATCATTTGAAATGGTGTTTCTTTCTTTAGGTAGAGCTACAAAAAAAGGGTGAGTGTTATCGCCAAGGTATCCACTTGCACTCAAGTAACGATCCACTTCCCACCGGTCACTAAATTCCTGTGTTATAGAGATATGCATAATCAATCAGGAACAGAAATTCCACATGAAAATTGAGTTATTGATGTATTATGGCACAACATAGAGACAAGGTCTACATTCTGTCAACCATTAAAAAGCCCCTTTCTGAATAACAGCATCAAATCTAACTTCAAACACAGCATCAATTGATAAGTTACAAACACCATCCCAATTCTCAAATTTAAAGAAAATATTGAAGTCAGACTAAGACCACCCTTGGTTCAACTCTGCATGGTGCGTGGGTATATATCAGTATTTTTTTTTCTTTTTTGGGCAAGAATATAGCAGTCCATTGTTAATTTTTCTTATTTTTTCTATTCTGTTGATTTGATTTCTTATATTGGTACCTTGAGCCGATTGTCAAACTTGGAGACAACGATCACCGTTCTTCTAAAAGTTGGGTCAATTTCGCGAATTTTATCCAACCACAAGGATGAGCACCATTCCACGCTACTCTGCTGAAGGAACAACAGAATACGATGGGGAGGACTAGCCAATGACTTCACCATCGAAAGAATTTCCTCCGGTGTGTCCTCCGGCTCTCCCTTTTTCGCCTGACATTAAGAACAAAGTTCCATAAAATCAACAGAAAAATAAAGGGGGGGGGGAGGAAATTGCACACTTTCATCTCCTTGTTAACCAACAAACAAAACGACAACCGACCTTAAGGACAAATCCTGGAGTATCAATAATGGTGAGGTTAGGACAATGGGCGTACTCGGCTCTCATCACAATTGGCTTTGAAGAAACAGCAGTTTTCGTTCTTTTCAAAAGCAACTCTGTTCTCGACCTTATAATGTCTGCAATTGCAATGGCCGACACAACAGGGCTCCCATATTCTTCAGAATCCTCCTCCTGTTCACCCCCATATATCAAGCCGATCCAGATTAAGCACTTTCCTTCATTTTCTCACTAACCAAACAGAAAATACAGACCCACCCAAATCTCAACAACCACAGCCCTCGTCACTCAAGTACGAAAAATGCAAGAACAAATACATCAGAGACGCACTTGAATTATATAATTTTGATTTAGATAACCACAAGGGAAATCTGACCTGGAAGCGACAGCGGGGGTCGAGAGCGGTGGGATCGTGGACCATCTGGAGAATGAGAGGCCGGCGAGTGCCCATTTCGACTTCCCTGACATTGAACCGGAACCCGAGGAGGGCTTCGAGAAGCGAGCTCTTTCCGTCGGACTGGCCGCCCAGGGCCACTATCTCCGGAATAGGGAGTTTCTCACCGAAGGCCACCGCCGCCGCTTGCAGGCGGTTGTAGGCCTCGAATCTGGTGCTTGAAGCGGCGGCCGAGTTGGTGTTTTGGTACTTCCTGGACAGCGACGCCGTTGATGACGTTGAGGGCGTCTTCGTAGGCGTCTTTAGGAGTGACATCTTTTGGAGAGACACACACAATACGCAGAGAGAGATAGAGAGAGAGAGAGAGAGAGAGAGAGAGGTTTTTGAATTTGAAATGTGGGGGAGAGGTAGACGTTAAGAGTGTAGAGAATGTTTTGGGCTTATTGGACATCTCTTTTGGTCTTATTTTAAGTCTTATTTTTGGGGCTTTATTGTAATGGGCTTAAGATATAATTCCCATCACTTTTTGTTTTTCTTTTTAAAAAAAAAATTATTAATTATTATATTTATAAATTAAAATTAAATTTTTTTTAACTATTTTACTTACATTATTCAATTAATTTTATAAAAAGAGATTATCACTCAAACATTATTCTTTATATCTGATTTTAATATTAACAATTTAAATTTAAGTCAATGCAAAAAAATAAAAATAAAAACTGGTCTTAATGAATTCCTGACATTATTCCATCAAAAATGGTCTCTACAGGACATTTGTTTTTGTTGTTACTGAGGGATTTGAAACAAACACAACTAACTAGTTTTAGTTTGGTTTGCCATAGGGCAAAAGCTATATTTAGTGGAGCTTTGGGGTTCAAATCCTACTTTTTTTTTTTTTTTTAATTTCCAATCCCATTAAACGTGAACTTTAATTCTGATAAAAAAAAAAAAAAAAAAGAGTGTTTGTGGCCTGATATGCGGAGAAGTTGAGATTAATTAATTAGTGCTAATTTTTTGCAATTAAGAGATCCAGGTCGCAAAGGGAACTTCCATAATTAATTACTGAACTCGCATTTTAAGTGTCTAATTAGAGCTTAGCGTTTGGCGACCTATGTTCCCTACAAAATGCAAATGCAAATGCAAATGTCCAGCTAGCCTTTCATTCGAAATAGTAAAAAGCATTACTTGAATTGACAGTATAGTTAGTGATTTAATACATTTTATTATATTAATTTGAATTTAAAATTTCTTTATTGTTGCTCATTCTCAATCACAAGAAATCGTGGTCTAATTATAGTAGTATTAGATTCAAAATTCGTTAATATAGATATTAAACATAAAAAAAATATATTTTTTTAGATTTAATAATATTCAGATGATAATTTTAAAAAAAATAAATAATGATAATAATGAATAATTATAAACTTTTAGTTTATAAATATACTTGTGATGTATTTTTATTTATTTATAAAAAAATCAAAAGTATTATTTAATGTGCCAACCGGTAGAATATACAGTTCCATTTCTTTCGAACTTGGTAAGGCTTCACTTCCATTGCCTTTGGATTACGCTTGAATTGATAGAAATTTATTTTATGCGAACAACCCCATGATGCGAACACACCTGGTTTTCTGTTCCGATGGTTCAGGTGCTTTTGTCCTATGCAGCCATTCAAGCAGAATGAGAATCTAAAAAAACTATGTTTTTTCACAAATTTGTAAGCAAGTTGCCTTCTCATTACCATCCGAAATATGAATTCGATGATAATTTGGAATGGTTTCCTTATTTAGTTGGGGTTGAATATTTAAAATTATCATTATTCGTTTAATAAATAATTTATTAAAGATTAATGGTTTTAAGATATTCTTTTTTATAATATTAAAAAAAGAAAAAAAAAATGCCTTTCTTATTACCTCCCTGAGCACAAACTCACATGTTTTGGAGAGAATGGCTCATTCCCTACTCAATCTTTCAACCATTCTCTCCATATTCATCCCTCGCCTTCTCCTTCTCCTCACCTTGAATGCCCAAATAACGTTATCAACCGATGTCAAAGACAGCCAAGACTATGTTCTTGACAACCCCATTACCAAATTTCCGATCAAAAGCAGCTTCTTGGCTGCCAGCATTAAACGTATAAAGAAAGGTGCTCATTGCAACGGCAATGCTTATAACATATGTAATGGTGATAGGGCTAACAATGGCACAAGCCTGCTCTACTGCTGCAAGACTCATTTTTGAAATGTTCTCGGAGACAGGAACAACCGTGGACAATGTGGCAACAAGTGCAAGTTTGGCGAGCCATGCTGTGGTGGAACTAGTGATGTGTCCATTTTTTTTTTAACCAAATATGCTCATTTCTTTGTTGGATCAAACCCTTTGTAGCAAATATGAGATTTGCATTGATGAAAAATCATCATAAAGAAATAGGAATCCCTTTGTAACTAACAAAACTAAGATTTACATTGCTCAAGAATCATCATAACCTACAAGACATTTGTTTTGTACATGAAGAAAGGGTGCTGGAACATGTAAGCAATCATAGGATTCAAGGTCCTGCTCCGCCCCAAAACAATTAAAAATGAGTACACTTGCCACAACTCTTTCTGGTTTTCTCTAACACTGGATGGAAGGAAGCTGTGATCCATAACTAGAAAAATCTAATCTGGTAATGGAAACCCTTGAAGAGGACTACAGATAGCGAATGAGTTCGACAGCAAATTTGCCTTTCTTTGTAGGATTTATTTCTCCTATCTGAAACAAATAAGACATGCAACATTATCAGAACAATTCGCGTAAAGAGTAATTCTGCAGGATATGATGTGAGATGACTCACCTTTAATCTCCCTTTCCCACTAACCGAAACAATATCTCCAGTCTTAAGTGTGGTATTATTTTTTGTGACAGTTATCCAATTCACACGCACATCCCCTTTACTGCAAGAAAGGAGAAGTTTTTAAGTTTGATCAGTTATGCCTTTCGAGAATTCAGCCTGCTTAAGCTGTACTCAACACATAATAACAGAGTTCCCCAAAATGCGAATTATGTCTCTACCACATCTGGAGGCACTATATCACAGCAACAAATATATATGGGCTTCAAAAGACTCAAAAAAATATGCAATGTATTAAACATTGGATATCAGAATTCTCAAATCCCTAGTAGGCTAGTTAAATAATTACTTGAAACAAAAGAGCTGACGGGTGTGATAGTGGACAGAAAGATAGATTGGAGTGGATGGTCTTACTCATGGACAGCAAAAGTTAAAATACAGATACAACAAGAAGTGATACAGATACATGGATGCATATTCAGTGGATGCACAGATATTACGAATTAAAATAGTGAAAGATTTCTGTCTCACTTAGTGGTACTGTATGGGCTAAAGCACAGGACATAGAAATTAACTGCAAACAAAAAGAAAAAACTTGAAACAGAAACGATTATTGAGGTATGGATCCAAGTGAGCTGAACAGGGCGCACCTTATTAAATCAACTAGCTTTGACCTTGAGATCTTGAACCCTGCACTAGCTAGAGCATCAACCCTGAGGGATGCCTCTACCGATCTAAATGACTTAGTCCTGCTAATGGCAACCAAATGAGAATACAGCCAAAAAACAATGCTAAAAACACAATCAAAATAGCCGCTCACTTGCAACCTTGGTGGTTCAAATTCAAGAGCAAGCAGTGGTATCCTGGTACAAGATACTGGAACATTATGGACCTGCAAGATAACAAAAAAATGTTGAGATGTTAAAACATGGCTAAAAATTATTATAAAGAAACTGTCCCATTGATCATGATGAGTATATTACCCAACCAATTAGTATTTCATGCATCGGGTGATGAAGGCAATGCTAATGATACCCACTTTTACATTGCCATTTGAAGTTAAACCATAATTTTGCAAAATATAAAGCATCTATGGCAAATCTACGCTTCATAATTTGTTGAGGAAAGGTGGAAGAAAAAGGAACAGGACAGAGTTAATCCACAGTATTTAGTAGGTACACCATTCTACCTCGTCAATAAATCATTGAGTGAAAAATATATATACTTCTTTAAGATTCAATGTCATTCAAAAAAGCAATGGCATCAACAAAAAGTATTATGTAGGGAAGTAACTATTAGATTGTGCTTTACATATACCATGCTTAAATCAATTCAGCCCATAATTAATGGGGCCTAGTGCATGGATTCAATCCATCATTTAGTTCAAGTTTAATTGTATCATGTACTAGTCTAGCCTAGCACATGTCAAAGCAGGTTTGTAAAGAGTATGAATCCCATGCTAATAAGATACAAAGAGCTGACCTGATTCAGAATAACTATGGGTTTCACCACTTATTGGCATAATATTTTTGGTGGATATGACATTCCAAAGCCCATGGTGTGTGAAAGCCCTGTGCACTCTGGAAGTGCCCTTAATAAGGTTCCAAGGCATTATTTTCTCGTAGATAAAATTTCATCTGTTCTCGCTTGCAGCCACTTTTCATTGGCACTTGTATCTACTTGACATCAAGAATGCATTTTTGCATGGAGATTGTCAACAGAAGCTTTATATGAAGCATCCCCCAGGATTTGTAATCCAAGGGAGTCAGAGCTGGTTTGTAGGTTAAAAAAGCCCTGATATGGACTGAAGCAATTGCTTAAAGCCTGATTTGGCAGGCTCAGTGACATGATGTCAGATTTTGGCCGCCATCATTGTGGTGTTGACCATTCTGCATTTTATGGTTATTCCATTGTAGTAAAACTACTGTTTATCATATATGTTGATGATATTGTAATCATAGGTAATGATAGTAAAGGCATTCGAGAGTTGAAATTGTTTCTACAAAAGAAGTTCCAGACAACAGATTTGGGATTGCTAAAATATCTCTTAGGCAGTGAAGTCTTAGGCATTGAAGTAGCAGGATCTCCTTTGGGGATATTTCTCTTCACAGAGGAAATATATACTTGATTTGTTGAGTGAAATTGGGTTCCTAGGGTCCAAACTAGTGGAGAGACTACCTATGGATCCTAACACAGAGCTTTTAGCAGGTCAAGGAGAATCACTTGCCATCCTGGATGATATAGGAGATTGGTGGGGAAGTTAAACTACTTGATAGTTATTAGACCTGATTTTCATTTGCAACTAGCATAGAAAGTCAGTTCTTAGATTCTCAATGTACTAGTATGCAATAGTATGCATCTTGAGGTATCTTAAAGCTGCACCTCATTGAGGGTTGTAGTACAAGAATCATGGACACACTCTGATTCAAGGCTATGCAAATGCAGATTGGGTTGGGTCACCCTCTGATAGGTCTACAACAGGATATTGTGTTTTTGTTCATGGACATCTAGTTTCTTGAAAGAGTAAGAAACAAGTTGTTGCTAGGTCGAGTGCTGAGTCTGAATATTGAACTCTGACCCATAAAACATATAAATTGTTTTGGGTGAGAATTTTGTCACCAGAACTTGGTTCTAGCACTTACAGTTAATTAAATTGATGTGTGATAATCAGGCAACAATCCACATTGTTTCAAACCTAGTGTTTCATGAGAAAACTAAACAAATTAAGGTTGATTGTTATTTAGTTAGAGAGAAAATTAATGTCAAATGAAACAAGAACCACCCATTTAAAGTTAGAGAATCAGCTTTGCTGATTTGTTTACAAAGTCTGGTAGGCTTCCTGGGTCAAATTCATTGTAACAAGCTAGAAGCTTGTGACATATATGCTCCAGCTTAAGAGTAGGGGGCAGGGGGTGTTAGAATGTGCTTTACATGTGTGGCCAGTTTGGTTATTGTGTACTTCTCTTAACCTAAATATGCCAGTTGGTATATTCTGTATTTTCAAAAACACTTTCTTTACAGTAACAGCTACCTTATCTAGTGATGACGTAACAAAGTCAACAAGCTCTGGAACCAGTATGATTTGAGCCCCTTTCTCTCCCTGCACAAAGATTAAATAGGTAAAATTAGGAAAATAAAAAATAACAAAATAAAAGCTTTCATTCCTGCAAACAAAGCTTTGTGCCCCTCAGGGCTGACATGATCAATCACAATATGTAGGTTTATGCATGTATTGAGATGAAAATGGAAGATTGTATATCTTGGATGGTTATAGTGACCATCTATTATGAAAATAGAATTCCCATGGCAGCCTGCCTTGAATGAATAGAGCAATTGACAGACCAACAATTTAACAATCCTAAGCCATAAAAGGCTACCAGAAAGTTAATCATCCAAGGACCTCAGGTGTCAAAAATTCACAAATTCACTCATGTTTGGCTTGTCTAGAGGTTGGCTCAATCTTCATCGTATGGTTAAGGAGCCAATCCTGAGAAAACTTAGCATTTCCACTTGACCTATTTAGAAAACTAGGGATCCTAACCTTTACTAAAACAATTACACTAAATGGCATATATAGTTTGTGGCTTTGTGCTTCTTACAGCAGGTTCTGCCTGACAAAATTTGTAGGTGCAGTTGTGGGGTTACACACTCCTGTGGCTGAAACGTCATTTATCAAAAACCATTCAATAGATGTCTGAATGTCTCTAGAATTTCCCTTTGTTTACTAGCTCAAATTGTTAAGGCAATTTTGAGCTCAGTGCTGCCCACTCAGTGACACAGGATACATTAATAAGCAATTGGCAAATGGTTTAGCACAACACAAGGCTTGAGTTTGAGGTTTCATTTTAGATATCAAACAACCACATTTAAGCTCATAATGTCATAAGGTGTGAGTGAACATTTGATGAAATCTGCAAAAGAGAAGCTCAAGCAAGTTTGTAGAAGCTCGACTCATGGTTGACCAAAGCTTGAGCAACAATTTTAATGTACCAAGCCAAGCTTGTTACTACTTTTCAAGTACTAAGAATGCCAGATGGTTAAATTCACCATTGCCCTATTCTCACATATAAAGTGAATCAAGCTGCACATTGACACATTTGCAAAGCAAATGGATGACTAAACACTACAAAAAATGAACCTAAGGGCACGACACAATACAGTATAAAAATACTGAAAAAGAATATTTCTATAAAACTGGAAATGTGCATTATAATTAGACCAAAGTATATGACATTTGGGTCTATTGACATTCTATGTTTTTAAAGAAATAGCATATGCTTGATGTTGACTGCAAATAAATCTCAATGACCTGTTTTCACCATAAATTACATCTACAAGAAGGTAAACTTAAATCCCCCCACATGGTGGCCAGGCTTTACATAATAAAAAGGCCAAGCAAGACAAAAATGTGCCAAACATGCAAAACAAATCCCAAAGAGCATCATCATGCACAAAAAATAACCACAACTAGAAGGTTGTTAATCAAGTTATTATGTAAAGTGCCCATTCTACTTTTCATGCAAAAGCTTCACTTTAGATTCAGATGACACACTTTGCAATTACAAACCTTAGACAGTCGGCAAAGAGAGCATACAAAATAATTTGATTATGCACCTGTAATATTATATCACCGAGCTTTTCCCTGGCAATCCCTGTACCAAGAACTGCACCAAGGAAGTCAGCATGAGAACATTGTTGAAATTGAAAGTTTCCTGTGATACTGCAAAATACTAAAAGCAATTAAAAGATGTAGTTTTAAACAATTTCCAAAAGCAACAAGGTCAGGAAATATGGAGATATATGCTTACCTTAGTGCTGCAACTGTATCTGGATCATTTGTCAGTATTTCTGGGTGTCCAAGAGAAACCCGACAACGCTCTGCCTAGAGGTTTTTGGTGCAATATTAATTATGAAAAAGATAGCATATCCATGTATCAATGAAGTCTCATGAGTGCTCATTTATTAACCTGGGGGTATCCTCCTTGAGCAACAGCTTTGATGTCAGCTAGTTTTTCCAATGCAAGCATTGACTCCTTCACTACTGGAGGGGTGAGGAAATCTGTAAGGAAGATTTCCCTTCTTGAAGATGCCCTCCTACCCTGGAAAAGGCATAAAAAGAAAATATGAACAAACAGAGAAAAATTGTAAAAATTAGTTTCTACAGAGGAAAAGGATAAGCTTCAGTTCAGCTGGATCTAAAAATCATAGATTCTGCCCCACTTGGGCTGAGAAACAATAACAGATACAAGGCACTAAAGATTATATAGTCAAGATATAGTAATATAGTACCATTTCAAGGACATGCTTCACTTCTTCCATCATGCTTTTGTCTTCTATGCCCTTAAGTAAAACATCAACTTCCCCCTTCATGGCCTGAGCCAGGTGACATAGCCCTCTAGCTATCTCACGTGGTATTACAATGTGAACAAAGGCCAAATGATTCAATAAAATGTTGCAGCAAATAGAGATTCTTGACCCTTATATGGTAAAGGAGGCAAATAGAATAGTGCAGATGCATGCCAGTCCATTGAAAATTACCGTTGCACAAGAGTTCTATCTCTCAACTAATTCACAAGTCTTAGCATTTAAGTATTAGGTTTCCTGATGATGCAAATATGTGATCCTTGTTGAGTCTGCTAGAACTTCAAGTAATAATTGACACTTCTGTGAGTTATCTTTTCGCTTAAAAAAGTTTTGCCAAACATCAGAACATCAAAAATAATCATTCTCCAGTTGAACCTGAGGTTTACTGTCCAAAGTGGTGTCAGCAAAGCTTGTAAATTGGAACTCTGCCATTCCATGGTTAAAGCGTACTCTTTGACTCATGCTAACACAACTCATTCAATTGAGGATACACCAGGGACTTACTTGGTCGTTTCATTACATTATATTCCTTTATTAGACAGCTTCTCTAGCCCAAACTAACAAAATCAACAATTCATCTTTATTTTCCAGTAAATGCACCAAAACCAAGCCTCTTACGATGTGTTGCAACTTAGCAAACGGCCAGCTCAGCCAAAACATACCCAAAGCCAAACCGGCATGCCCTCACCAGCTACTGTTGTGATATCACAAGCGCTGTTCGCATCATATTATTGATCCATTTATCATCCCACAACTTGAATGAGAACTTGAGAGGACACTATCTAAGTGGGGCATTTCATCAACTATCACTCACCTCCTCCATTTCAGCCCCAACACAGTCCTTTTATGATATAGAAAAGACATATTTTTTTCAAACGAAAAAGCACTAAATCAAAAATAACAAAAAAAATCCAAATTACTCCCAAAAAAATAAAAACTTTTAGCCCATTTTCTTGTTTTCTTATAAGTTACAACAATAGAGTGCTAGCTACTTGAACAAGCACATCCTTCTTTCTTTTTTTTCTTTTATGCATAAGATAGCATAATGGGGTATCTCTAGCCACGCAAGCTCAATCCTAGAATCAACATAAAAAAGACTGTAAGCGAAGAAAAACCCACAACACCCAACACCCACAAAGAGCAAGAACGCACAGAAGAATAGAATATAAAAAAGGCAAAAGCATTCAAGAACCTGGGTGTCTCCAGGGAGTGAGAAAAGCAAGGGAGCGTCGAGTTCCATAGAAGGAGAGACTGGTGCTCAAGCGAAAAGGGTGGTGAGGAGATGTTGCAAAAGCTTGAATTCCTCTCCTCAGAAGAAGAGACGCTGTTGTGGCTGCCATGGCCAGCGCAACACTTGTTTCGTGCCCGCCTTCAACAAGTCGAATCAAGTCGAGTTTTCTCCCGTCCAAGCTTTGCTCAGTTTTGATAACAAGTCGAGTTTTGGTATGTTTAACCAATGAACTAATTCATGTTTTATATCAAGCCAAATTTCAAATTTTTTACAGGGAGATGATTTAATTTTATAATAATAATAAAAATAATAAAAATTATAAAATTTATTTTAATAAATATATTTATTTAATAAAAAAATATAACAAAATATTTTAATATATATTTATATATATAAATTTATAAAATATTAAATATATATAATTTTATCATTATTTTTATAAAAATATAATTTTATAATTTATATAAATTTTTTAAATATATATTTAATAGTATATTAAATAAAATTTTTAATTATTTTTAAATAATTTTTAAATAAATTATTTACAAATTTTAATAAATTATATTTACTCTAATTTAAATTTAATTTTGTTCATTAAATAGATTTTTTAAATAATTGTCTTTTTTGAGTTAAACTATTAAGTCTTAGACAATGTTTATGGTAGTTTGGACTTCTAAACTCATTTCTACTTGACTTTTTTGTTCTTCAATTTTACACTTAAGTACAATAAATATTATTAGTAAATTTTTATTTTTTATTTTAAATTAATTATTGACAATAAATAAAATCCTTAAGGCACAATGTCGTCCACTTGAAATTCCGCATACCCTGCCAACGTTAAGATCTATGTAATTATACAGATTCACAATTACATTTGTTTGTTGAGTCCTGAAGCCTCTCATCCAATTCCCTATTCCCTACTGGAGCAAAAATGAATTTTTTGAGAAATTTTTGTTTTGCTAGTCGGTGGGTTGTGCCCAGCAGCTGATCAAATGTGTCTCTCCTTTTTTTTTTTTTTTTTATAAATTTAGTTGCAGCTGAGCAATATCACAGATTAAAAGTCTAACAGACAGCTGAAAAATTGAATCCTCAAATCGTCAACAAAAAAAAAAAAAAAAAAAAAAAAAAATTTTTAGCAATAAAGCAAGCTCTCCCATGCCTGTAAGTTCATGTTCAATCAATCTCATTACTATCAATACCAGGTGAGCATGCAGGTACGTGCAACACAAACAGATGCCATAGATAACTACAGTCAAAATTTGGAATGAAATGTAACAAACCAAATGCATGCCATTTGCCCCAACTAAGTATTATCAAACCGAACGTGCTATGAACGAAGCAACGGAGCCTTTGAATCCATCCATCGACAGTATGTAAAGAAACAAGATGAACAGAAATGACTAGTTCTGAAGCTGCAGACCTAACCACTGGTTTTGTCATTAAGTAGACAAATGTCCATATTCTGCTCTGCTCAGACTTTTATGTTTGTTTCTTCAGCGCATATAGTAGTACGTGAGTGCAAGAAGCAGGAGAACTAACACAGCAGCGGGAACAACCCAGATCCAATAGTTGTTTGACTTCTTTCTCCTCAGGATGGCTTTTGGTAGCGAATCTGGACCACCCCTTGGTCGATTCCTGTGCCTGACAGTAGTCTCCTTTCGAATATTTTCTTTCACAGGAACTGGAGTCTCGTCCTTAGCATTGACCTTTTCGGGTTCTGCTGCACCCGATTCAGCTTGGTCCTCAGGCTCAGCATCAGTAGCAGGTGTAGAAGCTGCAGCCTTCTTTCTCAACTTCTTCTCGCGCTCCTGAGGCACATCAAAAAGATCCTGTTAGTTTTGGACTAGAGATACTATGGAGTAAGAAATGATCAGCAACTAATAGCATAAACTAAACAATTTCCTTGAGCTTTTTCTCAGCTTCCTTTTGAGCTCTTATTGCTGCTTTAACAGCAGCTTTATCAGCCAACTTCTTCTTCCTCTCAAGAGCCTGCTTAGCTTTCTCTATTTCCTCTTCCCTTCTAAGCTCCTTCAGCTTTGCTTCATCAACTACCTTTAATGCAGGAGGGCTCTTTTGCTGCTTTTCAGTGTCATTGATCTCCTGGTCAACATTCCCTGAAGTGTTTTTTGAATCAGTTTCATTGGTTTCTTTCTGGATCTTTTTGGAGGGTAAAATATCCTTTGGTGGGGTAGATTTTGGCTCTTCCTTTAGTTGTTTCACATTTGACTTCAACACTGACTCTGGTTCAGAAGGTACAGGTGCCTCCACTGCCACCAATGGCTTCTCATCAGGGTTCCTCATTCGTCCATCCCTACTCAGTTGTCGGCTGTCAAGAGACAGCAAAATTCTTCTTTCATAGTCATCCCTAAAGGCCTTCTCATTGTTCCAAAGGGACATAAACTTCTCAACCTAATTATTAATATCAAAGTAAAAGATCAGAGTGCAGGAGCAAATAATTAAAAGGCAACATATGCTGTTCCCAACAATAGAAAAGTTAATCTCCAGCAAACCTCTCTGTGGGAAAGTTCCTCCAGAGCCTTCACGTCCTTCTCGGCAGCAAGCTTTTTGGCATCAGTTGTAGTAGTACGGTTTTGGTAGAAATGAGCATTCTGATAAAAGCAATATGGATTTTGATTGGAGCACATACACATGGATATTACAAAGGTAAGCTCCAATGAACTTCACATAGAACATGGAAGTCTAAACAAATAATTGTGTGCTTATAGGTGCTCAGCATGTGACAAAGAAAAATGCGTGAAGGGATCCCAGAAGTTACTAGCATCAGATGCTAGAAGATACTGTAAAAACATTAAGTAGATGACAGATGACTCAGATTGCACTAGATGTGAGTTTATGGTACGGACTCTATAGCGTCAATTGCATATAATACTATAAGACGTATAGTAACAGAAGAGATGCTTCTCACAGTCTGGGATGCATCTGTAAAACTCTGCATGTTTGGAGTTCATTTTCTGCCCAACAATGCTGAGAGAATTGATAAGCAGCATGTGCTGGGGCACAATCCCAAGACACAAATTCCAGTGCACAACACAGATGAGGTAAGCTACAAGCAAGCAAGGGCAACTGTGGCTTGCCTATCTTTTGCTTGTAACCATACATCAGCAGTAGGAGACCCAATAAAGATCCATGTGGCACAGGAATTTGCTTTCACAACTATGGAAACTAAGTCCACTTAAGCCTGTAAACTTGAAGTAAATTTACACATGGAGTGCCTCCAGAATGGAAATATATTTTTTATAATTTAAAATCTTCTTTCACACAGATCATAACAGAAAAAGTTAGCAGATACTGTTCCAATTTGAAAATGCTGAAGCCATCTGGATTGGACTCAACTAGAACAACACATCTTTAATCTGAGGTCCTGAGCTCATGTGCATGCCTTGCACAGCACTTCAACAAACACAAACTCTATTGGAAAAATCATGAACATATAGAAATTTCTACATGAGGATTAAATAGAACTTAATGATGGGGGAAGAAAAACAGTGTCCAAGAAATTCCCTAATATTTGCAATGATATAGAAACACATGATGCAATAGGACAACCTAGGCTGCATCAATCACATGCTTCAAGGTGGGCTCTTATGAACAAAGTGGTATACATATTACAGACACACACACACACACAAGCATACTAGCAGGCTGGCAATGCAGATCTTAAATGTGTGACTGATTATTTGAACAAATAAAAAGACATACCACTGCATCACGCTTTGACCTTAATTTTTTAATACTGTCAAAGAATTTGTCCCTCTCATTAGTAGCAGTCTCCAGATCAACCTGTAAGGTCTTAATTTCTGATTCTAGCTTCTGGATTTTCGAATAAAGTGCTTGTTTTTCCTTCTTTATTCCATCCAAATCAACTCCCATAAGCTACAATAGCATAATAACAGCAAGTTATTGCCTTATGCTTCATGACAGCAAACATTTGTCACATCCAGCAAAGTTCATCATATTACAAATGCATAAAAGGTAAATATTCAAACATCAATTCTCACCTTGACCTGGCCTTGGATGGCTTCTTTCTGACCCAGTGACTCCTGAAGTTTTGCTTGTGCTGCAGCATTTGCAATCACTTTTTCCCTTGTGCCCTCAAGCTGTTTGATTTCTTTAAGTATTTGCTTCTCCTCTGACAGCGACAAGCTCTCATGCTGTATGCAATACTGCAAGCTGTAGATCTTAAGTAACAAACACAAAGGTAATTAGTAGAATGCGTTAATGCATATGACTGCAGCAAAGAGGGAGTTAAAAAACAAAAGAGGGTAGACTCCTATAACAAATAAACTAACAGTAATAACATACAAGGTCATTCAACTCTTCCTCAGATGAACATAAACTGTAACGACCACCACTGTTGGTGCTGCGCAGCTTGTTCAATTCCTGCAGCAGAGGTTCAATTTCCCTTTTCTTCTCGTCCAAAATTGTATTATAATGCCTATTATCATTTGTCAGAGTCTTCAATTGGTTAGCCAGCTCTGATTTTTCTAACTGCATGAGAAAGAGAACAGAATGAGTAGTTGTTTATGCTTCGAGAATGGCATCAGGCTGAGTGTACCATGCATTGCAAGCTACAACTTACAATTACTTTTTGAACTAACATACTAAAAACTTGATAGCAGGAAAAATAAACAACATCCACTGAAATAATAGCTTCATCAGAGTTATATAAAATAACCAAAAAATCACATACTTGATCCCCACTTCCCTAGGTTGTGTCATTGCCAAAGTTACACTCAGTGGCAACACAATAATTTCATAAATGGTTCATCAAATAGAATTTTTGAAGGCCAATACCATATTCAAACAATTAATCTGTAGCATGTGTGTTACTTATTATATCTATATATCTAATCAAAGTACACTATGTCTCCACATACACACACAAATAGAGAAGCACCAGACCCAACTAAAGGAAGAAGGAAAAATAACCAAAAATTGTCTTCATAAAATTTAAAACTATAACCATAACTGCAAACATCAAGAAACATATATGATTACTTAATTATGTATCTACCAGTTCTGACATTTATCATCCTCATCCCTTTGATGCTTCAAATATTTGGTTGAATGAATTGCCTATAACAACTCAAATCCATTGAAATTCCAGTATATTCATTAATGGATAATAACTTTCACGCCAATCAATCCAATTATAAGGCCTTCCATGAAACTTTTTATCAAAAGGGAAACAATTAACCACTCTAGAAACAAAACTCATAACAAAAATTTGCCCTCTTCATACAAGAACCGTAGCACTTCCATCTAATCCATCATTTTCATAGGAATAGAGAGCACAAAAAGACCAAAAAAAGTAAGAGAATGCCACCAACTTTTGACTGCTAATAACCTGTCACCTCAAACAAAATTTGAATATTTACTCGCCTTTCAAAGAATCTCCTAAAGTTACTGGATCGTAGGATAAAATTCATGCAGCAGAAGAAAAATACTGTGAGCATTATTATCAAAAATCTTTTTCTCATTTAACCCACAAACAAAACAAATGAAATTTCTTCAAGCTAGCAGGGAAAAGTGGGCAGTGGATAGGATTCCTTAAACAAACACATATCAATATTTGGGTTTCAACAGTTTCCTAAAACGATTGATCACATTTATCTGGTGGTCAGGTTCCAAAAAGGTATGTGCAAAAAGTGGTCAAAAGGTTTGATTAGACATCTTTATCTACACGTGCTGTTGTAGGTGATACTCAGCAGGGCAATATGGGGCTTATCATAGGGAATTTAGCTCTAGATTTCTCTAGAAATTGAGAAATTATCACTAAAAGGTAGTGAGCAGAAAATTAGATTAAATTGAGAGAACAGTGCATCTCCCTATAGCAAACTTAAAACAAAAGTAATATATAAGGCAGCTATGCTTCGAACTTACCCTCTTTGCTCTTAATTTTTCCAATATCTGAAACCTGGATTGATTCTTCTTCTGAATATTCTTGTCAGCCTGATCAAGTTCAGCTTTCAATTTTGGATCGTCAAATGGCCTGTATCTTACAAAATAAAAGTAATGGATCTGCTTGGGAGCCGGCCACTCATCAACAACATCCTTTGGAACTTCGCCATCCACAAGACCATTGCCCTCTCCTTTTGCCGGCTGCTCCTCATGCGTACCGAATTTTATAGGTTGGTAATGTTCTGATTCCTTATCCAGTTTCCCATTTCCCTTCTCGTGCAAAACTGAATTTTCTTTTTCTGTTACAGTCTCAGCAGGGGCCAGAGCCATCTCAAATCCCACAACCTCAACGCCCATTGCTTTCAGGCAAAGAGATACGCACAGATATAAAAAAATAAATCCTGGTAGACAAATCATAAAACATTTGTATAAGCAAAACCCATTTTATGACACCATGATGCCGATGCAAATACGTGTGTTTTTCAAGTGTTATTGTCGAATTCATCAAACAGATCAAACGTTTCCCTTGAACCCTCAGCCACTATAACAATCATTAGAATCCACAGAAGAAGGTGCAAGAAGCAAAGATCTACACTTTCTCAAATTTTCACGATTGGATCAAAACCCATCCAAAGATGAACTTGCAAAAAAAACAAACGATCGAGCCAGATGCAAAAGACAATCTATAAACAAGAGGGTAAACACATACACAAACAAATATGAATCCTAATTTATCCTTCCCTACAAAAAAAAAAAAAAAAAAACCAAGAGGTTAACAAATGCAACAAACACATATCTATCTCAATCAAGCAACAATATTAAAAGCACCAAAAAAATAAAAAGTCAAATTAAACCACATGAACCATGACCTTGACAAAGATCAAGAATCAACCTTTGGTGAAAGTGAGAAGATATATAACAAGCATGCAAAAACCAACAAGAATCAAACAGAATGCCAAAAACATTAAAAAAAAGGCACACATTAAAGACGATATCAGAATATATATATACATACGGCTTTGTTAACAAGAATCGATACAACCACAAACGACCCCATAAAATGTAAGGGACAAAAGAAGCAAGAAAAAGATGATAATTAAAGAAGAGGATTGTTATTGTTACCCAGTAATAGAAACTGCAAAGAAAGGGAAGGAGAGGCAGAGAGAGAGAGAGGATAAGAAGAAGAAGAAGAAGACCCTGTTGTTGTTTTGGTTGATGTCAACAAGACTTCTGAGTCTTGTGTTTTTTTCGACAAGACCAAAGGGAGGGTCAGATCTCAGAGTCTCAATCTCTCTCTACTTTCTTTTCTCTTTCTTGATTTTTTTCTGCCTAAATACAACGGCTGTCATAGCTATTTCTTATTACTATTTGTGAGAGAGAGAGAGAGAGAGAGAGAGAGAGTCAAAATCTACAGCCAGAAACTACCGTTATTAAAAAGCAACGATTTCGTGCCCATAATTACTTATAAAATATTTTATATAATATACACAAAATTTTCAATAAAACTTTATTTTTTATTATAATTTTTATATTATATAAAATAATATATATATATAATATTATATTATTTTTTTATTTATTTGTATTTATATAATTGTGTGTTGTAGAAGATTATTAAGTATTTTTTTATTTTTTATTTTATTTTTATTTTTTTATTATTTTTTAATAATGTATTTTTAAAAAATAAATATTTTACATAAAAAATATTTAAAAAAAAAGACGTGAAAAGAAATTAAAAAATTTAAAAAAATAAAAAATTACTTTTTATCAAATTAATTTTTTATTATCAAATAAAAAATAAAAATAATAATAATAAAGCAACCACACAAAACAGATGTTTTAATTATGTTGCCATTCTCTCTCCTCTCTCCTCTCAAAGTATGCTTTTCTTCTTATTTTCACACTCGCTCATCTTTTTCCTCAAAATTATCTTTCATTTTCCTTTCTTTTTATTATCTCGCGTCTCTTTCTATAGTAATTATTAAAAAAATCATGAAAATTAATTTTTGACCAATAAATAATAATAAAAATAGTAAAAAAAATCTATTAAAAATAGAACTAACAGAGTAGAAAAGTAAAAAGAAAAAAAAATTCAATTACATAAACAAATGGACTTGCAAAGTTTTTTTTTTTTTTGCTTGTTACTGTTTTGTTTTGACTTTTTTTTTATAAAAATAGAAAAGGGAAGTGTTGATGGTTTTGACAAAGTTTGAAGTTTGATGATTTTTGTCAAATAGGTTAGCTAATTGATAGACCTAGAATTACATTAAAATGATGATAAAATTAATAAAATAATCTAATTTTTTCACTTCTCTTTTTATTGACTTATTTTTATAATAATAATAATAATAATAATAATAAATGTATTATTTTGTTGTTTGTGACTATCACTGTCTAGTAAATGTATTTTTAATTAAAAAAACAAAAAAAAGAAAAGTGGAAATTTTCCATTGACAGTGATGGGAGATACAAATTTGATAGGCTTGCCTTTTACGTTTGGCACGCGTAGAAAAGTCAAAAGGTCAAAGGTCAAAGTTCAAAGCCAGCATAAAACGGGGGCTGAAAACCAAGGTTTTGATAAGATCCAAACCACGCAAATCATTTTTTTTTTTTCATTTTTATTTTTCTACAACATTCTATTTGGAAAATTAATAAATATATATTTGAAAAATGTCAGAATAAATAACATTGAGAAGATATTTTGTAATAGTTTGATTTATAAAAAAAAATTATTAAAATTATTATAATATTGAGTGTCACGTGAGAATAGGGTATTATTTTATCCTTAATGCATAAAGTTATTTTTTTCATGATTTATACATATTTTTATATAATAATTATAATACCATATTTTTTAAAAACATATATTGTTAATTGAAATAATAAGAATGTGGTAATGACAAATCATAATGAAAAAATTGAGGTCTAATCATTTTGAAAAATTTTTAAAAATAAAAAAATAATTTTAAAAAGAAGAAAAATGTGATTCCACATCTTCGGTGCTTCCAAATAGTTTAAAGTTCAAATTTGACGTACACAAGAATTATGTGACACTATTTATTTTTTTTTTCTTTTCTTTTTTTTTAACCAAAAAGAAAAGTTTCAAATTCAATCTCTTCTTATAAGGTACATTTTGATATATGACCACATATAAATTTTTAGCACTTTAATAAGTAATTTTATTTAATAAAAAATTATTTATTTTAAAAATATGAATTTTATAATCAATAAAAAAAATTTTCATTATATTTAATATTATTTTTGATATAGATAGTTGCGAATCACAATCTGGCAAATACAGTGACATGTTTTATTTTTAAAATTTTTTCGTCTTTTTCGTTGTCTACATGTCATTTGGTTGCATTGTCAAACAGGACAGCAGACAACGTGCCTTGGCACCAGAAATTTCTGGAGGGGACAACCTGTTCTTCACCCGAGTCTTCTGTTTGGTCGATAATTACGGGGGAAGCCATTTATGGAGATAAAGATAAAAAAATAAAAATAAAAATTGAAAGTACATAAATACCCCTGTCTTGATTTAATATTACATTAAAAATGTTTGATTTTTTTCACACGTTTTTGGCACGTGCGAGGTTAATTCTGAAGTTGTGAAAAAGAAATCTTCCCCCTCCCCCCACCCCACCGGCGCCTCGTCTAGACCCGCCTTGTTTTACGGTTTTATTATTATATAAATATAGGAATTTGAGTTTGACACGATATATAAATTATTATTAAATAAATATTTACATTTTAATTCGTATATATTTATTTAATTAATAATTATAAATTTTATCTTTAATATTTTAAATTTTTATATATTCTCTAAATACGTAAATAAAATCAGATTAAACAAAAAGATTGAGTTGAATATATATTAAAAAATAAATTAAATTCTTAGTATAAAAGCGCATAATCCTACCAAATATCTTAAGATATATTTAAACTCATAATTTTATAATTCTAACTAATATTTTAAATTATTAAATCGACGTGTCCGAAATTGCCGCCATTCGCAACTCGCATTTGTCATCGGCACGTTGTTTCTACTTGGTTTTCTTTCATCTCATCTCTTTGACGAGATGGCGAGTCATGAAATCGAGCGGCCAATATTGCATCAACGTAAACGTAAAATTGAGTGAGTCCACGTGTCACCGCTTGATCGAATTTTCATGGGTCTCTGTGGACTGGTTAAAAATAATGTGAGATATTTGTTCTCGTTATATTCCAAAGCAATGCATCAGAATGTTTTTTTAATTTATTTTTTTCTAATTCGTTTTCGTAAAAGCAAAGAGTTATCAAGAAAAAGAAAAAAAATGTATAGTTGGAAACGTTGGTCTGCTTTTTTTTTTTTTTTTTTTGTAACAAAAACAATTTAAAAAAAATTCAGCAAAATGATTTTGGAGTGAGAACTAAAAATAGCATTTCAAGGTCAAACTTCAAATTGAAATCGATGTGTTTTTTCATAGTTTTCAAACTAAGCTGGATAATTAACCTAATCAAGAGATTATGTTATTAGATCAATGTTCTAACCAATGAATCATTGATTAAACCATTGAATTAGTATTTTATTATTAAATATATTTATAATTAATAAATTACTTGATATTATACAATTATAGTACATATAAAAGTAGATAAATATAAACTATAATCTAATATAATTTAATTTAGATAAAAATACAACAATTTTATATTTACATATGTTAAAAAAATCTTGATTATTAAAATTATATTATATTATTTATAATAAAAAAATTAAATATAAAATGAAGTTTTTTAAAACACAAAATGAATTTTTTTTTCCTTAACAAGTTAATTGAAAATTTTAAATGTAGAGCTAAATATGAACGATAATATCTTGTTACAAATTTAAAATGATAGCAATGAATTGATCTGAGAATGCAATCTTGTTTTGGTGCATTAAATTGAATTTATTGTGTTATACCAAAAAAAAAAAAAAAAAAAAAAATTGAAAGATTTGAAAAGTTCCCTTTATATGTTATAATGGGGCAACAGACAATAACGAGAGGCACTGGATGAGGGGCAAAAGGGCTAAGCAAGAATTTTGTCCGGCCCGGCCCAACTTCAGGTTTACTGACCTTTCAGTCCGATTAATCGGATCAGATAACTACGGTTTTTCAATATAATTAAATTTTAAAATTATTTATTATTTTATAAAAAAATTCTCACGTATCTATATTTATAAATTTTATATTTTTAATATTTTAAAATAAAAAATTTAAAAATTATTTATTAAATAGTAATCATCTCACGTATGACACATCTGCGTGGCCCAAACTTTTCTGGACATGAGACCGTACAATATCTACTGAACCTTATCATCTATTTTCAGTCTCATCAAAGGCTCAGTTTTCAATCAATCAAAGATAAGATGGCATGAAACAGACAGGCATGATTTAATTGACATACGGGACTGGACTTTTTTTTTTTAAAAAAAAAAATATAATAATAATAATAATAATATTAATATTTTATTTTTAAAAAATAAAAATATAATAATAATAATTATTTATTAATCTATTAACAATTAATATATTAACAATTAATAAAGGAGGGAGAGCACTCCAAGAAAAAATGGAAGAACCCCTGAAACTTACAATTGTGGGTATTTTGGAGGAGACAGGATTCAGTTTTCTTATTTCAAGGTGAGTGGTTTCTGCCATAGGTAGCTGATGCATTAAAATTAGACTGACCAACCATTGCCTAAAATTCAATGCTATTATTAAAAAACGACAAAAGACAGGTAGGGATTTGAAATTGGACCAAAGTTGAAGTCCTGCGGATGTACAGTCATGGTCATCGCGTTTAATGTATGTTACGGTATTCACATTTGGGGCGGCGGTAAGATTTCCCACGGGGAATACGACCACACGCGGCTGGTTTGTCGGTTCAAAAGCTTTGGAATATAAAATTAAATCTTGGACGGTACAAGACAGATATATATTTGGGACCCACAAACAGATCGCACTGCGCGAAATTAGGAGTCCTCTCTCTCTCTCTCTTTTTCTTTTTTTTTTTTAATAAAAAATAAAAAATTATGATCACGCTTATTATTAGAATATATATATATATTTTTTTTTTTTTTATACGATCTACGAGATTTAAAGATGATTATTTGGTTACTTCAAATAATATTATGTATTATATAAATAATATTTTATATAATAAAAAATAATATATTATTATAAATTTTTTTATATTTTATAAATTTATACTCATATAATAAAATATTTTTTATATATTATAATTTTTTTTATCGAATTGTGCGTTTGTATATAATTGATGACACCATTAAATTGAAAAAAAAAGAAATAAAATTTTGAAATATTATAACCTTTGTATATAGTGAATAGGAACTATTGTTGAAAGGGACTTACCAACTCAGCATCCATAATATATATATATATATATATATATATATATATATATATTATAAGATAATTTGAATTAATTTGTCGCTTTCTTTAATTAAATGAAACTTTCAATGTCAAGATTTGAAAAATGTAGACATTTCTTGAAATTTAAATAAAAATTGATATTAAATTAAAATTTTTCTCTCACTCTCTTTTTTATTTATTTACAAGAACTAAAATAAACTTGACACTAAATTTTTTTTATTTATATATATATATATATATAATTTATTTATTTATTTATATTTATATATATAGTGGTTAACCCATTTTTTTAACCCAATTATAGAAAAGAGCACGATCCAGATGCCGTGGAAGAATCACGCAAAGTATTAGTGTGTAAGTGAATAACTTGGATTGATTGAGATATATGTTACATGGCAAATAAATTTCCTATATATTTATTTACAAAGAGAATGTGACTAATTGTATAAAAGCACATTGAGATAAAAAGAATCATTTGTGTTCATGATTAAAAAAAAAAAAAAGTAGAGGATAAAATAAAAAAGTAATTATTATATTTATTTTATTTTTTAATATAATTTATTTATAATATATTTATTTTATTATTTTTTATTTTAAATAAATTTTATTTAATATGTGGTATAAGATTATGAGTAAGTTATACTAAAAAAAATAAAAATAAAAATATTTAAGAAAAAACATTGAAACAACTTATTTTAGGTAAATAAATATTTTCAAAAAAGAGGAAACATTGAAATAGCCTATTCTAGGTAGTCAAGCATTCTCTCTCTTTCGTTTTTTCCAAACCTATTATATCATTTTAGGTTGGGATCATGGAAATTGAATCTTTCCTACTAATGTTCCTAAATCTTGGTTTATTTTTTATTTTTTCTCATTATTTTATTTTATTATATAGTTGAGTATGTTTGTAACATGATAATTGTTAAATGAATATTTATTTATTTTATTATTAATTATAATTATTCATAAAAATAATTAAAAAAATATATAATTAATATTTATGGTAATGCAATATAACTTAGACAACAACAAATCGACGTATTGATGTAACCCAAGAGGGCAATTTTATGGGACCAGCAGCGTCCTTACCGTGATATTCTTTTAATTTTAATCGACCAAACACACTTTTTTGTTTTTTTTTTTTAATTCTTTATAACCACAATGTCGTCCAACTACCAACAGCATACATGGCAAGTCAAGAAGAATACCGATACTATTTATTATTAAGGTTTTGATTAGGTAACATAAAAATGGTAAATTTAAATAAATATAATTTATATTTATATTTATATTATATAAAATTTCATTATATTTACTTGACTCTATTAAAAAAATTTTAAAAATCAAGTCAATTAAAAAAATTTAAGATTTAATTTTTTTTAATTTTAATTAGAATTAAACTAATAAAATAATATTTAATAATTATATATCTATTATATAATAAATATTATTAAATAAAAATAATTATAAATAAAATATAATAATTTATATATATTTTATTATAATATTTAAATAATTTAATTATATATATATATAATAAAAAAAAATTAATATGATATATTTATAAATATAAATAATTTATATAATATAAATAAATTTAATATAAAATATATTATATATATATAATATATTTTTATTTTATTTCATATAATTTTTATTAAAAATATATAATTTAATATAAATAAAATAATTTAAAATTTTGAAAATAAATATTAATATAATATATAATTATATATATATATATTTAAAATTTAAATAAATATAATATATAAATATTTTTAAAATTTTATGATTTATAATTTTTTATTTATATATATTTTTTTTTTTTTAAAAATAAAATATAAAAATTTTTATTTTTAAAAATAAATTAATGAAAAAAAAATTATTTATTAATTTATAATTTAAATAATTTAATAATTATTAAAATTTAAAATTAATTATTTTTAAAATATATCAAACCGGATTATTGAATTTCAATTTTATTAGAGCGTCGTATTCAGTTATCAAAACCTTGCCATCAGCTGCACCAAATTTTTATTTTTTATTATTAATTACAACGACAGAAGAGGCAAGCCAACAACAAAACTCACGTAGGTATATGTTAGAAAACACATTCAACTTTCCATGAAAGTAAAAATAGTTTTCTGGATCTTTAGCCATCTCCTCCGCAGCCTTCTCTCTGTCTCTCTCTCTCTCCCTCACTCCCTCTCTCTAACAGAACTGAAACTCCTAAACCTTATGGAGAAAAGCAGATCACAAGGAGATTGAGATAAAAGAAAGAACATTATGGTGTTAAACAGACAAAGCCACCTCTTTCTATGCACACGTCCTCTTTAATCAGTGCACAAACGTATCCAATTTCTCTTTCTTTTATTCTTATTTTCCTTAATATTTATTTAATGGGTCTATAAATAGTGGTCCAGTGTCTCTCTCAGTTTCCTTCTCTCACCCCAATAGACACCAAAAAAAAAAGAAAAAGAACAGCTCTTCAAGTTGTTTGTATCAAAAAGGTAACAGCTTTTTCAAATTTGATTTTCATTTACCTTCTAAGTAACAAGACATTGACTTTATTTTCTTCCCTGTTCAGTTTTGTTCTTGCCTTTTGACTTGGATTTGTATGTTATTGCTGAGCTGAACTTGTCTGGAATTTCAGACGTGCCCTGGGTTTTCAGATCAGCTTTTTTTCAAAAATATTTTTTATATTGTTTTCCTTGTGTTTGTTGATGTAAATCTTCAGTTTCAATATTGGGCCTTTGTGTCTTATCATCTTTATCTTTATTTTCTGTTCTAACAATGGTTTTCGAAGTTAACTTGGTTGGATTACCTTTTTTTTTTTTTTTTCTGTAACATTGAAGATTTAGCTAGTCGTTTTATTTTTTATTTTTTTTTTTGGCTTTTATTGTTGGTAGTTGCTCGATTTTATTGATGCTTATTCTGTCCTTTACGATGATATGTTTTTATCAGTCTGTCACTTGTCTTTGTTTTTTTGTCTCTCTCTGCCTCTTCTTGTTTGTATGATGGTGTAGAACCCTACATGGTCTATCAAGTTGTCCATTTTGGGATTGCTTTAATCGAATCCACAGAGATGTTTATGCAGCTTCAGCTTCTTCATTAATTGGATGTTAGATATAAGACGGCATGGTTCTTACATATTGTTTTGTTACTGGTTGTTTAATCCTTGAATCCTGAATTTAGACAGCTCAGGCTTAATTCTCTCAATCATTGGTATCTGGAATATAAGAAGATTTTGTTTGTTATTGAATTTAGACAGCTCCGGCTGAATTCTCTCAATCATTGGTATCTGGGATATAAGAAGATTTGCTTATCATTGAATTCCTATATCTTGGTTTGTCGAGTTGGTGAGCAAAGAAGCAAACTTGGGATATGAAGATCATTCGCTGGAACCAAAGATAAGATCTTGCAATGGGGTCGCTAAACATGGAGAAGAAATGGGCTTTCCCTCTTGTCATAAGCTCCCTCATATGTGTATTTCTGTTGGCAACTACTTTCAACATGGGCTTGATTTCGTCTTTACCCACGATTAATCAGATCTTGAACATTTTCCCATCTCATACGAACCAAACAGCTTATGCTGAAGTGAAGGTTTCACAATCTTCTGCTCGCCCTCCTCTGGCCATCACAATTCCCAAGTTTGCTTATTTGGTTTCTGGGTCTAAAGGTGATTTAGAGAAGCTTTGGAGGACTCTTCATGCACTCTACCATCCAAGGAACCAATATGTCATCCATTTGGACCTTGAGTCCCCAGCAGAGGAAAGATTCGAGCTTGCTTCGCGAGTGGAAAAGCATCCAATTTTCTCCAAGATTGGGAATGTCTATATGATCACCAAGGCTAATATGGTTACATATAAAGGACCCACCATGGTTGCTAATACACTTCATGCTTGTGCAATTCTGCTCAAAAGGAGCAAAGATTGGGACTGGTTTATCAACCTTAGTGCTTCTGATTACCCTCTGGCAACTCAAGATGGTTAGTATATTTCCTTGATTTTCATATACAACATTTAGCTTCTCTCAGTTTCTTTTTTCCCCCTGGGAATTAAGGAGTTTGCCTATGAATGTAACAATTAGATTAATTCCCTTTTCATACGCAGATCTTCTCCACACATTTTCAACCATAAACCGGAACCTGAACTTTATTGAGCACACAAGTCAGTTAGGCTGGAAGGAGTGAGCCTCTCTTTCTCTCTCTGTATTTTTTGTGACATTTTGCACATGTGTGTTAGATTCAGAACTCTTTCCAGTGAATCATTCTGTATTGCATGGTGCTGATTAGGGACAAACGTGCAAAGCCTTTGATTGTTGATCCAGGACTTTACTCCACAAAAAAGACAGATCTATACACGGCCACACCACAGAGAACTTTGCCAACATCATTCAAGTTATTTACTGGTTGGTATTCATGATTAATCAATTTTTGTGCTAGGATGATGTTCATGTTTGATCCCTTTCAAACACAGAATAGTAAAATCGCACTGTCAAAGAACTGAACTGAATGATCTGCAATGTTTTTTAGTTTTTCTTCTGATGTCCCTTTCCTAAGCCTGTTAGGGGTGTTACTCAATGGAAAAACAATTGATCCATATGTGGTATGTCCCCAAGCAACTAAGCCAGTAAATTATCAGTTCAACTGCCACCTAAAATTTTATTTTGATTTCTGGCTTTACATGGGAACAGAAATTAACAGCTGAATGTTGTTTACGACTAGTACATTAAAATCCATCTGTAAGGTCTCCTTTTTGTTAAGTCCTTGCTAGCAGTGACATAAAATTTGAAAAAGAGAAGATGTAAATTTGAATGTGATTAAATTCAGTAACTCCAAAATTGTTTTTATTTGTGAAACACTGAGAATGCCTGAAACATAAAGAGCTGCAATTCTGCATTAACAATGAAGCAATGAATGACATATAATTGCACTGCAGGTTCAGCATGGATGGTTCTCACTCGTTCGTTTGTGGAGTACTTAATTTGGGGTTGGGATAATCTGCCAAGAATCTTACTCATGTACTACACAAATTTTGTTTCCTCACCTGAGGGATACTTTCACACAGCAATATGCAATGTCCCGGAGTTTGCTCAGACAGCTGTCAATCATGACTTGCACTACATTTCTTGGGACATTCCTCCCAGGCAACATCCGCATACCCTCACAATTAATGACACAAACAAGATGATCAATAGTGGTGCTGCCTTTGCTAGAAAATTCAAACAAGATGACCCTGTCTTAGATATCATTGACAAGGAGTTACTTGGCCGGAAAAATGGGAGCTTCACTCCTGGTAGATGGTGCAAGGGCAGCCCCAAATGCTCGAAGGTTGGGAATATGAACAAAATCAAACCAGGTCCAGGAGCTGTCAGACTTAAACGCCTCATAGCTAGAATAGCTTTATCAGAAAATCTCAAAAAAAATCAGTGTAAATAAATTTCCCGAAAGTTTCTAGCTTGTGGATGGAAAGAGGATTTGAAGCTCTATCTGCAAGTTGAACAACAGATCATTGAAAAATTTGCCTAAGAAAAGATTCTCAATGCCAGAGTTGCAACTGCAATCTCATTCTTGTCTGGATTGCAGGTATGTTGTTGCCTGCCAGTCATAAACATTGAAACTATTGTAGCAGTGATCAGAGTCTAGCACAGCATGATCACCTTTCTTTTGGTCCTTACTCCTCATAGTGCTTTGCTAGTTGCATAATAGAAATTTTCCTGTGGTACTTTTATGTTTTCAATATTGTTTTCTACCGATAGTAGAATTTCAGACCCGTGAGGTTTATGGTAATGATTTAGGGTGTGTTTGGTACATGGTATGGGATAATTTAGCGCAGCAAAATCCATTAAAGACTTGATTAGCATGGATTACAATACTATTTCGTCTCACTAAAAGTGATCTATTTTTGGTCCGTCACTATCTAGATTTAATTTTTGATTGTTCGGACTAAGAGTCCGTATCTTTGGTTTGGATTTCTTGTGAGTGCTTCTGGCTATGGTTATGGTTATTCAAACAATAATTGATTCAAGCTCGGACAAATCGCTGGATGGTTGTATTATATTTATGACAATCACAACTTATATTTGATGTTCTTTGATTGTGTCATGTGATCGTTTGATGTGTTTTTTTCATCATTAAATGTTAATTTCAGGAGCTTTTACAATACATCCCAAATTACTTATTCAGTAGTTAAACCATTTTCCTCTCGAGGGGGAAAAAAATGATTCAAACTCAAGTCATTCATGTTCATGAGATGGCAAATTGGCTACCTTTCTTACATATCCTTTCTCCGTGTTAAATTTACATGAAGGAAAAGAGATGCTACCTGTTGCCTAGTGATTCCATTTATGAAGAGGGCACACCCAACAAAAGATGCAAAGCCTCACTATCACAATTTGTGCTACCATGTTTTGTCTTGTAACCATGACAGAACTAGATTGAAATGGTTAATAATCTCAAACTAGACCCAAATAATCCATCCACCCATCTCCCTACCCTTAACATAAAATGCTGGTTGGAACCCTTTCAGTCCCAAGAACAGCAATGGAAATAGAGCCTATCAATTATCAAATCAATAGGTAGGGGTACATGCCTGCACACTTCATCTTTTGGAAAGGCATTTCTTAAATCTGACTTTGTTATCCATGCCTACTGGGAATTTTCCTACCATCATTCTAACAACCATCAACTCTATGACGAATGCAAACTACTATGCAATAACTCAAGCAAGGTTTGTGCATTGACCCCATCAAGTGAATGGGAAAAATATGATGCAAGTGAAAATGCAATATTATTATCACTATAAAAATATGATTAAATATATGCATCACAATTATATACCAAAACAATTGTAACCTCTTTTCCCTTTTAATTTTTATGTACAACACAGAGTGGATCAAGGGGGGACCGTTTCCTCTTTGCATTTACCACGTCCGCTATGATCTAATGCCAAAATTTTTTTTCAGCTAATCATGAATGTCAAATTCCTATATTTCTCAACTCTACTTTTCCCCTTGTTCCACACCATTGTTCTCATTTAATTTCTCTGCTTTAACACCAGTGTTTCTATCTTTCAAGCAAAGATGTTAACTTTATGACAGGCCAAACCTAAACCATTTCCAAAATCTTTATATTACCACGAGAATTTGCAGCAACTAAAGTAGAGGACTGGCCTCGCCAACAGACAGAAGAAATAAACTGTGAAGTGTCATCCATTTCGTGGCCCGAAATTGGGTCTGTGCTGCTGAACTTGAATGACAGCGCTGGCATAGGGAAAGCTTTGTGATAGATGAAGACCTGTTACAGCAGGGGTTTAGTTCAACAAATGAATGTCAGAAATAATAAATGTAAACCAACATTGCATGATGTGCACAATGAAGAGGTTTTACTGCAGATACTTTTGTTAAAGGGTTGGATGTTTAGTTAAGTGTGAACAATTTTGAAACCAAGAAATCATGCAACTGAAGTGTGTGCGACAATTATCAAACTCTGCCATGAAACACTGGTATCTTTATTTTATCATGACACCTTGATTACATGAGCTATAGGTCGAAGCTTGGAGATAAAGATCATGAGCTGCTAACTGAAAAGGTGCACCTGAAGTCTACACAGTCAGCAATTGTCAATAGATATCCTTTCCTAACTCATAGACATCAGAGACCACCTCTTCAGCTAATGATAGAGAGCAACAAAGTGCTTTGCCTTTCTAACATCTCAAGCAGCATTGGGAATTTGAACTTCTAAAATGAGCGAGTCGCCTAACTTACAGTTATATAGGGGGTGGAGAAGAAAGCACCAGGCTCATGTATTAAACATCATGGTAGTTGAATTCCAAGCAATTCAATGACAAAGATAATGCAAGACCACAGCTAAAAATGAAGCTGTAGCTAAGAGACAAAGATTAAGCAATCCGGTCATGGAACTAAGTTGGGTAGTTTGATGATTATGCACACTGCTCTGTTGCTACAAATTTCTTGCTGCACTTTGCATAACAGCTGTGGTCTGCTGAGTAGTTTTTGTTTTTTCACTCTCTTACAATATGTGGTCAGTTAGGTCGCTCATTTTTCCCCCTCCTGTGGCTTTCTTAGATAGCAGATCATAAGTTCCGGATGTATGAGGTGCTTTAAGTCTTGTTTTTTCCTTCAAAAAATGGTGGTTCACTTGAAACTTGAGGGCAAAATACTAATATAAGCTCTAAAGGAGATTAATATTCTTCTGATAGCTTATAATATAATACCACATAAAAAATGTAAAGAAACTCTAGAAAGTAACATGAAAGAAAGTATAGAGTACCTCATTTGTTTCGGAGCCAGTTGCAATGTAACCATCTGAGACTGACAAACTACAAAGTTCTGCAAAAGAAATACATACATAGAGTATATGCCAGACACGATCACATTTCCACCAGTAATATCTAGAGATTACAAGACTTATAGACATAAACTACAAGTCAAACAGGAATATATTTTTGCCACAGCTAAATTGCATGAATTGTACATCAGGTTAGACTGCAGAAAAAACTTGAATCTGTTGCACGAATCCCTCATCAGCTGCATTATGCAGACATGGGTTGTTGACATGTGATGAAGAATGAGGTGTGCATAGGAAGTGGTAAACTGAATATGCCATGTCTGGCCAAATTTTTAGGAAGTTAGTTGTGTTTTAGTGTTTTTTGTTTATGGCTTGTTAATAGGAAGATTGTGCCTCCTAATTAGCAATCATTCTAGTTTTCTGTCGAAATCCTTTTGTATTTAAGATGCATTGAATGAAGAAGTAATATATATTTTTTCAGCTTTATATTCTCATTGTTCCTCCTTACAAGTTTATTATTCTGCTTTGTCTTTGTAAAATTGAACATGGTATCAGAGGCAAGATTCCCGAGGAATCTGTGAGTTGATTGAACCAAAAAATGCAAACAAAAACCCTTTACACAAACATAGCAACACACAAAACTCTTAATCAAAAGGAGTTAGATAAAATTTTTTTAGTTGTACTACCAGTCTTTGATGGTGACAACTATCAAGCTTGGGCTATTAGAATGGCAGTTCATTTGGATGCTTTGGATCTGTGGGAAGCAGTGGAGGATGACCATAAAGTTCCTACACTACCTGCTAATCCAACAATTGCTCAACTTAAGATTCATAAGGAGACAAGGACTAGAAAGTCAAAAGCTAAAGCTTGCATGTACTCTACAGTTTCAAGCACAATATTCACTAGAATTCGGAATCTTCAATCAACAAAGGAGATCTGGAAGTATCTCAAGAAGGAATACCAAGGTAATGAGAGGACAAAGAACATGCAGGTACTGAGTTTGACCAGAGAATTTGAAATGCTAAGAATGAAAGAGTCAGAATCCATCAAAGAGTACTTTGACAAGCTGCTTAACATTGTGAACAAGGTTAGACTACTTGGCAAGGATCTTTTTGATGAGAGAGTTGTGCAAAAAATTCTGGTCACATCATCTGAGAAGTATGAAGCTAAAATCTCTTCTTTAGAAGAGTCAAAGGATCTGTCAAAAGTTTCCTTGGCAGAGTTGGTAAATGCATTGCAGGCACAAGAGCAAAGAAGGATTATGAGACATGAGAATTCTGTGGTGAGTGCTTTTCAAGCAAAGACACAGAATTAAGGAGGCATAGAAACAAGGAACAATAGGAAGCAGAACAACAACAAGCCTGGTAACAATGTAGGCAACAACAAAAGCAACGATGGAACTTATCCACCTTGTCTGCACTGCAAGAAGACCAATCATCCGTAGAAGAAGTGCTAGTGGAGGCCAGATATTCAATGCAGCAAATGTGGTCAGATTGGGCACATGGAAGAGATTTGCAAGTCACAGAAGCATGAAGAGAAAGCAAGTGATGTTGCTAAGCAATATCAGGAAGAGCAGTTGTTTGTTGCAACATGCTTTGCAACAAACACCAGTTCTAGTGAATCTTTGCTTATTGATAACGGTCATACAAACCAAATGACAAACGATCAGGAGCTTTTTAATGAACTTAATAAAACTGACATTTCCAAAGTCAAGATTGGAAATGGTGAATACATTGCAGTCAAGGGAAAAGGAACAATGGCTTTAGGGAGCCTAATAGGTTTGAAATACATTACTCATGTTTTATATGTGCCCGACATTGATCAAAACCTGCTTAGTGTTGGACACTTGCTTGCAAAGGGTTTCAAAATATTATTTGAAGACAAATGGTGTAAGATCAAAGATATAGAAGACAAAGATAACATTTAAGATAAAAATGAGAGGAAAAATCTTTGCTCTGAATCTAATAGAGAAGAAGCAGATAGCCTTTTCATGTAACACAAGCAATGCAAAATTATGGAACAGGAGGCTTGGGCATTTCCTTCAAGCTGGACTTCTTTATATGCAAAACATGATATGGTGAAAGGAGTGCCACAACTGGAAGAGAGGGCAGTAGCTTGTGTGGCTTGTCAGTATGGCAAACAAGTCAGAAGACCCTTCCCTCAAACTACATGGAGAGCAACACACAAACTTCAATTGGTACACACATGTTGGAGGGCCTCTAAAAACATCATCTTTAAATTGTAGTAAGTACTATATTGCATTTATTGATGATTATACCAAATTTTGTTGGATTTATTTTCTCAAATTCAAATCTGAGGTTGCTGATGTATGTTGCAAATTTATATGGGTAGATAATCAAAGTGGTTGCAAAATGCAAGTAATAAGATCAGACAATGAGAGGAAATATACTTCTGACATGTTAAACAAATTTTGTGAAGAAAGTTGGTATTGAGCACCAACTTACATGCACCCTATTCTCCACAACAAAGTGGAGTAAATAAAAGAAAAAATAGAACTGTAATGAAAATAACAAGGTGTACCCTGTATGAAAAGGAGTTGCCAAAGAAATTGTGGGCAGAAGCTGCTAAAACAACAGTCCTTCTGCTAAACAGACTACCAACCAGAGTTCTGCAGAAGAGAACCCCATTTGAAGCATGGTTTGGTCATAAACTAGACTTGCAGCATCTTAGAACCTTTGGTTGCTTATGTTTTTCTCACGTGCCACAGGTAAAAAGAGACAAACTAGACAAAAAGGCAAAACCAGGAGTCTTCAATGGATATAGCAGCTCATCTAAGGCTTACTGTGAACAAAGATGTCAAATTCATAGAGGATAAACAATGGAACTGGAAGGAGTCAGTAAAGGAGCAGCGCTCAGAGTTTCAGTGAAATCCTGAGGATGACATAGGTGAAGTACCAGTCAAAGGTACAAGGCCATTGTCTGATATTTATGAAAGATGTAATGTTGTTTTTGAGCCTGCAGAATTTAGAGAGGCAGAGAAGGATGACAAGTGGATTGAAGCAATGAAAGAAGAGCTCAGAATGATTGAAATAAATGACACTTGGGAGCAGGTGGACAGACCTCAACACAAAATACTTATAGGCGTCAAATGGATTTATAGAACCAAATTCAATGCAAATGGTTCTGTAAACAAATATAAAGCTAGATTAGTTGTAAAAGGGTATGCTCAAGTGTTTGGACTAGATTTCTCTGAGACCTTTGCTCCTGTAGCATGACTTGATACAATTAGAATGCTCCTTGCCTTGGCAGCACAAAAGGGATGGAAGGTTTACTAGCTGGATATAAAGTCTGCATTTTTAAATGGTTATTTGCAGGTGGAGATCTTTGTAGAGCAGCCAGAACGTTTCCAAGTTAAGGGACAAGAAAAGAAGGTCTACGTGTTAAAGAAGGTCTTGTATGATCTTAAACAGGCTCTTAGGGCCTGGAACAGTAGGATTGATGAACACTTGCTAGGTCTTGCCTTTGTTAAAAGCCTAAGTGAAGCTACATTATATGTAAAAGAAACTAATACTAATTTGATCATAGTCTCTATTTATGTTGATGACATGCTTGTGACAGGAAGTGATGAGGAGCTGATAAAGGAGTTTGTGGCTGAAATGGTCAAAGTATTTGAGATGACTAACTTTGGCTTAATGTCCTACATTTTAGGAATGAGGTGAAGCAAAATCAAGATGGAGTCTTCATATACCAAAAGAAATATGCAAGGAAAATACTAAAGAAATTTTATATGGAGGACTACAAATGCAAAAATACTCCAATGAATCATAAGGAGAAATTTAGCAAGGATGATGCATCAGACAAAATTGATGAAGGTCAGTGTAGTAGTTTAATTGGTTGTTTCATGTATCTTACTGCCACCAGACCAGACATTATGTTTGTAGGGAGCCTGCTCTCATGATTCATGCATTGTGCCAGTGAAGTGCACTTTCAAGCTACTAAAAGGATTGTCATATATATCAAAGGCACATAAATTATGGTATCAAATATTTCTACTGTCAGGATTTCAAACTCTCTGGTTATTCTGATAGTAATTGGGCAGGTTCAGGTGATGACATGAAAAGCACAACAGATCTTTGTTTCAACTTTGGATCAGGAATGTTCTCATGGGCTCAAAGAAGCAAGAAGTGATAGCTCAGAGCACAACTGAGGCTGAGTATGTTGCAGCCACTGCTGTTGTGAATCAAGCACTTTGGCCTAAGAAGATACTTGCAGACTTACACACCGGAGAGAAGGAGCCAACACAGATTCATGTAGATAACCAAGTTACAAGTTCAATCTCAAATAATCCTGTTCTCCGTGGCAGGACTAATCATTTTAAGATCAAGTTATACTTCTTAAGAGAAGTACAGGAAGAAGGTGAAGTTAGTTTGCTTTATTGCAAAACTGAGGATCAAATTGCAGATTTGTTAACCAAAGCCCTATCCAAAGGAGGAGAATGTTGCATGAAGCCTTGTAATTTGATGTACTTAGCAGGCATTCTAGTTTTCTGTTGAAATACTTTTGTATTTAAGATGCATTGAATATATATTTTTTCAGCTTCGTATTCTCATGTCTCCTTCTTATGAGTTTATTATTCTGCTTTGTCACTGTAAAACTGAACAACAGAATCAAACTCAGAAATTGGAGCTATATAGCACATTCCTACACTCAAATCAGCACATATTTAAGTGGCAGATCTACAGCCAAAAGGTCCATACCCAGAAAATTTCAATTACCAGTCACAAACAAAGTTTCTTCATTCACTTCTTTTACCAGTACAAAATTATTATGTGAGTCAACAAGATTGCCTGTCCTGAACAATTCAAGAAGCCAATCCTTACTTTGAAAGTTTAGAACACAGGTCTGGTCCTATCTTTGCTTGTTCTCCTTTTTCTTTTCTGTCTCTGGACTTATATTAAAATTTGGATCCACTAATAGTGAAATTATTGGATAGCCTTGAAAGATCTAAAATCCTGAATGGGGCAGTGCAAACAGTACATGACTCAAAATCAACAATGTTTGCCACCTCTTTAACCTTTTAGTAAATCAAACTTCAAGCTTTAAAAATTTCTTTCAACAAGTGATTGTGCTCTTCCATCCCCCCTTTCAAATTCAGTAAATGGAACTTACAGGAAACAATTCAATTCATTTTCATATGTCTTGTTTCTTGTTAAGCATCATACGTTTGTTAACACAAGCAGATTCTTTCAGTGCATCAAAATCTTCATACACACAGCTGGCTGCTCCTTATTGATAATGTGTAAAAGGAAAGGATCCATGGGCAAAAATAGTATATCTTTGAGGTGGGCTTGTACTGGAATCAATCATAAAAGTTTTGTGATTCTGAACACCAACAATCAATTCAGTCACTGATAGGGGAGACAGACAGTATCCTGATGACTACTGCATTGGTACTATCTTACAGATATTGGACTATAATGACTTCAAACAAACAATTCAACAACAAATTCAAACAAGAAGTTAGAAAACAAGGATAATCTTATTGAAAAAATCACTTTCATAAGGACCAAGTATGCTTCCAACTTTGTAGACTAATTGACAGGGTCTGCTTTTGTTGAATGGTAGGTTAAGCATAAAGAAATGATAAGTGTACAGTTGAAATAATCCATGGCAAATTTCCCATCAAATCAAAATGTGATAATTTCCAGATGTCAATGATGTCTCAGTTAGCAGGTAGCCCAAGAAAAGTGTAATGCTAATACATAATGGCTGGCTTAAGTGAAATCTGTGAAGAAGCAAGGAAAAATCAACAATGAACTTAACTTATTAACCGTATAGCATTCACACCCTAATGAAAACATAGACATAGATGGTTTGTGTGAGAAGTAAATGCACCTTTACATTCATGTGGCCAGTGAATGATTGAAGAGGAGTATCAATAACCCGAGATGGGCAAATTGACAAATCCCAGAGCTTTAGCGTGTTATCCGTGGATGCAGAAACAAGGCTAACTGAATCTACGAACTTCACATAGCTCACAGTTTTATTGTGTCCGATCAATGTGCACAAGGGAAATTTTGAATTACGGAGATCATAGTAGTAAATTTTGTGATCTGCTGAACCAAATGCGAGAGAGTGACCAGAATCTGATGGAAATTGAACACAGCAGACGTTGGCCTTTGTTTTGATGGTACCAATGCTCACCCCCTACAGCAGCAACCCACATAAGAGGAAAAACTTATCAAACATCCAGAACTAAATATACATATCAATAAATTAGATGACATTACTACATTTAGTTTCTAAGCTGACAGCCACCAAGCACAAAAATGGAATTGCCTGATTTATGCTCCATAGCTTTACTGATCCATCGTCACTCCCACTAGCCAACATTGTTGGATCTGCTGACGAAAAGTCAATGGACCATACACGCCTCTCATGCTCTCTCATTTCTGTCAGTACTCGACCTTGGGTGACATCCCATACCTGAACATGTTAAGCAACTGATGTAATATGAATTGAAGTACAGACAGAATGCACAAATTATATCATTTTACCTACCTGGACTACACCCTCAAAGTTGCTGGAGGCAATCTGGCTTTTAATATAGCTGTTCCAACAAATACTGCTTAGCTTTGATCTACTAGCCATTTCAACCACAGGATAGTGGATGTCATGTTCTTCATTTATGATGGTATTACATTCAAATACTTTAATCTTTTTATTCACGCCAGCTGTGGCGAAGAACTCAGCATTGCGATCAAAACTAAGTGAGCATACCAGGTTTGATGAGTTTAACAAATCTCCTTGCTTCAAGTCGGCTTTAACCTTTATCTTGCTGAAAGATAGGTACCTGCATAGACCCTCAAGGAATGGGCTTATCCATGCATTTTGCTTGCTCACGTTATTCTCTTCTTTTGGTGCTATGCTATTAATGGAGCTTCTTTCAGTTACAACAATGGAGCTTCTACTATCACTACTGACATAAGAGTGTCTAATATGTGGTTTTCCTGATGACCTTACTGGCCTATATCTTGTCAGGAAATATGCTGACTCCAGTTTCCTAAAGTTTTTCATCAGACGCAAACTATTAAAAAGTCGACTTTCTTGAGCATCTGTTACCATATCTGAGTTCTGGTGATCATCGCATCCCTGTATACCTTCAATCTGGAGGCCTAGACGAAATCGCTTTCTGGAACCTATAACAGAAGAGTTGTCCTTATCAACAATATTCAAAGACGGGAGATTATTTGCTAAATGATCTTCCTTCCCTCTTTCAGGGCTTATGCCCTCTTTTTTCTTTAGAACTGTGTGATGCTTCAAAACCTCTTCAATATCAGAACAAAGAAGAGAAACAGTGTCTTGCAACTTATCAGCAGATTCTTGTTTCCTTTGTTGTATCAGCAAAAGGAACTCCAGCAAGAGTTCCTCCTCCTCAATTATCTCTCTAAGCTGTATAGCTGCTTCACGTACTTCCAAATTATCTTTTTGTTCATTAAGAAATTCACTCTCTAGCAACTCACTGGAACACAACATAAAGAAGATGAAGACTATCAAACATCATTGCACCAATGCTATAACAAACTGGAAGATAATTGCTTGGATGTATTAGAAGCAAGCATTTTTTGAAGAAGATTTAACAGAAGCAGGAGAAAAGAAAAACATAACAAATTGGAAAAGTTTAAATTTTCCTAAATGCACAACTAAAATACAGGGATTTGTTTGACTCAAGAAAAAATGACAATGCTTTTGTTCCCATTCAAGAGAAGAAAGAACTCAACTAAAAATACAGATCCTTTATACAGTTTGTACCAGCCAATGCAAGTGTTTACCCAACTTAACTTAGTCACAATGAAGGCCAAGAAAACATGAATGATAGAGTCATCTCTTTCTCTTCTTGTATTTTGCAAAATATATTGGAGAAAAATCACAATACACTTCCAAACACACACATGTTCAGATAGCATTACTGATAAAATAAAAACAATCTATCAGACTTGAAACTTCAGCAATGTGCATTTACCCCACACTTGGTCGACTACTTGGCTCAGGATGCAATAACCACAGGCAAAATGAAGCTTCTTTGGGCCACTTCAAAAGTAGTTGAGGAGGGAGTACCCGATGTCTCAAGCTAGACATGGTTCTTCTCTTGTCTTCCCTTGAGCAAAAAGGGCAGAATAACTGTGCACAGACAAAACTACATCAAATCAGTGTAGACAGCATAAAAATGGGAGCTTTAATACAGTGACCAGGGCCAAATGATGAGCAAAGATTGAAAAACACAGGTCAAATGGCTCGTAATATAAATAAGGCATACAGTTTAGATCAAAATCACAAACCTCGAAAAGGAGCACTCCTAATCGGTAGATGTCTGAAGCACAAGAGCTCTGTGATCCAGCAACCTCTTCAGGGCTAGAATACCAACTATTCTCCATAAGCAGTAATTGCTTCATTGGAAATGGCTGCTTCCTTTCTTCTTGTTCTTCCACATTCCTATCAGTGCTTTTACTTTCTCCTATTTCCTCCCTTGTCGGAACATGTGTTTGATGAATTGAGCTTGATTGCATGCAACTAGCTTCTGATAAAGCATTTGCTGGAGCAGAGACAGCTAGCAAAACTTCACTTCCTGACCCACATCTCTGTTGGCAAATGTCAAGGGGCCAGGAAGCCAATGGATTTCTGACCTCCTCACTTTGGCTATTCAATCCATCTTCTAAGGAATCAGACCCAGAATCTGAACAGGAAGCAGACTCAATAAAGGAGACACGGTTGAACGAGGACATGACGAAGCAAGACGGTCGGACATTATGAACTACAATTCCTTGTGAATGTGCCATATTTACAATCTCAACTACTTGTCTAAATATGTGCAAGCATTCAAATTCATCAACAGGTCTTTCCGCTTTGTCCAGCCACTGCCTCAAACTAATATCTCCCCATTCTAGGGATCGGAAAAATGGTTCAACTATTAGCTCATTATCACAAGCCCCGGATAGACCAATCCGGTTTCTTAGGTTCTGGCGTGCCAGTGCAACCCTATCAATCTCCTTTCTAAACCCAGAATCATGCGATGGAGGTCTTGGATTCCTGTTTGAGACTATGGAAGTATCTAATCCCCGAGAACTATCAGAACTGTGGCAAGCAGACTCAGATGAGCCCTCCATGCTTATCCCCCCAGGCCGACATAAAGGCCAGACCCAACACATGCATGAAATTGAGCAACTCTCCAGCATCCACAACGGCCACAGCACTTCACTTCCCCCATATCCATTCTCAATCAAAATCTCATTTCCATAACCAACTAAAAGCAACCTTTCTTCCCACAAAACCAGCTTCACATATTAACCCCTACAAGGAATTAAGGCCAGTAAAGTGAACTCTTGGCCCACAATACCACAAGCAAACCTCCTAACACAGATAAACCCAAGAAAACGAATTTTTAGGGGAAACTCAACGTGTCAAAAAACCAAAAACAAAAAGCATACCCTGTATAGACATACGATTTACCTTTCTTCTTTAGCAATTCAACAGAATCATACAACATTCATTTTGCGTTCCCATGGCATATGCACATATGCACCTTACACCCAACAACAACAGCCCACTTAAAAGATACCCACGCAACACACTATACGAGGGAGAGAGAGTGTGTGAGAGGTACCAGTAGCACCAAGAAAGGATCTTTCTGCTTCTGCTAGACCAACCTGAAAAAAGAACCACACAAACCCGCGTACCTTTTAGTTACACGCCACAATGTAGAACCACAGCCTCATAAAGTTGCATTCATTTTTTCTCATCTAAAAAAGAAGCAAAATTGCTCCACACAAGAAAGATCACACCTTTATAAACTTAAACAGCTCTCTCTCTCTCTCTCTCTCTCTATATATATATATATATATGTGTGTGTGTGTGTGTGTGTGTGTGTATGATACGCTAGGACCAACACAAATGTCTGTGGTACTTCATTTGACATCCAATTGTTTCCTTTTGAAGCATAACGTTCACTCCTTGGCTGTCCCTCGTTATCTTCCCGCTTTATTCCATGATGGCTACGTGGAACCACCATTGCCTCAAGCTGGCTTTGACACGAAGACAAAAAGTTAACTTTCAGACACTCATGAGACAATTACTTACTACCAACTTTTTCCCTTGAAAAGGGACTTGGTAAAAGAAAAATAATTATTATATTGGGAGTTTGGGACTCTTATGGTTTCCAAAAACAGAAAAGTTTTGATTGTTTTGAGAAAGCAAAAGAGATTGTTGAAACATATAATAATGAACGAACAAGGTGTGAGGTTTTAGTTAAAACTACAATCACGCACCTTAACAACACCGAGAACAAATTATTTAATGGTGGGGTTGCTTCAAATTCAACGTATAATGATCTCAATAATCTTGATATACTCTATTGGTTGGCTTCTATAGGTTGGAAACTCACATAAGGCATGCTGTTTAATAAAAGATAAACCTTAGAAAAAACAAAAAAACCAGAGAGATAAACCTCTCAAATTGAGAGGTAGAGAGAGAGAGAGAGAGAGAGAGAGAGAGAGAGAGAGAGAGAGAGTTGTCACTTGCTTGAGGTGGAATCACCTATAATCCAAAAATGTGAAACACGCTTTGAATTAATGACTTGAGGGAGTAAGTTTTTATTGATCTGGTCAAAAAAACAAAAGGGTGTATGTTTTTTTATGGCAAGTTTGCAAGTATCAATCAAGTTCATTCGTCCACTCATGCGTCATTTGAGTCACAATATCACAAGAAATTGGCAAAAGCATGTCATTAACACTAAAGTTCGAATATTTGCAATTCCAACGAGTAACTTTCTTGGAACTTAACATTAAGATTTAGAATCAAAAGTGAAGAGGGACTGTTGTAACGTTGAAGAATACTGGGGCACCTACAAGAGGCAGGCCGGCCATAGGCCTAGTATGTCACATCCCCATCAACTGGATATGAATTTTTTTTTGTTTTTTTTGGTAAAAAAAAAAAAGAAAAAACTCATTGTCGCGTTGTGATTTTACTTAACAGGATTTGACTATTTTAGTATAAGATTGCGTTATTGTAGAATCCCGTGAGACTATTGCATAAAGTTTCTTATATAATTCAAATTCATTAAATAAGATGAGACCAAATCATATAATTGATTTATATAACATGCTCGATATGATTTAGTCAATGCCCTCAATTTGACTTTCCTACTTTGTGTATAGACTCTAGCATAATTTTATGTAACTTGTTCATAGTCAATGTACGAAATTTTGTTTTATTCATTATCCCTCGTTCACATTCTAACAACTTGAAAGAAATTTTAAATCCAAAGATGGAATCTTGCTGGAAAAGAACATGAATAGCATATCAATTTTGAGAATTAGGCCAACTTTTAGTTTAAATACTCTTTTTTTTTTTTTTTTTTTTGCAAGAGTAGAGTGCAGAATGCAACCAACCCACAGAACTTCAATTGACTTAAATGTGTGAGTGTTTTCATCATTTGTAGGATTTACAGATTTAAGAAAATTTGCATCTTCTTCTTTATTTAATTTTCAAGTCTAAGTGAATGATTTATATGATCATATGACTAACTTTATCCTTTTCAACATTCCCTTTGAGCCTCTCTCTCTCTAAAGCAACGTAATCCAATCCTACCCTTTTCTATTTTTTTTGTGGTGTCTCAGTAATGGAATCCTGCTTGGACAGTGGCACTCACAGCATTTCAAGGCTGTATCTAGAGAGAATCTTCATCTATTCTATGGACTTGGTCTTAAACAAGCAGCGACTCATTTCCGGGGGCATAACGGCTAAGGGTTTTTGCTCAAATGTCTACTTAGCTATTAAATGCTTGTAGTTGTGATTGCAACTTTACTCACAGCCATACAGATGTAATTGAATTAGAGAGCCCACCAAAATAGGCTAGAATCTTTATATTCATGTATGTTTTGGAACTTGAATTTCCCCGAGAAACTTTAGGAAGTGTTTTGACAACTTGATTTGTAGTTTTTTTTTTTTTTTTTCCTAATCTACTTTGAATTTTCAAAACCATCAAGTACATGTCAAAACTAGAAAATTGGATTAATATTTTTTTATTCACTACCATTACATGAATTTGACTAATATGACTTTTTTCAGATATAAATTTATATTACATTATTTGAAATAGTAAACGTATGTTAATAATTCTGATTATTAATTATAATTATATATTATAACGTATGTATTCGTACCACAAAGGTATCCGATTCACCACGACTTTTCCGTACTTGGAATCTTAGCCAGGGAAGCTAAAATCAGAGCATACATAATAAGGCTGTCAGGCTCTTGTCACTATTAGAGCGAGAGGACGAATGGGACGCAACTCAATGTGGAAGTGGGACCTCGGCATCATGGAATTCAAGATAATAATCAACATGGGGATCGTATCAACGTTGAATCACTCTCGGTTGTACCCAAAATAAGAAAATAACAAAAAATGAATATCTTATCAAGTTTGAACTACTAGGACACCTTATGATGAGCCAATGACCAAATGGAGAAACATATCAACTTTGAGTTACTGAAAGTCCAGCTCGGGATCATGTGATTTTCAATGATTATCCCGGTAGATGCACAGAAACCCACATACATTTCATCAGGAAGTACAGTGGAGAGATCAAGATAAACACCCATCAATTGCCTTTGAGGCTTCCTCGTGCATGCAGGCGCCAATGTCACACTTGGGCTAGACTTCTTGTGGCCCATCCATACATGATAGTTTGAACTTTTGGAAAGACCAGTTGGGCTTTTAGTATGGTTCTCTGCATCGTCGTTAAGACTAATATCCAGCTTCCTTGGCAAAACAAAGAAGTGACAGAATCCACGTCAATGCCGACGTGGGTATCGTTGATGCCATTGGATTCTGGATTTTGGAACACGTTGAATTCTACACCGATAGCGTTGTTGTCGGGGTCACCATCAATGGTTTTGTTTAAGAAACCAAGGTGGTGTTTAGAGGAAGCAGCTTCAATGCCTGTAGAAGGCACAAGGTTGAAGATTAGACCATGGCCTGGGGGATTGTACGTGTAGGGTGAATGTTATCTCAACTGCAGATGTGGATTGAGAGTTGGTCACTAACAACAGTTAGTCACATAAGCGAGAGAATAGTAAAAAAATTTTGGATACTAATTAATATTAATTTTAGAAAAATTACATCTTAAAAATTAATTATTAAAAAAATAAATTTATATAAATTTTTTTAATAAAATTTCATATTTTGACATGAGAGTCAAATCACATCCTATCAATTGATACATGCCAATTACCCCACGTCTATATACATATAGTAGTAGTTTTCAGCTTTGTTGGAAAAATATGCAAAGATGAATTTTTAAATTAGTATTTCTTTGATGTTGACCTTTCAAGGCTCCTCCATCGCTAGACAACCCAAGTTTGAAGGATCAACTTCAAAGCTACTCATGAGACCCCGCGACTCAAAGAATGTCTCTTTTATTCCCAACTACAAGTCAACCCAACAATTGTTTTTTGTGCCCACATGAGATTGCATCATCTTGCAACTACTACCCCAAGAGTGTCACAGGTTGCCTAAAACCAGAGCAAAAGAGCATCTGGTTATCTGGGACACCTAAAGAAACTTGGAACAAAAAATAGAATTCATTGCCTAAAATAGATAGACAAAAGCCAATCTATAACAGGGAATCATAAGCGACAATAGAAGCATGGCAGAAGCAACATTTTTCTCCTGAACAACTGGAACATTGTCAGATTTTCAATATGCTCTGCACAGCTTGCAGCTAGTGACAATGCTTTTACAAGAATAAGAATTTAGAAACTGCATTGGCATGGTGAAAAGTAGGTACAAATGACAAATTGTTGGGAAGGGAAATTTTTTTAAAATGAGCTACAGGCTCATAACTAAAATGACCACCACTAAGCTATCTGAGTAAGGACATTCCCTATACAAAAACCCCACCCAACAATTTTAATCATGTTTCATGAAACAGTCAAATTATTCTGCAGTTATATTCCTGTCAATTACTGTCATTTGGGATGCTAAATCCAGCTTACCTACCAGAAACAAATAACGAATTTGTTGCTATTTGGTTCCCTTCGGCCTGAACTTTTCTGACTTTTGCTTTGTCTAGGCGTGCCCGTCTAACAGCTTCTTGGACCTGGCGATCATGATCCTTAAGCACCTGATCCACATTCCCTGATGGCACTAACAACGGGCCAGAATAATGAATTTTGTGACCCTTTGAACCATAGCCAACCTGGAATAAAAATTGACCATAAAAGTCAATGAACCAACTAAAAGAATAGACAAGGTAATAGTTCACAGAGAAAAACCCAAAGCCAGGAAAGCATTGGCAAGATTTGATTTCCTAAATTGAGATGCAAAAAAAATGGAAAGAACTAAAAGGATTAGGGAAAGAAATGCAAATAGAACATGAAATCAGAAACTTACAAGGACTGGATCTTTGTTGCCAGTTCTTCCATCTTCGTTTTGATAAGAACCTTCAAGACACTGTGACTGATGCTCGTGACCCTGCTGGATGAAAGATTCTGAGGCTTCCTTAAAAGATCCTGGAAACCTTGGTATCAGTTTTGGAACATCTTGTTGTGATGTTCTGGACAGTTCTTTGCAGTCTTCAGGTAATAAACTTCTCCTTGCTGCCACTATGCCTGACATTGTTGGTAACTCAGCTCCAGAAGAATGCTTTGCAGCATCATCAGGGTTTCTCCCAGCCTTTGTCCACGAAGCACGGTGAGCCAATGGCCCAGAATGGGAGGCTCTTTTGTGTTGATGGCTTTGGGAATCTCTACTTGATTCTATGGCTTGTGATGGTCTGGGTGGATCAATTGGAAAGCCAGAAGCAACTTCTTCTGGATGAGGATTAAACTTCTCACTCCGGCTCTTAGAATTTGATTGACCCTGCCTTTTCTGAAATGAGGAAAAAAATGTATTAACATAAATCAACAACATTAATCCTGAAGAGGAATGGTAAATGATTTGTAATGCTTTGTGAAAGGGTTAGGCATGCATCTCATATGGAGAAAACAGAATCCATACCATGGCAACATGTGGTGAAGCACATGATGGTAGCATTTCTATTTTCTATCTCTTATGTGGATGTAATGTGCCACAACTTTTTATGGTGGAAGATAGAAATGTCTATTGATTAGAATAGAAAGGAAGTTCATTATCATTAATTTAGTTTTTTACTGTCAATTATATTTCAGAAACCATAACACCCTCCAGGACAGAATAAGATATGAAGGACCAACATGTGGTTGAGATGAAGCAATGCAGCCAGTGGGGTCAGTAGGTGTTCAGAAGAGTGCAGTATGAATCCAGCAGTCTTATACATTGCCTTGTTTACTTGGATTCCTTTACTCTAAAAACCTAGGACAACTTAGCTTCAAGCAAAACTCTTCCTTTCATTTTTGTAACCCTCAATCCCCTCAAAGTTCTGTGAATAACACCACATATCAGGGCACTGAGATAAGAACTGACATCACCACGCCCTAATTGCAAACCGTCAATCACAAGTAGAGGAAAATGCACATGGGCAGAGATCCTAATGGCTACAAGAGGAAGTACCTGCAGTGATAGCACTAATTCAGCATTGGCATCAGGAGCAGGGACAGCTCGAGATTCTCTCATTCCTCTTCTGTCTACTTCGGGCCTTAGCACCTTGCTTCCAGCTGCCTGTTGTCTGTGAATGCAAACAAAAACAATATCAACTCATCACCCTCAGTAGAGGTCATTTTAGCAACATCAAAAGTCAAAAGTGCAAAACATTAGCTCATTAAGCACTTATTAAAACAAAATACGATTCAAATTAGCATTAAACCACGTATCACAGCCTAATTCAAAGATAAGATGACGTAAATAATTGGTAACCTCCTGCATTTGCAAGCAGCCACAATTACAGTCATTAAACCTTGGTATTTGCAAGCCAGAGGGTAAGACAGGCAGCATTGAACTTTAAACAATGACATAATTATGCGCATATGTTTGTATGCATGCATGCATGATTGTCATGTACTAAAGCAAGAATCTATTCTCAACCATGCAATCATTGTTTCAATAAAAAAAAATGATATAAATTCCAGTGATAATAAGGCAAAATCTACAACACTCACCTTCTAGCTTCCTCATCCCTCATTTTTGCATTGAGCTCCTTGCTGGGAGGATATTTTGGCAAACTTGACGGATTGCATGGCAGTGGTTTTGATGTAAAAAACTGCAGTACAATAACCCAAACAAGTCAATAATTAAACCAGCAAGAGAAAAATTAGTGCTAAGGTATGAAAGCTCAACTACTTGACAGTCATATTGATACCCAACATTCCTGACCATATATGGCCGAATTTTTTCTTATGCATAAAAAACTTATCATAGAGCACCAAGGGATGCAACTCAAGTACAAAAGACAAAAATCATTTACAAGAGAGAGAATCAACAAAATCTAATTGCAAGCATCTAACAGATTTAAGTTTAAATTACTTTGTGGAGAAGAGTAGCCCCAACAAATATTGCACCAATTAACCTAAACCTTAAAGGAAGATCTTAAGGGGAATTATATTTGTGGCATAACTGTCAATAGTAAAACTGGTACTGATTAATCCATAACAAGAAACTATTCCCCCTAATGCTTAAGCTGTTAGGTAAGACTAAGAATATGTATCATATATCATACTTTAACATGCCCCCTTACACAAAAGCCCATCTCAATTGGGCTGAAAGTGTGAACAAGCCGAGCTCATTGGGGCCTGAAGCATGAACAAAACAAAAATTTATAATTAATTCACAATTCAATGTGAAAGCAGCAAAATTCAAACTCTTGATCACTTGATAATATATCACAAAGATCATGGGCAACAAAATAGAGACCAGAGAACAAATAATGCAACATGTATGTGGTTTACCAATGTGCCTATGTCAATGGGTAGTCTCTTATGTATGATTTCACTATGACAAGCCTGCCATAAAGATTAGAAGCCTGTGAGGCCAAGGGTTTTCAAGTAAAGCCTTACGTATGAAGGTATGTATAACCTGAAAACTCAAAATATCTCCCCACCAATCCCCTCCCCCCCCCCCCAAAAAAATAAAATAAAATAAAATAAAATAGAGACCCCTCCAATGTGAAGCCTTTCCCTTTCCCTTTCCACTTTCCAATAGATTGCAGTGTGCAGTACCTTGTATGAATAAGAGGTCATATTCAACAGTCAAATGACAAAGAAAGAAAAACTGGTCTGCTCCCTAAGATGCACAAAAATACTGTCATTAAAATTTTATTAAGGTAGTTCTCCAATTCAACTTGCTGATATTCTCTCCCTAACACTGTAACCAGCACAAGGGGCAGATAGTAAATTGGTCATTTTCTTGCATGTGCAGTCAATAATTGAGATCCAATAACCACTGTCCACAGTTAGCTTTCTACATGAGCCCAGCTCTTTGGACAAGCTAGGCATTTTAGTGTTCAAATCTTGGATGATATATTGAAGTTGGGCATTACCAATAACTTTTTAACGCTGAATCATGGATGAAGACGGGCTTGATTCCAATGCCAAAAAAAAAAAAAAAAAAAAAAAAAAAAGTTACTGAACTCCCAAATCAAGACAATAATAATAGTAAAACTGCATAAAAAGAAACCTATTGAATCAACATAGCTAGAAAATGCTGATAAAAAGGAAAATTTCAATGATGGGGGAGTTCATGGACCTGCCCAAACCAAAAACTGACCAATCTGTTCAGAACTGTAACTGCCTAAACTGCAAAAAGGAAAACTGAAATTCTGTTTTTACTTTTCAAAAATTGAAATTGTTGGTTTGGTTTTGGATGGTGAGTAGAAAAACTGTGTAAACCTGACTCAAAACAAGGATGATATATGCACTTCAAGGTTTTGTTGTTTTGATTATGTGAATATCTTTTCTGAGGTTGGTGCAACATTTGGGGTTTGTTTATAGCCAAGCCTTCTAGACATTTCATGATTCCTGTATCATTCATTGGCTTTCTTGCTTTCTCAAATCTCTCAAAATTTAAATCTTAATTCATTTGCATGTCTGCCCTTTCTAGCTTCCTTACCCATGCCATTGTGGTCTAGTGACTCCAAATCTCTAATGTAGCTGAAAGTACTCTCCTCCCCCACCCCGCAGCTCTCTCTAGCTTCCCCTTTCTTCTTTCTAATTGGTGTTGAGTCAGTCTCCACATCATAAATTTTCTGAAAAATTTCAAGGTTTTAAATCAAAACCTCCTAACTCTGCCACATAACACTATACCAAATAATTCCACTTTTTATTTTTATTTTTGAATCTGACATCTGATCTGATTTTTTCAGTTGTCTGAAAAATTCAGGAGATAGTGCTCTAGGATTTTTCTCTTTTTTTTTTTTTTGGCTTCGTAAGGGAAACAGAAAAACCTAACTCACAGATCTGCAACTGCAAATTTGTTTTGACGGGATTCTAGTTGCCTGCTGTTGGTCTCCCAAACAGACAAGATTTGAGAAAACAAGAATTGACAATTCTGTCGGCCAAAATATTACTTTCATGCCATCCAAAACCCATGACAATTGAGCACATATCCAAAGAAGAAGGGCAAGTATGACAATAAAAGTTCTACATTTTTATACCTCACTTTCCAATGCAGTAGCAGCGGTCCCACGATCTGCAGGATCAATGGAAAGTAGGGTCTCCATAAGTGTTAAAGCTGGTGCAGGGAATTCCTTAAATGTCTCTCCAACACACCGTCTATAAGGCTGCTGAGGCTTAAAGATGGTTGCATGTGGCAACTTCGATTTTCTCCAATAGTCCTCAGATGGTGAGCCACACAACTTGAAAATTTTATGCAGCTGCTCCACCTAGAAGACAGACACATCAAGAGATAGAAGTGAAAGAAAAGAAAAAAACAGCTGAAATTACAGCAGACAATTTTTGTTTGATCACTAGGCCTGGAACTTCCCATATCCAGAGACATCTCAAATTGCAGTTCAAACAACAGCAGACTGTAACATACATCACAGAGTGAAAACATGGTCAGTAACTTCCATCTTTCAGTTAGTAAAAAGCCTCTTATAGGCATTTGTATCATTAAAGTATGCACTTTTAAACTCTGAACTGTTAGCCTCATTCCATGAGGGGAAAGACATCACGAGAGTCCCACATTACAACAGCCACATTAAGGGACAATTGTTTTTAACCATAAGCAATCAGCTAAAAATGAGTTGCAACAACTACTCATGGGTTTGAACTGAATATTAGGTATAGGTCATCCTACTGATACCTAGTATTGATTATCTTAACTATAGGCAATCAGTTAAAAATGAGTTGCAACAACATCTTCCCCAGGCTTGAACTAAATATAAGAAAAAGGTCATCCAATTTAGCCTCATTCCATGAGGGGAAAGACATCATGAGAGTCCCACATTCCAACAACCACATTAAGGGACAGTTGTTTTTAACCATAAGCAATCAGCTAAAAATGAGTTGCAACAACTAATTCATGGGTTTGAACTGAATATTAGGTATAGGTCATCCTACTGATACCTAATATTGATTATCTTAACCATAGGCAATCGGTTAAAAATGAGTTGCAACAACATCTTCCCCAGGCTTGAACTAAATATAAGAAAAAGGTCATCCAATTTATACCTAATGGAGATTGTTCAACTCAATATGCACCAAATAAAACTTGGCCAAAAAAGTTTGGAATCAAGATGCTACTTATGAGAAAATAAAAAAAAAAAAAAAACTGGAATTATGATGCCTACATCATTTGTCAACTTGAACTGATGCGGGGGAGTGCATAATCAGTTCTACTCGTCCAAAGATTAATCACAGGTCAACTTCAACATTGTTAGCTAAGCAATATAAACAATCATCACATTTATGCAGAACTCTAATAGAGAGTACTGGGCTCTAAGTCCATAAAACCATCAACCTGATCTGATAATAGGAAATGTCATCCCATACAATGATAAATTTTTCGATGGAGAAATTAGTAATTTTACCAAGATTATAGAAACATGTCTATAAAGAAAGAAGTGTTTGATAATAGTTACAAGATCATCAACTCAAGACCTGCCAAGAAGTAATATAAAACATTCTCTACAGGACTAGAACTCTTGAGGGTGAGATTTGGCGTGATGATAAGGTTACTCCATTTTGACTTAAGTTTGAGTCATGGAAACAACCCTTTTTGTAAAAATGGGGGCCACTTTGCATATATCTCAACCTTTCTTAGACACCACAGTGTGGGAACCTCATGCATGGGGATGCCCTCTACAAAACTAATACTCCGAAATATTAAACTAAAACATCCTTCTCATCATTTCAAGCATTGACCGATTTTTTGAGATTGTTAATGCATTCCGTAACAGTTAGATGGTCAAAATCTGAAACTTTTTGCATTGTATTATTGATAGTTTCAAACTCTTTAAGTAACTTATGGCCAGAAGCAGATTTTTTTCATTAAAAAACCTTTTTTCCCAAAAAAGGATAGATACCTCAGTTCTTCCTGGCATAATGGGCTTGCCAGCATATAATTCAGCCAGTATGCAACCTGTGCTCCATAAATCAACAGCAGCACCATAGTATGTGGCCCCCAGCAGGAGCTCTGGAGGACGATACCAAAGAGTCACAACTCGGCTTGTCAGTGGCTGAGCATGGATGGGATCATAAGAGCTTGCTAGACCAAAGTCTGCAATTTTCAAGATACCATTGTTGTCAATTAACAAGTTAGAACCCTTAATGTCACGGTGCAGAACACCATGGCTGTGACAATGATCAAGTCCCTGTAAAAGTTGTCGCATGTAACATTTGACCTGCCAAGAAATATTAAGATCAGATTGTAAAACAGGTATAATAAGAAAATAAGTATCAGAACAGGTAATGACTGATACTTGCCAAATATTACAACTTCTCAGCATTACATGAAATTTTCATAGAAATACAAGCTTCATTGATGAAAAACATATAACATTATCTGATGCTACCATCAGAAAAATTGAAAGCACATTACATTTAACAAATATAGCAGACAAGCATAAAAAAGAATTAGAATTGAATCACTGGTGACACAAAAGGTTTCATAAGCACCTGAGATTCTGTAAACTTCAGACCAGGGTGCGAAGCCAGCCCAGCCAAATCATGCTCCATGTATTCAAAGACGAGATATAAACTGCAAGACATCCTTGATGTAACTAGACCTTCTAGTTTTATTACATTAGGGTGGTCAAGCTTACGCAAAATGTGAATTTCCCTGGCCATGAAGCGAACACTCTCAGGTTCCAAGTTATCAAACCTTACTTTCTTCAAAGCAACAATTTTCTTTTGATCAAGGTCACGAGCCCTATAAACATTACTGTAAGTTCCCTGGCCAATCTGCATTTAGAGGAATGTTATCAAGCAATGAACCAAAACCAGACAGTAGTTATTGTCACCTCAAAGAATACAGAAGAATATAAATAAGATGGAAGTCATCAAACACTGGTAAGCATTGGAACAATATGATACATCACAAAAGTTAACTTCACACGCAAAATAAAGAAAGCAACATACTTTATCCAGCTTTTCAAATGAGTCCGCACGTCGTGGCAACCACCCCCTGATGGCTTCTCCAGCCACTGCAGCTAGCCAGGAAGGCCACCCTGCTGCAACCTGCTCCCCTTCAGTTGCTTTGGGTATACTGCCTGTCCCTGGATGTGAAGCGACTGCCGATTCCATCTTTTCCCTTTTCCTATCAACACTTTCACCAGCATGCAATCTAGTAGACCCATTCACTTGTTTATCTATCAACATTGCCCTCCCATCATTGGTATCATATTGATCCTTTGTTCTATATACTTCTTCCCTCCTTGAAGAGGTGGCTCTTGATACTCGCAAGTCTGACACGGTCTTGCCTGAAAGCCTTTCTCTTGGGCTGTCCGTACTATCTTCAATGTCAGAAGGTTTACAGCAAACGCAACCCATCATGCACCTAACCACCCCCCACAACCAACTCCTTCAGAATCAATAACTACCCTTCCATCCACTTTCCCATTTTTAGAAGTTCATCTTGTACTCCCATTCCCATTCTTATCACGACAACCAGAGAATACCCCCCCAAACACGTATTTATGAGGACTCAACCTAATAGTTCAACTTCTACTAATCCCATTTTGCCAGCAGCAAAGGAAGAATGACCACAACCAATATCCACCAAATAACAAAACCAAGATTACAACTTTACAACCAAAAGATAAAACCTCCGCAATTATTCCCAAATTTCTGAACAAAGACTGCTCTCAAAAATTGAAAATTCAATTCTTCAGCAAACCCAGCAACTCAAAACCAAAAAAGAAAACAATAATTCCGCCAGCACCAAAATCACTACAATCACCAACTCAAAGTGAGAACCTTGATAATGCAAATTCTTTTTCCATGAAATTCAGAGATTCACACAACCATAAGAACCCCAGAAACTCAAAACACAAGAAACCCACCAAAATTCCAACAGAAGGGAAGAGCCTAGAATACTCAACTCATAGCATGAGCCTTCAAAAATATCAACTTTAACACCAGTAAGGCCAGCAGTGCTGAAACTGAAGCCGAAATGCCTATAGGGACGAAGAGAAATCTAGTGCTTGTAGTGAATGGCAACCCAGAGGGAGAGATCTGAGTCTAGAGAGAGAGTCCCCATTGGTAGAGAGGAGAACAAGAGCTATAGTTAAGAGAGCTCACATGAGAAGAGAAAAATAAAAATATTATAGACCTAAAAAAATAATAATAATAATAATAAAATCATTGTTTTATATTTATTTCTTTTCATTTAATTAATAAATAAATATTCACTGGCAAGGCTTGCAGTTATAATGCAAAAGGGCAGCTTTGTCTTGGGTCGCTGAGCGTATGCGAGAAGGTGGAACCGGGCGGCCCACGGCGTCAAGACATTCTTGTTTTCTGTCTATGACAACGCCACGCGCTCTTGCTACGTTTGGTGCATTGCAAATGTTGAAGATATTTACGTGTTATAATTAGAGGGGACAAGTTAAAGTTGATTCAAATTAAATTAAATTGTATTAAAATTTAATTATTTATAAAATAAAAATTTTAAAATAATTTAAGTAAATAAAATTTTAAATAATAATATTTTATAAATTAAATAATTTTAATTTAAAATATCTAAAATTTTAAATAAAGTAAAATTTTATTATCTCATAATTTAAATTATTTATTTTAAAAAACTTTAATATTTATATAATTTATAAAATTAAAAATTATATTATTTTGAGTAAATTTAAAATAAAAATATGTAAAATTTTAATTAATTTTTTATAAATAAAAATTATTAAATTTTTTTTATTTTTATTTAAATAATTTATTTTATTATTTTTTTATTAATATTTAATTTATATTTATATAAAAAATAATTATTAATTTTTTTAATTTACTTTATTATTGATATTTTTAAATTTATTAACTTATTTTGAAATAATTTATTAATATATTACTATAATTTAAAATTTTATAAAACTATTTTTATTAAATTTAATTTCTTTTATATATATATATATATATATATATATATATATATATATATATAAATAAGATATTTGATATTATATGTTAATTTTTTTAATTAATATTTTATTAATTTAAATATAATTATTATAACATAATATTTAATAAATTTTAAATTATATTATTTAATTTTAATAATAAAATAATATATATATTATTATTTATATTATTTTTTATAATATATTGTGATTATATTTTATAATAAAAAATATTTTATATATATATATATATATTATGACACTTAAATATTTTAAAATTAATATCAAAATTTTAAATTATATATTTTTTTTATTAATATAATAATTATATTATAAAAATAAAAATATAATTAACTTTTATTTTAAATTATTGATAATAAATAAATAAATTTTTTTTGAATTAATTTAAAATTTTAAAAATTTTTAATATATTTAAAATTTAATTAATTAAAATTTTAATATATATCCAAAATTTAGTATATTTAAAATTTAAATAATATAAGTTAAAACAATACAATTTAAATTTAATCCTCCTTCTAATTATAATTCAAAAATAAAAACTTTTATTTTCAATATTTAACATATATATATATATATATATATATATAGCCAAACATGCCAAAATGGAATTGTAGCCAAAAATAATTTCTCCGAAAAATTTTCTTTTGAAATGGGAAAATGTGAAAACATGTTTATTTACAATAATTTTGTAACTTAGAAACCAGAAATCCGAATTCAATCTATGAAGGAAAAACATGTTCGGGACATGTCATTTTCTATATTTCCGTCCCAAAGTGAACTTTAGAAGAAAACATCATTCCTCTAGAAATTAAGAATCAAAAGACTTTTGTTCTTGGCTTATAACAAAAGGCAACAAGTTTTTGAAATTCAAAATATCATTTTTCAAACTCGATTTCTATTGAATATTTTGTGAATTTTTTTAATTTTTTTAGAAAAAGGGATATGAATTGATCGAGCACCTTTATTTTAAATTACTAATTGATGACACCTATTTCTGATTTCCTTATATATTATTTTTCACACCTATATATGTGTTGTGACTTGGGGATCTTAGAATTCTAACACATTACACCCTTATGCCTGTAAATGCTATCTATATTTGTATAATTTTTAGTGATTTAATTTTTATTTTTTTTAATAATTTTCAACCTCTAAAAAATTTTAAATAATTTTTTTACTACTTATAATACACATAAAATTATTTAAAATAATAATTTAATAGTAATTTAGTGTATTATCTTTATATTGCTTCGAATTGAAATTTCTTTAACATTGTTTGTCTCCGAATTTAAGGGATTAAATGTTGAAATATGAATTTTAAATTCATTGATATTAAAATCAGATAAAAAAAATTTTATTTAAATTTAATAATATAAAAATAAAGTTAAATAAAAATTTTTTAGCATTCATTTAAAAATACAATAATTAATATTCATATAACACTTATTTTATTTAATAAAAAAATCACATTAATGAGTAATAAAATTCTTAAAATTATAAAAAAATAAATATAAAAAAAAAGAGAAAAAAAAAATGTAAACCAAGGAGGGTTTGATCCATTTGATCAAGCATGTACGAAATTTATAGGACTGTCTTTCCTCAATTGGGACACAGAATCCAGCCACTCAATTCCTTTCATTTTGTCTTTTTCTTTCAAATTTTAATTCCATCTCACATATACACATACATTTTGCCACTTCACAGTGTCTACGTGGCAATGTGTGCCAGGTAAGATTTTCACGCCAGCGAATAAACATGGTGTGTCACTTAGATATAAACGTGCAATAGATTTCAACCCAATTGAGAAATTCGTGATATATATCAAAAAAAAAAAATCATGATAAATTTAAAAATAAATGAAGAGTCCATGATTTTTTTTTTTTAAGATTAATCCCAAAAAAAAAAAAGAAAATTATAGGGACAATGTTGGTATCATAGATTATAGATTCATAATTGTTTTTTTTTTTTTCTCATTGTTGGTAAAATTAACTCAATAATTATCTTCCCTTGACATAGTATTATTATAGTCAGTAATCTCAATATTTTTTATTGTAATAGGGTTTGACCTTAATTAAATGTAAGTTAACAACTGACTATTGTGTTAAAAAAAAAAAAAAAAGGCTCCAAGTCATTCTTAGAGACTTTTAGATATGTGTATAGTATGATTAAAATTAAAAATTTTGTATAATAAAAAAAAATTAAATTCAGAGTAATGTAAAAAATATATATTAGATTATTAAGTAAATTAGATTGTGTTTAAATCATATGCAAACTTAAAAGGAAATGGAATTTAATTTATCTATGAACTAGGATTAAAATTGGTATTAGAGACTTTCAACTCTTAATTTGCCGCGTTATCTATGAACTAATCAAGAGGGATAAAAGAAAGACAAAAATGGAAACTTTGAATGTTGACAAAAGTAATAAATAAATAAATAAATAAATAAATAAACCTCCGATTCTTTCTCGCTCTCTCTCTGTCTATCTCTCCTACAGTTTAAATAGGCGCCAAGGCCAAAAGCTCCACAGAACTCAAACAGTTACTGACTCACTCTCTCTCTCTCTAAAATAAGACGCGCCGCTGATTCTTGGGTACAGTAACAGAGCCGATGGCCATGCAGCAGCAGCAGCAGCAGCAGCAGCCGCCGCCGCCGCCGCCGCCGTCACCGCCGCCGCCGCCGCCGCTCCGCCGTTTAGTAATCCCCAAATTTCTCAGTGTCCTTATTCCTCTCTCTCAAGGTTCTCTCTCTGCCTGCAATTAATTAATTAATTTATTAATTAAGCATGTGTCTGATGCTTTTTCTCCCACTTTCTCGCGTTTTCTGGCTGTCCAAACAGGAAACGCATCTTCGTGGAACCTGAGGTCATCGAGATCTCGCCGTCGCCGGTTTCTCGCCGTGTTAATCAGTCTAAACATAAACAGGTCCCTTTTTCTTTCTCTCCAGGCAATCCAAGATAATTTTTTTTTTTCTCAATTACTCTTCGTTTTTCAATTCCGGATTCATTTATCTATTTATCGATTTTATCTGATTTCTTGCTCTTTTTTTTTGGTGGTGCTGCGGTTGAGTTGAGCGTGCTGCATGCTGCATGCTGTATGCTGCTAGTCTTTGATCACTTGAGTTTGATTGATGGGTTTGACGATTGAATTTGTTTGTTTTCCTTGTTATTTGTGTTAGTTGTGGTGTGTTTCTCATAACTTTAAATTGTTTCGATTTTATAATCCAAGTAGTGGTGCGTTAAGTGAAACGAAAAAATTAAAGGCATTAATATTATTTTTTGGGTGGTCCAATTGCTTGTTTTCTTCTGGGTTTCTACCCCTTTTATGGCAATAGCTTAGTGGGTAGCTGCTGATACCATTCAATAACCTTGATACTCAGAGCAAATGTGAGAAGGGTTTTCAGTATAATGTGTTTTTCAGGGCCTGTGAAGGGAGTGAGTCATGTTTTCACCTAATCATAGGTTAGATATATCACAAACTAAAATAAACCATTGGTATAAGATAAATTCTTTTCAAATCATAAGCAAAACAGTTAAATTTTGGTGCCAGATGATTCTGCTAGTCTATTTCTACAGTTTCACTCAATAATACACATATTATGTCCCCTAGAATTAGCTTATAAAATATTTAGTTGGTGTTTGCCTCATAGGATGTGACCTCCTTATGGTTGTAATCATGGCAGGAATGATGATGGGTGCTTTCCTTAATGTGTTTGTGTACTTTTGGAGACATGTGTCTACATGCACACACATGGACATAAGAAAATTCCAAGTGGTTTTTTGGCAGATGGAAATCTCAGAGTATGATTGATAAATTTAACATATTCACTTATTTTCACATTGGTGAGGCTTAAGGTTAACATTGGAAGTTCTTCCAAAGTTGTTTCTTGTACTTGCAATCTTGTTATTGCAAATTGCTGATTGAAAAAAAAAAAAAAAAAAAAACTTGCTACACTTGTGTAATGATCTTTCATATTTTTGTGGATGTGGTTTCCCAGTTGTAACTTTTGTCCTTTAAATACTCATGCACGTACCATGAAGTTAAATAGGCTTTGCTAGTTTAATTGACACTCTGCAACTCTAAATTTCATAGACTTTATCTGTGTCAAATAAACCTTTGTGGACAATCAACATGCTTCCTCTCTAGCAATTCTTTCAGTTTTTATGCTTCACTTTTAGCTGCTTGGAAAATACTTCTAAAGAATTACTGATAATAGCAGCATTGATATGCAGGTGGTGGAAAACATGACACCTCATAAGATTCTAACTTATTATCCTCACTCTTCTTACAGGTGATCATTCGTGAAGTGATTGATGTTGACAAGGATGAAGATTCCATCTATCCGGTGATTCTGGACAAGGAAGTTAACTTAAGCAATAAGGGGAAAACTACTCAAGATAGTTCTTTGGGTAACAGTAAACCTAAGGTGCATAATATCTTGTATAGTACATCCCAGTGGGTTATAATACAGTGCTTCTTCACCTTCTTCTTTGTGTTTATCTTTTTCCTTTTGTCCCAGGAAAATATGCCTCATCATCCTTTCATTGGTTCTGGAAATTGTGCACCGGTGTCTTCAATCAAAAAAGAAAATTCTGCACTGGCATCACATTTAATCTTAGATGGTTTTCATTCTGATAAGTTATATGACTCTAACAAAGAGTCTGCCACTTTTTGTGATGTCATTGATGTTGATGAATATGAATCTGTCCAAGCGCATTTTGATAATTTGGATTTCCCTCCTGGGGTGGAGGCACCTTTTCCCTGGTTTGATACATGGAATACTGCTAATGCACAAAATTTCTACAACACAAGAAATCCAAAACCTTTGGTTTCTTTGTCATCAGATTCTTCCAGTCTCAGCAAGGAGCCAATTCCAGTGAGTAGTTCAACTTTTCAACTTGGAATGGATTCCTTTTCTCATGCTCCTAATGCAGACCTCTCCACCTCTTGGCCATTGCACCCAGTTGCTTCACAACATGGAGGTGTGCCCCCAAATCTCCCTCCTTGGCAATGCAAAAATATGCCAATTTCTTCAAGCTCAGCTAATTATAGTTCTTCAGATCAAGCAAACAGGGTGAATCTACCTCAGCCAATGTACTGGGGACTTCATTCTTCCCTTAATCTACCCAAACAAGGTGGTACAAGCCACTTATTTTGTCCAAGCACTGTTACCAAGGGGTTTGAGGGGGATCATGCTCCCGCAGGCCTACAATTAGCTCAGTTCAAATCTAAGTTGAATTTGTCACTGAATAAACATAAAAGTTATTCCAGCCCACATGATCCTTTCCCTTATAAATATGCACCTTCTAAAGAAGGGTTGGCCAGAACTTCTAAAAATGTTAATAAAGAGGATATTCTGGAAAAGTTTAAGCAATTTAAATGTTTTGGTACTGTTGAAGATCATTCAGACCATCACTTTACTTCCAAAGGCACTTCTACAAGCCAGGTACCTGATCTTAGAAGATGCAACTTGTGTCTGTTGTCTTATCCTTTTAAATATTTTGTTAACTAATAGTTTCTAACCTATATCCTATTTCTCTCAGCCAACAAAGAATTGGTTAAAAAGAATCCAGGAAGAGTGGAGAATCCTAGAGAAGGATTTACCAGGTGAAATTATGCTTTCTAATTCAGTTACAGCCTCAAGATGCCCCAAAAGTTTTGGAGAACCCATTTTAAATAAACATGCTGCTGACTAGTGCTTGTAATTCTTTCTAGAATTGAAAACTGAATTCATGAGCATATGGCTGATGGAGAATTGAAGTCTGGGTTAATAACTTAATGCTTGTTACAGATTTGAACTACCTCATGTTCCCAAATTCTATCCTCTTTAAATTATTTTTAATGTTTTCATTTCACATCCCTATAAAACCAAGAAACCTGAGGAGGTTGCTTACTTTGTGAAGGGACTTTTAGGCCAGCTATTTAAGTTATATGTTTAATGTTTTCATTTCATATCCTTGTCAAATTAAGAAACCTGAAAGATCGATTATTTTAACAAAGAATTTTTGGCCATGTTCATGGGTTACAAAAATAAATGGTGAAGCTTTCAACTTGTATCTTATGCACCAATTTTTCAGGACTTTTAAGTTTTGATTGTGTTTCGTTTTTAATTCTTTGTTGCTTTGCTCTTGTCATATTAATTTAGTGAAAAATCCCATTTTCTGCTTCCATACTAGACTAAGCACCCCTCTGCACCCCACTCCCTTCAGCTCCCCAACCCAACACAAACCATGCTTGCTTACCCTCAAATGTGATATGATGTTCATAATATTCTTTGAAGAATGGAACTCTCCATCAAGAATTGTTCATCTAGTCTTAGACAACAACTTTATCTGGTTTTCATGTTACTAAAGGTCTACAGCCAGGACATGTTTTTAGCATTCTTTAAGTTTTAAGTGTTCACCTAAACTCATCCATTAGAGTCACCTTCTTTCATAGCTTTAAACTTGTCATAACATGCCATTGGGTTTAGATCACCACAGATTTCAAATTAAAAGATCATATGCCTTTTGCAATTCCTTCTCATGTCTTCTCCTGTGATTTAACAATGATTCTCAACGTAGACGATATGATGGCAAACATGTAATTAGTTGGAATTTGCAAGTGCATCCCTCCTGTTGATTTGAGATCTATTCCTTACTGATCACTTTTTCTCTTATCATTAGCTTTCATAATATTTTTGTTCAAATTTTGTTTGTCATACATATACTTTTCAACAGATGGAATTTTTGTCAGAGTTTTTGAAAAAAGGATGGAGTTATTGAGAGCCGTTATTGTTGGAGCAGAGGGTACTCCTTACCATGATGGTCTCTTTTTTTTTGATTTTTTCTTCCCTAGAAGCTATCCTAATAAACCTCCGGTATGTAATTGAGTCCATGTTTTGATTTTGTTGGTGTCTTCTCTTGTAAATTTTGTCTTTCAGCTTGAACTTCATCTGTGATTAGGATGTTCACTATCATTCTGGTGGCCTACGACTCAATCCGAACTTGTATGATTGTGGGAAGGTGTGCCTCAGTCTGCTAGGAACCTGGCACGGTGGTGAGAATGAGAGATGGATTCCTGGTGTGTCAACCGTACTGCAAGTTCTCCTTTCAATACAAGCACTGATACTGAATCAGAAACCCTACTTCAATGAACCTGGGTACCATTGTATGTGTGGCTCACTGGATGGTGAAAAGAGATCACAGCAGTACAATGAAAATACATTTATTTTATCATTGAAGACAATGATCTACACAATGCGGAGGCCACCCAGGGTACTGCCTTTTAAGCTTAACTTTGACTAATGTCACACTAACTTGGTATGCACTGTATACTTGAATGAAACAACAATAAAGTCTTAATTCCAAGTTTAATTGGGGTCGACTATATAAATTTTTTCTTGCCATTTGTTTTGTTATGAACAAAGTCTAGGTCAAGATCTACCTATTCTAAATTCTTCTAATCAATGATTTCTAAGTTAACCTAGGTCTTCCTCTCGCTCTCTTTCTCCTCTCACAATCTACTTGGATTTAATCATGTCTCTTAATTTGAGCATTTGTAACTAAAGCAAATTTCACTTCCATAATTTATGCCCAATTAGTGTTAAACCTATTATGAATATCCTCATTTCTTATTTGGTACTTGCTAGAGTAACCACCAATCTGTCTAAGCATTCTCATCTCTGCTACATTCATTTTTTGGACATGTTTTCTTCAGTCCAACACTGACTATTGTACAGCATTGCTGGACTGATTGTTGTTTGACAGAATTTACATTAAAGGAAATTTGAAAAATCCACACTATTGGATTAATTTTGTCAATTATCTCATGGTTTTTTCTAGTAATACAACCTTGAAATGTTCATAGTATGTTGCATAATGAATGCTCTTGGTTGATTTGCTTTTGGATTCAACCTGTTATGTTTTGTCTATCTCTGTTCCAAAGCAATATTGCTTGTCATCGGGAACATATCCTAGTGCTACAAAACCAGGGTCCTTTCCCTATACTTGATGGGTGCTGGGCATTTTTGGTTCAGGTTTAAAATCTAAGTATTGAAACTTCTTGTTGACTGCAGAATTTCGAGGACTTCATTTTGGGCCATTTCCACAAGCGTGCTTGTGATATACTTGTGGCCTGTCACGCATACATGGATGGTGCTCAAGTGGGTTGTCTGGGCAAAGGTGGTGTTCAGGATGTCGATGAGGGTGACAAGAGCAGTTCTAAGGCTTTTAGGGACTCTTTGCATTCCTTCGTTGAAACGCTTGTAAAAGAGTTCTCACAAATCGGAATCAAGGACAGCAAATTTCAAGAGGCATCAATTTTGAGAAATGGTGCAAATTGAAGTCGAATGCTTAAAATAAAGTTTTCCGAGTTTTGTATACAATTAGACATGAATGAAAATTTGAGACTATGTTGATTTTGCTCTGTTACATCATTAATAAGAGTAAAAGGTCTTTCGCACTCTTTTAAAGAGTACATAACGGACTAATATCATTCATTATTTAACCACTTGGAGCAACTTAGTGGGCTATAATTGGCCGAATACTTGACTCAGAGCATGCTTTGACGGATTGCTGCCACTTCGTTGCTTGCCTTGCCGTTGCAGGTGAAATAAAATTGTGATATGAGGCATTGCTTGAGCTGCATTCCATTCCCGGGAAAATATATTTGACTGGAAGTTGCCCGTGTTTAAAGGTAAATTGAGACAGAAATATATGTGTGACGGAAATAAAGATAGCTGAAGAAGTAACCAAGTTATTTTCTGGGCTAGAAACTCGGGGAGGCTGTACATGGACTAGACCCCATGTGCTCAGTCTTCCTCTGCAAAGTTAGTAGCAATCCCTGCGTTCAAAGTTGAACAACTCACTCTGGCCCTCTCTCTCTCTGTTGACAACAAAATTCTCAGTCAAGCACCAAAACTCGATGCAGGAGATGTAAGTGCCTTCACAGAGTCTTTGGATCCCTTTGAGCAACCCTTGATGTTTATCCCACTCTGGTAATGCCATAACTGCTCAAGGGTTGACTTGAACAAGCTTCATGAGCTGTATGCCCGGCCGCCGACTCACATCACTTTCCATCTTCTGTTTTTCTGTTCATTTTTGGTCAAAGTATATTATCTATGCTTTTAATGCTTTTGGCTTTTGGATTAAAGCTTATACATTTTGTTAAAAAATTCATTCAATTTAAAAAATTAAACTGTCATGTGATAATTAAGATATAAATCATATATTATAATATTTTAAATATAAAATTATTTAGTCATAATAATATATTAAAAAATTATTATACTTAAAAATTTTAATTATTAATTAAATTTTAAAATATTAAACATATATTATATTTTAAATAAAAAATTTAATTTATTTTATCAATATGTTTAAATTAAAAATATTAAATTTTATAATTGATTTTAATACTAATAATTTAAAACTTATTAGTTAGAATATATATATATATATATATATATATATATAATATTTTTATAAGTTTGATACATTTTTTTTAAATTTAAAATTAAAATCTTAAATATAGAGATTTAAATTTTATTTTTTATTTTTAAATCTTAAAAGCTTAAACATTAGCTATCTCCCCGAAATTCCATTTCACTCGTTTGAACTACTAGTTTTTGGGCGAGGTGAAATATATACGTTTTATTGTCCTATTTTTGTAGAGGAGTTCATATCTGTGGTCTCGACATAAGTGCAATGGAGATGCCTCTAGATGTGAGTGGGCATAATAAACCCATTCTTTCCTGCTAGGTATAGAGTCTAATCCCTCTCCATATTCATTTTAGTTGCCTAAGATTTTCAATAGTTTAAAATTAAACAATATGTCAATTCATTGAAATTTTTTTAAGCCTAGTCATTTTTAATTCTATCAAAAAATTTATTAAAAATTAACATAATTTTCAATTAAATTATTAATACTTCACTCTCATAATATTTTTTTATATCAATTTTTTTTAATTCTTATAATCATAAAAATTTTATCTATTCAAATATTTTTTTACTATTCATAAAATAAAAATAATTTTTACTTAATATATAAATTTTTAATTTAAATTCTATAAAATAAATGTTAAATTTCGATTTCAATTTCAACGACGAGTTTATCAATACAAACATGTGGATTAAATAAGAAGTTGAAAGAAAAATGATGTGTTACCATACAGCAACTTAACAATGAAGATTACAAATAAAAATAAAGAAAAATCACAATACTACTACCCTACTAAAGGGACAAAGTTTTTTACAAATAGTTAAATATAAATATTTATAAAAATATAAGAAAATTAAATTAATGATGAGAATTTTTTTTTTCAACAGTGAAAAAGGAAAGTAGTAAATGTATATATAATATTTTTGACAGAGTAAAATAAAAAAATTATTAGTTGATAATTTAATTTAATTTTTTATAAAAAATTTATATTATTAAATAATAATAATTAAACAAATTTTATTTTATATTTAATTATAATATATTAAATTTAAAATATATTAATAAATTTATTTTTAAATATATATATATATATATATATATATATATATATATATATATATTTTAAAAATTTAAATTTAAATTAATAAAAAAATAAATTATCATTAAATTTTTAGATTAATTACATCGATGCGAGTATTAAGTTAGTGACTTTTAAGTCTTAGTAATCGACGGTAGTAGCTGTGGTGGTCCAAAGTTCAATCAAAACCTTGTGAGATATTCCCAAGGGAGGTCACAGACAAAGTGACACGAAGACTTGACACTCGGCAACGGTGAAAACCACTTTTTGTCAAAGAAAGCAAAAAAAAAAAAGTTGAAAACAAAATTAAAAATTTTAAGATTTAAATAAAAATATAAAAAATTAAAATTTAATTGTAAATATCAATAAAAATTTAAAGACAATATTCTGTTTATCCCATTTTAAATGCGTAAGCCTCAACTAAGGAAAAAAAAAAAAAAAAAAACTCTAGCTGGGTCTTTGTGGTTAAGCCTTTAAAATATGAGAGATATCTCCGACAACTGATATTTATCAGGTTGCTAGCGTGGCCACTGCCAAATACTATTAAATAAAATTATTTATTAGTATTTTAATTTAATTTTTTATAAAAAATATTATTTAAATAATAATATTATTAAATAAATTTATTTTACACTTAATTGTAATATATTAAATATAAAATTTATTTAAATAATTATGTATAAATTTTTATTTATTTTGAATGATAATATTTAAATTTAAATTTAAATTAAAAAGAATTAAATAATCGTTAAACTGTTACGTTAGGTGAATCGACGTGAGCGTTAAGTCAGGTCTTAATATATCAATGGGTGAAGTGGTCCAAAGTCCAAAAAAACAGCTCGTGAGATATTCCCACGGGAGGTCACAAATAAATGGACTCGAAGACTTGGTCCGTGAAGGTGACATCCGGCAACGTTGCAAAACCGCGTACTTTTCTAAGTCTTTCGTGAGATATTTCCCGAGGAGGCCAAACAAATTTGCTTGAAGACTTGGTGCGTGAGAGTGGCATTCGGCACCTTGGGCGACTGCAATGCTTTTCCAAGTCTACTGGGAGACTTTTTCCAAAACCAAAATTAGATATCTAATAAATAATTATTTTTTATTTTATTATTTATTATTTATTTTATTTAATAATTTAAATTTAAAATTTTATATTATTAATATAATTATGAAGTCATTAAAAATAAAAAATTACAAATATATTTATCTAACTATTTTTTAAAGAAATTTGATTATTTTTTTTTATAAAAAATTAACTGATTTATATTAAATTTTAAAATATATAATTTAAATAAAAATAAAAAATATTTATAAATTAATTGTAAATATTTATAAAAATTTAAAATTAATTTTGTATATATATTATTATAAATGTGTCCATTCCTCTGTCTGGACTAATTTTATTTCTTTTTAATCACTTAGAATTGAGGTCTAATATTGCGTGGTTTAAAGAAAAATACAAAAACTTTAACGGGGTGTTTTTTTTGGTTAAGTTAGTAAAATATCAAACATATCCAACAAATATTTGTCAACCATGAAACTACTCAAGTTTGCTTAAGAGACGGGTTCAAATCCCGTTTCCTCTATCAAACCTCTGCAATTGTCTCTCATGTTTCAAAAAAGTTCCTACGAGGCATCGTTATATGGCTTCATCATTCTATGATCGCTTATCCTACCTCCACTGGTTTTCCCTAATGCTAACGCTTTTTCCGTTAAGCTTTACAACACCTGTCAGCACTACTCTCTGTGTCAATGATGAGAGACACGCCCTGTTGCAGCTCAAGCAAAGCTTTTTCATCACAAAAGACGCTTCCTATGATCCATCAGCACACCCAAAGGTTGCTTCTTGGGGCCCTGTGCATCGTGGAGAAAACGCTTCAACTTCAACTGATTGCTGCTCGTGGGATGGTGTGGAGTGTGATAGAAAGACGGGCCATGTCATAGCACTCGACCTCAGCAGCAGTTGGCTCCGGGGTTCCATAAACTCCAGCAGCACACTTTTCCATCTGCTTCACCTTCAAAAGCTTAATCTAGGTGACAACGACTTCAATTTCTCTCAAATCCCTTCTCAGCTTAGACTTCTCACCAGTCTAAAGCATCTCAATCTTTCCTATTCCGTATTCTCCGGAAAAATTCCATTGGAATTGGCAGAGTTGTCCAACTTGACTTCTCTTGATCTGGGCGGGAATTATGATCCAACTACAGAAATTAATTTGCTGGAACTCCACCATTCTGATCTAACAAGTTTGGTTCAAAATTTAACGAGGATTCAGAATCTTGTTCTCAGGGACGTGAACCTGTCATCTGCTCTGCCCAACTTCTGGGCAAATTTATCTTCATTGACATATCTCGATCTCTCGTCTTGCGAACTCTGGGGTCCCGTCCCAACTTCACTAGGCGACCTAACTCAGCTTACCTATTTAGATCTTGGAGGAAATAGTCTTTCCGGCCAGATTCCTTCTTCGTTTGGTAAGCTAGAGAAGCTTACATATTTGTCTCTTTATCAAAACAATTTAAACGGGGAAATACCGTCTCTTGTCAATCTAACACACCTTAGTAAACTGGTTCTTTTCTCTAATCAATTGATTGGTCAAATCCCATTGTGGCTTTCAAACCTTACCCAAGTAACTCACTTATACCTTGCTGATAACCAGTTCAACGGTACAATTCCAGGGTCTATTTTTAGCAGCCCTGTGAATCTTCAATATCTTGATTTGCAGGATAATTACTTCACGGGTGCTGTGAATTTTGATGTATTCCTCCGCCTCAAACACTTGACATATCTCCATGTGACTGGTAACAATCTTTCTTTGATGAATACTGTTGGTAGAAAAAATGCAACCTCTCCAAAGTTTACCCAGTTGGGCTTGGGTAATTGCCATTTCCAGGAGTTCCCGGATTTCCTTTGTCATCAAGATAGATTGACGTACTTGAATCTTCGCGGGAACAATATTCAAGGCCAGATACCAAAATGGATAGGAGATGTATTAGGTAAAACACTGATCTTGCTGAATCTTGCTGACAACTATTTGACCGGCTTTGAGCAACCTTCCATGCTTTCCTCCTTCAGTAGCCTGAAATATGTAGGTTTAGAGGGTAACAAGATTCAAGGGCCACTACCAATTCCACCACCTTCAACTGTTCTCTACAACGTTAATGATAACTTGCTGACTGGAGAAGTTTCGCCTTGGGTTTGTGGTTTGTCCTCTCTTGCTTTCCTTGCTTTGTCCTCCAATAACTTGAGCGGCACGATCTCACGTTGTATGGGCAACTTCAGTGACTCTCTATTCGTATTGGATCTCTCAAACAACAGCTTCACCGGCAGCATTCCCGAAACATTTTCAGGCGGAAGTGCCTTGAGAATGATTGATCTAAGTAATAACAAGTTAGAGGGTGAGCTACCAAGATCATTGGCTAATTGCACAATGCTAGAGAATCTTGATCTAAGTGAAAATCAAATTAGTGATACCTTCCCCTTTTGGTTGGGAACTCTTCGTGAGCTGCAGCTCCTGAATCTACGATCCACTCAATTGTTTGGTGCAATAGAAAGCGAAAAAGATTATTCTGGGTTTCCCTCGTTGCGAATTCTTGATCTATCCGGCAACAATTTTACAGGCATCTTACCTGTGGGGTTCCTTCAGAAATTAAGCAGCATGAGATCTTTCAGCCCCGGCCAGTCGGAGTATTTGCAATCAAGCCTAAGTGGGGAAAACACCTTCTACTTCTATGAATACCCACTGATATTGCCAAACAAGGGCAAATACCTGAAATATTCAAAAATCCCAGAAATTATGGCAGCCATTGACCTGTCAAACAATGGATTCCAGGGGCGCATTCCCCCGGTGATCGGGACGTTAAAGATGATTAGTATTCTCAACTTGTCAAACAATGATCTATCTGGTAGCATCCCACCAAACCTTGGAGACTTGACAGGGCTTGAATCTTTGGACCTTTCGCACAACATGCTCTCAGGTGAGATTCCCGTGCAGTTGTTGCAGCTAAATTTTCTTGAATATTTCGATGTGTCGTGTAACCAACTGGAGGGTCTGATACCACAAGGGGAACAATTTGACACATTTGAAAATGACTCGTACACTGGGAACTCTGGACTGTGCGGGCATCCTTTGACCAAAATATGTAGAGATCCGGAGGCTCCGTCTCCTCAAGAACACTCCAAGTCTGGAAAAGAACATGATGGCAAACACTTCACAGCGGATGTTGGTCTAATGATGGTCTCGATGGGCTATGGGAGTGGTCTCGTAGTGGGATTGTTCATTGGGCACATTTTCACCACTCGGAAAGGCGGATGGTTTCTCAACAAGTTTGGAAGCGGGTAAAGGACACAAAGGAGAACAAGGTAGGAAACTACAATGATGGGACGGGCAAATATATCATTTGGCGTGGCATTGTGTACTAAAATTTTGTGTCAAAATTGCTTAAACAGCCTAGTTAGCTTGCTATAAGAGATGATGGCATTAGCCTTACAAGGTAATGGAACACAGCTTTTCTTGGTATAATAAAGAACCGTGGGAGTAGCAGGCTTAATTTTGGCAACTAGTGACAAACAGTTTTGATTGTCGATACCAAAGAGTGGTGCTCATAATTTTGTTAAAAAGAAATTGATGCCTTATAAGATGCATAAATTCTTTATCAATGTTTGATTACCGAGTATTGTAATCGAGTAATAGAAAACCTCACTTATTGTTAGGCCAAAGATTTTAAATTGAAGTTTTAATCAAGGTTTTTCGAAGGATGGTTGAACAAAAAAATTGACCAATTTATAGTTTAATCAATTTAATTAATTTAATTAAATTTAAATTTATAAAATTAATATAAAATATTAAATATATATATATATATATATATATAATTTAATAATATAATTACTATTTTTAAATAGTTAAAATATTTTTTAAAAATTATTTATTTAATTTTTTTATAAATTTTTTAAATTAACCAAATTAAAAAAATTATCACCGATTCTAAATTTTATTGGTCCAACCAATTGGTCCTGTCCAATTTTCAAAATATTGATTTTAATCAGGAGTACTCAGAAAAATTAAACATACATTAATAAAGAATTTGCATAAATCACAATTTTTTTTCATTTACTAACAAACACATGTCGTTGATAAAGGGTTTAGGTTTTAAGATCGAACATTTCCTCTTTCCCATCATCCCGTGGTGGTGGAGATACAGAGCCTTCAAAAATATTAATGAAAGATTATTTAAGTAAAATCTAAAAATTTAAATTTAAAAGAAACATAAAGGTGGAATATAATATATTATATGTTTTTAAATTGAATGACATGTTAGGAAAAAAAAATGTATTATAGATTAAATAGTTATTTTTTTCTAAATATGTGTAATATATATATCATTAAATTCAAAATTATTTTTTTATATGTTTTAAAAATAAATAAATTATAATATAAATATTAAAAATTATTTTAAATTGTGCTACAATTTAGATAATTTTTTTTTTTTTAATCAAAGTATACAAACTATTCAAATTCCCACCGCCGGTAACACAACGTTGCCAGTAAAGCTGCTGCATGCCTGTAGCCCATGGAAGAAGGGTAACCTAGTCATCAAGTGCTTGTTTCCTCCGATGATCGTCAACGGTGCAGATCATGTGGCTGTGTTGGATAGGTGCTCTCTAACCCCTGCTCCCCCGCCTGTGGGCTCAGGAGACTTCGGGCCAATTAGGAAGAGTACATTAAACTCTAACAGGACAAAACGGTAGCGTCCAATTATCAACACACTCAGATGTCTGTGAGAGGTTTTATGTTTTTGTATTTCTCATCACTATTTTCGGGAATGAGAAAGCTTGAACAGAGGAAAGGTGAATAAGCCTAGATTGGGTTTTGATTTGAGAAGGGAAAGAGTGACGGCAGTCAAGAAATTAAAGCGTTTTGCCAAGACTTTTGGCTTGTTTAGATTTGAAGAAGTGGGTGAAAGCAAGTTAAGAGAAAAAAAAAAGAGTTGTGAAAAGGGCTTTGGAACCCAAGATCTACGAAGAAAGGTCAAGAAATGAATTGTGTTGCCCTGTTTCCTTTCTAATTGCCAGAAAATGGTGTGTTTGAAGCTTTGTGGTGAAATTATTCTTAATGTTGCTGATGTATGGGGGGTCCTATCTAGCTCCCCAATGCTTGATGAATTACTAATTGATAGGCATAGATTTGACTATTTGCAAGCATTATACATACACACACTCTCTGTCGCTAAAAAAGTTTGATAATTTGTCTTCTATGAAAGCTCATCTATATGTGGCCTTTTAGTATGTCAAAATTTTAATTTCATAAAAATACTATGTTATTGTAAAAAATTATAAACCATTAACTAAATTAATGTAAAAATACTATAAATCAATGGCGAAAAAAATAAAAACTTCATGAGAAAAATCTTAATTGCATTCTAAATCTTCACATGAGTGCGGACCATATTTGGGTATATAGAATAATTGAAAATGATAATATATAATATTAAATTTTTTTATTCATTATCTATTATTAATTTTTGATAATAGTTAATTAGTTAAATAAAATTTTACTTTATATTTTTATTTTAATTGTACTACTAATTAAACATTAATATTTACAAATAATTTTAAATTAAATTTTTAGACATAATTATTATTTTAATTATTATATAAATTTATTAAAATATAAAATTAAAATTAAATATTTTGATATTTAAAAATTAATTAAACATTATCATATAATTTTTCTTTAATTTTAAAAATTGTTAAAAATAATTATTTTTTAATTTTAAATAATATATATATATATATATTTGAATCTTTTTAAAATTAAATTTGAACTAGTAATTCTAATTAGAAGTGTATACTAGTGGTTCACCGTTATAATTGATAGAACTCAAATGGTAACGACTGCTTTTCTTTGGCTATCCAATCAAACCTGTTCTTACATAATTTTTAGATAAAGTACTATTTCTCTTATAATTCTCGAATTTTGTTACCCACTATGACGTTGACTTCTAGATTTAACCGACTCTAATAATGATTCTCAAATGAAATTGATTTTAATATTACCATCAAAACTCAATTAGTTTGATAATTCTCCGGTGGTAGCTGAGGGTAACTAGTGGCAGCTCCCCCTTTTCTTTGGTTCTCGCGTGAAACATGCTCTTATGACTGTTGGTTCCAGCGTTCAATTCTTTGACTTGATGAATTGCAGTTGGCCCATCTCTTCTCCTTGTTCCATTTCCTAATCTATTTTCTGACCGGCTCCATCAATAATCAAATGAAAACTAAGTCGATTCTAGGTTCAATCATGCTTTCAAATGTTGGAAAAAATTTCTCGAAATCATATTTTGTCACACACACTTTACACATCGAATAAAACAACAAAAAGGAATGACGTGACGCCTTTAAATACTATGAAACACTGCTTTGACTAGATTTCTACGGTTTTCAAAATTTTATAATTTTCTCTAATGCTGGGAGGCATACTAACTTGATATCTTGGACACGACCAAGGGATTCATTCTTGAAAATAAATGTCCATGGGTGTGCAAAGTCTCTCCCAAGTTGGCGAGCTACGGGGGAGTGGCAAAAGATGCTTGTGGGCGCTTGGGTGGTTGGATTTTCAGGTAATGCCGGATCATCCATAGCCATTGGTGCGGAGTTGTGTGCTATATACGTATGACTCTTCAGACAACCTGGGGGAAAGGCTTTCGAAAATTTATTATAGAGTCGGACTCCCTATTAATATCACAAGGGAAGGCGGCAACGTAAGGTGCTATCATATCTAAGTACTTGCGTTACATTAAGCAGACTCGGGAGGTTGATTTATCTCACACGTTGAGGAAGGAGAATTATTGTGCGGATTACGTACGAGAATATGTCCCTTACAATAAAGTATAAATTGGAAATATTTAACTTGATTCTTACATATATTCAAAAAAATTGAAAGTTAATTAATTTGATTGAACTTAACTAAATTTAACTTAGTTCTTACATATTCATTCATGTCCTATCCCTACACCATTCTTGGGCGCTATAGGGCTATTGTTCTTGAGTTTTGAGGTTCAACTTTACATTATTTTTCGTTTGGTTTTACAACGTTGCAACATATTAAAGCCCAAACTAAGGAGGTCCTGTCTTTTTTGAGGACATTGACTTACGGTTTTAGACTCCTTCCGCCGCACAATACATGACTTTTTCTCACATTGGTTTCTTTGTTATTTTCTTTTCTATATACCACCCAAAGAAATCACACTGGAGAATGAGAGAGACCCCTCCATTTGTACTAGAAGTTGGTTTCTCTCATTTTTGTCCGTCTTTTTGATATAATTGAAATGAATTATTAATGGACAAGTCTACGTGGGTTGGGCCTTTGTATCTTTGGGTTTCCTTTTGTCGTTCTTGGGTTGCTGCTATCATTATTTCGTACATTATACTCTAATTTTAAGATCTTAAATTTATTTATATATATTTTAAATAATTTTTTAAATTAAATATTTTATTTAAATATAATTTTTTTAATAATTTATTAATTAAATTATATAAAAAATTTAAAATTTAAATAATAATATAATTTATTTAAATAATAATTCAAATTAAATATTTTTTATTCAAATATAAATTTATTTATTTATTTTTAAAGTTTAAATAATTTTTTAATTAAATTATAAAAATTAAATAAAAAAATTTTAAATTTAAATAATATTACAATTTATTTAATTAATTATTTAAATAAAATATTTTTATTTAAATTTAACTTATTTCTACTTTTTTTATTTTGAATAACTTATTAATTAAATTATATAAAAAAATTAAAATTTAAATAATAATATAATTTATTTAAATGTTTACTCAATTAATTTTTTAAAATAATATTTTTTATTTATTTTTAAAATCTAAGTAATTTTTTTATTTAAATTATAAAAATTATATAAAAAATTTAAATTTAAATAATATTAAAATTTATTTAAATAAAATATTTTTTATTCAAATTAGACCTATTTTTACTTTATTATAAATTTTAAATAACTTATTATTTAAATTATATAACATAACCTTATTTTTATTCCCAGCAACCTCCATGCAAAACTTAAAACTGTAAAGTGATTTTACCCTAAGGGTTCCATATAGGAAAAAGACCTTTGACGGGCACCAGGTCATGTATACCAATGAACATACCAAAAAAGCACCTATGGAAATTCCCAAACCTTCATTTTCTCCTCTTCTAAAGATCTTCAAATGTGTCACGAGTTTTGCTCCTGTATCAAGACCATTGGGCTGTAAAATATCCACTTAGATGTTGTGTAGATAGTATTTTCACTATTTCTCATGAATAAGGTACTTTATTCAACCTCACCTAGTTGTCCAATAACATAAAGTAATTCAAACAGATATGAAGTAACCAATGGCACACATAAAAATAATGATGCAGGAATTATAAGCCATTGTTATGAAAAAAGAAAAACTATGTTCAGCAAAGCCTGAAAACAAAGTCACCAAGGGGGAGTGAATAGAAAAAGAAAAGGAGAAATGTCCAGCATCCCATTTCTATTCAACTTGTCTACCAGCAAAAGATACTAACTTTAAAGCAAGATCTGTCCAGTCACATAATCAACCATACTTTGGATTATACTATTATCCAATATTCTAAATAATGCACATAGTTAACTAGTATTCTAACATATTACGATGTTATCAAAGCTAAGTGTCTTCATTCACCAATAAATTTAACATCCCATGTAAAACATATTCACTCCCATTTTGCAACACATCAGAACCTTCCAATAGGTAACTCTTTTAATTCTTCACATAATCCAATTAAGTTACCACGAGATAGCAGAAACTGTCTCCAATTTTTCAAACTAATTAATATAAAAGAACAGAAAAGAGGCTTCCAAACGATTTTAGAATATTGACCACCATTACAACTCAATTTCTCTTTCTCTAGCTAAACCCATATGCTAGAGACTACCTAATAAAGGAGCAAATAACAAGCATTCATACGGTTATTACTTTTAAATATGCAAAAGCATTACAAATTTGTCATCAAAGAGATGCTTTGGCAGGTCAGGCATATGTAATCTACCAGGTTTTGCTTATAAACGCTTCATCTCTCATTTCCATACCATCCACCATCCAACATCCACCACCAGCAGTTAGACATTACCCATTTTGATGATACATGAACCAAAAATAACCCACGACAGCAATGGATAACATGGGCAACCTAAAATCTATCCGTCACAAATCAAGTTTCAATCTTGCACCCAACAAAAATTGTTGACTTCTAAACGCTTAAAAAGATCCCAAACATCCATTCCAAAATTACCCATTAAGTACTTTTACGGAAATAATTAAAAAAAATTGAAGGAAACAAAAAATCCTGAGAAAAAGATTGAATCTTTAACTTGATAAACCAGCACCAATTGCAGGCCAAGTATAAAAATTCTCAGAAACCCCCCAAAAATAAGAAGCCATAAAATGATACCTAGGATGAGATCCCAAAACAGCCATTATGAAAACAATAATCTCAATTGTGACATAAAAAATCCACTAATTGCAGGAAGTTGAATAAAAAAAATGCAGATATATATAGTTAACAAAAAAAAGGCTTCAAAATTCAAGTATGGCCACAAAGAGAGGATAATGGTACCTTGCGGACATGAAAAAATCCAGAGCTTCCACCGAGATAATTACAATATACCATCTAAAAAAACAACTGAAAAAAAAAAAAGAGAAAAGATTTATAATCCACAAAAAGTAAGGACAAAAAAATGAAAAAGAAAAAAAGAAACAGAGAGAATTAACCTGATTGACGATGAAGATGATGGTTTCAGAGGATCTCCAAAGAAAAACAAAAATTGCACAAAATTAAGAGAGAGAGACAGACAAAAGACGAGGGATTTTCTGTTCTTTTGATTTTTTCGCGACCCTTTTGGGCTGTCACGGGATGAGTTTGCGAACACTCTCTTAAACATTTATTGTGGGTCTTGCCCAGCTACAGCTACGGTATGTTTTAAGGAATAATTTATATGTATTCTACTTGACAATTTTTTCAATAATATATTATATTAATTAAAAATATTTGTTAGAAATATATATATATATATATATATATATATATATATATATATATATATATATATATATATATATATCATTCATTTATTAACACCGTCAAACATGCATGGTAGCACTCGTCCGCATTAATTATTATCGTCGTATTATTACATAGGCATAAAAATTAAACATAAATTTATATTATTGAATTATAATTATAATTAATTTATTATTTATTTAAAATATATTAATTATATTTTAATAATTAAAATTTTATTTTATCACCTAATTTTAATTATTGTTAAATTATCATTTATAAAAAAAAATATACCAAGATTCGCGTTTTCCATGCTTTTTTTTTTTTTGTGTTTTTGTGTCCTGAGATTTGAAGAGAGGGTCCAAGGAAGAGAGTGGGGACACGGTGGCTGGGTTCCACACGTAGAGATATTGAAGCACCCATCTGTTGGGTGCTTTGTAAGCGACCGTGGGTACGGATCTGTGTGTAAGTCTTTGCTGAGTGACTGCGAAAGCGTGTTTGAACCCCATGCAGTGGACCCAATTGTGAGTACGATGCTAATGGTGGAAAAGCTTGGGCTTGCTGTACAGGCAAAGAGGGAAGAAAATGGTTTCAAGAGAGCAGTGCCAGAATAAAATATATCTAAATTTATTTTATGTTTTAAAAAATTATTATTATTATTATTATTTGTAATTTCAAGTTTCTTATTAAAAACACCCATTTGTAAGTAATAATAATAATAAAATGTGTATCAAACTTAAAACAATGTGCAATAACTTTAAAATTCATCTTTTGATAAATCATTATACATATTAACATTTTTGTTTCATATTTTATCGATGTTATTACATATTACCTTTGGCCGCATCTCTATCAATGTTCTCCGTCCATAAATGTTTTCCTATACTTTCTTGTCTAGTCGAGATGCTGGGGCAGCCACACCCAGGGAAGAAAAATAGACATTATCAGTGATTACATAGTGTAGTCTCACGGCATTTCTTGTAACAACTAAACTTTTAACGTTAAGGGTTTCGAACATCTAGGTAATTTTTATTTTGTCTTTTAACTTGCATTGAGAAAAAAAAGGGTAATGATCTCTTTCTCTATATATTTTTATTTAAAATCTTTCAAATAACTTTTAAAATTATTAATTTATTAATATTTAAATATTTTATTATAATAACTTGAAAATTTTATATCATCTTTTATAAAAAAAAAAAAAGTTAAGTAAATGCAAGTTTATTATCGTGAATATGCAAGTCAAATGAGAATTTACCAAAAAATAATTACTTTACATTAGAGTAATTTGATAATAAATATTACAAATAAATATATAATAAATAATTATGATAATGTTATCTCCCGAAAAAAGTAAAATCTTTTACAAATAGTAAAATATATATGTTTACAAAATACAAAAAAAATTATGAGAGTTTTTTTTTTTAAATTTTATAATATTAAAAAAAGAGTATAATGAAAATATTAATTATTATTTTTTATAATGTAAATAAATTTATTTATAAGTATTTTAATTTAATTTTTTATAAAAAATTATTATTTAAATAATAATATTATTAAATAAACTTATTTTACACTTAATTATAATATATTAAATTTAAAATTTATTAAAATAATTATTTATAAATTTTTATTTTTTTTAACGATAATAGTAAATTACAAACCGCCGATGGCTATTTATATACGTACAAATTTTGTTCAAACTGCCAATCTGGGAGGCCAAGCAAATTGACTTGAAGAGTTAGTGCGTGGGTGACTGCAATACTTTTCCAAGTCTTTCGTGAGATATTTCCTCAGGGAGGCCAAACAAATTGACTTGAAGAGTTAGTGCGTGAAAATTGACGTGAAGGGTGGCAAACCACCAATGGCTATTCATACGCGTAGAAATTGACTGCAATGCTTTTCCAAGTCTAATAAAAGATTTTAAAACCAAAATTATATATCTAATAAATAATTATTTTTTATTTTATTAATTTTTATTTATTTTATTTAATAAATTAAATTTAAAATTTTATATTATTAATATAATTATGAATTTAATAGTAATAATAAATTACAAATATATTTATTTAACTTATATTTCTTTAAAAAAATTTGATTATTTTTAATAAAAAAATTAACTAATTTAAATTAAATTTTAAAATATATAATTTAAATAAAAATTTAAAAATATTTAAAAATTAATTATAAATATTTATAAAAATTTAAAATTAATTTTTTATATATATCATTGTAAATGTACCTATTTAATGTACTCCTTTTCTTGTACTAATTTTTTTTTTTTTTTATATCACTTAAAATTGAGGTCTAACTTTGCGTGGTTTAAAGAAACATGCAAAAACTTTGGCCGGGTGTTTTTTTAGTTGAGTTATTAAAATATCAAACATCTCCAACAAATATTTGTCAACCATGAAACTACTCTAAGTTTGCTTAAGAGACGGGTTCAAATCCCCTTTCCTCATTCCTCCCTACTCCCGAGCTTAAAATTTTATATGAAACTTTGAGATCAAGACGTACATGTCCAACCAAAACCTCTGCAATTGTCTCTCTTATTTGTCAAAAAACTTGCTAAAAAAGGTTCATACGAGGCATCGTTATATGGCTTCATCGTTCTATTATCGCTTATCCTACCTCCACTGGTTTTCCCTAATACTAACGCTTTTTTCGTTAAGCTTTACAACACCTGTCAGCACTACTCTCTGTATCAATGATGAGAGACACGCCCTGTTGCAGCTCAAGCAAAGCTTTTTCATCACAAAAGAGGCTTCCTATGATCCATCAGCATACCCAAAGGTTGCTTCTTGGGGCCCTGTGCATCGTGGAGAAAACGCTTCAACTTCAACTGATTGCTGCTCGTGGGATGGTGTGGAGTGTGATAGAAAGACGGGCCATGTCATAGCACTCGACCTCAGCAGCAGTTGGCTCCGGGGTCCCATAAACTCCAGCAGCACACTTTTCCATCTGCTTCACCTTCAAAAGCTTAATCTAGGTGACAACGACTTCAATTTCTCTCAAATCCCTTCTCAGCTTAGACTTCTCACCAGTCTAACGCATCTCAATCTTTCCTCTTCTGTATTCTCCGGCAAAATTCCATTGGAATTGGCAGAGTTGTCCAGGTTGACTTCTCTTGATCTAGGTTGGAATTATGATCGAACTACAGAAATTAATTTGCTGGAACTCCATCCTTCTGATCTAATATGTTTGGCTCAAAATTTAACTAGGCTTCAAATTCTTGTTCTCTGTTTCGTGAACCTGTCATCTACTCTGCCCAACTTCTGGGCAAATTTATCTTCATTGATATATCTGGATCTCTCGTCCTGCAACCTCTGGGGTCCAGTCCCAACTTCACTAGGCGACCTACCTCAGCTTACCTATTTAGACCTTAAAAGGAATAGTCTTTCAGGTCAGATTCCTTCCTCCTTTGGTAAGCTAAACAAGCTTACATCTTTGAATCTTCATCGAAACAATTTAACAGGTGAAATACCATCTCTTATCAATCTAACACATCTCAGTGAACTGCGTCTTTTCCGTAATCAATTAATTGGTCAAGTCCCATTGTGGCTTTCAAACCTCACCCAAGTAGCTCAATTATACCTTCGTCATAACCTGTTCCACGGTACAATTCCAGGGTCTATTTTTACCAGCCTTGTGAATCTTGAATATCTTGATTTACGGCATAATTACTTGACGGGTGCTGTGAATTTTGATATATTCCTCCGCCTCAAACACTTGACATATGTCCAAGTGACTGGTAACAGTCTTTCTTTGGTGAATACTGTTGGTAGCAGAAATGCAACCTATCCAAAGTTTACCCACTTGGGCTTGGGTGATTGTCATCTCCAGGAGTTCCCTGATTTCCTTTGGCATCAAGATAAATTGAACCACTTGAATCTTTGCAGAAACAATATTCAAGGGCAGATACCAAGATGGATGGGGGATGTATTAGGTAGAACAGTAATCTTCCTGAATCTTGCTTACAACTATTTGACCGGCTTTGAGAAACCTTCTATGCTTTCTTCCTTCACTACCCTAAAAATAATAAAATTGCAGGGTAACAAGATTCAAGGGCCACTACCAATTCCACCACCTTCCACCCTTTTTTATAGGGTTGATGATAACTTGCTAACAGGAGAAATTTCCCCATGGGTTTGTGGTATGTCCTCTCTTACGTTCTTTATTTTGTCATCCAATAAGTTGAGTGGTATGATTCCACGTTGTATTGGCAACATCAGTGACTCTCTACTAGTATTGGATCTCTCAAACAACAGATTCAGCGGTAGCATTCCTGAAACATTTCCAGGCGGAAGTGCCTTGAGAATGATTGATCTAAGACATAACAGATTAGAGGGTGGGCTACCAAGATCATTAGTTAATTGCACAATGCTAGAGAGTCTTGATCTCAGTGAAAATCAACTTAGTGATACCTTCCCCTTTTGGTTGGAAACTCTTCGTGAGCTGCAGCTGTTGAATCTACGATCCAATCAATTGTTTGGTGCAATAGAAATCCAAACAAAATATTTTTATTTTCCCTCCTTACGAATACTTGATCTATCCTGCAACAATTTTACAGGCATCTTACCGGTGGGATTCCTTCAGAAATTAAGCAGCATGAAATCTTTCAGCTCCAGCCAGTTGGAGTACATGCAATCAAGCCGATCTATTGGAAACGTCAACAACCAATATAAATACCAACTGATATTGGCAAACAAGGGCAAATACCTGAAATATTCAAAAATCCCCAATGTGATCGCAGCCATTGACCTCTCAAGCAATGGATTCCAGGGGCACATTTCCCCTGTGATCGGGACGTTAAAGATGATCGAAGTTCTCAACTTGTCGAACAATCATCTATCTGGTAGCATCCCACCAAACCTTGGGGACTTAACGAAGCTCGAATCCATGGACCTTTCCAACAACACGCTGTCAGGTGAGATTCCCGCGCAGCTGGTGCAGCTAACTTTTCTTGAATATTTCAATGTGTCAGATAACCAACTGGAGGGTCCTATACCACAAGGGAAGCAATTCGATACATTTGAGAATGACTCGTACGCTGGGAACTCTGGGCTGTGCGGGCGCCCTTTGACCAGAAAATGTGGGGATACAGAGTCCACTTCTCCTCAGCAACACCCCAAGCCTGAAAAAGAACATGATGGCAAACACTTCACAGTGGATGTTGGTCTAAGGATGGTCTTGATAGGCTATGGAAGTGGTCTTGTGGTAGGATTGGTCATTGGGCACATTTTCACCACTCGGAAAGGCGGATGGTTTCTCAACAAGTTTGGAAGCAGGCAAAGGACACAAAGGAGAAGAAGGTAGGGAACTACAATGAGGGGACAGACAAATAAATCATTTGGCGTGCCATCGTGTACTGAATTTTGTGTTAAAATTGCTTAACAGCCTAGCTAGCTTGGCATAAGAAATGATGGCATTAGCCTCAGTAATGAAACACTGCTTTTCCTAGTAAAATAGAGAAGAACCGTGGGAGTGGCTGGCTTAATTTTGGCAACTAGTTTTGATTCTATCTCTGGAAAAATAATAACGGTGCTTATACTCTTATTTGAAAAATAAAATTACCTCTTATTAAAAAAATAAATTTTTTATTAATATTTGATAAACAAATATTGTAATAAATTAATAAAAAAAATTTATTTATTGTCAACTCAAAGAACTTAAATTTAAATTTTTATCAAAATATTTAGTAAAAATAAATATTTATTAATAAAAAATATACGACCACAATTCTCCTGGGAAGAAAGAATTCTGGTTAATAAATAGTGCGCTAACACGGCTTTAACGTGGGAAAAAAATTGTCAAAACATATCCATTTTCCATCATCGCGAGGCGGTGGAGGCACAGAGCGCCTTTTGGGTCAAAAATGTTAATTTTAAATTATTTAAATAAAATATACAAATTTAAATTTAAATAAAAAAATAAATAATATAATATATAATGAATTTTTAAATTAGATAACTTTTATATTACACATGTTAAATAAAAAAAAATTATCGTAATATTTTTAATTATGTTATAAATTAAATAATTATTTTTATTTAAATATATTTAAAATTAAATTTAAAATTATTTATTTTTATATTTTATAAAAATAAATAAATAAATTATAATTAAAATATTAAAAATTATTTTAAATTATTTTAAAGTTTAGATAAAAAAATTTTTTTATCCAAATATATAAACTACTCAAATTTCTACCGCTGGTAACAACACGTTGCCACTCAAGCCCAACGTCCCATTATCTAACTTCGATGTCTTTTTGTCTTTCTTGTCACTGTTTTTGGAAAAGAGAAAGCTCGAACAGAGGAAAGATGAACGGACTCAGATTGGGTCTTATTTTTGAATTGAGAAGGGCGGTGACGGCTGTCAAGAAATTAGAGCGTTTTGTCGAGACTTACGGCTTGTTTAGATTCAAAGCAAGTTACGAGAAAAAAAGCTGTGAAAATGGATTTGCTTTCAACTCAAGATGAATTAAAGCTCAAGACCAAAAGACGCTTTGTCGGCAGTTATGCATATAATTATTTTTAAACGTGTTCTAATAAAAAAAAAGTTGAGGAAAAAATTTTTTAATGAATTTTAAATTTTTATCATATATTACTAATTGTTAACTAAATTATATTAATTAATTATTATTATATAAAAAATATTTTTTTTTTTTTTATTATAAAAAATTAAATTTTTTTAAAATTTATAATTTAAAAAATATATTTTATATAATTAAATTTATAATATTTATTTTTATTTAATTAATATCTTTAAATATTAAAATATTTAATAAATATAATTTTTTAAAAATTTATTTAAATATTAATAAAAAAATTTATTATTATTAAATTTAATTTTTTTTAAAATATAAATAAATTTTTTTATTCTTACATTATTTTTTATTATTATAATACTATATAATTTAAAATAAGATAATAAAATTAATATATAAATATATTAATAAAATAAAATTAATTATAATTAATATAATTATATAAAAATATATTTTTAAAATAATAAAATTTATAATATTTTTATTTAATAAAATAATTTAATTATAATAAATTAAATAAAATAATAAAAATAAAAATAATTAATGAAGTGAAGGATAAATTATATAATTAAAAGATGAAAAAATATGGACATGAAACGAAGTACTCCACGCGTGAGAAAAAACATATCCTTGGCAAGTTCGTTCAGGATCCTTCCAGTGCAGTGGTAGTCACTGTTCTAGACACGATACGTACCATGTTTTCTGTCTGAATGCTCCATCAAACTCCCAGCAAATCAAAAGGAGAAGAAGGAGTTGATAGTGCATTAGACATCCCACAAGCAATGTTTTGAAGTTCTTTCCCATCAATTCCTCACATTTAATACAAGTAACAGTAAAACCCCCATTGATGCTTTTGCTTCTCTCTTTTTATTTTTTTAAAGAACTCTCGCTTTGGTATGCTTAAGAATTAGAGTGGCCCATCATGAACAAATCTTGTCCATTTTATCTATAATGAGAATTGTTGCGTCATCCTCGAAGTTTTTGTGATAACCGTTTTTCTAATCATGCTTATTGGCAAACAAGAACCTAAATTTTTGTACAATTTTCAAATGAAATGGGGTGATCAGCTGGCGATAGTTATGGAATCTTGTAGCTGTTTTTTTTTTTTTTTTTTTAAATGAAAAACATTCACCAGATTAGATGTTTTGGTGGTTTCCAAGGGAAGTAGTTCTCCAAGTTGAAGCCCAAGTTGTCAAAGCAATTTTGTGGGAGAATCTGAAACAAGACTGTTGTTATCTACTCTCACTGTGGTTTGCAGAAACCGAGTAGCTTGTTTTTTCACCTAGAATATGGTCTAAAATTTTATATATTAGAGGCCAAATTTTAAGGAAAATTTTTAAAATTTTAATTTTTAAGTATAATTTTATTATTTATCTTAAAAAATAATTTTAATATTTAAATATTATATAAAATTATTTTAAAATTATATTAAATATTTAAAAATTTTTATTTTTTATTTAAAAATATTTTATATTTAATTAATTTTTTAATTAAAGTATTTTTTTATTTAAGTTAAAGTATTTTTTAAAATAATTATAATTAGAAAATATTACTTATAAATATATATAAGATTAAAAAAGATTATTATAATAAATAAATATTTTAATAAAAATATTAATATTATTTTTATTTTTTAAAAGTAATATTTTCTTAAATTTAATTGAGTCTTAGTTTTACTTTTGTTAAATGCAAAGTTTTTTTTCTATATATGTTGTTATGTGTGGTTAAATTTCGAGCTTCTTCTTTTGTTAAAAGTGGTTGTTATTTCATAGATATTTGTGTATGTATATATCCTGTTACATAGCTAATTAGAAGAGAAAAATAAAAATGTTTTACGGTTTAGGTTGGTAACATTCGCTTCAGTTAAAGAATTGCCAAATTAACCACCGGTCAAGTGACCATTGAAGGCTTCATTGATGGTGGCAGGTTGAATCTCATCACCCACTTAGCTCTTGAATTTTTACAGGAATTTTGTTGCAAGCACCCCATCTAAGTTGAAAAATAGAATGCAAAATTGGGAAACATCAACTTGATTACTAAAGTAAAAATGACATGCACGCACGTGTGCACTGCATCTGAATCCTCACATGGCGACTTATAGTTTTATCCTATCTGGGATGTTAGGCCCAGAGGGTTCATGCAATAGCTGGAGAACAAAACATGTAACTTTTTCTTTTGATGGTTTACAAATTTATCCTGGTTAATCAACAGCAATAAAGTTGACACATATACTTGATCAGCTACTGCAAGGACTCGGGTCCAGGAAACGGCTTTGTTTGAGAGAAATTAGGAAATGAAAAATTGGTAAATGATGCCCAAAAAGAAAACATGCCAGCTTAATTTTCCAACAACAGAGGAAAGCATAAAATACAAAAGGAATAGCAGCATAACCCTTCAGGTAAGTCTCATGTTTAAAATTGCACTAACATTACATGTCACCCATGGCATCTTTTGATTGCCTTAACGTGCCATGAAGTCGGCTTTATCTACCAACTATATTGCTGAATTATGGGATTCAACTAGTACATGGGGCACTTCTGGCAAAATATGATAGGAAGAAGATGAGGCCGGACAAGATTAGGTGTAAGACAATGATTGATGCCTCTTTGACTCAAAAACTCTTTTTTCTGTTTTCCTAATAAAATGACGACCAACTGCAGATTTTTTCATTAGTGATCTGGTGAATAAATGCAAAGCATAATATGCTTTTTGGTCTCTCCATTGCTCACCCCCAAACCAATGTCTTGTAGAGAAAACCGAGACCGACAAACACTCTGATCGAGATCGGTCAACCACCTTAAACGAACAACACTCTCTTAACAAGAAAGAAAAAAATTTTTAGGGGATATAAAAAGTTGTTTTGAAAAAAGATGATAAGGTTAGAAAAATAAAACTAAAAATAAGGTTAAAAAAATGTAAAAGGAAGTTTAAAAAATATTTTAAAAAAAATAATGACCTAACAATCTACTAAAATTAATTGTATTGAAAAATATGAAATATTACTTTAAATATCAACACTCCCCTTAAAGTGATATTCGCTTAATTAATTCCAACTTTGATCGCAAGTCTTCGAACGGATCCTTCGGAAGTGACTTCGTAAATACATCGGCAATATTGTCTTCACTTCTTACCTCGACCATGTCCCGTCAAGCACCTTTTCACGAACAAAGTGATACTCGAGCTCAATATGTTTCGTTCTTGCGTGGAAAATAGGATTAGAAGTAAGTTTGATAGCACTTAGATTATCTCCATGAACAGGAACCGATTTATCAATAGGCATATGCAAATCCTCGAAGAGTTAGCAAAGCCAGATACATTCTTGAGTTGCATGAGCGGATGCTTTGTACTCCACTTCAGTTGTCGATAATGACACCGAGCCTTGTTTTTGCTGCACCATGAGATACTTGCAGTTCCGCAGAGAAAAACAAAACCAGAAGTCGATCTTCGATCATCCAAGTTACCGGCAAAATCAGCATCCACAAATCCTCGCAAAGAAAATTCTACATTCTTTTTATAAAACAAACCCACATCAAGAGTAATGTTAACATACTTTAGGATCTTCTTAGCTTCCTCAAGGTGTGGCTTCCTCGGCTTTTGCATATATTGGCTGACCACACCAACCGAAAAGGCAATGCCTGGCCTTATTATTGTCAAGTAGATTAAACTTCCCACAAGTGCACGGAAAGGACGAGGATCTGATAAACACGTTCCTTCATCGCGACAAAGTCTCGTGCTTACGTCAAGTAGTGTACACTGCTTTTTTCCCTCGATCATCTTGAACTTCTCAACAAGTCGTTTGGCATAGCTGAGCTGAGACACAAAAATTCCATTATCCAAGTTCTTAATTTGCAACCCAAGAAAGTTGCTCAGCTCTCCTAGCTTCTTCATATCAAAACACAATGAAAGCTCATCCTGAAGTCGGGACATTTCCACATAATTGCTGCCCGTCAAGATTATGTCGTCGACATATAAGAGAACGATCACCATCAGCCCTTTACGTTTCTTGATGAAGAGACTTGAATCCAATTCAGAAGCCACGTAGCCGCAAAATGTAAGTACTCCGCAATTTTCCTGTACCATGCACGCGGGGCTTACTTCAACCCATAGAGAGCTTTCTTCAACTTACACACGATATTTGGAGGATCCTCAACCACAAACCCGGGTGGTTGGTCCATATAGATAGGGTGATCAAGCTCTCCATATAAGAAGGCATTCTTGACATCAAGTTGCCATAATTTCCAGTCAAAACAAGCCGCCAATGCTAGGACGACATGTACCGAAGTCATCTTTGCCACGAGACTAAACGTTTCTTTGTAGTCTTCCCCATATTTTTGCGAGAAGCCTCGTGCAACCAGCCTTGCCTTGTATTGGTCTATGCTCCCATCCATCTTTCTTTTGATTCGAAAGACCCATTTACATGAAATAGGTTGCACATCGGGAGGCTTTGAAACCAAATCCCAAGTCTGATTTGTTTGCAAAGCATCCATCTCTTCCTTCATTGCGGCTTCCCATTCTTTAACTCCTCTAGCTTCATCATAGGAGGAAGGTTCTTCATCATCGACTGGATTCACCAAGAATCAGGAAAAAGTTGTCACAAAGTTGTCATCTCTAAACCGAGAGGGCTTGACGATATTCCTCCTTGGACGTTGACTTCTTATTTCCTCTTCGGGAGAGTCATCTCGAGGAGAAATGAAACTCCCCCTTTCCCCATGATCTTCCTCTGACAAACCTTTTAACAAGTGTGATAATGACAAGGTTATTGTATCACTCTTTTCCACACCAGCATCCTTAGAGTAGTAGGGAGAAATCTCATCGAAGACTACATCATGAGATATGACATATTTAAATGTTGTCGGATCCAAACACTGCGAGCCCTTTTTTCCCTTGTCGTAGCCGATGAAAATACACTTCATAGCCTTAGCGTCTAGCTTGCTTCTTCGAGAATCAGGAACATGAACATAGCAAATAGAGCCAAAGACACGAAAGTACTTCACGTTTGGCTTGACATCAAAGAGCATCTCTAAAGGCGATTTAAAATTAATCGGACTAAGCGGCACCCGATTGATCACATGAGCTGCACATCTCATACCCTCCGCCCATAGCTCCTTCGGCAAGTTCTTCATATGCAGCCAACTCTTGCACGTTTCCACAAGATGTCAGATCTTTCGCTCTGCTATCCCATTTTGTTGCGGCGTCTCCAGACATGAAAACTCTCTTTTAATACCGTTCTTCTGGCAATAAGAGAGGAACTCATTGGAGCAAAACTCTCCTCCGTTGTCTGTCTGTAAAACTCAAAATTTTCTGCACAACTCCCCTTCCACGGTTTCTTTGAACTTGAGAAACCTTGAGAATACCTCTAACTTGTGTTTTACAAAGTAAACCCACGTGAACCGCATATAATCATCCACAAACAGTAGCATATAGGTGTATCCCGAGTAAGAAGCTATCCAAGTTAGACCCATCAGGTCGCTATGAATTCGTTCCAACGGGGCTTTACACCTCGAACTCGAGTTGTCGAAAGGAAGCCTATGAGCCTTTCCAAATTGACAGCCTTGATAGACACCTTCATCCTCTAATTTCAACACTTCGGGTAACCCATTAACTAATTTCTTTTGAGCCATAACCTTTAACTTAGCCATGTTAAGATGACCAAGCCTTGCATGCCACAATGACGTCGTGTTGTTGCTACTCATCTTCTCAATATAAGAATTTGATGCAGATAAAACAAATAGATCATTCACCCGTGTACCTGTGTGAATGACATCTGCCTTAATCTCCTTAATGTTCCGAAGGAACTTCACATCTTCTGGTCTGAAAAGAACGAAATTTCCAGCATCCACCGCATTCGCCACAGAGAATAAATTTTTCCGTATCCCGAATACGTGGTACACGCTATTAAGCTTAATTGACTTCCCATGGTCGTCGCCGATTATAATGGTTCCTTCTTGCTGAATTTTATAAACCATGTTCTCCGCAGTAACAATCCCACTTCCGCTACTGTGAACATGAGATGAGGAGAAGATTGAATCGTCTCTAGTAATGTGATGACCGCAGCTGGAAACGACAATCCAATCCTTGTTGATCGGTTGTTTTCTGCGAGATGCTCCCTTAGCCGCTAAGCACGTCTCCCGAGTTATTTTTTTAGTTGCTTGTTCACCTTCTGAATTCGTCAAGTCGACATGAAAACAGGCATTCCAATCTTCCCCCAGTTGCTGGTCGAACTTCTCGCCAACGTCAGAAGAACTCGCGAAATTTTCAGCCTTAAGTTTAACTCGGCAATTTTTCTTGATATGCCCAACCTTTCTGCATCTAGAGCATTTTAATGTTTTCTTAGGCACGTTTGAATGTTCCAACTCCACCCCATCTGTTCTTCCTTTTCCTTTATAAGTGCCCCCCTTCTTCACAAACAAGGCACTCGTAGATTCTTCTTTGATGTTGGTTCCGACCATTTGTATAGCTAATGACTCTTGAGATGATAAAGAGATTTTCCATCTCTTCAAGAGATGGTTGTTGCATCCATCCTTGAATCGAAGTGATGAAAGGCGTGTACTCCGGTAGAAGACCTCGAATGATGTACTTCTTGCTCCGAGCCTCCGAGATTCGCTCTTCAGGATTCAATAGCAAAATCTCCGAACACAGGTTCTTGACTTCGAGAAAGTACTCCGAGATAGGACCAGTTTGTTTCGCAGCCACCAACTCATTCTCGAGCATCTGCAGATGAGCCTCGTTCCTTTTGTTGAATAAACGATCGAGCATTTGCCAAATCTCACGAGTAGACCCACAGTTGATTATATGTTCGAACAATCAGTAAGAGATAGACCTCTTCAACACAAACTCCACCTTTGCATTCAGCTGTTTCCACTTCTTTAATGCCTCTGTGTTCGCAGTGACATTCTTTGGAGCCATAACACCACCATCCACGACGACATCCCACAGATCTTCTCCGACTAAGTACGATTCCATACAAGTCTTCCAAATCCGATAGTTGGACTAATTCAACAATTCCAAACCAAGTCCCACCACACGACTTGTACCTTCCATATCGAGAGAGCGATAACCTTCCTCACAAGCGTAACCAGAGCTCTGATACCATGTAACGGAATAACACTCTCTCAATAAGGAAGAAAAAAACTTTTAGGGGATACAAAAAATTGTTTCAGAAGAAGATGATAAGGTTAGAGAAATAAAATTAGAAATAAGGTTAAAAAAATGTAAAAAGAAGTTTAAAAGATACTTAAAAAGAAATAATAATTTAACAATTTATTAAAATTAATTATATTAAAAAATATAAAATATCACTTTAAATCTAAATATTTTCACCTCTGCCGTTTAAACAACAAGAGAGACAAGAGAGACATGCGGCAAGCATAGCGTCCCAACAAGAAATGACACATTTTCTCAGTTTTAAGAGAGTTAACGTGAAAATTGTTCGAGGTAGTGACCCCCTCTACGTGCGCTAAGCCCAAATCATCAATGGTAAGAGTAACAAAAAAAAAAAAAAAAAAAGCCAATAAATGATGGAGAACTCGTAGACCATGATGTACTCGTGAGTGCACGCAATGACAGCCAAAAGTAAAAAAAAAAACCAGAGGCCGCCAGGTGTCCGCCCACACTTAAAGCCTTTAAACTCAAGGCAGAGATCCACTGCTGTCGTCCAAATCCATTTCAAGAAATCACTCCATTCATTGCTGCAGCTTATCATGGCATTTCCTAGTCCTCCTTTTGCAACTGACTTTAATGTCCCCTATCCCTCGGGATCTCCTCGTCCTCCTTTTCCAATTGACTGTAATATCATCCTCTGTCCCTTTGCTTTCTTTCCTTTTAAATTTTTTTTTTGGCCCCTCGCATTCTTCCTTCTGTAACGAGTACATATGTAGCTGTTTTGCCCTTTCATCTTTTGTGGGTTCCTTCCTTTTTTTTATACCCCTTGCATTTTCTTACTCATTTTCTCTTTTATGTTTGTGTGTGTAGATAGCATAAAGATTTCAACTTTCCTCTACTCATTTTGTGGGTTTTTCGTTTCTCTTGCATTTTCGTGCTCATTTTTCTTTGTTTAATGTCTGTGCGTGCGTATATGGCATAAAGGTTTCAACTTTCCTCTGATCATTTGTGGGTGCTTTGTTTTTCTTTCATTTTCTTACTCGCTATGTTTGTTTTAACGTGTCCCCGTGCGTAGATAGCAAAAAGGTTTCAACTTTACTCTAATCATTTGTGGGTTCTTTGTTTGTTTTGCATTTCTAAGTCATTTTCTCTTTTGCTTTGTGGGTAATCAAGAAGGCTGCCACTTCTGGTGGTTTTAGGCTGTGTCTTAGTTGTTCTTCGTCTTAAAGTAGTTCTTATTACTTAGTATGGTGTTCTAGGGCTCTTCTGCTTTGTTAGTGGAACAATGATACCTGTTACATGCCTATATCAAATGCTTTTTTTCAAATGGCTAATTACTATGCAGGCAATGTTATGGGTTCCATTTTTTTTATCCTTTCCTGCATTGCAGAGGATGTTCTTGTTTCATGTTGTTCTTTTTGGTTTTTTGTTTTTGTTTTGTTTTTTGGTCACTGGCATTCAGCAAAGCCCTTCGAAGACACAGAAAGATGAGATGAAGCTGATTAAAGACTAATTGCACGGTTCGAGTCTAATGTTTAAGGATTATAAACATTTTCTCTCATGAATTGCATCAATCAAGCCTTGAACTCCAAAGCCATTTTGATTTGAGATTAATTTTTGTGATCACTGAATTGATGATTTTTTTTTTCCTGGATCCAAAAGTCTGTTTTTACTAAAACAAAGCGTATCACTAGCGAACGCCAGTTGAGGAGTATAATTGAAACAGTCATCTTATACCAAAACAGAAAAAAAAATCATTTTTGGACAACCAATTGTACGATTCCAATCTTCCTAGACTCTCTGTCAATCACCGTAGTTTCCTTTTTTTTTTTTTTTTTTTTTTTTTTTTTTGCCTTTTTATGATGAAGGCCTCTGGTCCCATTTATTTGTTGAAGCACTGAAACTGGCCAAATTGGGAAGGATGTCTTTTTCTTTAGACCGTTTGTGGATTAACCATTGCTATTTCCAGACCGTCTTCTTTGTATAAGCACTTGAATTAAATAGAGCTTAGGATGATAACTGCCTATGCAGAACGGTTTGGTATTACTTCAAACTTTAACAATTTTGTTTTTTTTATTCACACGTTGCACTTAAGCTATGCTATAGTTATTTTTCTCTATCACAGTGAAAAGTTCAAGCTTTCAATGTCCCAATTACTGGACAGTCCACATAATTTTCTGTAGCAAAATATTTTCATAGATCGATTTGGTTTGCGGAGACTAGAATTTGAATATTTAAAAATAAAAATTTTTATAATTTTATTGCTAAAACTTGTAATTAAGTTGTCATTTTCTTGCCGAATGAATTAGATTTAACAAAAATTTGTTCTCTGCTTGGCAAAGGACGGAACAAAGTTCCTTTTGAGTTCAAAGCTTTGCAGCAAAATAACTTTCAAGTGGGCGATTGAGTAGCGTAATAAACAAGTTCACATTTACTTGTGAACAAAACAAATGGCGATTAAGTCTTCCTCGAACTCAAAAAGTATAAAGTCATCTCCTTGTAAGACATTGATTGCAGGACTACGTTTTCTGTTCTTCGGAAGAAAACATGTCAGACTATTTGCCTGATGAAGTAATCACCGACATTCTCTGCAGGCTGCCCATCAAGTCCATCCTCCAACGCGCATTGTCTGCAAGTCATGGCATTGTCTCGTTACCAGCCCCGCTTTCATTTCACCCACCTCGGCAGAACCCTTTCTGCCTGCTCTGATGCCAACGACAACAACTTTGTCATCTTGTCCCTTCATTCTGAAGATGACGGGGAATATAGCAATGCTGGTCGCTTGACGACGAGGACGACGGCCTGCGGCTTCCTCTGTGTCCCAAGATATGCGACAGCTTGTCTAGGAACAGGGTCATTAGTTCTTGCAATGGCGTGCTCCATCTCGCACACCAAATCCGAGGTACCTCAGTTTTCTACTTTCTTTGGAACCCATTCATTGGAAAATCTGTGTTTTTACCACAACCCGAGTCTTTCTCCGCCAAGGCTGGGTTATTCTGCAATGAGTGCTTGGCTTTCGGGTTTGATTCTCACACCAATGATTATAATGTACTGAGAATTGTGCAATTTTGCGATAGAGAATTATTTAAGTGTTTCTTTGGAACCCATTCATTGGAAAATCTGTGTTTTTACCACAACCCGAGTCTTTCTCCGCCAAGGCTGGGTTATTCTGCAATGAGTGCTTGGCTTTCGGGTTTGATTCTCACACCAATGATTATAATGTACTGAGAATTGTGCAATTTTGCGATAGAGAATTATTTAAGTGAGTCTTCTGTGGGATTGAGATTTACTCGCTCAGCGCTGTTTCTTGGAGGAATATTTCTAATATTGGCTCCTCTCCCCTTGAAATTGTTTGCTCTGATAGTCCAGTTGTTTTCTTTAATTGGTTTCTTCATTATGTTGCTTTTCAGATAGTGAATAATGATGGCAATCATGGTTCTGCCGGGTTTTGCAATCATGTTTTGGTGTTTGATGTGGGAATTCAGTTTGCCAGAGTCTTTAGCAGGTGTTCTCCCATTTGGGTTATCTATGTGTGTATATAAGGAATCTATTGCTGTCGTTGATTATAATGTATCTGCTTCACAGTTTTGTCTATGGGTGATGGGTGAATACGGGATCAGGGAGTGATGGACTAGGTTGTTGGTTGTGAATTTGAAGGAATATCCTGCGTATATAAGATATGCAGAGTTGCAAGCATTTAGTAAGAGGGGGCAGCTAGTATTGCACACTGTTGGCCATCCAAAGGAAAATTCTACAGGATGCCTACGCTCATCGAGACTAAAATCTTCAGAGTTATCCATTTCTGGTGGAAAGATTATGATGTATTTCTCTGCTCTTATGTGAAGAGCTTAGTTTTTCTCAATGCAGGATACAGTACTCAAGTTGAGAACCATGCAGTTGATGAAGTCTTTCAATAAGAAACAAGCAAAAAAGAGCAAGGACAGGCAAGTGGGCTTAGGAATAATTTACACAAGTTTGTGGTTATATATGTCACTGTGTGTGAAGGCAAGGCAAGGACTGGCGATTGAAGCTTGAGAGGAGCATTTTTTGTTTTTCTTGATATTAGTGATTGTTTGCTCATATTATCACATGAGATGGCTCATCACATGAAATTTTTATATGTCAGTTAAAAAGCAATCATTTTCATGATTTTGTCATTGAAAATACTATTCTGTAACGAATGATTCACATGATTGTTGAATACACACTTCATGGAATAGGAGGCCACTATTGATCAACTGCACATGATGGATGCTTGTTTGTTAAAAACTGATGCCACAACTTTAAATTTGAAATCCATGATTATATTAAAGAGTTTCGTGGAAGGAATGTCAGTGATAGATGTTCTTGTGGAAGCAAACAATTGTTTATTTGGCAGCAAACATATGCTTAGAAGATATATATAACCCAATTGATCGATGTTCTTTGAGTCCGGGAGGAGGAGGTGGGGGAGGAGTCGTAGCCCAAGCCATGAAATTCCCAATAGTTCTCATTCTAGGGTTCTTTGAGTCCGGGAGGATTAAATGTTTTCCAATTGAAGGGTTCCAAAGGATGAATTTTGGGGACGAACTATTAGAACCATAAAACTAAACCCAATTGAATGTTTTTTTTTTTTTTTAAATATTATTTTAGAACCACATATATAAGCTATTAATCAAATTGGTTAATTGGCTGTCTATGACTTCTTTTGTTTTTTTTACTCTAAAACGATTGGTGGTCGATAGTTAGTTGTTAAAGAGAAAAATAGAGATTTGAGGGTCTGAAGATATCACTAGGAGTGTTCTTTATACTCTAATTTTAATTTTACTTAATGAATTTTTTTTAAAAAAAAATAAAAAAATTTAATCCCTTGAGTATTTTAAAATTATAAAGACTTGATGAACACTAGAACCAACAAAGTGATTTTTCTTGGCTGTCTCAAGTTTCAACGATCCAGAACCCACGTTAGCTTTTTATAATCTATTCATTGACTTATGAGTAACAACTAATCAAGTGTGCCCCAAGTAACGGGGCTAAGACATGAAATGTTTTATGGTCTTCAGGAGTGGTTGATTGAGTTGCTAAGACATGAAATGCTCTTATGGTCATCGGGAGTGGTTGATTAAGGTGCTAAGATATGAAATGTTTTTATGGTCTGTGGGAGTGGTTGATTAAAGTTGATAAAAGTTGCTTAAAATGATTAGAAGTCGATTAAAATAAGAGAGTTTTAAAAAATTTTAATTATTAAATATATAATTTTTTATATTTATTTAAATTTTAAAAATTTATATTATATATAAAATATTTTATATTATAAAAATAATATTTTATATAAAATAAAATTAATTTTATATAAATAATTATTATAATAATTAGTCTGAGTATTAAGTTAATAGTTTTCATATCTGAATGATGAATGATGGTGGTAGTAGTGGTCCAAAGTCCAAACAAAAGCTTGCGAGGTATTTCCCAAGGGAGGTCACCGACAAATTGGATCGAAGACTTGGTGCTTGAAAGTAACATTCAGTAACGGTGCAAACCACAAATGGCTGTTCATAAACTTAGAAATTTTGCTCAAACTGTCATCCGTGGGAGGCTGCAATGCTCCCTTTTGGTAAATATACATACATATCTATATATATATATATATATATATATATATATATATATGAAATAAATTTAAAAAAATATATAAGATTTAAATAAAAATATAAAATATTTATAAAAATTTCAAGTCAATGTTTTGTATATCCCATTTTAAGTGCTAAACAAAATCGCTGATGGCTTGGGAAGCTAAAAAGGCAAAGTACCTATTATAGACTATCCAAGTGTCACTATCATACAACTTCTAGCGTCTTCGCAAGCATTAGCTTTATACACCAAAGATAGATATAATATTCTTAAAAAAAAAAAACAGAAACAAAAACAAAAACAAAAAAAGAGTAAATAAAGTTCCAACAACGGATGCTATAAAGGAAGTATTGCAGAATGCACTGTAAAACATGATGACTAATGAAGTAAATATATATTTACAATTCTTTTGCCATTCCACAACTATTGGATGAAAGTTAATTTATTGCAAGTTGAACTATTGCGAATTACTCCATTATAGTTGTTCATGTATGGAGTTGGTGGTATTTTATCTATAATCCTAAAATATATGTTCATAACTCATAACAAAGTCGATGACGCAAATGTCTACCATACATAATCATAATTAAAAATAAAAAAATTTATTTTTATTATATGATTTATAGTTTGATGAATTTTTAAATAAAAAAATGAAAAAAACAATTTTCGAAACATCTGTAGGTAAACAATTTATGGTTTAAGTGTAGATAACAAGGATAACAAAACTGGGTGATCCAATCGCTATGGGATATAAATGCTTTTACTGTCCCAGTTACTTAGTTTGATGGGAGTCTGGCAGATATTGAATTTATGGCATTGAAAAAAAAAAAATAGTGCATTGCGGCTGAAGATGATACGGGCGGTGGCTGATGCATGTTAGCATTCTGTCACCGGCAGCATTTTCTTTTTTCACAAAATTGTAAAGTTAAAAGGATTCGATAATTTTAATAAATAAATATAATTAATAATTAAAATTATAACTATATATCTTACTATCATAATAATATAATATAAATTTATGTCGGAGATATATCAAATTAAATAGGTTCATGCATCGGTTTTCCCCTTAACAAGATGGTGACTAATTGGTAGACGAGCATGCCGAAGTGTCTGGCTGCTCCAAATATATATGCCACCAGGAAGAGTACCCTCTTTGAGATTCAAATATTTTGTATACATATTTACAGCGGTAGTTGGAATTGGGGTATATTGCGTGGTTTAAGGAAAAAAAAAAAAAAAAAAACTTTAGCAGGGTTTTTTGATTAAGCCATCAAAATATGAGAAACATCTCCAACAACTGACATTTATCAGGTTTGCTTAGGTAGCCACTTAACCTTTGATCCAAGTGGAGGCGTAGATTCGAATCCCGTTCCTCATTTCTCTCTATTCTTGAGCTTAAAAACTTTCAAATAGATAAAAAAAAAAAAAAAATTTAGTAATCATATATATATAATCGCTATTCCCAAATATTTTAATTTTCTTGGATTAAATTTCAGCTAATAATTCTAATTAGAAGTTAATATCAGTGGTTCGCTTTATGACCGTTATAATTGATAGAACTCAAATGGTAATGACTCCTTTTCTTTTGGTTATCTAATCAAACCTATTTTCATAATAATTTCTAGATAAAGTAATATTTCTCTTATAATTCTCGAATTTTGTGACCCACTATGACGTTGAGTTCTAGATTTAACCGACTCTAATAATGACTCTCAAATGAAATTGATTTTAATATTACCATCAAAACTCAACTAGTTTGATAATGCTCCGGTGGTAGCCGAGGGTAACTAGTGGCAGCTCTCCCTTTTCTTTGGTTCTCGCGTGAAACATGCTCTTATGACAGTTGGTTCCAGCGTTCAATTCTTTGACTTGATGAATTGTAGTTGGCCCATCTCTTCTCCTTGTTCCATTTCCTAATCTATTTTCTGACCGGCTCCATCAATAATCAAATGAAAACCAAGTCGATTCTAGGTTTAATCATGCTTATAAATGTAGGCTCGAACTCATATTTTGTCATGCACACTTTACACATCGAATAAAACAACAAAAATTAATGACGTGATGCCTTTAAAAACTATGAAACACAGCTTTGACTAGATTTCTACGGTTTTCAAAAGTTCAAAATTTTATTCTTCACTTACCGCATTCCTCCAATGCTGGGAGGCATACTAACTTGATATCTTGGACATGACCAAAGGATTCATTCTTGAAAATAAATGTCCATGGGTGTGCAAAGGCTTTCCCAGGTTGGCGGGCTTCGGGAGAGTGGCAAGGGATGCTTGTGGGCGCTTGGGTGTTTGGATTTTCAGGTAATGCCGGATCATCCATGGCCATTGGTGCGAAGTAGCGTGCAAGGTTGTAAGAACCGGACCAGACCGCCCAGTCCGACCGGTAAAACCGGGAACCGAACCCTGATTCGGTCCGATTTTTTCTTAAAACCAGTCGAAATATAAACCGATCTAAAAATCGGTAAATCGGTCGGTTCAACTGGGAACCGGTGAACTGGACCCAGTTTTCTCAAGTTGACTGGTTCAGTTAAAAAAAATTCATTAGGTTAGTTTTTTGTAGATTTTCATTATGCTACATTCTTCGTCTCAGCCTTAGGCCACCCCGCACCTTTACTCTTCAAATAGTCGCCGCGCTTGCTGTTGCTTTCACCACTCCAAAATCTCTTCTCCTCTTATTATCCTACAACACTAAAAAAAGTTAATAAAAAAATAAATTAGTTGATTAAATTATATATTAATAATTTAATTATAATTTTTTAGTTAAATTAATTTAAAAAATTTATAATAAAATTTTAAAAAATATTTTTTTAATATTTTATTTTTAAAAAATAATAAAAATTATATTATTAATTTTTTATATATTTAATATTAAATATTAATTTTATCAATTTAAATTTAGTTAAACCAATTGAACTGAAAACTGGTCAACTTTCCGATTCAATGACCAGTCTAGTTCTTAAAACCTTGGTTACTTGCTATTAATATGACTCTTCAGACAACTTGGGGGAAAGGCTTTCGGAAATTTATTATAGAGTCGGACTCCTTATTAATATCACAAGGGAAGGTGTTATCATATCTAAATACTTGCTTTACATTAAGCAGACTTGGAAGGTTGATTTATCTCAAACGTTGAGGAAGGAGAATTATTGTGCGGATTATCTACAATCTGCAGATGATCTTCAAATTTGCGATCTCCCTCCACTGCGTATTGAGACTGTGTTGAAGGCGGACATGTTTGGAGTGGCTAATTTTGTTTTGGCTTTGTCATGTTTTCTATTTAATTTCTTCCTCTAGAATTAAAAAAAAAAAAAAGACTCTTAAATAATATACATATAAATATACATATTTGTTACTATTATTACAAATTTTTTTTTTTGTTAAAAAAAAAAAATTCTAATAGCAGTTCCAGTTAAAAGTTAATACTAGTGGTTCACTTTATGATCGTTACAGTTGGTTCCATTTTTGACGGGATGAATTGTAGTTGGACGATCTCTTCTCCTTGTTCTTTTTCCTGATCTATTTTTTTACCCGTCTCGGTCAATAACTTATGCAAGAACTTGATTAAAGTTCCCTTCTCCTGTACCAATTCCATAAGCCAATTGGGGAATCCTGAGTTCACAGTGTACTCATAGACTTCAAGTAGCGTGAATAAGAAGACACAGGGAAATCCATACATAAGCCTTTGCTTTTTCCTTCCCCTTTTCCTCCCTGTTGTTGATAATTTATACATATACGTACTGGTTGACAGGTCTTTTACTTCTCTATACAACATCAGCCTGAGAGTTGAACTAAAACTATTATAATTGTTGACTTATTTCCTGGGCCATTCTAAAATCTTGCTAAAGACTGGAGTGTGCCATCATCAATGACATCCAAAAACTAAAACTTTTAATGCACGGCTGGTCTGTTTTAGACGAAGTCAATCCAATTGCTTTCTCATGGGGGTACAATAGGCTCATAGTCCCTTGAGGCTGGACATGGTAGGACAAGCAAAATAGCTGTTATACTTTGTATTTGGTCCACGCAAAATAAAACAAGACATTTATCTTCTAATATTATTAAATAAAGTATAGAAAGGTAATTAGCTTGTGTCTTTTGCCTGTACAAATAGGCATCACGCATCACGGGAACTTGTGTCTTCCTCTAGCTATGTGACATTAGCTTGTTAAGTTTTTAATTTTAATTAGGTTAGGTTGGAGGGCTTTGAGCTTGTACCAGAGGAGGCTCAATTGGCCCAATTGAAAAAATTGCAAACATGCCTCTTAATCATCGCGAAAAGTTTCAAAAAAAATTAAATTATTATTTTATTTATTTATTTATTTTAAAACCTCATACTATATAATACAAATAAGTATAAAATTTAAAATATATTTATATATTAAATTTTATTTTGATAAATTATTTTATTTTTATTATGTTACATAATGATGTAATCTTACAATTAATAATAATTAAATTTATAGTGTAATAAATATTTTAATTAATAAAAATAAATAAATATTTCTTAAAATACAAAGAAATACAATGAATTTTTTATTTTCCTCGCAACAAAATTTGCTTTGATTCACTTTGCCTGCGGCCCTAGATCAACAGTCCAACTCTTATATATTTTTAAATAAAAATTTAATCAAATTATTTTAAATTATGAGGAAGTATTGATATTTAAAATAAATATGAAATTATTAATTTATAATATTCTCTCTTTCAAACAAGTATTTTTGTAGACAATTTGTTTGATAGAAAAAATTTACTTACTTTCCTAAAGGCTCCTTCTACAATAAACTAAAGCACCTAATAGTTCCAAATGTTATCTCTTTGAATCCTGAATATGGTGATACCCCTGATTGTACCAACCTACATATGTCTCTCCCCCACCAATCGGTACTATTTATTGTCATTTTTATTCCTTGACTTGAACTATCTTTCATTTTCCTGTAAAGGGAAGTTTGCCTCCATGTAGCCCAATTCATACACCAGTCCATGTAGGATTTCACTTCTAATCCATCCTCAGTTTCTCACATCATCAAGCTAACATTGCAAACAAACACTTTCCACTTTTCTTGGATTTTGGCTAACGAGCCTCATCACCCACAATAACCTTGATTTTTCCTTGGGTGTGCCTGCGAGCTCCTGGCTTTGGCAAAATTTGCTTTTCAAATTGCAAAGTAATTAGATCCTACCTATTTCTTAAGAATTGCGATGATTTTTTTTTTTTTTCGTTTTTTGGGAACAAGCTAGGGAATGGTGTTAATATGGCCGTGGCTCTAAAGAACAAAACAGCAAGATATTAATAGAGGTAACACAACTTGATTTAGGTTCTGTTTAGTTTACCTATTAATGATTGTTGTTACTATTACTAATTTTTAATTATTATTGCTAATTGTTGCTTATAAATAAAATGAAATTATATTATTTAGTTAAATTAATATTATTTGTTGCTGTTCAAATAATAAAATGACTGTTTAAAATATTATATTTATGTTTAAAAGTTAATATTGTCAAGGATAATTTAGTTAAAAATAAATAGCAACAAGTACGAAAGGCAAAAATGAAAACTCCCTTAGCTTGAAAGTGTCAACTGATATTCATCATCAGTGTTAACTAATACACTAAACGATTGGCCTGTGTGTTGCAGGGTGTGCAAATATTCTAAAATATTTTGAAAAATCTGAAATTGTGGTATGAAGTTTAGGAACAATGTTTAACAGATGATAAAATATTAAAATAGTTAATATTATCACTGCAGATCACTGCCTAAGTAACAAAGTGATAATGTAATGATTAATGTAAAAATTTTGAAAATCAAAATAACTAGATAAATTCAACATAAAAGCATCTACACAAACTTGGAAACAATTCTTGAGAAAATGAAACAACCAATTAAATTGTAGCAATTTTATCTCATTACCCTTTGTTAGGTGTTTGTCAAACTAATTAAAGTCTAATTCAAAGAGGTCAGCATAGACCCACATCTGTATGGTATATTAGTTATTTGGCTGTCTATCTTGTCTCTTTTTTGGGTGATTTTTTTTCAAACTCTAAAATGATTAGTGGTCGAAAGATAGTTGTTGGAGTAAAAAATAGAGATTTGCAGGTCTGAAAATAACACCAAGAGTGTTCATTGCACCCTAATTTTAATTCTACTTAATGTGAGAGTCTTTTTTTGAAAAATGAAGAAATTTGATCACTTGAGTATTTTCAAATTACAAAAACTTGATGAGCACTTAAACTAATAAATTGATTTTTCTTGGCTATTTCAAGCTTCAATTAAGCAAGTGTGGCCCAAGTAATGGGGTATTAAGATATGAAATGATTTTTTGGTCTTGAGTGATTGATTGCCCCCGTAAGGTTTAGGGAAAGTTAGTGGAAATAAATGGAAATTACTAAAATTAGAGAGTTTTATATGTATAATTTGTTAAAAAAAAGTTAATTATATATATGCATAATTTTTAAATTTATTTAAATTAAATAAATTTAAATTATATATAAAATGTTATATATTATAAAAATTATATTTTATATAAAATAAAATAAATTTATATAAATATATATTATATTATTATAAGTATTTTTTATATTATATAAAAATATTATCTTATATAATATAAAATTTTTTATATATAATATAAGATTTTATAATTTTCTTGAATAATAAATTGATCTCAGAGTAAGTAACTCAAAATGATTGAAAATTGATTAAAATTATCAAGTTTTATAAAAAAAATTTGTTAAAACAAAAATCAATTCTATGAATATACAATTTTATTAACTCATTTTATTTGAAAAATTTATATTATAAGAATAATATTTTTTTTTAAAAAATAAAATAGATTTTAAATTATTATTTTTTTTTATATTTGTATAAAATATTATTAATGTAATATAAAATATTTTTGTATATTATATAAATTTTTTTCAGTCCAAAAAAAGTCTAAAATTTATGTCAAAAAAAAGTTTTATTTTATTTAAAAATAAAAAAAATTTACTTTATTTTGCAATTAAAATGAAAAATGACAAAATTCTTTAAAAAGAGAGATTAAATTTTTTGATTTATAATTTAATTAAAAGATTATTTTGATTTTAATAATTTAATTTGAATAATTTTAATAAATATGTATTTTAAGAAATGATTAAATTTAAAAGATTTAATTATTAGATTAAATTCATAATTTATATGTTTAAATTTTAACAAATAGTTATATATAAATTAAGATTTTTAACAATCCCAATTGAGATGGTTTAATTTTTGCAAAATAATATTATGATGCCTCATTTTTGTATTAGCTAGACTTTTAACATTGAGTAACTTGATAATGAAGATTACAAATGAACATGTAACGAAGAATCACAATAATGCTATCACTAATGAGGCAATGCTTTCTACAAATAATCAAATATATATATATTTACAAAATGCAAGAAGATTAGATTGTCGATAAGAGGTTTTTTTTTTTCAACCTTAATAAAGCAACATCATAAAAATATAAATTATTCTCTTTATAAATCTAGATAGGGAGTCACTTATTAACATTTTGATTTAATTTTTTTATAAAAAATATTTATCACCTAAATTATAATGACTTCAAATAGTCATATTTTACATTTAATAGCAACATATTAAATTTAGAATATATTGATATATTTGTTTATAAATTTTTATTTATTTTAAAAAATATTACTTTAAAAATTTAAATTTAAATTAATATAAAAAAATGAGAAATTTCCACTAAATTCTTAGGTTGGTTAGACGACGTGACGTGAGTATTAAGTTAATAGTTTTGTTTTAATAATCAATGGTAGTAATGGTAATGGTCCAAAGTCCAAACAAAAGATTGCGAGGTATTTCCCTGGTGAGTTCACAGACAAATTGGCTCGAAGACTTGGTGCGTGAAAGTGTCATTCAGCAACGGTGCAAACCACAAATGGCTATTCATATAGTTGGAAATTTTGCTCAAATTGTCATCCTTGGGTGGCTGCAATGCACGCTTTTGGTCAACAAAGAATTGATATGAAATAAATTTAAAATATGTAAAATTTAAATAAAATATAAAAATGTTTAAATTTTAATTATAAATATTTATAAAAATTTAAAGTCAATATTTTGTATATCCCACTTTAAATGTTAAACAAAACCGCTTATGGCTTGGGAAGTAGGGAAGCTAGTCAGGCAACCTACCTCTCAGTGTCACTATCATATAACTTCTAGCGTCTTCGCAAGCATTAGCTTTATACACCTACCTAAGATAAGATAGATATTGCAGCGAGAGACCTATCTTTCTGATTTGCTATGCTCTTACCAAAAAAAACACTGTTTAGGAAAAAAAAAAAAAAAACAAAAGAAGAGTAAATAAAGTTCCAATGGATGCTATAAAGGAAGTATTGCAGAATGCACTGTAAAACTTGATAACTAATGAAGTAAATATATATTAACAATTCTTTTAGTGTTCCACAACTATTGGATGAAAGTTAGTCAACTATGAACGAAGTTAATTTATTGCAAGTTTAAGTATTGGGAATTACTCCATTACGGTTCTTCATGTATGGAGTTGGTGATATTTCATATATAATCCTAAAATATATGTTCATAATGTCTAATTAATTTTTTACTTATAACAAAGTCGTTGATGCAAAGTCTATTGCACATGGTCATAATCAAAAATAAAAAAATTATTTTTATTATATAATTTTTATAATTTAATGAAATTTTAATGAAAAATTAAAAATACAATTTTCGAAACATATGGTTGATAGGCACCAGTAACTGTTTGGAAAATAATAATTTATGTGATGGCATACGAAAAGAATTTTATAGTTTGAGTGTCGATAATAAGGAAAACAAAAAAACAGGGTGACAACGAAATGATGGCCCAATACTTATGGGATATAAATGCTTCCACGTCACAGTTAGTTTGTTGGGAGTCTGGCAGATATTGAATTTATGGCATTGAAAAAAAAAAAAAAAAAAAATAGAGCACTGGGGCTGAAGATGACACGGGTGGTGGCTGGTGCATCTTTAGCATTCTGTCATAGTCAATTAAATGGTAGTATTTTCCTTTTCATAAAATTGTGAAGTTAAAAGATTCGTTAATTTTGATAAACAATTATAATTAATAATTAAAATTATAAATGCATATTTAACTATCATAACAATATGATATAAATTTATCTCGAAGATGTATCAAATTAAATATGTACATGCATCGGTGTCCCCTCTAACAAAATGGTGACTAATTGGCAGACGAGCATACCAAAGTGTCTAGCTGGTCCAAGTATATATGTCACTGGCAAGAGGATCCTCTTTGAGACGAAAATATTTTGTATACATATTTTACAGCAGTTCATGCATCGGTGTTTCCCAGACGAGCATACCAAGCGCTGTTCCAAATATATATGTCTCTAGCAAGAGTACCCTCCTTGGGACGAAAATATTTTGTATACATATTTACCGCAGTTATTAGAATTGGGGTCTAATATTGCGTAGTTTAAGAAAAAAACGAAAACAAAACTTCAGCTGGGTTTTTCTGATTAAGTCATTAAAATATGAGAGACATCTCCAACAACTGACATTTATCCACTCAACTTTTGATCCAAATGGAGGCGTAGATTCGAATCCCGTTTCCTCGTTTGAGCTTAAAAACTTTCAAATATATATATAAAAAATAATAATAAAAAAAAGAAATTTAGTAATCATAAAACTACGAGGTCAAAACGTGCATGTCCAACCAAATACTGCATCTATAAAACCACCCCTGCAATCCTCTCTTGTTCGTCAAAAACTTGCTCAAAAGAGGTTCCTACGGGGCATTGTTATATGGCTTCCTCATTCTATGATCGGTTATACTACCTCCACTGGTTTTCCCTACTGCTAACGCTTTTTCCATTAAGCTTTACGACACCTGTCAGCACTACTCTCTGCCGCAATGATGAGAGACACGCCCTGTTGCAGCTCCAGCAAAGCTTTTCCATCGCAAAGCACGCTTCCTCTGATCCCTCGTCACACCCAAAGGTTGCATCTTGGGGCCATGTGCATCGTGGAGAAAACGCTTCAACTTCAACTGATTGCTGCTCGTGGGATGGTGTGGAGTGTGATAGAGAGACGGGCCATGTCATAGGACTCGACCTCAGCAACTGTTATCTCCGAGGTACCATAAGCTCCAGCAGCACACTTTTCCACTTGCTTCACCTTCAAAAGCTTAATCTAAGTCATAACGACTTCAGTTACTCTCAAATCCCCTCTGAACTTAGACTTCTTACCCGTCTGACACATCTCAATCTTTCCGAAGCCAACTTCTCTGGCCAAATTCCATTGGAATTGGCAGAATTGTCCAACTTGACTTCTCTTGATCTGGGTTCGAATTTGCTGGAACTCCATCCTTCTGATCTAATATGTTTGGCTCGAAATTTAACGATGCTTCAGAGTCTTGTTCTAAATCACGTGAACCTGTCATCTACTCTGCCGAACTTCTGGGCAAATTTATCATCATTAACGTATCTGCATCTCTCGTTCTGCAACCTCTGGGGTCCAATCCCAACTTCAATAGGTGACCTAACTCAGCTTACCTATTTAGACCTTGGAGGGAATAGTCTTTTAGGCCAGATTCCTTCTTCGTTTGGTAACCTAAAGGAGCTTACATCCTTGAATCTTTATGAAAACAATTTAACTGGTGAAATACCATCTCTTATCAATCTAACGCGTCTTAGTCAACTGAATCTTCACTCTAATCAATTAATTGGTCAAATCCCGTTGTGGCTTTCAAACCTCACGCAAATGTTTGACTTATACCTTAATGATAACCGGTTCCATGGTAAAATTCTAGGTTCTATCTTTGCCAGCCTTGTGAATCTTAAAGTTCTTGATTTGTCGTCTAATTACTTGAGGGGTGCCGTGAATTTTGATATATTCCTCGGCCTCAAAAACTTGATACATCTCAATGTGCATGCTAACAGTCTTTCTTTGGTGAATACTGTTAGTAGCAGAAATGCAACCTATCCAAAGTTTACCCGCTTGGACTTGAGTAATTGTCATCTCCAGCAGTTCCCCGAATTCCTTTGGCAACAAGATAGATTGGTCTTTTTGCGTCTTGACGGGAACAATATTCAAGGCCAGATACCCAAATGGATGGGGGATGTATTAGGTAAAACACTCATCTTCCTGATTGTTTCTAACAACTATTTGACCGGCTTTGAGCAACCCTCTATGCTTCGCTCCTTCCGTAGCCTAAAAGTTGTGTGTTTAGAGCGTAACAAGATTCAAGGGACACTGCCAATTCCACCACCTTCAACCATTTCCTATGGCTTTCATGATAACTTGCTGACAGGAGAAGTTTCACCCTGGGTTTGTGGTATGTCCTCTCTTGCGTTCCTTGTTTTGTCTTCCAACAACTTGAGCGGCACGATTCCCCGTTGTATAGGCGACATCAGTGACTCTCTACTCGCATTGGATCTCTCAAACAACAGCTTCAGTGGCAGCATTCCTGAAACATTTTCAGGCAGAAGTGCCTTGAAAATGATTGATCTAAGTCATAACAGATTAGAGGGTGAGCTACCAAAATCATTGGCTAATTGCAAAATGCTTGAGAGTCTTGATCTTAGTGAAAATCAAATCAGTGATACCTTCCCCTTTTGGTTGGGAACTCTTCGTGGGCTGCAGCTCCTGAATCTACGATCCAATCAATTGTTTGGTGCAATAGAAAGCCACAAAGAGTATTCTGATTTTCCCTCATTGCGAATACTTGATCTATCCAGCAATAATTTTACGAGCATCTTATCTCTGCGATTCCTGCAGAAATTAAGCGGCATGAAATCTTTCAGCCCCGGCCAGTCGGAGTATATGCAAATAATAATAGGTGTGGAAGACCTCGTCTACGGCTTTAAATACCCACTGATATTGGCAAACAAGGGCAAATACCTGCAATATTCACAAATCCCATATGTGATGGCAGCCCTTGACCTCTCAAGCAATGGATTCCAGGGGCACATTCCCCCTGTGATTGGGACGTTAAAGATGATTGAAGTTCTCAACTTGTCAAACAATCATCTATCTGGTAGCATCCCACCAAACCTTGGGGACTTGACGAAGCTCGAATCCATGGACCTTTCCAACAACATGCTGTCAGGTGAGATTCCCGTGCAGCTGTTGCAGCTAACTTTTCTTGAATATTTCAACGTGTCAGATAACCAACTGGAGGGTACTATACCACAAGGGAATCAATTTAATACATTTGAGAATGACTCGTATGCTGGGAACTCTGGACTGTGCGGGCGTCCTGTGATTAGAAAATGTGGGGATCCGGAGGACACATCCCCTCAACAACACCCCAAGCCTGGAAAAGAACATGATGGCAAACGCTTCGCAGTGGATGTTGGTCTAATGATGGTCTTGGTGGGCTATGGAAGTGGTCTTGTGGTAGGATTGGTCATTGGGCACATTTTCACCACTCGGAAAGGTGGATGGTTCCTCAGCAAGTATGGAAGCAGGCAAAGGACAAGAAGGTAGGGAACAGACAAATATCTCATTTGGCGTGGCATTGTGTACTAGAATTTTTGTGTCAAAATGGCTTAACAGTCTAGCTAGCTTGCATAAGAGATGATGGCATCAACCTTACTATGTAATGGAACACAGCTTTTCCTATTATAATAAAGAAGAACGTGGGAGTAGCAGGCTTAATTTTAGCAACTAGTAACAAAAAATTTTGATTTTTATTAAAGAAAATTGCGCCTTATCATAAAAATAATTTTTGTATTAATATTTGATTACCAAATATTATAATAAAACATTTAAAAATTTATTTATTGCTAGACTAAAGACTTTAAATTTAAATTTTTATCAATACACTCAATAAAAATAAATATTTATGAATAAAGAATATGCAATCACAATTCTCCGTCATCTAGTAAATGGAGAGTTGTCGTTGATAAAAAGTACAGTAATACGGCTTTAACATAGGAAAGAAAACTGTCAAACATTTCGCGTAATGTTTAGGCACAAGAGTGTTATTTGGGTCAAAAATGTTAATTTTCAAATGTTTAAGTCTAAAAATTTGAATTTAAAAGGGAATAGAAAGGTGTGCAAAATCATATATCATGAGTTTCTAAATTAGATGACCCTCGTTACATTCGTATTAAGAAAAAAAAAAAAAATATACCACAATATTTTTAAATTGTGTTATAAATTAAACAAATTTTTTATGATATATTTTAAAAATAAATAAATTATAAAATAAAATATTAAAAATTATTTCAAATAGTGCTAAAATTTAGACAAAAACTTTTTAATCTAAATATTCCAACTACTCAAATTCCCACGGGTAACACTACGTTGCCACTAAATCCTAACATCCAATTATCAACACAACTTCGATGTTTACGGAAGGTTTTATGTTTTTGTCTTTTTTATCACCATTTTTGGGAATGAGAAAGCTCGAAGAGACGAAAGGTGAACAAGCTTAGATTGGGTTTTGTCTTTGATTTGAGAAGGGAAGGGTGATGGCTGTCAAGAAATTAGAGCGTTTTGCCGAGACTTAAGGCTTGTTTAGATTTGCAGAAGAGGTTGAAAACAAGTTACGAGGAAAAAGATTGTGAAAAGGGATTTGGTTTCAAGTCAAGATGAATAAAAGCTCAAGACCAAAAAAGACGCTGTTTTGGCGGTTATGCATGCAATTATATATAACGACTTTTGATAAAAAAAAATCAGAAAAAAAAAATTCTAATGAGTTTAAACTCATGTGGCGGGGCTATTAATCGCTGGACCAAGTACACTTATTAATTATTATTATATATAAAATGTCCTTTTTATTTTCTTCATCACCCACTTAACTCTTGAATTTTTACAGATTTTTGTTGCAAGGACCTCATCTAAGTTAAAATGTAGAATGCAAAATTGGGACACATACACTTGATTACTAAAGTAAAAATGACATGCACGCATGTCTGTGCATGTGCACGGCATCTGAATCCTTACATGGCGACTTATAGTTTTATCTCTAACTGGATGTTGGGCTAAGGTTGAAAGAACCGGACTGGACCAATTAGTTAGACAGTTAAAATCGACAGCCAATTTATAATTTAATTTGATTTTTTTATAACTGGTCAAAATAAAATCGTACCAAAATCAATAAATTGACCAGTTTAACTTGAAATTGGTTTTACGAGTTGATTGGTTTAGTTTATAAAATCCCTTTTTCAAACAAGAAAAACAAAAATTCCTTTATCCCAATTCCTCCAAATACCTAGCCTCCCGCTCCTGCTGTCCTAAGCGTCCTGCTCCCCCAAATCCCAAATCCCGATCGTCTCCCGCCGCTGCACATCTTGCTGCCATGCCTCTTCTTGCCCCACGGCTGCCAAACCTCCTTCCACCACCTATCAAGATTGAAAATAGGCGTTTATATATAAACATGTAATTGGAGTGTGTTTGATAATTATATTTAAAAACAATACTTTTTTACCTGTGTGAAACATGAATTAACATTATGTTATTTCTATTTTTTTTTTACATTTTTTGTATCATTAAAATTAAAAAATAACAACTCAATAAAATAAATGATGAGCACTAATTTTATGAAATATGACTTCTAATTTGAGATAATCAAATGATATCTATATAAATAAAAAATTACTTTGGTGCTCTTTATGAAAATTTGATTATGTAAAATTGAAGAAAACTCTTTATAAATAGAGTTTATATCTTAACTCTAATATCATTAATAAAAAAATAAATAATTAATTTGTTAATTTAAATATGGTCAATATAAATTTATTTAATATTATTTATCATTTTATTACTATAAATAGTACTGAAAATAAAAATAATTTTATAGTTAAAATATAAGTAATGATAATAAAATTTAGTTATAATAATATTATTATTTTAAAATTTTAAAATATATAAAATTAAAAAAAATTATATTTTATTTATTTTAATTATAAAATATCAAATATTTTTATTATATATATATATATATAATATCAAATATTAATTTTATTAATTTAATTTTAATTATATTAATTAAATTAGTTAAATTTTAAATATTTTTTATTTAATAACTAATGTGATTCTTAAAATATTAATTAACTTAGAGGGTTCATGTAAAAACTAAAGAACAAATTATGTAACTTTTTCTTTTGATGGTTTACAAATATGCTTGATCCAGTAAAAAATGATGGGAGCTACTTAAAGGTCTCGGGTCTAGGAAACAGCTTTGTTGGAGAGAAATTAGGAAATGAAAAATTGGTAAATGGTACCCAAAAAGAGAAAACATGCTAGCTTAATTTTCCAATAAATGAGAAAGCATAAAAAACACAAGGAATAGCAGCATAACCTATCATGTAAGTCTCATGTTTGAAATTGCATTAACATTACATGTCCCGCATTGCATCTTTTGATTGGCTTGACGTGCCATGAAATCGGCTTTATTTACCAATTATATTTCTGAATTATGGGATTCAACTAGTACATGGGGCACTCCTGGCAAAATATGATAGGAAGAAGATGAGGCCGGACAAGATTAGGTGCAAGACAATTATGCCTCTTTGGACTAAAAGCTCTTTTTTCTGTTTCCCTGGTAAAACTGCAGATTTTTCGCTACAAGGAGATGAAATGGGAGAAGTTGCATCCAATGTAATCCGTTTATTTCATTTTTTTGCGGCCACACAGTCCATTTATGAGGATCATTGTTTAATTGGAAATCTACTGGTTAGTAATTTCTTCATTGATTAGTCCTCCCGCGGTTTCCATCACGAGCATTTCAGGCCTACAATTAAAACCAAATGCACAAAATGTCCTTGATTTGCTTTTAGGTACCAATATTCTGATACCCAGGTTCTCCAGCGATCTGATGGATAAATGCAAAGCATGATATGCTCTGCTGCCTGCACCTGCCAACTGTCTCTGAACCTCCCTGGTCTCTCCAGTACTCAGCCCCAAACCAATGTCTACCTCTACCGTTTAAAACAACAAGAGAGACATGTGGCAAGCATAGCGTCCCACAAAAAACCAATAAATGATGATTAGCAACGTGAAGTTAGCAACTAAAGTCACACACTAAAAAATTGAATAAAATTAATTAATTTTATTTTTTATAAATAAAAAAATAATATAATATATTAAAATATAATAAAAAATTAAAATTTTATTAATCTTTATTTTATTATTTGAGATTTTATTAATTAAACTTATAAAGAGACTTTTTTTTTATATTCTCTATTTTACTAATATTTATTTTCACTTTCACCTGTAAATATAGGTTAAATCAACCTAATCCCATAAATTTGGTATCTCTTATTTTCAGTTATTTTTTTTATTATCTTTAAAGACTATAACCTAGAGCTCATCTATTAAAAACTAGTATCAGAGTCTAGTTTACTTATAAATTTAGTGTCCTTTGTTTTCAGTTATTATTATTTTTTTGTTATATCTTTAAGGTTTATAACTTAGAATTCATCTACGAACAAACGAGTATCAGAGCCTAGTTTACTTGGAAAATAATTAATATGACAATAACTAGTATTATTTCGAAAAATTCGATCAGAGTGTCAACTCCAGAATGTGGTAGCTAACGATGGAGGTTATGCTGGTTCAAGATGATATCAACATAACACTACTAGGAAAGTAGAAAAAGATAGAGAAGATGTTAGATGAGGAGTTTGTAAGTCTTGACAAAAAAGTCAAATCAGGTATTATCTTAAATCTTTCTGATAAGATTTTAAGAAAAATAGTTACTGAGGTAACTGTTAAAAATTTGTTGAAGAAATTAAAGGTTTTGTATATAAATGAAATAGTGGAGTATAGGTTTTATTTAAAATAGAGTTTGTATATACTTCATATGTTTGAAAGATCATCTGTATTGTCACTTCTTAATAAATTTCATTCTTTGCTTATTGATTTGAATAATATAGATATTCATATTAAGGATGAGAATCAAATCATGTTATTATTATATTCTTTCCCCAATTCATTTAAACATTTCAGAGAAACAATACTTCATGGTAAAAAGATTATTTCTTATAAAGAAATTAAATCTATTTTGAAATCAAAAGATCAAATCAATAAGAATACAATTAGAGAGAGTAGTAATGGTCAAGCTAACAACTTAGTGGTTTGAGGTAAATCAAATAAAAGGGATGCAGATAGTCAAAGATTCAAAACTAGATCTAAATCCAAATATAAAAATTTAGTTTGCAATTATTATAAAAGGAAAGGTCATATCAAAACTGATTACTTAAAACTGAAAACCATGGATAAAGATAAGTACAAAAGTAATGAGTTAATTTAAACTAGTGTTGCAGAAAATGATAATGAAAGAATTAATTTTTTTGTTAATAATAAATTAAGATTTGCTTATGAATGGATCTTGGATTCTAATTGTATGCACCATATGTGTCCCAATGGAGACTAATTTTCCACTTATAAATCTATTAAAGGTGGAGTTATTATGATAGACAATAATGCAGTTTGCAAAATTGTTAGAATTGATACGATTAGAATCAAGACTCATGATAGTGATGTGAAAACATTTATACAAGTCAGACACGTTTCAAAATTGAAGAAGAATCTCATCTCTTTAGAAATACTTCAAGCTCTTAACTACAAGTACATCGGTGAAAGTGAAGTTCTGAAATTCAGTAAAAGTGCTCACATTGTCATGAAAGCTTGTAAATCTAGAAATTTGTACATTTTGTTGGGATCTATAATTACAGGCACTATTTTGGTCTTTACATCATCTAATTTAAAGACAAATATTATGAAATTATGGCATATATAGTTGGAGCACATAAGCTAGAAAGGTGTCTTTATGTTGAGTGAAAGAGGCCTTCTGTGTCGACAACGTATTGGGAAGTTGGATTTCTATAAGCATTACATCTTTAAGAAGTAGAAGTATATCAATTTTAAGTCTCTAGCAATTCATAGGACAAAAGGCACTTTAGATTTTATTCACCCAAATTTTTAAGGGTCATCTTGCATTCTGTTAAAAGGTGGTGTCAGGTACATGTTGACTTTCATTGATGATTATTCAAAGAAATTTGGGTTTTCTTTTTGAAGCACAAGAATGATATTTTCCAAATATTCATGAAGTAAAAAACATTGATTAAGAAGCAAATAGGGAAACTAATTAAGCAGCTCATAACAGATAATGACTTGGAAATTTATGAAAATAAATTTAATGAATTTTATGAAAATGAAGGTATTTTTCGTCATCGTACTGTCAAGATGACTCCTTAGCAGAATGGTGTTATTGAACATAGGAACAAAATACCTTTGGAGAGAGCTTGCTATATGATTTCCAATGTCGATTTGTTAGAAGACTTTTGGGCAAAGGCAGTCTTTACAACTTGTCATATCATTAATCATGCACCTTCAGCATTTACAAAGTTCAAGATTTTAAAAAAAGTCTAGTTAGGTACTCTTGTTAATTACTTTAATTTGATGGTATTTGAATTTTTGCATATATACATGTTAATGATAGGAAATTGGAATTTAAAGTTAAAAAGTGCATTTTCCTTAGTCATGCATTTGGAGTGAAGAAATATCGTTTATGGTGCCTTGACTCACCAAAATGTGTGATTAACAGAGATGTTACATTCAATGAATCCACTATATTACATCCAAAAGTATAGTCTTCTATTCCTTCTAATGTAGGTAAAGGTGACAGTGCATATAAATAAGTGGAGTTTGAAGTTATGAATTAAGGTGTTCAACAGCGAAGTTCTTAAATTTAGTCAGATTCATCAAATATTGTATATTCCTTTAAAGATAAAGAGGAGGATCATTCCATAGCCAAAGACAAGCTAAGAAGAGAGACTTGATTGCTATATAGATATAATGACTTTGTTGCTTATACTCTTTCGGTTGCATAGGATACTAGTGAAAATGGTGAGTCATCTACATATTCAAAAGTAGCTTCAGGTGTTGAATCATTTAGGTGGTTAGTTGCAATGAATGAAGAAATAAAATTTCTGCATAAGAATGACACATGAGTTCTTGTGAAACCACCTTCAGAAAAGAGAATCATTGGTTGCAAATGGATCTTCAAAAAAAAAAAAAATAGAAGTTATACCAGGGGTTGAAGATGTAAGTTACAAGACACGTTTAATTATGAAAGGCTTCAGTTAAGTACAAGGTGTTGATTTTAATAACATTTTCTCACTTAAGTACAAGCTTGATGTCAAGAATGCTTTCTTATATGGAGAGCTTGATCGCCCTATCTATATGGACCAGCCACCCGGGTTTGTGGTTGAGGATCGTCCAAATCTCGTGTGTAAGTTGAAGAAAGCTCTCTATGGGTTGAAGCAAGCTCCTCGTGCGTGGTACGGAAAAATTGCGGAGTACTTACGTTTTTGCAGCTACGTGGCTTCTGAAACGGATTCAAGTCTCTTCATCAAGAAACATCAAGGGCTGATGGTAATCGTTCTCTTATATGTCGATGACATAATCTTGACGGACAGCAATTATGTGGAAATCTCCCGTCTTCATGATGAGCTTTCATTGCGTTTTGATATGAAGAAACTAGGAGAGCTGAGCAACTTTCTTGGGTTGCAAATTGAGAACTTAGATAATGGAATTTTTGTGTCTCAGCTCAGCTATGCCAAACGACTTGTCAAGAAGTTCAAGATAATCGACGGAAAAAAACGGTGTACACCACTTGACATGAGCACGAGACTTCATCGCGATGAAGGAACGCGTTTATCAGATTCTCGTCCTTTCCGTGCACTTGTAGGAAGTCTAATCTACTTGACAATAACAAGGCCGGACATTGCCTTTTCGGTTGGTGTGGTCAACTGATATATGCAAGAGCCAAGGAAGCCACACCTTGAGGAAGCTAAGAAGATCCTAAAGTACGTTAATACTACTCTTGATGTGAGTTTGTTTTATAAAAAGAATATAGAATTTTCTTTACGAGGATTTGCGGATGCTGATTTTGCCGGCGACTTGGATGATCGAAGATTGACTTCTGGTTTTGTTTTTCTCTGCGAAACTGCAAGTATCTCATGGTGCAGCAAAAAACAAGGCTCGGTGTCATTATCGACAACCGAAGCGGAGTACAAAGCATCCACTCATGCAACTCAAGAATGTATCTGGCTTCACCGACTCTTCGAGGATTTGCATATGCCTATCGATAAATCGATTCCTATTCATGGAGATAATCTAAGTGCTATCAAGCTTACTCCTAATCTTATTTTCTATGCGAGAACGAAACATATTGAGCTCGAGTATCACTTCGCTCATGAAAAGGTGCTTGACGAGATTATCAACATGGTCGCGGTAAGGAGTGAAGACAATATTGACGATGTATTTACGAAGTCACTTTCGAAGGGTCCGTTCGAAGACTTGCGAACAAAGTTAGGATTAATTAAGAGAACATCACTTTAAGGGGGGAGTGTTGAGATTTAAAGTGATGCTTCATATTTTTCAAGAGTAATTAATTTTAATAAGTTGTTATTTTATAAATAGGTCATTGTTTCTTTTTAAGTGAGTTTAAAACTTCCTTTTGCATTTTTAGCGTTTTTTTTAGTTCTTTTTCATTTTAACCTCAATATCTTCTTCCGAAACAATTTTTTGTATCCCTTGAAAGTTTTCTTCTTCCTCATTGAGAGAGAGTTGTTCCTTTACTGTGGTTCTCCGATCTCAATCGGAGTGTTTGTCGGTCCCGGTTTTCTCTACAGGGTTATCTATGTGGGTCTAGGTTGTTGGTTGTCAATTTGAAGGAATATCCCGCATATATAGAGTAGCAAGCATTTAGTAAGAGTGGGCAGCTAGTATTGCACGCTGTTGGCCATCCAAAGGAAAATTTTGTAGGATGTCTACATATTTGACCCCGAGACTAAAAACTTCAGAGTTTCATTTCTGGTGGAAAGATTATGATGTATTTCTCTGCTCTTATGTGAAGAGCTTAGTTTTGCTCAATGCAGGATCCAGTGCTGAAGTTGAGAACCATGCAATTGATGCAGTCCTTCAATAAGAAACAAGCCAAAAGGGGGCAAGGACAGGCAAGTGGGTTTCGGAATAATTTACACGAGTTTGTGGATATATCTGTCACTGTGTGTGAAGGCATGATCTGGCCATTGAATCTTGAGAGGAGCATTTTTTTTTTTCTTGATATTAGTGATTGTTTGCTTATATTATCACATGAGATGGCTCATGATATGAAATTATACTTCAATCATTTCCATGAATTTGTCATTGAAAATACTGTTCTGTGATGAATGATTCACATGGTTGTTGAATACGCACTTCATGGAATAGGAGGTCACTATTGATCAACTATACATGATAGATGCCTGTTTGTTAAAACCTGATGCTGCAACTTTAAATTTGAAATCCATGATTATACTAAAGAGTTTCATGGAAGGGATGTAACTGACAGATGTTCTTGTGGAATCAAACAATTGTTTATTTGGCAGCAAAAATATGCTTAGAAGATATATAACCCAACTCATCGATGTTGTTAATATAACCACATTCATGGTTAGTACTGCTTGTCAAACCTAATCGTATGCTTAATATATTTGTTTGGAGAAGTTACATAGGTAGCTTTGGTTCATGCAGGGTGTTTGTGGAGGCAGAAAGAGGCTTGAAAATGTGAGGGAACCATAGGGATGTAATTTTTTTTTTTTTTTTTTGGGATAATTGAAATAAGGATGAACAATGTTTAGTGCTATGAACAACTGTTAGACTGTTGTTTTAAGCACTATAAAACTGCCTAAAAGTTGAGGAAATCAGAGAATATAAAATGTTGGACTATTTCCCTCAAGAAGGAAGTATAGAAGCTCTCAGCAGACCGCTCATCAAATGCATCCTGGGATTTATCTTACTTACTACTTCATCAAAAGCCCCACTTTCATTTCCACTCACCTCAGCACATGCCTTTTTTAAAGCAACAGCAGCCTTGAACTCTTTTTTCTGTTCTGTCCCAACGACAGAGGAGCATTACTCACATTGTTTGGCTGACCAACGATTCAAACAGCACTGTATGCTCCATCTCCCTTCCATGGCCTATATTGAGGATCCCTCTTTCAACTTAGTAAGCGGTTCTTGCAACGGCATTCTTTTCCTTTGTATGCAGTAACTGTGCTGTGATATCAACTATTGTTGCTACTTGTGGAGTCAATGTATTTGAAAATGAATTTTTTTTTTTTATGAAAACCCCAATCCCCTTAGAAGAACAAATTCCGGTGGGAGTTTTGAAGTCCTGGGTTTGATTTTAGTAACATTTGAAGTTTCAGTGGTACTCTCTTTTTGCAAAATCAAATGAGTAGGAAGTAAAAGTATTTTTTACTTATTAAAATTTAAATAATAGTTAAGTTAGTTATATTTTAATAATTATTTTTTTATTTAAGTAATTATTTTTTATTAAAAATTATATTTTATATTTTAATATTATTATAAATTTATATATATAATTTAAATTTTAAAATTATAAATTTTAAATTTTATATTTTAAAGTTTTATTATATAAAAAAATATAAATTAATAAAAATATATAATTTACAAAAAGAAATTCATAATTTTATCTTTTTCTCCTTGTGTCTCATGCTCTCATGCTGCTGCAATAAAAAAGTTTGCTTCTGTGATAATAAGCAACAACACTGTCGATAAGTGAGTTCCCGGTCAGAAAACTAACAGCATTGCCATAAAGAGTCAGAGAGTCGTTATGATCGTTAATATGATCGTTAAGCGAAAAGACATGAACTTTCAGTCCAACACTGTCCATATGATTGTTAAGCGAAAAGACATGGACTTTCAGGCCTTCAGAGGCCCGCTCAACTCTTACTAGTTTGTAGTCAGCCGTAGAGGAGGAGGTGGGGGAGGAGGAGTCGTGGCCCAAGCCATGAAATTCCCAATAGTTCTCATTCTCTGTAGGGTTCTTTAAGTCCGGGAGGATTAAATGTTTTCCAATTGAAGGGTTCCAAAGGCTGAATTTTGGGGACAAAGTATTTGAACCATAAAACTAAACTCAATTGAATGTTATTTATCTATTTAAATATTATTTTAGAACCGCATATATAAGCTATTAATCAAATTGATTAATTGGCTGTCTATCTAGTCTATTTTTTGGGTGATTATTTATTTATTTTTTTTACTCTAAAACGAGTGGTGGTCAATAGTTAATTGTTAGAGAGAAAAATGGAGATTTGTTATTTTTTTTGGCCCAAGTCCCACGAGACTTTTGAAGGTGAATGTCAAAATTTCACATCGAGTATGATTGACTACTTTTACTCTTTATAAATAAAAATTATATAATAAGTTATAGAGAAAAAAATAAGGAAAAATTAAGGGAGTTAAAACTCTATCTTTATGAGTCTATAATCCTAATATTTGAGTTTTATTAATTAGACTCTTAAATCTCTCTTTTTGTATTCTTTACTTTAGTAATATTTACTCTCATTTTACTGTCATATTAACCGAACTACGTAAAATTTGTTGTTTCCTATTTTCAGTTATTTTTATCATTCCTCAACAAAAAAATAGTCATTATGACAATAACTACGTATTATTTTGAGAAGTTCAACTGGAGTGTCAACTTTGGTATGTGGTAACTATCAGAGTTTTGGTTTGGTCCTTTGAATTCTTTGGAAAAATAGTCATTATGACAATAACTAAGTATTATTATGAGAAGTTCGATTAGAGTGTTAACTTTGGTATGTGGTAGTTGAATATGGAGGCTATATTGGCTCAAGATGGTGTCGACATAGCGTTGCAAGAAAGACAGAAAAAACCAGAGAATATGTGTTTGACAAAAGGGTCAAATCAGATATCATCTTAAATCTTTCTGATGAGATTTTAAGAGAAGTAGCTGCTGAGTTAAAGATTTGTGAGAGAAATTAAAGTCTTTATATATGAAGAACACAGTAGAGAATAGGATTTATTTAAAGCAAAGTTTGTATATACTTCGCATACCTGAAAAATTATATATATTGTCACATTTGGATAAATTTGATTCTTTACTTTTGGATTTGAGTAATATAGATGTTCATATTGAGGATGAGGATCAAGCCCTGTTATTATTGTGTTTTCTTCCTTATTTATTTAAGCATTTCAGAGAATATTTAAGCATTTCAGAGAAACAATACTTTATGGTAAAGAAATTATTTTTTATAAAAAAATTAAGTCAATTTTGAAGTCGAAAGAACAAATTGACATAGATATAACTGGGAAGAATAGTAGTAACTGTTAAGTTGACAATTTAGTGGTTCAGGGTAAATTAGATAAGAAGGATGTAAATAGTCAAATGTCAGTATATCTAAATCCAAACATTGGTGTGTAATTATTATAAAAGGAAAGGGCACATCAAAACTGATTGTTTGAAGTTGAAAGTCAAGGATAAGGAGAAACACAAAGGCAATGAGTCAGTTCAAGCTAGTGTTGCAGAAGATGAGAGTGATGAGATTATTTTCTTTGCTAATGATAAATCAAGGTCTGCTTATGAATAAATCTTGGATTCTGCTTGCACGTACCATGTGAGTCCTAATATGGATTGCTTTTCCACCTATGAATCTGTTGAAAGTGAAGTTATCATAATGGGTAATGATGCAATTTGCAAAATTGCTAGAATTGGTACGGTTAGAATCAAGACTCATGATGGTGTTGTAAGAACACTTACACGGGTCAGACATGTTCTAAAATTGAAGAAAAATTTCATTTCTTTGGGAACACTTAAGGCTCTTGGCTACAGATACACTAGTGAAGGTGGAGTTCTGAAAGTTAGTAAAGGTGCTCTCGTTGTCATGAAAACTTGCAGATCAGGAAATTTGTATATTTTACAGGGAATTACAATTATGGGTACTACTACAATCTCTATAAAGACAATTACCGAAAGGAAGGTTTCAATTCAGAAAATTAGTATCAAAAACAATCCTACATATATGCTTACAAGGTCTCTTTCAGTTGTTAAGTTCAAGCAGTGTTTGAATTTAATTGGCGTGCTATAATGATTCAAGAGCTTATGAAGAAGGTGGAGCATTGTTATTATGACTGCATGTAAAACTTGAGTCAAGGTGGAGATTTGTTAATTTTTAGCTCAAGTCCCACATCAGGACTTTTGAAGGTGAAGGCCAAAATCCCACATTGGGAATAAGAGTATAATTGACTACCTTTACTCCTTATAAATAGGAATCATGTAATGAGTTCCTTAAAAGAGAATAAGGGAAAATTAAAAGAGTCATATAGTCTCAATGTTTGGGTTTTGTTAACTAGGTTCTTAAGTCTTTCTTTTCTCCACTTTAGTAATATTTGCTCTCACTTTCGTTTGTGGAGGTTTTTACTCTATTTATAAATTCATTACTTATATTTTTATTTTTTTGTTTATTATTAAAATAAAAAAAATTCCAATGATTTTCAAATGAGAGTTTGTCTGTTTTTTCAGGGGAAATTTTTCTTTGTATCATTTCCAAAAAAGTTGATAAACTGGGTGGATATGTAAAAGATATTCTTTCTTTTCCATCGCTTTGACATGTATAAAAAAAATATTGTGACATCTCTTTTTTTACAGCATTCTCAAATTGATTTTTTTTTATATATCGAAATGGACGATTCCAAGATTTAGAGTCGAAAAAAATAGTTACAAGAGGTTTTTCAAACCAGAAGAGATCTTTATCTTGTTTTCAGTTATTTTTATTACTTTTATTATTGTTTTCAAACCCGAAATCAATTTTCCAACAAAATTTATGGGTCTAAAGATATCACCAAGAGAGTTCTTTATACTCTAATTTTAATTCTACTTAATGAGATTTTTTTTTTTTTGGAAAATGAAGAAATTCAATTAATTGAGTATTTTAAAATTATAAAGACTTGATGAACACTTAAACCAACAAAGTGATTTTTCTTACCTGTCTCAAGTTTCAACAATCCAAAACCCACGTTAGCTTTTTATAATCTATTCATTGACTTATGAGTAACGACTAAGCAAGTGTGCCCCAAGTAACGGGGTGCTAAGACATAAAATGTTTTTATGGTCTTCGGGAGTGGTTGATTGAGGTGCTAAGACATGAAATGTTTTTATGGTCTTTGGGAGTTGTTGATTAACCCTTGCTTGAAATGATTAGAAATGGACTAAAATTAGAGAGTTTTATATGGAGAATTTTTTTAAAAAATTTAATTATTCAAATACATAATTTTTAAAATTTATTTAAATTTAAAAATTTATATTATATATAAAATATTTATATATTATAAAAATAATAATAATATTTTATATAAAATAAAATAAATTTTATATAAATACTTATTATATTGGTTAGTCTGTGAGTATTAAGTTAATAAATTTCATGTCTGAATAATGTATGGTAGCAGTGGTCCAAAGTCCGAACAAAAGCTTGCGAGGTATTTCCCAAGGGAGGCTGCAATGCTCGCTTTTGGTAAATATACATACATACATGTATATGTATGAAATAAATTTTAAAAATATATATAAGATTTAAATGAACATATAAAAATATTTAAATGCTGAACAAAACCGCTGATGGCTTGGGAAGCTAATAAGGCAACGTACCTATTATAGACTGTCCGATTGTCACTATCATGCAACTTGCACTGTAAAACATGATGACTAATGAAATAAATATATATTTACAGTTCTTTTGCCATCCCACAACTATTGGATGAAAGTTAATTTATTGCAAGTTTAACTATTGCGAATTACTCCATTATGGTCCTTGATGTATGGAGTTGGTGGTATTTTATCTATGATCCTAAAATATATGTTCATAATACGCAACAAGTTTTTTACACATGACAAAGTCGATGGCGCAAATGTGTACCATACATAATCATAATTAAAAATAAAAGAAATTATTTTTATTATATGATTTATAGTTTGATAAACTTTTAAATAAAAATATAAAAAACATAATTTTCCAAACATCTGGTTGGTAGGTAAACAATTTATGGTTTAAGTGTGCATAATAAGGAAAACAAAAACCGAACGAAACTGGGTGATCCGAATAGCTACGGGATATAAATGCTTTTAGTGTCCCAGTTAATTAGTTTGTGGGGAGTCTGGCAGATATTGAATTTATGGCTTTGAAAAAAAAAAAAAAAAAAAAAAAAAAAACAAATAGTGCAATGCGGCTGAAGATTATACGGGCGGTGGCTGATGCATGTTAACATTCTGTCACTCTGTAAATTAAATGGTAGCATTTTCCTTTTTCACAAAATTGTAAAATTAAATGATTTGTTAATTTTAACAAATAATTAAAATTATAACTGTATATCTTACTATCATAATTATATAATACAAATTTATGTCTGAGATGTATCAAATTAAATAGGTTCATGCATCGGTGTTCCTCTCTAACAAAATGGTGACGGCAGAGCATACCGAAGTATCCGGCTGTTCCAAATAAATACGTTACTAGGAAGAGTACCTCTTTGAGACTAATATTTGCAGCAGTTGTTAGAATTGGAGTCTAATATTGCGTGGTTTAAGGGAAAAAAAAAAAGAAAAAACTTTAGCGGTTTTTTTTTTATTAAGTCATAAAAAATATGAGAGACATCTCCAACAACCGACATTTATCAGGTTTGTTTAGGTAGCCACTAGACCTGTGATCCTTCGAATCCCGTTTCCTCATTTTTTTTCTGCGCTTGAGCTTAAAAACTTTCAAATAGATGAAAAAAAAGAAAGAAATTTAGTAATCATGAAACTTTGAGGCCAAGACGTACATGTCAAACCAAATACAGTTGTCTATAAAACATCAGCTTACATCAGTTGTCTATTAATTTATTTACTTACTTTTAGCTTTTTTCTGTTTCAAAGAAAATGAATCCAAATATCACCTTATAAATTATTAAATTTTTAGAATGCATGAAGAACATTTATATTTAAGCTTTTTGAAAGGCAACCATATTGGACACTAAGCCAAATAACTCCAGAGATAGACTGATCTGATCTATGTTTCTTGATCACTTCGCTCGATGTTTCTCTCTCTCTATATATATATTTTTGAATCCTTACTTTTTGTTCAAGAATTCTCAACTGGAGCCTCATGGGAAAAATAAAGGGAATCATTGGTCCGTCTATATTACCACGTGCTGTCCTTTCTTTTTTCTTACGATATGCTATTCTTGTTATTTTCACTTGCTCTAATTGCTCACACTTTTCTTGTCTCCCTCACCCAAATCAGATTAAACTAGCCATTGAGATGAAACTATCCAAGAACAATGTGATAAAATCAAAAAAATTTTTGGTAGATTTTGAAAATTGGAAGTACCAAATATGTGGAGTCTAGTTTAAGATTAATTTTAAAATTTAAGAAACCTTAAAACTCAATACCAAAATTTTAGGAATTCATGAAGGCTAATTTCCATTATCAAATTACTAGTAGGTGAGGTAGAGGAGGCACGCGTTGTTTTACTTGTGAAAGTATCTTCATAACTATCAAAATTTTACAAAAAATACAAAAATTTTAGGAATTCATGAAGGTCTATTCCCATTATCAAATGAGGCCCACGTTGTTTCGCTTGTCAAAGTCCACTCCGGGATCATCATAAATGCTAGCTTTATCTATGTAATATAAAATCCTTTGTATATCATATAAGATTTTATGATCTTTTTCTTGAGTAATTGATTTAGGTTAAGTTGGAAGTTAACTAAAATTATGAAGTTTTATACAGTGAATTTGTTAAAACAAAACTAATTATATTGACATATAATTTTATAAATTCATTTAACTTAAAAAAATTTATATTATATACAAAATATTTTGTATTATACGAATAATATTTTTTAAAAAAATAAAATAAGTTTTATATAAATATATATTATATTACCATAAATTTTTTTTTATATCATATAAAATATTATTAGTATAATATGAAATATTTTTATATATTATATAAATTTTTTTAGTTTAAAAGAATGTAAAATTTATATAAAAAATTATCTTATTTAAAAATTAAAAAAAATTATTTTATTTTGTCATTATAATGAAAAATAATATTAAGTTTTTTAAAAAAAAATTAAATTTTTTAATTCACAATTTAATTGAAAAACTTTTTGAATTTTGATATATTAATTTGAATGATTTAAATAAATATGTATATTAAGAAATTAATATATCTAAAAACTTTAACTCTTAGATAAAACTCATACATCATATGTTAAACTTTAGCAAATGGTTCTATATAATGTAAGATGTTTAGCAATCCCAATTGAAATGGTTTAATTTTTGCATAATAATACCACCATGCAACATTTTTGTACTAGCTATGCTTTTAACATTGTGGGTTTCGGACATCGTAGCAATTGCATTATATTGTTTTTTTTTTAAAAAAAAACTATTTAACTTGCATTCACATTACTATTTAAGACTTACTCTGTATGTCACTATTTATGACTTCTAATATTTGTGGGTTTCTTACCCTGTATGTAATTATTTAAGACCTTTTGAATAAATGTTAAAGTTATTAATTTATTAATCTCCAGATGTTCTGTTATGATAATTTTGAAATCCCTTACCATCCTTTATACAAACAAAAATGTTATATAAATGTGAGTCAATTGAGAATTTTCAAAGAAAAATGTCATAATGCCCTAGAGTAACTTGATAATGAAGATTACAGATAAACATCTAATGAAGAATCACAATAATGCTACCTCGCTATCAAGGCCAAGCCTTCGGCAAATAGTCCAATATGTATGTCTACAAAAGACAAGGAGACTAGACCACCCAGGAGTCTTATTTTTTCCCTTTCTTCAGCTTGTAAAAAAGAACATCGTAAAGATATAAATTATTTTTTTTATAGATCTAGACAAAGAGTTATTTGTTAGTATTTTAATTTATTTTTTAAAAAATTGCCATCTATATCAAGAATTTAAATTTAAACTAAATAAAAAAAATACAATAAATTATTGCTAAATTCCTAGATTGGTTAGACCGACGTGAGTGAGCATTAAAAATTAATAGTTTTCCAGTCTTAATAATCAATGGTAGTCGTGGTCCAAAGTCCAAATGTGAGGTATGCTCGAAGACATGGTGCGTAGAAGTGACGTTCGGCAGCGGTGCAAACCACAAATGGCTATCCATATCCGCAGAAATTTTGCTCAAACTGGCCGCAATGCTTTTCTAAGTCTATTGAGATACTTTTCTGAGTCTTCTGTGAGATAATCCCATGGGGTCCCAGAAAAATTGACTCCTTGGCGCGTGAAAGTGACATTCGGTGCAAACCACAAATGGCTATTGGTATGGGTAGAAATTTTGCTCAAACTGTCATGCTTTTCTAAGTCTATTGAGATACTATTCTAAGTCTTCTTTGAGATATTCCCAAGGGAGGTCCCAGACAAATTGACTCGAAGATTTGGCGCGTGAAAGTGACATTCGGCAACGGTGCAAACCACAAATGACTATTTATATATGTAGAAATTTTGCTCAAACTGTGCAATGCTTTTCTAAGTCTATTGAGAGACTTTTCTAAGTCTAGGAAGAGAATCGTAAATCAACAAGCTTATTAAGTTATAAACTATATATATCACATAAATAATTATTTCTCATCTCATTAATCTATACTTATTTTATCTAGATTTTAAAACTTCATATTATTAATATAATTGTCAAGATATTAGAAATTACAAATCACATGCATATTTATCTAACTTATTTCTCCGTTTGGAGGCTGCATCATTTAAAATTTAACCCTCAATTTTACTCATAAACTCTTTATATTATTTTATTTTTTTCTTTTTATTTAAAAAAAACTTTAAAAAATTATAAAAAATGAGCACATGCACTTAGAATTTAGAAAAAATATTAAATAAAATCAAATATACATTTAATCAAATTTTCTATTTAATTCACTTGTAACAAAATAATTAATTCTTACATTTAAAATAGGAGATATGTATAAAATTGGTTTTAAATTTTTATAAATTTTTAACCTTTTTATGTTTTTATTTAAGTTTTATATTTTTAAATTTATTTTAAATCGATATTTTAAAAAAATCAAATTATTAATAATTTTAATTAAATAATATATATTTTTTAATTATTTTATTTATTTTAATTTAAAAATAACTAATTTAAAATAAATTTTAAAAATATAAAGTTTAAAAAAATATAAAAATATTTAAAACCCAATTATAAATATTTATAAATAAAATTGAACCAATATTTTTTTTATATATTTGCTGTCAATGTGTCCATTTTTTATATCTCCGTACTTAAATTGATTTTTTTTTTTTCAGATCACATATTTACAACAATTGTTAGAATTAAGTCTAATATTATCTGTTACTATTAAAATAATAAAATAATTATTTAAGACATTATGTTTTTTCTATAAGAAGTTGATATTATCGAGGATAATTTAGTTAAAAAAAAATCATAAAATGTTGTTTCTTGTAAAAAGTAGCTCAGGCGCATTTTTTAAATCAGTTCCTGTTTGGGGCAAGAAGCAGTTTTAACTGAAGGCACAAAAATTTTACCAAACACTCCTTCACCTTACTATTGCAAAATAAACAGTCACAAGAGGTACAAAATGTAAAAGCGAAAACTCGCTTAGAGAAAAGTGTTAACTGATATTCATTAATCATAGTATACATGCAGTGGACGATTAATCCAAACGTTGCAGGGTCTACAAATATTTTAAAAGATTTTGAAAAATTTGAAATTGTGGTATGTAGTTTAGGAACAGTGATTAAGAGATGATAGAATAATGAAGTAGTTAACATTATCACTAGAGATCTTTGATTAATTCATAAAGTGATCCTGCAATGTTAATGTAAAAATTTTAAAAATCAAAATAACTAGACAAATTGAACATAAAATCATCCACACAATCATGGAAACAATTCTTGAGAAAATAAAACAACCAATTAAACCGTAGCAATTTTATCTCATTGCCCTTTGTTAGGTGTTGGTGAAACTAATTAAAGACTAACTCAAAGAGGCCAGCATAGAACCGCATATATAAACTATTAATAAAATTGGTTAATTGGCTGTCTATTTTTTGGGTGATTATTTTTTTATTTTTTTACTCTAAAATGAGTGGTGGTCGATAGTTAGTTGTTAGAGAAAAAAATAGAGATTTATGGGTCTGAAGATATCACCAAGAGTGTTCTTTATACTCTAATTTTAATTCTACTTAATGAGAATTTTTTTTTTTTTTGGAAAATGAAGAAATTCAATTACTTGAGTATTTTAAAATTGTAAAAACACTTAAACGAACCAAGTGATTTTTCTTGGTTGTTTCAAGTTTCAACAATCTAGAACCCACGTTAGCTTTTTATCATCTATTCATGGACCTATGACTAACGACTAAGCAAGTGTGCCCCAAGTAACGGGGTGCTAAGACAAGAAATGTTTTTATGGTCTTCGGGAGTGGTTGATTAAGGTGCTAAGACATGAAATGTTTTTATGGTCTTCGGGAGTGGTTGATTAACCCCGTAAAGTTTAGTGAAAGTTGTTCGGAAATTCATTAAAATTAGAGAGTTTTATATGAAAAATTTTTAAAAAAATTTTAATTATTTAAATACATAATTTTTAAAATTTATTTTAATTTAAAAATTTTATATTATATAAAAAATATTTTATATTATAAAAATAATATTTTATATAAAATAAAATAAATTTTATATAAATAATTAATATATTAGTTAGGCCGATGTGGGCATTAAGTTAATAAATTTCATGTCTGAATAATAGATGGTAGCAGTGGTCCAAAGTCCAAACAAAAGCTTGCGAGGTATTTCCCGAGGGAGGCTGCAAATGGCCATTCATATACTTAGAAATTTTGCTCAAACTGTCATCCATGGGAGGCTGCAATGCTCGCTTTTGATAAATATATATACATACATATATATGTATGAAATAAATTTAAAAAAATATATAAGATTTAAATGAACATATAAGCATATTTAAATTTTAATTATAGATATTTATAAAAATTTCAACTCAGTGTTTTGTATATCCCATTTTAAATGCTGAACAAAACCGCTGATGGCTTGGGAAGCTACGTACCTATTATAGACTGTCTGAGTATTCACAATCATACAACTTATAGCGTCTTAGCAAGCATTAGCTTTATACACCAAAGATAGATATTGCAGCGAGAGACCAAACCTTCTGATTTGCAGCTATTGATGTTCTTCAAAAAAAAAAAAAGTTCAAAAAAATAAAAAACAAAAACAAAAGAAGAGTAAATAAAGTTCCAATGGATGCTATAAAGGAAATATTGCAGAATGCACTGCAAAACATGATTACTAATGAAGTGAATATATATTTACATTTCTTTAGACATTCCACAACTATTGGTTGAAAGTTAATTTATTGCAAGTTTAACTATTGCGAATTACTCCATTATGGTTCTTCGTGCATGGAGTTGGTGGCATTTTATCTATAATCCTAAAATACATGTTCATAACACGCAAGAAGTTTTTTACTCATAACAAAGTTCATGACGCAAATGTCTACCATACATAATCATAAATAAAAATAAAAAATATATATTTTTATTCTATGATTTATAATTTTATAAACTTTTAAATAAAAATATAAAAAAGAAAAATTTCCAAACATCTGGTTGGTAGGTAAACAATTTATGGTTTAAGCATGCATAATAAGGAAAAAAAAAAAAAACCAACGAAACTGGGTGATCCCAATAGCTACGGGATATAAATGCTTTTAGTGTCCCAGTTACTTAGTTTGTGGGGAATCTGGCAAATATTGAATTTATGGCATTGAAAAAAACAAAAAAATAGTGCATCGCGGCTCAAGATGATACGGGCGTGGCTGATGCATGTTAACATTCTGTCACTGTAAATTAAATGGTAGCATTTTCTTTTTTCACATAATTGTAAAATTAAATGATTTGTTAATTTTAATAAATAATTACAATTAAAAATTAAAATTATAACTATATATCTTACTATCATAATTATATAATATAAATTTATGTCTAAGATGTATCAAATTAAATAGGTTCATGCATCGGTGTTACCCTCTACAAAATGGTGACTAATTGGCAGACGAGCATACCGAAGTGTCTGGCTGTTCCAAATAAATATGTCACTAGGAAAAGTACCCTCTTTGAGACGAAAATATTTTGTATACAATTTTTGCAGCAGTTGTTAGAATTGGAGTCTAATATTGCGTGGTTTAAGGGGAAAAAAATGAAAAAACTTTCGCAGGGGTTTTCTGATGAAGTCATAAAAAATATGTGAGACATCTCCAACAACGGACATTTATCAGTAGGTAGCCACGACCTTTGATCCAAGTTCAGGCGTAGATTCGAATCCGTTTCCTCATTTTTCTCTACGCTTGAGCTTAAAAACTTCCAAATAGTAAAAAAAAAAAAGAATGAAATTTAGTAATCATGAAACTTTGAGGTACATGTCAAACCAAATACAGTTATTTATAAAACAAACATCAGCAATTGTCTCTTGTTTTTCCAAACACTTACTAATGCACATAACAAATGCTGAAAAATATTAAATTAATTTATTTACTTTTAGCTTTTTTCTGTTTCAAAGAAAATGAATCCAAATATCACCTTATAAATTATTAAATTTTTAGAATGCATGAAGAACATTTATATTTAAGCTTTTTGAAAGGCAACCATATTGGACACTAAGACAAATAACTCCAGAGATAGACTGATCTGATCTATGTTTCTTGATCACTTCGCTCGATGTTTCTCTCTCTCTATATATATATTTTGAATCCTTACTTTTTGTTCAAGAATTCTCAACTGAGCCTCATGGGAAAAATAAAAGGAATCATTGGTCTGTCTATATTACCCCGTGCTGTACCATGCTTTGACTTGCTCTAATTGCTCACACTTCTATTTTGTCTCCCTCACCCAAATCAGATTAAACTAGCCATTGAGATGAAACTATCCAAGAACAATGTGGTAAAATCAAAAGAACTTTTGGTAGATTTTGAAAATTGGAAGTACCAAATATGTGGATTCTAATATTGCCTGGTTTTAAGGGAATAAAAAAAAAAAAAAAAAAACTAGCCGTGTCTTTCTGGTTAAGTCATTAAAATATGAGAGATATGTCCGACAACTGATATTTATCAGGTTGCTTACGTGGCACTACCAAATACTGGTATCTATAAAACCTCTGCAATTGTCTCTCTTGTGTGTCAAAAGCTTGCTCCAAAAACGTTCCTACGAGGCATTGTTAAATGGCTTCATCATTCTATGATCGCTTATCCTACCTCCGCTGGTTTTCCCTGATACTAACGCTTTTTCCATTAAGCTTTACAACACCTGTCAGCACTACTCTCTGCGGCAATGATGAGAGACGCGCCCTGTTGCAGCTCAAGCAAAGCTTTTCCGTCACAAAGAACGCTTCCTCTGATCGCTCAGCATATCCAAAGGTTGCATCTTGGGACCATGTGCATCGTGATCGTGGAGAAAACGCTTCAACTTCAACTGATTGCTGCTCGTGGGATGGTGTGGAGTGTGATAGAGAGATGGGCCATGTCATAGGACTCGACCTCAGCAGCAGTTGTCTCCGAGGTTCCATAAACTCCAGCAGCACGCTTTTCAATCTGCTTCACCTTGAAAGGCTTCATCTAGGTGACAATGACTTCGTTTACTCTCAAATACCCTCTCAGCTTAGACTTCTCATCCGTCTAAGGCATCTCAATCTTTCCGGTTCCTTCTTCTCTGGCCAAATTCCACTAGAATTGGCAGAGTTGTCCAACTTGACTTCACTTGATCTGGGTTGGAATAATGATCGAACTACAGAAATTTATTTGCTGGAACTCCATCCTTCTGATCTCATATGTTTGGCTCGAAATTTAACGAGGCTTCAGAGTCTTGTTCTCAGTGGCGTAAACCTGTCATCTACTCTGCCCAACTTCTGGGCAAATTTATCTTCATTGACGTATGTGGATCTCTCGTTCTGCAACCTGTGGGGTCCAGTCCCAACCTCACTAGGCCACCCAACTCAGCTTACCTATTTAAACCTTGGAGGGAATAGTCTTTCAGGCCAGATTCCTTCTTCGTTTGGTGAGCTAAAAAAGCTTAAGTTTTTGTCTCTTTATCAAAACAATTTAACTGGTGAAATACCATCTTTTCTGAATCTAACACATCTTAGTGAACTGGATCTTTCTTATAATCAATTAATTGGTCAAATCCCATTGTGGCTTTCAAACCTCACCCAAGTAGCTCACTTAAACCTTGGCCATAACCGGTTCCACGATACAATACCAGAGTCTATTTTTACCAGTCTTGTGAATCTTGAATATCTTGATTTGCGGCATAATTACTTGATGGGCGCTGTGAATTTTGATATATTCCTCAACCTCCAACACTTGACGGTTCTCCGTGTGAATGATAACAGTCTTTCTTTGGTGAATACTGTTGGTAGCAGAAATGCAACCTCTCCAAAGTTTACCTACCTGGACTTGGGTAATTGTCAATTTCAGGAGTTCCCAGATTTCCTTTGGCATAAAGATAGATTGAACTTCTTGAGTCTTCGCACGAACAATATTCAAGGCCAGATACCAAAAAGGATAGGGGATGTACTAGGTAAAACCCTGATGTTTCTGGATCTTGCTGGTAACTATTTGACTGGCTTTGAGCAACCTTCTATGCTTTCCTCCTTCAGTAGCCTAATATATGTAAATTTAGAAGGTAACAAGATTCAAGGGCCACTGCCAATTCCACCACTTTCCACCACGTCGTACAGCGTTAGTCGTAACTTGTTAACAGGAGAAATTTTCCCTTGGCTTTGTGGTTTGTCCTCTCTTGTGTTCGTTGATTTGTCATCCAACAACTTGAGCGGCACGATTCCACGTAACTTCAGTGACTCTCTACTCGGATTAGATCTCTCAAACAACAGCTTCAGTGGCAGCATTCCTGAAACATTTTCAGGCGGATGTGCCTTGAGAATGATTGATCTAAGTTATAACAGATTAGAGGGTGGGCTACCAAGATCATTAGCTAATTGCACAATGCTAGAGAGTCTTGATCTCAGTGAAAATCAAATTAGTGATACCTTCCCCTTTTGGTTGGCAACACTTCGTCAGCTGCAGCTCCTGAATCTACGATCCAATCAATTGTTTGGTGCAATAGAAAGCAACAAAAAATATTCTGATTTTCCCTCATTGCGAATACTTGATCTATCGTGCAACAATTTTACGGGCATCTTACCAGTGGGATTCCTTCAGAAATTAAGTAGTATGAAATCTTTCTGCCCCAGCCAGTTGGAGTATATGGAATCGAGCCAATCTATGGACCAAATAGGGATTACGTATAGAGACGAACTGATATTGGCAAACAAGGGCAATTACCTGAAATATTCAGAAGTCCCAAATGTGATGATAGCCATTGACATGTCGAGCAATGGATTCCAGGGGCAAATTCCCCCTGTGATCGGGACGTTAAAGATGATCAACGTTCTCAACTTGTCAAACAATCATCTATCTGGTAGCATCCCACCAAACCTTGGGGAGTTGACGAAGCTCGAATCTTTGGACCTTTCCAACAACACGCTGTCAGGTGAGATTCCCGTGCAGCTGTTGCAGCTAACTTTTCTTGAATATCTCGATGTGTCAGATAACCAACTGGAGGGTCCTATACCACAAGGGAAGCAATTTGATACGTTTGAGAATGACTCTTACGCTGGGAACTCTGGACTGTGTGGGGGTCCTTTGACCAGAAAATGTGGGGATCTGGAGGCCACATCTCCTCAGCAACACTCGGAGTCTGGAAAAGAACATGATGGCAAACACTTCACAGTGGATGTTGGTCTAATGATGGTTTTGATAGGCTATGGAAGTGGTCTTGTGGTAGGATTGGTCATTGGGCACATTTTCACCACTCGGAAAGGCGGATGGTTCGTCAACAAGTTTGGAAGCAGGCAAAGGACGCAAAGGAGAAGGTAGGGAACTACAATGAGGGGACAAACAAATATATCATTTGGCGGGGCATTGTGCACTAAAATTTTGTGTGAAAATTGCTTGACAGACTAGCTAGCTTGGTGTAAGGGACGATGGTATTAGCCTTGCTATGTAATGCATCACACCTTCTAGTATAATAAAAAAGAACGGGCGAGTAGCAGGCTTAATTTTGGCAACTAGTAACAAGAAGTTTTGATTCTACCAATGGAAAAATAAGAATGGTACAAAGACTATTGAGTCTTATTTGAAGAGTAAATTTTTTATTAATACTTAATTACCAAATACTATAATAAAAAAATTAAAAAAACTTATTTATTGTCAACTTTAAATATAAGTTTTCATGCAAGTGCTCAATGAAAATAAATGTTTATTAATAGAAAATAATGTTAATTTGAGTCTTCAAATGACATCGTGTGGTGGTGGAGGCACAGAGTCAAAAATGTTAATTTGAAGATGTATAATTAAAGTCTAAATATTTGAATTTAAAAATAAAAAACGAAAAGTGCAATATAATATATTATGAATTTATAAATTAGATAAGCCTCATATTACACGGATTAGGAGAAAAAAAATTATACTGTAATATTTTTAAGTTGTACTACAAATTAAGCAATTTTTTTTAATCTAACTATGAAAAAGATACGTGTTATTGGATTCAAAAAGACTTATCTTTATATGTCCTAATAATAAATAAATTCTAACTAATATACCATAAATTATTTCAAGTGGTGCAAAATTTTTTATCCAAATATACAAACTACTCAAATTCCCACCGCTGGTAACATTAAGTTGCCACTAAAGTCCAACGTTCAATTATCAACACAACTTAGATATCTGCGGAAGGCTTTTATGTTTTTGTCTTTGTTATCACTATTTTTAGGAATGAGAAAGCTCGAACGGAGGAAAGATGAACGAGCTTAGGTTGGGCTTTGTATTTGATTTGAGAAGGGAAAGGGTAGTGGCAGTCAAGAAATTAAAGCCTTTTGTCGAAACTTAAGGCTTGTTTAGATTTGAAGAAGAGGGCGAAAGCAAGTTACGAGAAAAAAGGTTGTGAAAAAGGATTTGGTTTCAACTCAAGATGAATAAAAGCTCAAAGACCAAAAAGCAGTTATGTATACTATTATTTTTAAATGTCTTCTGATAAAAAAATTTAAAAAAAAAAAATTAATGAGTTTTAAACTCATATCACAAGCACTAATTATTAAATTAAATATACTTATTTATAATTATTATATAAAAAATCTATTTTTATTTTTTTTTTATTTTTTTATTTTATTAAATTAAAATTTTGTAAAATTTGTTAACTAAAAAAATATAATTTTATATAATTAAATTTATAATATTTATTTATTAAATTATTTAAATTTAATTTTTATATAATAATTATAAAAATATTTAATAAATATACAAAATTTTTAAATTCATTCATATATTATTAAAAAATTTATTATTTTAAAATTTTAAAATTAAATGAAATATATAAAAAAAATTTTAATTATTATTTTTATTATTAAACTATATAATTTGAGATGATGAAATTATATTAATATATAAATATGTTAATGAAATAAAAATAAATATAATTAATTTAATTATATAAAAATATATTTTTAAATAATAAATTTTATAATATTTTTATATAATAAAATAATAAAATTATTAAATTATTTTAAATTAAATAATTTAATTATAATAAATTAAAATTTAATAATAAAAATAAAAATAATTAATGAGTTAGGTAATAAATTATGTAATTAATATATAAAAATATATGGACATGATGGACTTCACGCGTGAATTTCCTCACGTGAGAGAAAACACATCCCACGTCCTTGGCAAGTTCGTTCAAGATCCTTCGAGTGCAATGGTAGTCACTGGTCTAGACATGATGCGTGCCATGTTTTCTGTCTGAATGCTCCATCAAACTCCCAGCAAATCGAAGCAGAAGAAGAAGGAGTTGATGGTACATTAGATATCCCACAAGCAATGTTTTGAAGTTGCTTCCCATCGATTCCTCTCATTTGAGACAGGTAACAGTAAAATCCCCCATTGACTATGCTTTTGCTTCTCTTTTTTGTTTTTTTCATTTTTTTAAAGAACTCTTGCTCCGGTATGCTTAAGAATTAGAGTTGCCCGTGACGAACAAATCCTGTCCATTTTATCTATCATGAGAATTGTTGCGTCAACCTCGAAGTTTTGGCGATACCCTTTTTTCTAATCATGTTTATTGGCGAGCAAGAACCTACATAATGATTTACGATGACTGGTGATGGTTATGGAGTATTTTAGCTGTTTTTTTTTTTTTTTTCCTTAAATGAAAAACAATCACCAGATTTGATGTTTTGGTAGTTTCCAAGGGAAGTAGTTCTCCAAGTTGAAGCCCAAGTTCTCAAAGCAATTTTGTGGGAGAATCTGGAACAAGACTGTTGTTGTCTACTCTCCCTGTGGTTTGCTGAAACTGAGTAGCTTGTTTTCAACTTTATTAAGCTTTTTGACAGAGCTTTTTTGTTTTTTTCAACATTCTTATTCATTAATTCTTTGCCTCTGTGGAAAAGTTGAACTTCTAATTACAGAAGCAAGTTTACCAATGTTTCAATCTTCCATGCAAATTTTGACATCAAAATGACGAAGACTTTGCAGAAGAGCAGAAAAGGACATATTCAGTAGTTTTCCAGATGAATTTCTTTGTTACCTTATCTCATTTTTACTGATAAAGCATGCTATGTTTGCCAGATGAATTTCTTTGTTAGCTTATCTCATTTTTACTGATAAAGCATGCTGTGAGAATGAGCGTCTTGTCCAAAAGATGAGGATGTCTCTGGACTTTGGCATTTTCAAAGGTTGATTTTGATGATTTAGCGGTAGACGATGTGGAGTGGTTCACTGATTTTGTGGACAGAGCTTCGATTCAAAATGTTATTCCATGCTTTAAAAAGCTCCTCCTAAAATTGAATCTATGGTGTGACCCTTGTCATGTGTCTAAATGGATTTTTGCGGTCATAATGCATAATATTGAAGATTTTGATATTTGCATTGCAGCAGTGGCTACAATTGTGTTACATTGTTGCCTTTTTAATTGCCAGAAAATGGTGTGTTTGAAGCTTGGTGGTGAAATTATTCTTAATGTTTCAGAAGTCATGTGCTTTCCAAGTCTCAAGGTCTTACATCTTAAATCTCTCAAATTGGATGATGCTGATGTAAGGAAGCTCTTATCTGGCTCTCCAATGCTTGAAGAATTACTAATTGATAGGCATAGATTTGACTATTTGCAAGTACTATATACACACTATGTCACTCAAAAGTTTGATAATTTGTGGGCAGGATCTTCTTAGACAAATGAGCTGCCATGAGGTTGGTCTTGATACCCCAAAACTTGAATCACTTGAACTCACCAACCAAAAGCCTTTTGCTAGTGGAGCAAAGTTTCGCTCTCTAATCTAGGCAACTATCAAAGTTGACTAATTATTCTCAATCCTTAAAAGAGATCATTTTGGGGATCAAGTTGTTAAGCTTTTGAGGAAGATTTGTCAGGTTAAGTTATTGCGCTTGTGCAAGTAGATAGTGTCAGTAAGTTTTTTCTTCATTTCTCATGATTTTTATATTTTCCATTTCATATTGCAATCCTGTTCATTGTCTTTGTTGTTTTCTTTTACCCTCAGGCTCTCTCTTGTGCACATGACGGCTATTTGACCCATTTGGAGTTTGACATTGAGGGACTCAGAGGGTAGCCTCTTCCTAAAATACTCAATTTCTTGCCTAATGTGGAAGTTATGATTTTGAACAAGGTTAGTTTTAAGAAGGCAATATCATCAGCTATTTATTTGTTTAGTTAAACGGATGTAACAGGAAGTACTTCCATTACTATGCTCTTTGCAATTTTAATTTATGAAGCTAAGCTTTAATCTCTATTGTCATCAGGTAGAGCAACGTGCCACAGACAATGCTCCATTTTGTAGGAGTTGCTGCTGGTTTCCCCCATAATTTGTTCCCCTCTGTTTTTTGCATGCCTTGAATCGATGGAATTCAAGGGTTTTGAAGGATGCATATGGGAGTTGAAAATGGTAGAATATATCTGGAAATATGCAATGGTCTTAAAGAAGATGAAAATCTCCTTTTGCACTGCTTCTTTGAAGGAAGAATCAGACACTGTTCACAAGGTATTAATGTTTCGAAGAGTCTCAAACATCTGTGAAGCTGAATTTACCCAAAATATTTCCCAGGGAAGTTCAGCTTGATACTTGATCTACAAAAAATGCTTACTTCTGAGATCTACATGTTAGATGAGAAATGTACTGTAGTTTTCTGGCCTTTTTTTCCTGTCAAACACAATATAACTGTAGTTTCCTACTTGCCCTTGCATATCTGTCAAACGCCCTCCAGCTTCCTCTGTGTCCCAATATCTGCAACAGCTTGTCTAGAGACAGGGTCATTGGTTCTTGCAATGGTGTGTTCTGTCTTGCACATCAAATCCGAGGTACCTCAGTTTTCTACTTTCTTTGGAACCCCTTGTTTGGAAAATCTGTGTTTTTACCACAACCCAAAGTCTTTCTCAGCCAAGCCTGGGTTATTCTGCAATGAGTGCTTGGCTTTCGGGTTTGATTCTCACACCAATGATTATAAAGTACTGGGAATTGTGCAATTTTGCAATAGAGAATTATTTAAGCAAGTCTTCTGTGGCATTGAGATTTACTCGCTCAGTGCTGGGTCTTGGAGGAATATCTCTAATATTGCCTCCTCCTCCCTTGAAATTATTTGGCCTGATAGTCCAGTTGTTTTCTTTAATGGGTTTCTTCATTATGTTGCTTTTCAGCTATTGAATAATAATAGCAATCATAGTTCTGCTGGGTTTTGCAATCATGTTTTGGCATTTGATGTGGGATATGAGATCTTTTGCAAGTCAGTTTGCCAGTCTTTAGCAGGTGTTCACCCATCTGGGATATCTATATGTGTGTATAAGGAATCTATTACTGTTGTGGATCATAATGTGTCTGCTTCACAGTTTTGTGCATGGGTGATGGGTGAATATGGGATTGGGGAGTCATGGACTAGGTTATTGGTTGTGAATCTGAAGGAACATCCTGAGAATACAAGATATGCAGAGTTGCAAGCATTTAGTACGAGTGGGCAGCTAGTATTGCACACTATTGGCTATCCAAAGGAAAATTCTGCAGGATGCCTACACTCATATGACCCTGAGACTAAAATCTTCGGAGTGATGCATTTCTGGTGGAAAGATTATGATGTATTTCTCTGCTCTTATGTGGAGCTTAGTTTTGCTCAATGCAGGAGCCAGTGCTCAAGTTGAGAACCACGCAATTGATGCAGTCCTTCAATAAGAAACAAGCAAAAAAAGAGCAAGGGCAGGCAAGTGGATTTAGGAAAAATTTACACGAGTTTGTGGACATATCTGTCGCTCTGTGTGAAGGCAAGGACTGGCAATTGAATTCAGGAATAATTTACACAAGTTTGTAGATATATTTTTCTGCACAGATTTTATGCCATGATGGCTCCAGTTTCAGATATTTAGTTTATGGGCAGAGCCTCTCTGCAGTTCACCGAACTTATTCTTCTGCATTGTGCTTATGCATTAATTTTCATTCTTGATAGTACAACTGCTTAGCATTGAATGAAGCCAGGATGTTGTTCGTTAAGGTAGATGGGCTGGGGCATAACATAAACGTTGGAAATTGGTTATGTGCTCCCATTCCACTGCATATATTTCTTGCATAATTTTTTGCTTTGTTTTAATTTGGTTATTTTGAAGCTGGAGAGGAGCCTTTTTTTTCCTAGATATTAGTGATTGTTTGCTCATATTATCACATGAGATGGCTCATCATATGACATTATACTATGTCAGTTAAAAACCAATCATTTTCATGAATTTGTCATTGAAAATACTGTTCTGTAACAAATGATTCACATGGTTGTTAAATACAAGCTTCGTGGAATAGGAGGTCACTATTGATCAACCATACATGATAGATGCTTGTTTGTTACAAACTGATGCCACAACTTTAAATTTGAAATCCATTATTATATTAAAGAGTTTCATGGAAGGATGCAGCTGATAGATGTTTATTTGGCAGCAAACATATGCTTAGAAGATATATAACCCAATTGATTGATGTTGTTAATATAACCACATTCACAGCTAGTACTGCTTTTTGAACCTAATCGTATGCTTAATATATTTGTTTGGAGAAGTAACATAGGCAGCTTTGATTCAAGCAGGGGGTTTGTGGGGGCAGAAAGAGGCTTTTAAATGTGAGGGAGCCCTAAGGATGGAATTGTTTTTATTTTTTGGATAATTGAAATAAGGATGAACAATGTTTAGTGCTATGATCAACTGTTAGCCTGTTGTTTTAAGCACTACAAAACTGCCTAAATGTTGAGGGAATCAGAGAATATAAAATGTCAGGACTATTTCCCTCAAGAAGGAAGCATGGAAGCACTCTGCAGACAACTCATCAAATCCATCCTGGGATTCATCTGACTTGCTACTTCATCAAAAGCCCCACTTTCATTCCACTCACCTCAGCACATGCCTTCTTTCAAGCAACAGCACATTCCACTCACCTAGGGTTTAGAACCTAGGGTTTTGTGATTAGGAATTTGAAAGTAGGAATTAAGATTTGGGGATTTGAAATAAGAAAAAGGGATAGGATTGATCCTTTTGAGGGGATCAGCCTCCAATGATTGTTTTGAGAAGATTGGTTTCCAATAAACTAAACATTCTGATAATATTATTAGTTAGTTAAATCCAAAAGTTGTAGGGTATTACAATTATATAAATTTGACATACTATTATTATAAATATAATCTCGCCTACTAATTCGGAAATAATAAAAGATAATTATTAAATAATAAAGGAAATTATAACATACACAAATCATGGGGATTGCATCATTCCTCTGCCCTTCAAAAATAGCCTTGTCCTTAAGGTTGACTAACAATAAAGTTTGGGAATCGCTCTGCAAAAGAATGACAAAGTTCACATGTAGCATCCTCAACAGGGAGGTTAGTCCATTGAACCAGGATTTGGATAACAACTTGATTTCTATGTTTGACAATACATCGGTCTAGGATGGCTTACAACTAAAGGTTAACCTCTCCAGTGCAAGTAATGTCAGGCAGTTGGCTTTGTATCACCACACCATCTCCTACCTTCTTTTTCAAGCAAGAGACATGGAAGACAGGATGTATTTTTGATCCTGCTGGTAAGTTAAGATGGTAGGTAATAAGACCAATGCGCTCCAAAATTTGATATGGCCCAAAGAAACGAGAAGATAATTTCATTGAGAAGCGGACGTTGACGGATAACTGCTGGTATGGTTGGAGTCTAAGATAGACCCAATCTCCCACTAAAAACTCTTGCTCAGCACAATACATATCCACGTATTGCTTCATATGGGCTTAGACTACAATAAGGTTGTCTTTCAGGAGTTAGAGCAACTTATCTCTGTCTTGTAAGTCCTTATTGACTTGATCCACGTGAGATGATCCAACTGTATACCTTGTAAGAGTAGGTGGAATTCGCTCATAAACTACTTGAAATAAGGACATCTTTGTAGAGGAATGATAAGTGGTATTATACCACCGTTTGGCCTAAGGAAGTCATTTTACCCAATCCTTTGGCTTTTCACTTGCAAAGCAACAAAAGTAGTTTTCCAAGCACCGGTTGACTACCTCAGTTTGTCCATCTATTTGCGGGTGATCAGCAGTGCTCATATTCAGCTGTGTCCCTGGTGAAGACCTTATCTCGGTCACTAACAATCAATTTAAGAATACCGTGGAGCCTTACAATATTGTCAACAAAAACTTAAACAATACTAGCAGCAGTATAAGGATGACTAATTGCACAAAAATGAACATACTTAGTCAAACGATCCACAACAACAAAAGTAGTGTATTTACCTTGGGATAGTGGGAGTCCCTTAATAAAATCCATTGAGATGTCTATCCAAGCTTCTTTTGGGATAGGTAAAGGTTTAAGAAGTCCTGGAGATGCCACAAATTCACTCTTATGACATTGGCATACATCACATTCAACTATAAACCTTCTAATTTCCTTCTTCATACCTTTCCAATAAAACTCCTTACCAATACGCTTGTAGGTACGAAGAAATCCTGAGTGGCCGGCAGTTAGGGATGCATGATATTCTTGCATGATTGTGTCCTTATAGTGAGAATGAGGAACAAGTACCAATCTCCCTTTATAGCGTAAATCTTTAAAATCTTAAGTGTAATGAACAACAGAATTAAGGTCTATCTGTAGCTTTTCAATGATCTCTCAAGTTTCATGATCATCCCACCACTCCCTTTTAATTTGCACAATTGTAGTGCATGTATGGGTAAAGAGTGTCACCAATTCAGCCTGCTTTGGAATACACGATAACACGTTGGCTACCAAATTCTCATTCCCCTTTTTATAAATGATCTTGTAATCATAGTCTAACAATTTAGAAATTCATTTTTGTTGTTCCATAGAAGAGATCCGCTGCTCTAACAAATATTTCAGACTTTTATGATCAATCCGATTTTGAAAATGCCTCCCAATGAGATACGAACGTCATTTTGAGATTGCATGAATAATAGCTAACATCTCCTTATCATAGACATACATGCTGAGATGTTTTGGTGATAATACCTTATTGGTAAAGGCAATAGGCCAACCTTCTTGCATCAATACTGCACCAATTCCAATTCTAGAAACATCAAATTCAATAATAAATACCTTACTAAAATTTGGTAAGGCAAGAACTGGGGTGGTGGTCATGACTCACTTAAGTTGATCAAATGCCTCCTCTGTCTTGTCATTTTAGTTAAATGAATCTTTCTTCAAGAGAGTCGTTAATTCAGTGTTGACCTTTCCATAGTCACGAACAAACTTGCGATAATAACCAGTCAATTCCAAGAAGCCTCGTAGTGCCTTGATCATCTTTGGAATTGGCCAATCCAACATCACTTGAATTTTGGAAGGGTCAACAGCCACACCTTCTTTGGAGACAACATGGCCAAAATACTCAACTGTTTGGCTAGCAAAACTACATTTTGACTTCTTAACAAATAAAAAGTTCTTACGCAAGGTAGTGAACACAGTCCACAAATGTGACAAATGTGCTTTAAGGGAAAAACTATACACCAAAATATCATCAAAAAATTTCAAGACAAACTTACATAAATATGACCAAAAGATATCATTCATTAAAATTTGAAATGTTGAAGGCACATTGGCAAGCTCAAAGGGCATAACTAGGAACTCGTAATGGCCATCATGTGTCCCAAAAGCTGTTTTCTAAATATCCTCTTCATATACCTGAATTTGGTGATATCCTAACCTTAAATTGAGTTTAGTGAATAGTTAAGCACCTCTCAATTTGTTTAATAGCTCATCAATCACAGGAATAGGATATTTATCCTTTATAGTGATGTGGTTGAGTGCTCGATAGTCCACACACATCCTCTAAGAACCGTCCTTCTTTTTTACTAAAAGGATAGGAGATGAGTGTGGGCTAACACTTGGTTTGATGATGCTAGCTTCAAACATTTCCTTAACAATTTTCTCAATTTCCCTTTTTTAGAAATGTGGATAGTGGTAGGGTTAGACATGTGTATTCCTGGATAATAATGAAATACAATAGTTATGTGTCCTTTATAAGGGTAGACTTGCGGGCTCAGCGAACAAATCAAAGAATTCAGTCAATAGTGTTGTAACCTCCTTCCCTTGTATAGAATGTGACTTGGCCACCTCTGCATCTGACAACTGCACTAGGAACCTTTGTCCTACTTTTTGTAGGACCTTCTCCATTCAATGACTACTAACAATGGTAATTTTATCCTTGTATCTTCCTTGTAATTCCATTAGATGTCCATTCAATAGAGACTTCATTTTTAACCTAGAAAAATTCCAAATGATATCTCTCAAGGTCCGTAACCAATTAATGTCAAGGAAAATTTCATAATCTTTTAAGGGCAGTAAGAAGAGATCAACATAAATGATCTGGCCCTGTAACAAGAGTTTTATCTTTGTGCGCTTCCCTTGACATGTTAAATTTCTCCTGTTTGCAACCTTTACAACAAACTTGTCACAATCCTCAATTGAAAAAGCTAGCCTTTTGGCAATCTTCTCATCCATAAAGTTATTGGTACTACCTAAGTCAACTAGCAACATTACTAGTCATCCCTTAAGGAATACATCAATCTTGATAGTTTGTGGCTTCGAATACCCAGCTAAAGCATGCACTGTGGGCTCATCTACGTATCCAACAAAGGTGTCATCACCATCTGGGCCTGTGTGGTCATCACTTATTTCTTCAGTCTCCTCAACTAGCTCAATCATTAAAAGCTTCCCTTGCTTACATCGGTGTTCCTTATGCCACTTCTCGTCATAGTGCCAACACAACCCTTTTGCCATCTGCTCGTTTAATTGCTCTTAAGTCAAGCGTTTAGTGTTAGAAGGATGAATAAAAAAGGGTGAGTTAATGTTACCCTCAATAGGTTTGTTGGTCACTTTAGCAGTTGGTCGACAATTTTCAGTACCTAGCTTCTCCTTCTGTAGGAGAGCAAAGGGGATAGCTACTACCATTGTTCGTGGTTGGCGAGCTTTGACTTCCCATCGGATGTCAGAAGTAAGCCCTTCAATGAATGTTCCCACTAATTGTCTTTCGGACCAATCTTTAACTCGATTGGCAAGTTGCTTGAATTGACTCTAATATTTGAGAATGGTGGATGTCTAACGAACTTTTGTGAACTCTCCGTCAAAATTGTGATATTCCGAGGGCCCAAAGCGCACAAGAAGGCCTTTAGTGAATTCAGCCCACGTTGGAACTCCACCACATGTTTCAACCCAATCATACCATTGGATTGCATCACCTTCTAATTGAATAGAAGTAATTTCAACTTTAGAGAGTTCTGGCGTACGATGGAAGCGAAAATATTTTTTAGCCCAAGAAATCCAACCTGCAGGATCACTTTAGTCCTAGCAAGGAAATTCTACCCTTGTGTGTGGTTGGGTATAGTCACGATTGGTGCCTCCACAGCACTCCATAGGTTCTTTTTGTTTGTTAGCAGATCTGGAAGTGTTGTCTCCTGACTCCCTCTGTGTGATAGAAAGTACCATATATTCAAGCCTCTTGAAAGACTCTTGCATAAGAGATAATGATTTTTCAACTTAAGATATTCTAGCTTCAGGAAGAGTTGTGTGAAGACATATTGTAAGATCGCAAATTGGTGATACCCAAATTTTTCTTTTGTTATTGGGTAAGGGGCATAAACAATATTCTTTTTTTTTTTTTTAATAAAGAAAGGAGTAGAAGTCAAATTCTTAAGAACGCCGCTCTGATACTAAATATTGAGAATCTAGAGTTTTGTAATTAGAGATTTGGAAGTGGGGATTGAGATTTAGGGATTTGAAATAAGAAAAAGGGATAGGATTGATATTTTTAATGGAATCAGCCTCCAATTATCGCTTTAAGGGGATCAGCCTCCAATAACCTAAACATTCTGATAATATTATTAGTTAGTTGAATCTAAAAGTTGTAAGATATTACAATTATATAAATTTAACATACTAATAAAGTAGAATTATAGCATGCACAGGAATGGCATCAATGCACAAATCAGGGGGATTGCTTCAAAATTTAAATGTCTCGTGTTAGTTTACCCCTCTCTTGCAATGACACTTCTAAAACCCATTTGATTTATCCACTCTCCTTTTTGTTCCTCCAAACATTTGGGTGCTATTTATATACTGATTATCATTTTTTTTCTATTAATATAGAATTGAATATAAATAACTAAATACTATGGATATTGAAAAAAATTGGGTCCATCTGATTATGTTTTGCAACCGAAGGTTTTACTCAATTAGTTGATTTGATCGTGAACCAGTGAAGAGTTTGTACCATGAATTAAGTTAATGATTTCAAAATTTTGGCTCCAAATTGTATCCAAGTGCCTTTCAATTTGATTTTGCGCTGCCATGGGCCTCAACCCGGAGATTCTAGTGAAGTAGTAAATTCTGGATGTAGGGCCCTGATATATCTTGACGTGGAATTGGTAGGGAATTTCCATTTTCCAGAGCTCAACTGCTCAAGGAAATGAACCTAAAGCCTCAACCTGAGGCGAGGCTTCTTTGAAGGTATCTTCTATACTGTGTCCCAGTCCAGAGAAGGGTAAGACTTTTAGCTGGGTGGCTGAAAAGGACCCCTGTTGGCAGTTTCAGGGCGAAATTTCAGCAGGGTTGACGAATATTACCATTTCCTATTTGATTGCATCAAGACCAAACCACCAGAGAGAGGACAACCATTTCCTATGTGAATCAGCCTATTAGACGGCCAACATATAAGACAAGAAATAGAGGCCAAACGGAAAATGATGACAAGAAGCAATGGTTTAGTTTATGGAGAGTTTTGCTTGGTCTCTCCGTCCATTGAAATCCAGAATACAACACAAGGAAAAAGTGAAAAACTAGGAGGAGATGACTGGTTTATTCAGTTGCTTGTTCATTAAGTTTCACTTGCAACTATTTCGATCCTTGTGTGTTTCTTACAAATGTTTTAAGTCGTCTGCACCTATACCTCACCCAAAAATTCTCAAGGAAAAATTAAAAGATGTCTGATTATGGAGAGGAGCACTAACTGCTGCATTTTGACAGCCAGGAATTCAGTGAATACATTAAGCTGCGTCTACCTTATCAGCGGCTTGACCAGTACTTCAGCGTGGTTGGTTCTTACAATGGGTTAGTTTGTCCCCTGGAACATCCAGATAAATTCATTTTGTGGAACCCCATAATTGCAAAATCTCTAACCCTTCACTCTCCCAAGTTCAAACTAAAAGACCCGTCAACCATCCGTTCTATTGACTATTGAAGGGCTTGGATTTGATTCTCGCATCAATGACTACACGCGATTGAGGCTTTCGCTGCTTGGAAACAAGGTTGAGTATAGAGGGTACAAGCGAAAATGCATTGAGGCAGAGCTTTACTCGCTCGACACAGGCTCTTGGAAGACTATCCCTTTTCCACCGGAGCTGGACATTCAAATTTCTTCTCTTGCTCACGTCAACGGGTCCCTATATGGTATTGCCTTTAGAAAAGCAGTAGCCAATTTTGGGGTCTGCAATGTTTTTTTGGAATTTAACTTGGTTGATGAGGTCTTTCGCAAGACTGCATTACCGCAAGGTCTAGCAACTTCAGTGACAGGGGACTTGAGCTTGATGGAGCATGGGAAACAAGCCACTGTTGTTCTTAAGCAAGATTTACTCGAACATCAGTACCAAGTATGGATGCTCAGCGAACACGACATTGTAGGGCAATCCTGGACTAAGATGCCGGTTATCCAAGCAAACAGAGTTACAAGGGTATTAGCATTAAGAAAGAATGGGGAGCCTGTGGTGGAAAATTTTGAAGGACAAGTAGTTTCATATGACCCGGAGAGCGACGAACACAGGACACTTGCTTGGGGAATTATAGGTTACTCATTTGTCACTCCCTTCGTTGAGAGCCTAACATTACTGAACAGAGACAAGAATTGAAATTATCACAATCATGCAAAAGTTTCAGTCCCTGTCCCTCAATCATAAGTAATTACACTTGCAATGAGAAAGCATTCCGTATGAATATTATGGAAGTGTTGGCATTTTTCCTTTTTACCTACTAGATGTCTCCATTCATGAAAGGGCATTGCAATTTCTTTGTGTTTTACTGTATCGTTGTCTACTTGAGGACAACAAGTTTCATAGTCATGTCCTTGTATTATACCACCAAAGTTCAGTATTAAAAAACAATTTACAATACTCAATGTCATTACCGTAAGTATATTAAGAAATGAGACGCATTTGCCTACAAGGAAAATTTCTTGTTATAGATCCAGAGCTTCGACTGTTTTATAAACATGGCTTTCTTTTTTTTTTTTTTGTTTTTTTTAACCATTTTGCTATTTAAATATCCTTTGGCCTCGTATGTACCATTACCTTTGAAGGATATGCGGTCTGACATTACACAAACCTTGCATATTTTTTATGACACCTCAAATGTGCAATGGTAACAATATTGATACTTCATGATCTGTCATGAGATAAAGACAATATTTTCTATCTAATGAAGCGATTAGCACTTGTCCGAAAACATCATCCGATTTTCTTTTAACAGGACACGTAGGTGTAGCTAAACGGGAAGGGAGGTCTCTTTGTAATTTATTTGTTTGGTGGGCAAGCCTTAAGTCTCTACCGCTATTTCTTGCAGTATACAGTCCAACATGTTAGAGAACTTCGACTTTTGAGGGTTTTCAGAAGGATGAATAAAATGTATTGAAGGAAAAAGGTGACCTGCATGCCGACTGTAAGCTATAGTCGCCTCCGTCGAGCAAAACTAAAATTTGCAGGGAATAGGGTTTGAAATTAACCCGACCCCACAGCTCTCCCATCAAAAATAAAACTTTGCATTTCACTCGTTGATCCTGTGTAAAAAATAGTCAGTTGCTGTAAAAAGATACGAGACTCTAACGAGCTTAGTGATTGTGGTGCTTGGAGATCCTCGGCGGCATTGCCAGCTACTGCTAAAACTAGTTGGTACAAAATTAACACGGCGGAATCTTTTGGAAATCCAATTCTAAGGGCCCCAGGCTAAAGGGTCTGTTAGCTTCAAATCTTTGGTCTAATCGAATTTACAGTCAGGATCTACCCAATTAGACCTCATTACAATGGGAAGGTTCAATAGAGAGAGAGTGTGTGTGTGTGGTGTGTGTTAAACCCTACATGACTCGCTTTTATTTTGATAAGATGAGTCAAGTTTTATTAAATAAATAAATAAGATTTACAGTTCAAAATCCAGTTAAAGCACAAATATTAACGAGTAGTTGTCGTTGATTGACTCTAATTAGGTCTCAAATTCAATTTCAAAATTTTAAAAAATTTAATTTTAAAGATATTTTTAATACTAATAAAGTGATTTATATTATTATATCTGTAGTGTCAGTCTCCTAATTAAGCAGAGAGTGAGACTATCAATCCTTTTTGCAGTCGGTTTCTTGAATAGATTCCAAGACAACAACTAATATGTCTGGACTGGTCCAATCAGAATAGAAATAGAGAGAAAAGCATGGACAGCCCATCTAATTAATTTCCAGAGACTTTTGTATTTCCAATTATTAATCTTTAATTTCTTTCAATTATTGGAAACTATTTTTTTTTTTTTTTCTGTTTTGTGGTAAGCCCAGGTGAAATTGCTTGACAAGCCTCCGACCGAATATAAATTTTGTTATATTAAGTTTTTCTAGTGGCCATTTTGAAGGTTTTTGATTTGCTGTCACAATTGCTGTTGTGAGAAGTGTAAGGTAGTAGAATTTTGGCTGGCTACTGAGATTTATCAAGCAATTATGCATAAAACATTTTGTGGTGTAAAAGAGAAAAAAGCTGTCCCGAATGAAAAATAACTCTCACCTTGTCAAAGAAACAGAGCCCAAAACGAAAAGCAATTGAAGTCTAAGTGGGGAGCACATATATGTCATTATTATTATTTTAAGATAAAATTTTAAATTACATAACTCATACTTAAAATTTTAACACACTTGTTAAGTTTATTAATTAACAAAAAAGTTTTTTTTTTTGATTATAGTATTAATTAGCAGAGGTTTTGCACGGTTTATATTATTATATATAATGATGTATTATCTCCTAATTAAGCAGTAAGTAACTCTAACAGGATTTATTAAAATTTCTATTTGGACCCTAACTCAATCTATCTTGGCACCCATAACAGGTTTTTAATCACATCTGGAACCCAAAAAGTGTTGCAAATACACATGTTACTTCCTCCATGTATAATCCAAAAAATCTGATAATGTTTTGCCATATGGACCGAGCCATCTTCCAAGCACATAAGAAATAAAATATTATATTGCAAGCTTGAGATTTGCGAGAAATGCAAAGAAAGAGATAATAATTAATAGCGAGTCGCTTTTTAGTGGGTCATTTGAATAAAAAAAAAAAGTATAAAAAAATAATAAATATAAAGTATTAAAAAATTAATTCTTATATTTAATATTTTTTTAATATAATTTATTTATAATTTTATATTACATAAATTTATTTTATATTTTTTATTTTAAATAAATTTTATTTATTATATAATATAAAATTACGGAATCAATTAAAATAAAAAAATCAAAATCAAAATCAAAATCAAAACTCTAATATATATATATATATATATTTGACAGAGGTGGAACAGGCCCAAAACATGTTCCGAAAAAAAAAAAAAAAAAAAAGAAAAAGCTCCATGTCTTGGATTGTTTCATGACATCAAGCTACATTCTTTGGTTTATCAAAAGCAAGGGATTCCACATAGTCGCCAAGAAAATAAGGACAGTCCACAGTAACCCAAAAACGAAATAGCCTACCAATATTCCAGTCTAGTGAAAGCAAGTGTCCGGGGATTTCCTCCACTATGATCTCCTTTGTATTGTAAAATCCCAACACTCTTCTCAATCTGCCGTCATTATTGATTTGACGTGCGATACTAACCTTGGTCCATGACCCCGCCACACCGTACTCTTTCATCAACCATATTTCATGGTGTGCATAAGCATATACGTCCCGAAACAAAGCAATTGAAGAATCTCCGTATGCAGTCAAGATCAGTAATTCGACGTGCTCGGGCAGCGAGATCTCGAAGAAGGAATTATTCCCAACGTCAAAACCCAGAATGTACTCGGGAAAATAATTGCCACCCACGGTCAACCAGTGTATTTTCCCATTTGCGAAAACTGAATTACAAATCCAGTGGACCTTATGTCTGCTTTCAATAGCATAGAGAGTTTTCCAAGAACCAGCGTTAAGCGAAAAGACATGGACTTTCAGGCCTTGACGGACCCGCACGACTCTTACTAGTTTGTAATCAGCCGTAGAGGAGGAGGAGGAGGAGGACTCGTAGCCCAAGCCATGAAATTCCCCATAGTTCTCATTCTCTGTAGTGTTCTTTAAGTCCGGGAGGATTAAACGTTTTCCGATTGAAGGGTTCCAAAGGATGAATATCGGAGACGATCTATCTGATCCATAAAAAGCAATGCTGACTAAACCCTTGCAGGAACTGATGATGTATGATGCTATGTGCGCCTGCTGGGATGCAGGCAGAGTCAGCTTCGAATACAGCTTTAAATCCTGGTCCTTTTTAATGGGAAAAAAGTAGAGCTCTTGGCGGCGTCTTTGGAATACTGCTCGATATTCGCTGGAGGGGATTGATCGCCGCATGTGGGCAGAGATTAGAGTGGGGCTTTTGATCAAAGAATACAAGGACTTGCATACACCCATGCATCGCAGGATGGATCTAAGGGGAAGCCTTGAGAGAATTTCTACTGCTATTTCTTGCGGTATGCAGTCCAACATATTTGCTATCGCTGACGTCTAGAAGTAGAGTTTTTCGAAATCTTTATATTTTGTATGTAACATATATAAACCTGTGATCTGCCGACTATGAACTATAGGCTTACGCTCAAGCCAAGCTACTATAATAATCCTATTCTATTAGCGACGTTTAAATTTGTTTTAGGATTAGAGTTCTATTGTTGGTTGGATTGTATATTATATTACTACTAGCCTTTAACCTTATATCATAAAAAGGAGTTCTACTACAACGGGGACTCGAAGACACAAAATAAAAAACTAATAAAAGGATCTAAGCTTTTTGGATCAGTTCATATAATTATATCTATGTTGGTCTCCTAATTAAGCAGAGAGTGACTCAATCTTGAAAAATAACCCGCATCCCACTAAATTTTCAAATTAAGAATAAAAAAGAATTTTTATTAAATAAAAGACTATGATATATTAAAACAAAAAAACTAAAAACTCAATTTTTTGAACTTTTTTTTCCATCTATATGCATATATTATTTATGATTTTTTTTCTTTTTAACTCATACACTAAACCATTTATCTTTCTATCAAACATTCGAAATAAAATATATATTAATAAAATTGTTCTTTGTTTTGAACTTATCATCTAATTACAATATATATATATATATATATATTATTTCTCTAATATACATGTTTAATGTATAATTTAGTCAAAAAAAAAAAAAAAGTAAAAACTATAAATATCAAATAAAATTTTGTGTTTTGCATATCTACCACTTACCCCCTTTTTTTTGGTACATATTACCTATTTCTTGCTACACATTGTTGGTTGATTTACTAGAATTTTTGGCTCCCCTACTCTACGCTCACGTAAATTTGCAATAACGCAAAATAATCCACATTAATAAGTTAGATGTAGTAGAAAGGCTGTAAGTTAGGAATATGGAATTGCAAAAATTGATAGTGCCACTAAGAGATATCAAATATAAAACAGGTCACGCCTAGTAGAGAAAGTTGGTCCACGTCCTCCTCGGAGTAAAAACAAACCTAAGAAGCTCAAACACTAGGTAGAAGTGTCTTTAAAAACAATGCCAATGGCGATCATCTTGGAACTTCTTTATTGTGAGCTATGCCGCAACAGTAATTTCAAAAAACTAAAGCAACAACTCTTCAATCTTTTGGGTAGCAGCCTTGGTCTATGGCTATAAGATGGCATTTAATCGCACAGCTCTGCATCGTGTGTGGGAAAGCCAACAATGTCTAGAAGACATGCACTTAAAGAGTTTTAAGCATACCTGATCTCATGCCGCTAAAATCAATTAGGAACATCTGGATCTAACCTTCTTTGAATAGCAGCTGCAGCCTACATTGACAGAGTAGAATCACATAAAAAATTGGTCAAATTGAGAGAATTGACTTGGCCAATAAGATTAAGTTCCTCATTCTTACCTCAAAGTTACCAAGCTTATACTGGTATGCCATCTCTTCCCTGAGTTGGGCCTGCTCTTTCATTGCTTGTGCCTGCAAATTTAAATGTGGATCAAGATGGGAAACCATAATTTCATCAAAAAGTAATATATGGCTCAAGAATCAAGTCAGAGCTTACCATTCCACTCTGCATAGAGTGCTTTAAAGCCTCCACTTGCTGTTCCTTCTGCTTTTCCCTTTCTTGAAGCAATTCTTGCCTGAAAGATTTGTGCCATCTTAATAAATACGCTCTAGAAACATAAATGTTACAGCAGATTCAAGTCAAAAGAACTATTTTAAACTTCATTGGCATGGTAGTCTGCAACCCATAATTTATTTTAATTGTTATTTAGATCAAAAGTTGAACTCAGTTTGTAACCTAATCAAGGATCCTTCTTGCCACCACAGCAATGAACTTTTAAAATGCTACAGCTGAAAACAAGACATGAATATTCTCAACTAGTTCATATGAAGGTATAGAAATGACTCTCAAGAACACTTCACATTCTCAACCTTCTAAATGAAGAAGAAGGGTGTTAATGCGAAGAAGGGGAGAGGGAGAGAGAAAGAGAGAGATAAGTGAGGGACAAGCATTGAGATGATCTGCAGGTAATCTCGTATAATTCTCTGGATCTATATTACAGAAATGTTGAGGATAAAGCAAAAAGGATGAAAAGTTGATTTGATATGAATGCAGTAAAAAGGTGGAAATAAGATGTATATATGCATACATATATGTATTAAATCAGACAAAGAGAAGAAATGGCAATACTGATTGTTTTCAACTCCTCATAAAGCTATTGAGTATTAAGACATACCGACGCAATTCTTCATCATTAAATACAGTACGTTCTGTTTTTAGAACCTTCTTGATACCCTTTTTCATTTCTTTCTCCATTTTTCTTCTGTAATAAGCATCTAGGTTATAGTACCTGAAACCAGAAAGTTTAAACAAAATGCAAGAGAAATCAGCAAGCAATATCTCAAAATCTGTTTTGGCTTATCACTTTTATCAACTGAAAAAGGGAGGGGGAGGAGAGAGAGGGAGGGAAGGAGAAGAACATAAAGGTGCTTCCCAAAATGTTAACTAGAGTATCAAAGAGGTGCCATAGCTCTTTGTTCAAGCACTTTGTCCCTTTTGTAAATCAAAACTGGCTAAATAACAAATAATAAAACAGATTTACCCCAGTAAAAACCTAAACCACAAACCTTACCCACAGCAGACTACATGAGTTTGTAATGAAAAAATATGCTGCTCTTCTAATGAATGAAACTATCAATATATAGTACAACAGGAGATCCTTACTTTTTGGAAGGAAAGGTAGCTGTATTGTGATCTTCCATGAATCTGAACAATTTTGATGACAAAGTGTGTTAATACTCAAAAAGATTCCATCAGGTTGTGGAGCTAGGTTCATCATATCTATCATAAGACAACAGATTAATTGCAAGAATCAAGCAGCTTCAGGTTCTTACTCTTTGAACATTTGCTTCTCTTCCCAGTTGGGAAGACTTTCCAGATTTATCTGCAAATAAATAACAAAATGGTTCGTTACTGAAAGCTCTAGTCTACAGTACAAACAAACATGGAAACAAATATAACAAGAAACCTTTAAAGACAGTAAAATGAAAACAAAAATGCAAAACTATATCAGCAAAACCCTGATTCTAGTTTTATGGCCAGTCTGTTACAACATAAAACAACACAAGTGAACACAACACTAAAATGAAAATTGAGATCTTCTAAAAAATTCAAGCCCTTGAAGCCAACAAGAAGAGAACCAATCACTTAAATAAAAATATATCAGTTTGCAATCTCTGGATCAATCAAAGCTCAAGACATTCCACATAGGCCAGTCAAGAGTCTAAGGGGATGCGTTTCTGAAATACACAACTTTTTTCTTTTAGCTTGCAACCACCTGCTCAAATAATTTTCCAGCACTCCCTCACCCCTTGCACACCACTGTTTTCCTTCTGACCCAAACCCCAAGTCAACAAAATGAAAACATGAGGGAACAATGATGAATTCATGACCATTATGAAATAACATGAGGTAAGAAACCTGTTTCACTTCAGCCAACCATGCAGTGAATTCCGGTCGCTTAGTCCTATGGACAAAAGAACACCAACACAAGAAAGGTAAGAACACCAGAACAGGAATAATTATCCAAGAGCAACAGCGAGTTCAAATTATAAACAGATACCAGGCTATTGACCATCAAAAAGAATGGCATACATGGTAAAACCATGGGAGAGAAACCATAGATATCCAGTCCCAAATGGTAAATTTCAAAAAATGAACCCTAAGCAACAAAAGCTTAAGGTTAACGACAATTTCGAATATTAAATTTACACCTCAAACAATAAACCCCATCAAGCAATTTGGAAGATGAATGCAGAAAAGGCATTTGTAACCTTCCCTCATTTCTGATCCTTAGTTCTTCCAAACTCATCAAAAAATTCATCCAGACATTTCTCATCCTTATTTCTTCCTAACTCATCACCAAATTCATCATAATGTCCACTGATAGTGCTTCTATATCACACATACCCAATTACAGTAATTTATTTTCTCACTTAAAACACACTAAATTGGTAGCCCAACATCCAAAAACAACAATCAAAACAGAGCAACCAAATAAACCAAAAAAACAAAACAGTGTGAATTAAACATTACCACATGTCAATTTCTCTAATAATTCCATACTTCCCCCATGAATTAGTGACAGCACCTTTCTTCCCTCTATCCAACTTTTCCTTCTTCTTTTTCTTCTTTTCTTCTCTCTCTTTCTTTCTCCTCTTCTTCGCTTTCTCTCTCTTCCTCCTTTTCCTCTCCTTCTCCTCCTCTCTCTCCCTTTCTCTCCTCCTCTTCTCCTTCCTCTTCTTCTTCTTCCTCCTCCTCCTCCTCCTCTCCTCTTCGCTCTCGAATCTGAATCCGTGTATTCCGAGTACTCCGAACTGGAACCAGAATCCGACTCAGAGCTCGAACCGTCGCTTCTGCTACGTCGTCGTTTCCGTGACTTTTTACGCTTTCCTTTGTCGCCTTTGCTTCTGTGTTTTCTCTCCTCCACTTCGTCTTCCTCCTCAGAATCAGTGCCAGAATCGGAGGTTTCCCTCTCTTTCTTGCCTCTGTTCTTCCCGTGCTTTCTGTTTTCGAATTCGGATTCGGATTCGGAATCCGAACCGCCGTCAGCCGTCGCTTCTACGACGATGTCTTTCTCTCGTACAGAGCCGTTTCGATCTTTTGCCATTTTGCAGTCGACTATTGAGAATCAGAGAGGAACTCTCGGAGAGCGAGAGGGCAAAAAGGGCAAGTGAAGTGCTTCAAACTTTTTCCGTAGCTTCTGGGCCGGGACGAACTTTGCTTTTCATATTGTCCTTTTTTAAAAAAATAATAATAATAAATTCTTTTTTTTTTGTTTTTTTACAATTAAATTTTCTTCATTGATTTATATACTCTGATGAAAACATTTGGAAGACTATAGTATGCATAGAGTTTCTTGTTAAATTTTAAATTAGTCAACATTAAGATTGATTACAAAAAAATTATCAAAATGTAATATTATTTATATAATAAATTTTATCTCTAAAAAATTTAAATAAATATGTTAATAAATAATTTGAATTTTAATTTTTAAATATAATGAATAATATATTTAGAATTTTTTATTAACCTTGCGCCACCTTTTTTTTTTTTTTTTACCTATTTCATGGAAAATTCCAAATTTTGTAGATTCTTAAGCCATAAATTATTTGCGGCTTTAGCATTCATTCACGGTTTTCAGCAACACGATGCAGAAGCAAAACAGCCTCTAAGCCTACACCAATTGGAATTTGGGCGCTGCAGAGGAGGGGCATATTCAAAACTCAAGGAGTGATGGGTCAAAGATCTCCATGAACCAGTACAATTGAGCAATGAAAGGGTCGTTTTGCCAGAGCTAGGCAAAATAAAGAAATGAAAACCATTGAATGATTCAGCATTCGAGCCTTTTCCCACCAAGAATTGCCTTTGTCTCTTCATCTTCATCTATTTTATCATTCTTCATGCTCTCTAGAACCCCATGCACTTCTTTCCCACCTCTGATATATGCCTTGATCAAGGCATGGTACATTTGCCTATTATTTGGAACCTTGCTCTCCAATGAGCTCACAAAAGATTCTACTTCTTCTACATCCCCATTATTGCCAACCCAATCCAATATGGTGGAAATCAATTGAGGTTTGGGCCTCCATCCCATGTTTTCTTTCTGTACAGCCAGAGCTTCCTTCATGCACTCAAAAGCTTTGTTCATATTCTGCCTATCAACATAGCCTGATGCAAGAATAGCCCAGCTATTTGGAGTTGGGGTCTTCTGTTTTTCTATCATGCATCGAAGCATGCCTTCAGCCTTCTCAATTAATCCCTTTTGACAATAACCAATGAGGAGGACATTTGGAACTCGGAAATCATAAAACTGGCAGGATGAGTCCCACTCATCTAGCAACTTCTCTGCTTCCTGAAACTCCCCCAGCTTGACTAAACATCCTAGCATGGTTATATAATCCCTATTGACATGCTTCTTGCACTTAGTCTTTGCAAGGTTCCACAACCTCAACATCTCATCCTTATTCCCAAGACTTGCATGAAGAGAGATCAAATAATTGTAACCCAACACATCTTTGTCTACTATTTCTTCACATTTCTTTAGGTGGATGAGTGCTCTCTCTTCTGCACCTGCTTTTATGTGGATATGGGCTGCTGCGGCATACATTTGCCAATCCATGGAGATGTGAGGCTGGTTTTCCATTTCTTGTAGGATTTTCTCCACATTATCAAGATCTGACCTAGCCCCATAAGAGTCCATGCATATTCTGTAGCTGAAATTGTCAAGAGAGATACCATTCTCCTTCATCTCTGAAAACACATCAGAAACTTTCTCGAACTGGCCAGTGCGTGCGTACAGGGCCATCAGGTTATTGTAGGGAAGAGTACTGTGTGCAAAACCCAACTCCTTCATCTTCTGCATAAGCGAAAGAGACTTGTCTACTAGACCCTCTCTGACATAACAGTTTAGAAGAGCACCATAGATTTTGTCAATTTTATCCTTGTCATCAATGTATTTGAAGTAGCTCTCTGCAGAATCTAGACCACGAACCCTGCCAATCAAATCCAACTGCACAGCTCGGTCAGCCAGCGAGAATGTGGCTGGTCCCTTGCTACTCATCCACTCAGAAGCCTGCACTCCCACAGTCAAATGTAAAACATTTAAGTAAAATGCAAACCCCATAATTACTAGTTCTAGATTCATGTTTTATGTACCACGAGACAACAATACCAACACAACTTGTTTTGCCTTGGAACAAAAGAAGAAGAAAATAAGCAGAAGAAGCACATATATCAGCATGGCAAAATACTAGCTAAAGACATTAGGTTTGCCTTGGAATGATCACTATATTATCATTCTGCAAAGAAGCCACTTTTTGCATCACTCTGTCAGAATACTTACATCTGAATCTTATACATCAATGGCCTCCGAGCATTTCATGATGCCTACTCATCACTATTTTTCCTTGTTGCTCCATTAACTTGCTCACAAACCTTGAATGATGTTCACAAAACTTACAAATGGCAGTGGACAGAATATCAATTTTGCAACCCAATTTTAACTTGAGCCTCCTCGCTTTATCTAAACTTTAACTACATATTCATTAACCCCAGTTATTGTCATCATTGTACAAGAAAATTCAGCAAAACATCAGCTCCAAACTTCTGCATAAAAAATAAAAAAAATAAAAGAAGAAGAAGAAGAAGCACCAAACCAAACCTCAAGGGCTTGCTTGTGCCGCCTGTTGGAACGTAGGATTTTGACGGTTCTACGGACCTCATCCGCCTTAAATTCCTTCAACTCTTCAGCCCACTGATCAAGAACGGGGACCACACTGATACTGGGGTCCCCAAGAGGGCTGATTCTTGAATACAGATTTTTCGGTGCTGTTCTTGCTTCCTTGGAGTATGTTCTTTGCAGGGTTGCATTTGCTGTGAGGCTTTGCCTTCCCTTTAGGATGGCGGAAAAAATCGACCTCATTGGGGAGACAAAGTTAAGAGCTTTGCTTTAGAATTGAAGGCGACGGATGAAATACCAGGTGAGAGGGTTTCGGAGTTCTATATGCAGTTTTGGGATTTAAGGGTTTAGGGTTTTTGGGGGGGGGGGGGGGGGGAAAGACTCTGCCGCAGGAGGGTGATATGTGTCCGGACGCACGAGAGGATTTAGTTATGCATCAACCGGCTACAAATATATTAGTACAGTAACATCTTTCTTGACAATTCCATTTTGGGTCCATCTGCCTGGACGAGGGCTTTAGACAGAGTTCCTGACGCGTTGATGCAGAGAACACGGGCAATTTTCTGCATTCAATATATTTTGATAGCGTTATGTATATTTTAGCTTTACCCATTTGCTTAATTGGTAGCAATCTTTTTCTACAACTGACTTAGCTTTGGCTTAATGACTTCAAAGAACAATTAATTAATTACATAATTAGTTGGTTCTGTACAATACAATGAGCAATTATAATGGGTAGTAAAGGAAATGACCAACAGGAATTACACGGACTGATGGCAAAGAAAAAAATACATTGGAAATGAAATAGCTTGAAAGATTGAAGAAGAAGAATTATTGCTTGGTTTTTCTAGCTCACCTAAGCCCTAAAATAGAAAGAGATGGAATATGATTTGAAAAATAAAAAGACAATTGTGTGAACAAGGTTCTAAAGAAACAAACTTCAACAGTTTATGTAACAAACACATTGATAGCCCTCTTTGACATTGGCCACACAAACACCAGTCCCATTCTTCTGCTGGAGACAGCGCTGTCTACAGGATGTGAGATTGCATCCGGTTGGGTCCATCACTGCATAGCACCTTCCCTCACCTTCTTTTAGTAAATCCACCACCACTTCCGCTATTTGCCAACCCATAACCACACACACACACACACACACACACACAAGGAAAAAAAAAAAAGCAAGAAATTAAGCTAATATAACAGGGAATAGTTACTATTTATTAGGAATGCATATATACAAGTGAATGGAAAGTAATTTGGCACAGATGGGTTGAAAACTTCTGAACGACAAGGACCCTTTTTGCTCTGTTGTGTGAGAAACTTGTATACAATACCAATTTACTACAATTTTTTTTTTTTGTCAAATGGTAAATAAGAGAAATGAAACCAAAAACTGTGTAATGCATTAGTACCTGAGGAAAGCAGCATGATCATGGCTAGGAGAAAGCAACTTAAGCAGCAAGCAGGCTTCATGGCAACAAGAAAATGGGGTTTAGTGCCAATGGATGTTGAGCTTTGATATAGACAAAAGAAAGATAAAGATTCACGTGAATTGGGGACCCTCAGCCTAAAAGAAGCATTTGCTTTCGCAATATTTTTATATACGTAAATTCAATCATGAGATAGAAATTTTTCATGTCTATTACATGTCTTGGACTCAATCACGAGATAGAAATTTTGATCAACATACAAAGGCTAAAGGCTAACATGTGAAATACGTATTTAAATGATAACCAGAATTAGAATCAACCCAAGTAGCCCTCTCTTCACTTCCATCGAATCAGAAAGTAAAACAAAACTGGAACTATTTATGCACATGGGCTCCCTGCAAGATACGATGTCCCATTGTGTCAAATCAGAGCAAGTTGAAAACGGTTAAAAGCATCCAAAAGTGTTTCAGTGGAAGCGTGCACTCATCTAAAGGCAAAAGGCAAAGCATACATGAGTTGAATTCTCACTAGTTTCAGACAATGTCTGGCTTAATCCCCCACCCATGTGATTAAATCTACGTTTTCCGATTAAGAGATCAATTAGTATCAGTTGTCTGTCCATTGGCCACTTGTTAATAATTCCCAATTAAGCACTAGAAATTGATAATAATGATATAACAAAGTTGGTTTTTCCTCACTGCAATTCTCTCCATCCCACATGCTCTAGAGAGTGACCCTTTTGGATTTGAGTTTCTGTGGTTGCAACGAGCTTTTGAATTACCCAAACATCTCTAGTGGCATGCCATCTGCAAATAAATAAATAAATAAAATTCAGGTTGAAGAACGTGTAAATGCCTCTTCATCAGCTTCCAAGAGAAGTGATCCTGGGAAGAAAACGTCTGTCCAAACCTCAAGCCAAGCCAAAAATTCTCAGTTTTTGGCTTCTGACATCAACATCTCTCCTCTGCCAGTTAGCACGCAGCTTTCCATGATGTTTTTCCTTGAGCCTCTAACCCGTGCAGCCTTAATGTCGCCACTACTCCCAATGCTAGAGATCATCGTGATTAAGTTGAAATTTAGACCTTTGGTTGAAATTTAATATATTTTAATAAAATTTAATTTATATATTAAATATAAAATTATTAGTATTATAATAATATTATATATTTATTATTATTATAATTTATATTTTATATTATATTATTTTTAAAATAATATAAATTTTTTGTTTTTTTAATAAAAAATTATTTTTTAATAATTAATAATTTATTATTTCACTAATTAAAATATTAAAATATTTTTATTATTTTATCATAAAATTATATATATTTATTATATTTTTAAAAAATAATTCCTATAATTTATTATTATGTAACAATTTCACCTTTGTCAAAAAAGGCAGTGTGAGCTGTACGTGCTGAAAGGCTTCCAAACTGGCGGTTTCCAAGAAAGATTCCTAGCTAGGAAAGATTATTGTTCAGTGAGGTCCACGATATGGCCTGAAAATGAAAGCAAGATATATTTATTATATTTATAAAAATTTATAATTAAATAAATATAAAATTATTTAATTATAAAATTTTAATATTATATTAAAAATTATTTTAATTATAAAATTAAACTATTAAATAAAATTTAAAATATAAATTATATGTTATATTTTACCTGTTTGGTTTAAGACAAAAAAAAACAAAAGCGGCCATGGACATGTCAAAATGCCGGCGGGGAGGATCGCACCACCCTCCGTGGTTGTATGGAGGGCAGAAATTGGTGGACGTAATCGTCACCATGCCACGCCGGAGGAACCACTTGTGGGTCAATCCTAAAGCTGCTGCAGATGACTTGGTAGCAAGCACCACATACCTTGCCACTTCTAAAAAGTGCACACCACTCACGGCGACCGTGTTCACTCCGAATCCGGCATGGAAGGCATTGTCATGTCTTACAATTAAATATTCAATTTTTTTATATTTTTATTTGAGTGATCTTTTACTTTAGACATGCAACCTAAAGGCGACATATTAAAAAAAAAAAGAGGTAAGTAATCTTTTGGGATTATTACACTCTATAAAAATTGGTATTATTGATCAATAATACACAACCCAATAATACATTTGCTTTGGGTAGATTGCATGTCTTACCAAAGAGTGAAGGGGGGGCTTTGATTGATTGGCACCATAGAAAGTTGCGTGAGCATCAAACCAACCACTGGACTGACCATTAATCCCTTCTGAAAAATAATAATAATAACTATAGGCACCACGAAGAAAAAGAGCCAAACCAATTGTGATCAGAGGCCCCGTGTTTCTTCCTCAACAATCAACAACAACAACAAATTTAACCTTAAAAAGTTCACTTCAAGTTTCTTGAAGAGAGTGTCTCCATTGTATTATATTCTTATATCCGGTTGTGGGTGTTTAGATATGAATTAGAGTCGTATATAACGGGATCTAAAGCATTAAATTTTCTTGAAATTAAGAAATAATAGATATAATGATGCTTGGCCTCAGGTCAACACGGTAGGGGAAATTTTGTACAGTGTGGGATGACAACTGGAGGCAAGAGCATGTGCTGCCCAGTGTTCCAGGTTCTGCAACTTGCTTTAATCACATGTCCCTGTTTTTAATTCTTTCATTGATGAAAAGTCTATGCACTGTATGTGGACTCAGAAGGGGGAAGACGGGAAAGTGGGTAATTGTGGAGCCCCCTCTCCCATGCAGCGTGACTCCATATCTTGGAGTTGGTAATGGTTCCCAAGCGACCGTCTAGTCTTTTAGTTTATGAACAGCACTAATAATTAACAGCTGACCACCTTTCGAGTTCCAGAGAAAAAAAAATAAAAAATAAAAAAAGAATCACTAGCAGCAAGCTAGGAGGGGAGGAGTTGTCAAAACTTTCTAGCAAAAATACAAAAATTCAATTTATTAGTCTCTTTTATTTTTCTTTCATATCAACTCTCCTTTTTTTTTTCCTTTTCTGGAAAAATAAAAAGTTAAAGACCCTGTTACGGAAATTGAAAAGCAAGACTTGTTCAATCTTGTTTTCACTTTTTGTTTGTATATGTTTTTGTCTTATCTCTTAACCCCAGCTTCAAGTTGGCATCATGAATTTGGAATTCCAATTCTAAGTTACAATTTCTCTGCGACAAACAATACAATTCCTGTTCCTACATGACTGCCAAACAAGTGCAAAATTCAGAATAGAAACATAGCAGTAAATGAATAATGTCATTAATTTATTTACATCCAAAACTGGTAGAAAGGGAAATCTCATAAGGTGAGTTTTCCGCCAAACTTTCTATGCCCCACTAATATCCATCCATTGTATCTGTTTGTTATTTTATACACATACAATCTGAACATTGATGTGATTAGAATAAGAAAAGACACAGAATGATGCAGCAAACAAGAAAGATTGTTATTCTATGTAGAGACTTTTCAAGCTGCATTTCCTGCCTCCTCATTCTAGGACTACTAGTTCCTGTGAGGAGGTAAGAATTTGGGTAAGAATAAGCAAGCAAGCTCGGGTGCGAGGTCCCTAGGATCCTTGCAAACATCAGTTCTCCCACCATTCCAATCATTGGATTGAAGAGACTTGTGAAGGTTGTACTGCCAAAATTTGATGAAGCCATGGTTGCATAACCTCCATAAGGGTGAGAGAAATACTGCTGGTGATGGAATGGCTGCAGCTGTGACTGGAAGGCATTTGGATGGAATTGCTGACTTTGCTGCGAGTTGTTACTAATTGGTAGATCCAGCCTAAAGGGAGGTGGCCTTCGAGGCACTACCACATCCCTTGGGGCTTTTGTTGGTTCTGATTCAGATGATGATGCACCATGACCATAAAGGGGAACCACTGAATTTGAGGAGATGCTGGCCTTGCAGACAGGGCAATTTGGCTGTTGTGGGTCAGGATCATTAGAAGAGCTGCAAACATGGAGCCACTTGTATATGCATGGCCAGCAGTAAAGATGACCACAAAGGGTAACAACAGGGTCATGCGCTGCATCTAAGCATATGTTGCAATCAAAGGAGCCACTGTTGTTGTCTGATACTGCCGTTGGGGACAAGACCGATTTCCATTTCTGCATAAGGCTGACATTTTCCTCAGATTCAAAGGGTGTCTCGTTCTCAAAGAAGTTTTCTTCCATAGCTGTGCACTCTATTCCAAAAAGAGGATCTTTTAGGTTATGCAGAGAATTGGATAATTATTTTTATTAAGAAAATTGAGTAATTATAATCCAAAACAAATATAGACACATGTATATAGGAACATTTCCCTGTGTTTTTAGTACCAGCAGAGGTGGAGACAGAAGCAAGCGCCAACAATCCATCCGTATTCAGAAGAAGATAAGAACAACAATACCAAAAAAGCCATAATCCAACCAGGAGAAGTGAGGAAAAATTACCAAGGGACAATAATACAACAACAACAATAATGACAAAGTCTTAATCTCATTTAATTGGGGCACTACTTGAAACTTTTTTCATCATTTCATTTTATGAACTAAGTTTAGTGTGAGATGTAATTATTCTAAATCCTTCATAACCAAATATTCTCAAGACAACTTGGGTCATCCACTCCCTCTTCTCTCACCATCCACCTAGAATCAGGCACCCTTCTTAATTGTAGCATTGGTCAATCTATGTTAAACAAGTCCAAAGCAACAAAAACTCCTCTCCCTCAACTCATCTCCAATCGAAGCTACGACTTTTCTGTGTTTTTCTGGATAGAAAGATACATCTACTTTACTACAAACATCATCAATTACTATTTGGCTCTTTCTAAGGATGGCCACACATCCATCTAAATATTCTTATCTCCATCACACTCATTTTTAGAACATGCTCCCAGTTCAACTCACACTACTCAACAATATCGCTAGCTTAATTGGCATTAGATATAATAACCTTTTAAGTTAATGAGAATTTTGTGATCACATGACATCTAGTTGCACGTCTCTATTTTAGTCATCCATCCTGTGAAAAGATACTTTATATTTCTAACTCAGGATAACAGAGAATAAATAATGAAATTAGTCAGAAAAGGTACTTTTGGACCCTTTAGTCTAATAGTGTGTCCAACTGCTTTGCTGACTTACTAGAATTACAATGCATGAATTCTGTTTTCATGCAACTCGGCCTATATAACTTTAGATGATTAGGTATCTATCTGGTATTCTAATTTGCAGTCTAATCCCTTCTTAATCTCATCTATCATGACAATATCTTTGCAAATAACAAGTACCAAAGGACATCACCCTGAGTATCAAAAGAGTCAATGTAAACACAAAAATATAGTATTAAGGAAACTAAAATTTCAAACAGCAAGTGGTAAAACTTAAAAAGAAACCACAAATTTGGCAGAAGCTTTCTGACTCAGGCTGGTTAGACGGAGAAGGGAAGTTAAAGTTACCTCGTCTGACCAATGACAGACAAACAAAACCATGAGCCTCTACTAACATTTTTTGCAACCAAACAAACAGATCCAAATGCTGACAACTTAGATATAAATAGAATGATCCATACTGGATGCCTAATTCTTCCACATTTATCCCCATGAAACCAAAGGACCCATGCCCCATGTTGACCAACTAAAAGAAGGACATCCTAGTGCACATTGACTAATTACTGGTCTTTATAAAAGAAATTTACAGTTCCCAGACTGCCTACCTGGAGCCTTTTTTGATGAAGCCAATTTCTAAAGCATCAGTTGGTGCAAAAAGTTAACTTAACAAATTTAATGTTTTCTGACGTTTACAGTTTCTGACTGAGGACAATCTGTTGCAAACATGTCATAATTGAAACCCAGCTCCTCTATGATGGTAGAACATAATTAAAAGTTCTTCAGTTGTAATACATTGCGAACCATGACATTTAAACCTGAGCTCCTCACATGAAAATGAAAATTTAGAATGCCTAATCCAGCAAGAGACTAACACCACCTCGCATCAAGTTCTTTGAAAATTTTGCATCAAGAAAATTGAACGAGCTGAAAAAAAAAAAGGAAGGCTCCAGTCTCACATAAAAGCTAGTTTGCAGTAATTTCACCCTTGTACAACGCAATTCTCCTTCTTTAGGACTAAAAATGGGTCCCTTGAATTACTGCATTTTGAATTATTCCCAACGACTCATTTTCAAACGCCTTTACAAGCATTTGGAATGATAAGAGCAACAGGACGCTTATCAACACATACAAGTTTCAGAAAATGACTGGTACTTTGCAATTTAAGACAACATATCTTAGGATGCATACGGTAATCTTGTTGTAGCAATAGAACTGCAGCATTAGTTGGTCAACAGAAGCTGCTGCACCAGGAGAACCTCTAGATTTCATCATAGTAAATGCAATACTCATCAGTTTACCCTTTATCCATAACCCCATATCATCAACATATGTCTATAACTCCAAGGTCAAAGCAACTAACAAAATTGTAACTATGATGATTCAAAATAGATAAATAGCCATTAGCCAACAACAACACGGTATGAATTCCACATTAAGTGAACAAAAGAAAACAAAAATGAAAACACCCAATACCAGAAAAAAAGAGACAGAATTCAGAATTTTCTGAAGCTTTAATTGTTTCATCTCCCATTACGCCAACAACAACATCAACAACAAAGGAAAAGACAACAACTTTAAAATAATAATAATCATTAAATCTTTGGGGTACCAATTACATTCAGGATGGATAAGAAGCTTTAAACGGCCAATTGGAAGAACAAACAAAAACCCCACAAGAACCCGAATTGCAATACAAAATAAAAAGGACGAAATCAACACATAAAATGTGCATCCGAGAAAGACACAGACAGAAATATCATACCTCAGATCCCGAAATGGCAGAGAATCAGATCAGAGTGGGAAATGGGTTCACCCCAAAAGAAAATAAGCGCAGCCGAGAGAGAGAGAGAGAGGAGAAACCGTCAATGGGTGTCGGTTAGATTCTTAATTGGCGATAATGGTGGAGAGAAAATGTTGGGAACGTTATTATTAAGGGAAAAACAAACACAACAGAGCGTTGGGCCGTCCCGTCAACCAGTGGACCGTCGGGTTTTACCTTTTGTTTTTTTAATGATAAACTCTAAGTTTTCCTTACCGATTCAAAATTTTAAATTTTACTATATATATATATATAAATACAAAAATACATTTACGTAGAATTTTAGTCTTTGAAAGAGAGTATGATTTATAAAAGTAGAGAACTTTACTTCTAGCTTATAAAATATATTTTTTATAGTTTACAACTCAATTAACTACTTAATTGAAAAAAAAAAAAAAAGAGCGGGGATGCCGTAGAGTTAATTTACATATACAACATTAAAATCAGAAGAAGGGGACGTGGCCTGGCTTGACCATTAGATCGCACGTGTGTAGGGGCAGTGCCTGTGTGACCCTGGTTGGCTCCACTAATCTCTCATCCTGGCCGTTGATCGCTATAATCATTTGCTTCTCTAATTTTTGTAGTATAAATCGTTAGTTACATTGCATAACATATAATTTTTCTAGTATAATCATTAATACTGGTAAAATCGTTAACAAATGATCCATACTAATAAAAAGAAAAAAAATTAGGGTTATATAGATATTTAATCTTATCACGACTCTCCTTTATACCTCATATAAAAAAATAAGTCCACTAGACTTGAATAGGTGTGGTTCAACCATTTTTTTTTTTTAATTGTACTCCATTATTTAAGAATTTAAAAACGCAAAAGAATTATTAAGTTTGTTAATTGTATAATTAATTGGGTTAGTGCCTTCCTTGAGTAGTCCATTAGGTCTAAATATTAATGGTGTTAGGACTTGCATTAAGTAGTCAATTAGGTCTAAATATCCCAGCACACAAATGGAACCTATTTAACATGTTTCTCTTCTCCCAAAATCAGCATTTTTCATATCACATATTTTCCTGTCTTGTTTTTAGATAACATGTGTTAGATTTGCTTAAAAAAAAATTGTAATGGAAATAAATCATTGTTTTTAATGTTGTACTAAATTAGTGAAAACGCACAAAATTCTAAATTTATTCGCATATTACTTGTATGTTTTTCAAAAAAATAAACCAAAAAAAAAAAAAAAAACAATAGATCTTTTCCCAAACCTAAACCTTTCCTCTCGTATATTACTCACGTGCCAGTTACAACTGCAACACTACATCTTTCCCGTCGATTAAGAGTTTATTCTGTGCCTTTTATCATACATTTCTTCAAGGCTTCCCTTGAAGTTCTTGTCAAAGCACAAAGAGCTTTTGATGTATCACGAAACTGACCCTTTGACGAATAACAGATCCCACACTAATTTCTTTTGCCTTATACAGGCCCTACCAGACCAGCGCAACGTTGTCTAGCATCATTCAGTAGCAAAATAGAGGGGCAACCAACTGCGGAGAAAAGGGAGAACAACACATGAATTTGTGTGTCTCAGCAACATATATATTTCCACAGGAGTCTCCCGTGTATTCTTTCACTCCGAAAAGAGACAGTAATTTCAAGCACCCTTGGAGATTCTCAAATATATCCTAGCAAGCTACAATATAAAACACCTAAAAATCATGATATAACTAGATGATGGATTGCACACCTTATCTTCCATTCTCAAATGTACTGAGTTATATCTGAATAAACCTAAACCGAGGTCCAATATAGAAATCTGAAATACAGAGAAAGTCTTCAAATTTTCATCAATAAGTGAGGTGTCAGCAATCAAACTACCATCTTGTCTTTGATACTTGATGACAATTGAGGAATTTGATGCCACGATGCAAAAGGGAAGACTTTAAGCTATCAAGGGCTGGAACAAATGTCAAAGGTCAATGTTCTTACAACGTGGGTCCAAGTTAGAGAGAACGACAGAGAAAAAATGAAGTTTTCCAAGGTTGTAGGGAAGAGGAGGTGAGTGAAGCGCTTGATTTTTTCTAAGTCATTTATCCAGCCCAAGTAGGAAACTTGTCTAAGGACCTCATCTGGCCAATCCTAGACTCTTTTTGCTGCCTACGCCAAATGTCATGAACAGCTCCCAATCCAATGATGGAGAGAAGAGTAAAATTTCCCTTAGACAACTGTGATTTTACTTGGACAAACACTTCAATGCAAGACTTGGGAGGTCAAGCAATCCCAGCTCAAAGTCAATTATAGTGGACCTCATATGCAACTACATTTGATACACTGGAAGTTTCTGATGTCTTGAAAGTTTGAAGTGAAGACAGCACATGCCAAAACATTCAACACTGCAACAAACTAAAGCCCAAGAACATTGTCAGGCCTTGGCCATCCCTTAGCAATTTTCTAACAAGGAGCATGTGATTGTCTTTCAAAAAATTCATCAACCTTTGGAAAGTAAAAGGCACATAAATTTTGGACCTCAATGGTAAGGAACTCAGGTCTAAATGTGAATCTCTATTTAAATTGACATAAAGCTACACAAGATGAACCATTTCCCTATAACCAATACATTTTATATCACACTCATAGGCCATCAGTGCCTCTTGCCAACCAAGATTTCAATAGCCATGCAATATAATCTGCATCATAGATTACTGATTGTGCCTCCCCTAATAAATATAAAACTTATTTTATCTTGTAAAACTTGGGAGGCAAAACTAAATAATCCAAATTGAGAAACACTAAAAAATTCAAAGCACAAAGACAGGTGGAGTAATTTTCTTCAGCATCTCAACGGTCTGTCTCGCATATATCAATTTATTTTGAGAGCAATGTATCTGAACACGGGGAATGGGAGCTAACATGGAGAACAAATTTCAGAATGAGTTTAATTCCAGTAAATACTTTCCTCACTTACCACATTTACAACAATTTCTCTATGCTTGTTGTTAAAGTACTTTTGGGAACTGCACCAATAATTGCATCCTTTTTCTCACCGTTCTTGAAAATCATTACAGTAGGAATGCTTCTGATCCCATATCTGGTTGCAGTGGAAGGACTCTCATCAGTATTAAGCTTGCAGCATTTAAGTTTTCCGGCATATTGCTTTGCCAGTTCATCAACTATGGGATGAATCATGCGGCATGGACCACACCATGGAGCCCAGAATTCAACCAGAACAGGTGATCCAGATCCAAGAACAAGCGAGTCCCAGTCCTTATCAGTAACAGGAGACACTGCAGTTTGCAAACAATAGAAGGATTTGAAATTTTTGACTCATTAAATGTTATCTAACACAATCAGATTCTCCAAAACAAGACAATACACATGACCATGCAGAACAAGGACTGAAGTGAACAAATGGCAAGAAATATGCATTTGAATCGGGTACAATATACTATGCTGAGCAAAGGCTGTCCATCTGCAACACAGGATTTCATCAACTTCAAATCGGAAAATTTTCCAATCTTGGCAAACATAAGGCTAAAATTTCACAAAAATTTTAAACTTAATGGAAATTTTAGTTTCATGATTTTAAGAACAGTCCTGTTGCTATCATCCTTCTCATCATCCCTTGCTATTTAATTTCATTTTCTGTTGCTGCCCATTTCCCCACCATCAGCTTCGCTATTTAATTTCATACTTGCTTTACATTGTAGCTACTAGCACAATTAATTACACGCTTGTTATTTAATCCACAGGAACAGAATCAAGATACGAATTGGCCAAAAATGGAGATAATTAATTAATTTAGAAAACAAAAAAAAAAAAAAAGCAGAACTAAAGAGCATCTCCTGACCTTCGACGGCGGTATCTTGAGCCTCGCAAACGATTCGAGCACCACGAGGGAGAGTGAAGCGAGTCGGCGATCTGAATGAGCGAGTGGAGGAGGAAACTAAACTGACCTTGAGGCCTCTGGCCTCCGGCAGCCTCACAGATCTCCAGGCGGCGGAGGAGATCGAAGGAACGGAAGCTGCGACAGGAGAAACGTTAGTAGATGGGACGGCGTATGAACGAGGTACGGCGAGTGATTCGAGTACTGCAGCCATAAGGCACAACAGATTGTCACTCACTCTGGGTTCAGTGAAGAGTTGCGGGTGCGGGTGTGTGGATAAAATGAGAGGATGAATGGAGTGGAGTGGCGGAGGCCATTAAGATTTTCTTGTGTGAGCTCATACGCTGCCATGTCATCTCAGATTTTCAATTCGATCCTAAATATTTGGATTTATTACAATTTAAGACAGTCGGCAATAAAAAATGATCAAAACGTTAAGTTCATACGTTAACGATATAAAATCAAATAAAAAAATAAAAATGAGTAGGTGAGAGCATCTTTTTCCAAAAATCCTTCCCCAAATGCTCCATTCCCCATTCTAACCCTAGTTTCTTCTCCAAATCGTTGATCTCTTACCACGTCTAGTACCTCTTTTAAAAAAAATGTTCTAAAGAGAGGAAGGGAAAAATAATAGAGAAACACAAAACACACCAAATTAAAATATAAAAAAAAAAAAAAAGACGAAGACCGTTAAAGAGAGAAAGAAAAGAGAAGAAAAAAGAAAAATAAAATACTCGAGAGAGAGAGAGAGAGAGAGAGAGAGAGAGAGAGAGAGAGGAGGAAGATACATTGAGAGAAGAGATACATTGAGAGAAGAGAGATAGGAGAAAATAGCCTAAAAAGAGGAGAGGGAACAAAAATCGAAAATTTTGTCAAATTTCAAAAAAATTATTTTTTGTTTAAAAAAAAAAAAGAGATAAAGTAAATAAATTAGAGTTAGATTTGGAGACGAGGCACTTAAAAAAAATTTTAGGAAAAAATTAAATTAAAAAAAATTTAAAGAAAAATTAAATTTAAAGTAGAAATTTTTATTATTTTATTTATTTTTTATATAATTATTTGTTATTATTAATTATTTTTTTAAAAATATTTAAAATAAAATTAAAATTTTTTTAAATATTTAAAATTATATATATAAAAAATTAAAAAATTTAAATTAATATAGATATAATATTTATTTATTTTTTTGTAAAATAAATTTTTATGGTGTTATTATTAAATGATTTTATTTTTTTTATTATTAATATTATATATAATAAATAATATATATAATATAATAAATATATATATATATATAAATAATTATATATAATTATTTTTAATTTTATTAAAAATTAAATTAATTTTTTATAAAAAAAAAAATATTAGTAATTTTATATAATTATTATTTTTTTATTTATTAATGATATATAAAAATTATTATTATTAATATAATACATAATAAATAATTAAAATAAATATAATAATTAATAATATAATAATATTAAAAAAAAAAATTATTTTATTATAAAATTATAAAAATTTATTTAAAAATATTTTATTTATAATTAAATATAAATTTTAATATTAATGTTAATTAAAAATTTTTATCTTAAAAAAAATTAAGACTGCTTAAATACAATAAATTTTATATTGTATGAATGAAATTTAGATACCATAAAAAAATTTTATAATACTATAATGACACTTATTTAAATTTTTTTTTATCCACAAAAATTATATGTCTACGGATAAATTTATTGGAGAAAAAAAAAGAGGAAAGAATCTATGTGCCGAGTCGATAATTGTTAATTTTATTATATATGCGTATAAATTTGGATTCTTAAGAATGATTTAATGAGAGAGAGAAAAGTGGGTCCAGCCATAGCCTTCACTTTGTGGACGTTGATTGACGTGTACATTAAATTATTAAATATTAATTTTTAATAAAATTCTTAATTATTATAAAAACACAACAAAACATGATAAAATATCTATTACATGTGTGTATAGATATTTATATATATGTATATTAACTTGTCAAGTACCACCAATGAGATAGTTTAATAATATATTGATTTATTTTTTAACAATAGCTTAGGTTTAAATCTTTTTATCAATATTTGTTTATAAATATTAAAAATTTATATTTAAATTTTAATAATAAATTTTTAAATTTATTAATATTAAAATTAAATATTCTACTTTTATAAAAAAAAAATTTTATAAAAGTATTATTAAGTTTAAGTAAATATATATATATATATATATATATATATATATTAACATGTCAGGTTATTTGTATCTTTCCGGTAGTTGGTGCATGTACGTCATGCTTGGCAAAAAATTGCTTCGGTTGAGGTTTGCCTACTGTGCATCCATGATCTGTACTTCATAACAAATGAAGGCAAATAAGAAGTAAAAGAAAAAAAAAAAAAAAAAAAAAAAAAGAAAAACAACATCACCAGACGGCAGACAGCTGACTCTAAAATGACTGTTCATCCATGATCTGTACTTCATAACAAATGAAGGCAAAGAAGAAGAAGAAGAAGAAGAAGAAGAAGAAAAAAAAGTGAAAAACACCACCAGAAAGACGGCAGACATCTGACTCTAAAATGACAGCTCCATAAAAGGTTATTGTCTTGTCGCTTCTTAACCAAGCATTGCAATTTAGGATAAGAATCATTTTTTTTGTGGACAATGTAATTTGAAGAGTTAATCCTACGGTCTATATTTGTGGTGAAGGCTAGTTCTACGTATAGAGACACACTTGTAGGAACTCTTGTATCTTTACCAATGCATATGGTTGGGTAGCCATATGATAAACTATCCAAGTCTCTCATAGTCTTGTTGCAATGAAAGGAATTGTCATTACCCAAGAAAGCAATGCAAAGCAAGACAAATTGTGTTGGATTCATAACGACGTGGTGCTATTATTTTATTCATGAAATATGTTTTGACTTGGAAACAAAGGAGACCAAAGAAATTGTCTTTGACTTCACTCCACACTTCTTTTGGACTGTCAATTGTTACATAGCCATGAAGCTTGTTCTAGTTTTCTTTTCAATACAAGCTTGAAACTTTTGTCACCTAACACCCCATTTACCACCTCTATAAATATACTAGCCTACAAGCTTTGATGAACACAGCCTCCAGGGAATTTCAGGTTCTCCCATTTCATTGATCCTTTAATCCTTTCTCTCGAAGGAGAAGAGTCGGGGAAGAAATGGGTGTTCTTCTTTCTCCATCGCCAGCATGTCTTGGACTTTTTCTCTACTCATTGGTCACATTGTGTCTCCATCTTGAGCCTGCGCTTGCCATCACTAGGCACTACAAGTTTGATGTATGTGAGCCTAAAAATTATCAAGTTAATGTTGTGACAATCCGTGACATTTGGATTTCCCTTTAAATTCCACAGTTTATTCCCTGTTTTATGAAGAATATCTTTGACAATCTATTGGACATTTTTGCAGATAATGTTGCACAATGTGACACGCCTCTGCCACACCAAGAGCTTGATGGCAGTGAACGGACAGTTTCCAGGGCCTCGCATTGTAGCCAGGGAAGGTGACCGTCTGCTTATTAAAGTGGTTAACCATGTCCAGAACAACGTCTCTTTGCATTGGTATGGATAATATAAACCATGTGTTTGGTAGTTATTGCAATTTGATGATCCTTAATAACATTTGAATATATTTTTTAAATTGAAATTTTGACTGGGACAGGCATGGAATTCGACAGCTTCGATCCGGTTGGGCCGACGGGCCAGCATATATTGCTCAATGCCCTATACAGACAGGCCGAAGCTATGTGTATAACTACACCATTGTAGGACAAAGAGGCACCCTTTGGTGGCATGCCCATATATCATGGCTACGGTCAACTCTCCATGGTCCCATAATCGTTCTTCCCAAGCTTGGCACGCCTTACCCATTTACCAAGCCTTACAAGGAAGTCCCCATCATTTTTGGTAAGAAAATCATCTTATGTAGGTGATTGAAACCTTAATACAATTTTTTCTTTTTTTTTTTTAAAAAAAAAGAAACACTTGTTTGTAGTTTGTATTAGCTGACATTTGAGATAATCGTAATTGTTTGCAGGAGAGTGGTTCAATGCAGATACAGAGGCAATCATTAGCCAGGCACTCCAAACTGGTGGGGGTCCAAATGTCTCCGATGCCTACACTATCAATGGACTTCCAGGGCCACTGTATAATTGCTCAGCCAAAGGTACAAACTGTTTTTATATCATATACATTATCTTTGAAAATCTCAAATGGCGCTAAGTATTTAACTTATTTCTTTGTAATTAGCAGATACTTTCAAGCTGAAGGTAACGCCTGGCAAGACTTACCTTCTTCGGCTGATCAACGCAGCACTCAATGATGAGCTCTTCTACAGCATAGCGAATCACTCTCTCACGGTTGTTGAGGTTGATGCTGTCTATGTGAAACCTTTTGATACCGAGATACTTCTCATTAGTCCAGGACAGACCACCAATGTTCTTCTCAGGACCAAACCTGAATATCCAAACGCCACATTTTTCATGACTGCTAGGCCTTATGCCACTGGCAAAGGCACTTTTGACAATTCAACTGTTGCTGGAATTTTGGAATATAAAGCATCATCCAAAACCCTTCACTCAGGCCTCTCTATCAAGCAACTTCCACTTTTTAAACCAGTTCTGCCGGCTCTGAATGACACTCAGTTTGCTACAAATTTTACCAGGAGACTCCGTAGCTTGGCTAGTCCACAATTTCCTGCCAATGTGCCTCAAAAGGTTGATAGGCAGTTTTTCTTTACAGTAGGACTCGGAACCAACCCCTGTCCTAGAAACCGAACCTGCCAGGGACCAAATGGGACAATGTTTTCAGCTTCAGTTAACAATGTGTCATTTGCATTGCCAACCACAGCTCTACTCCAAGCCCATTATTTTGGACAATCACAGGGCGTTTACTCTCCTTATTTTCCAATCAGCCCAATAATTCCATTTAATTATACTGGCAACCCACCAAACAATACTATGGTGAGCAATGGAGCCAAGGTGGTGGTGCTTCCTTTTAACACCAGCGTGGAGCTGATTATGCAGGACACCAGCATACTTGGTGCTGAAAGCCACCCTCTCCATTTGCACGGCTTTAATTTTTCGTTGTTGGTCAAGGCTTTGGGAACTTCGATCCCAATAAACATCTTGCAAATTTCAATCTCAATGACCCCGTTGAAAGGAACACTGTGGGTGTGCCTTCTGGTGGATGGGTTGCCATAAGGTTCCTAGCGGACAACCCAGGTTGGTGTACCATGCAAGCAAATGAATTTCAACTCTTCAAGAAATAAGTCAACATCATACCCATATAGTTTAGCATGCATGATCTGAACCATATGCAAGCGTCTGACCTTAATTTGCCAAAAAGAAATAGAGCAACCTTGTCTTGGCCAAAAGGCAAAGTAATAAATTGGACATGAAAGAATAAGCAAAGCGATCCATGTTACACAAGCAGAGATCCCATAGTAGGCGCAGAAACACAGCTAAAAAGTAGTACTGCACGTGTTTTCCCTTCATGTTTAATGATTTTATGGTGTCAACAGGTGCTTGGTTCATGCATTGCCACCTAGAGGTCCACACAAGCTGGGGTTTGAAGATGGCTTGGATTGTCTTGGATGGAAAGCTTCCCAACCAGAAGCTGCTCCCCCCACCGGCTGATCTTCCCAATTGTTGATGTCCAAACTACCACCATTCTCGGAGCAGAAACTCTACTCATATTCCCCTCCCTTTCGATTCTTGTTAACTTTTGTAAGCCAGTCTTCATTATTTTATTGTGAACAGAAACAGCTTCAGGGATCCATTGTCCACTGGAAATGGGAGAGAAATTAAATTGTGTAAGATTTTCTTGTAACATGATAGATGTCTCAATAACATTATTTTTCTTTTTTTGGTGAATAAACTTACACATTATGAAGTTCTTGTTCTCTCTCTATTTCATGGATGGTTGAGTGCCTATTAGCTACACAATTTTGTCATTTTAATGAAAAAGAGACAAACATATCCACAATCACCAATCATCCACTTGCAGGTGCGTGCATTAAAGCATAAGGTTGTTATATTCAATCATTGTAAGCCTTGAAACAAGGTGCTGATTCCCGAATGGAAATCAAAAAGTTACACTTGCCATTGGAGCCAGTTATCATCTTGTTAAATTTCCATCTCGAACCACAACAGGTCAAAAATATCATTATCTATTTCTGCTCCTCAGCTACCAGTGAAAACGAAAATAACAATTCTGTAATAAGTTCAATGGTGATTACGTGTGGCCAAAAAGAGCTCAAGATAATAAAACATAAATGACAATTTATTCCAAATAAATCAGCAATAACAATCTTCCCTTTTCTATAATTTGTCACTCGTCAACACTATGCAAAAGTCCACAATCTAGTACACAAAACTTACAAAACTCAAGAACCAGTTGAAAACTAACTGAAACAACAGCTAGACTTATGCAGCATGGAAACTGAGTTTGCAACATGGAAATAGCTGTCTAACACAAATCAATAAAAATTTTTCCTCATTTTTCTTTCCTCTAAAGCTATGTATGAAGCGAAAGCCATCTCATCTAACTTCTAATCAAACTGATATTGGGGCATGAACTAAGACAAGTTCTGCTCACGCATCAGAGTTTCAATCTTTTCAACATCTTCTGGAGCATCAACACCATGTGCCTCATGGTCTACTTTTATCACCTGCAAATAATGTTCCAACCATATGTAGATTCCCATGTTTCAGCTAGAAAATGACCAATGATAGATAGTTCCATGCATAAGTTTAGAAAGCAAACATTATCAACTGTGATACTAAGCATAATACAACTTAATCTCACATAATGCTTCAAACATTTTCTCCTCCACCCACTATGTTAGCGCCTGTCAAGTCGTGGCTCTGATAATGATCATGCAATGAAACATAAGTTCCAACTCTAAAGCAACGTTACTTGGTTAAATCAATTATCATAACAGACTCAAGCTTAGCCCTGACTAAATTGTTAGGAGGAGAATGCAAACACATAGATATGAGTACTGACATCTCCATGGATCTTCCTAAGATTAACCATGCATCTGAACCAAAACTACTTAATCATGTAGAGGAAATCTTGTCAAAGGTTACTTGCTAAACCTATAGGCTGTCAACAGGAATGCAAACTTGATGAAACCTTTGTAGTCAAGAACATGACACAAGTAACCTTACTTTGTAAAAAGATAATCACAATAGAAATTCCATAATTTATATCAGTGAACAGAACTTCAAATCATATTGCCATGTTTAGAAATCATGAGACAGAATGTGTTATACATGTAACCCTTCTCAAGGGTGAAAGGGGAAATCTTTATTACCTTCATTTTGTAACCATTCTCAAGGACTTTAAGCTGTTCCAGATCCTCTTCCAGCTGCAGTGGGGTAGCCGGAAGTTCTGGATATATCTTTAGGAACTTTGAATCATAACTCTGATAAGACAAAATAAAGTACAATGTTATACGTGTAAAGGATGAAACATAATATGCCTAGTACACAAGGACAACCACCACACCCCCTCCATTAGAGTAACTAAACAAACATAGTAAGGAAATGCCATCTTCATACCTGGATTCCAAGATGCAGCAAATATGGAAACTGGGGATTGACTGTTCCTGATCTGGATCAAGTAAGTGAATATATGCATCAAATAGCTTAAAAAGAAGAGTTTAAGAAAAAGGAATACAAGAGAAAACCCAATATACAGAGATATGATGACTTTACTTATTATAGGGAATTAGTCCTCTGGAAAAGTAGACAGCATAACCTTTATTATCCACCACACATTTCACTCGATTGGGATCCAATGCATCTTCAGGCCTCAAAGATGTCACAGCTGTGCTAAAGACTGCATCTGGAGTTGCCTGCATCCATATGATAAATTACTAGAACACAAGGCTAGTGAAGTGTAACACATAGATTTTCTTCAAGCGTATAATTGAAAACTTCATAGGATAATTCACAGAAACCTTCATAAGAACATAAAATTCAAAAATATTGACATAAATTGTAAAACATATTATGTGAGTTCATGTGAAAGTCACACGAAGCATATGCCCAGCACGGTAGACAAGTCACCTGCAAAGCTTTGACAATTCCATCAATTATCTCAGGTTCTATGAGAGGCTCATCACCCTGGATATTGACAACAACATCATATTTCTTCTCCAGCTTTTGAAGTGATTCATTACATCTTTCTGTACCTGTGCAACAGATAAGATTGATGAAAGGAGCAAATCCCTTACAAAAGGTAGTTACAACTATGATTGACAGCCAAGTGGCCTACCATTTTTACAAGATTCGGAGGTCATTATCACATCAGCTCCAAAGCCTTGACAGCATTCTGCAATCTTCTCATCATCAGTTGCCACCACTGCATCAGAAACAGACTGGGTGAGATAAAATGAAGAAACAAAACCAATGGAAAAATTCAAGCTGAGTCAGATAGATAGATAGTACAACAAAGCTAGGGCATCACAAATTTTTAAAATGATATCAAAAGGTCTACAACTCTAAGAAATACAGTACTGAGAGGGAGTGGAGACAGAGAGAGGGAGAGATACAGAGAGTGTGCTACCATAAAAAGAAAGGACCATAAACCTCGTTCTGAAGAATCTAGTTGTGCTTCAGTCATAGGTTAATTTGGTCATGGTGCCAAATAATTTTTACACCACCTAAGCAAAGATGAACTAGTCCAGTGCATGCCACAAAAAAAAAAATTTAGCTTTTGTTGGCAATCAACATATTCTCCAGAATCCATCCAAATGTCATTTTGCAACACAACTGAATCTAATGGAAATAAAGTAGCACTTTTGTTCAGTTCAATAATTGATGCCCTCTACACATATTTTTCTCTCATTATGTATCTAGTGACAGAGATTTCAAAATGATTGTCAAATCAAATCAGATGAAGCAAAGACAAATTGACATACCAATACGATCCAATGTAGCTGCCAATTTGGCCCTTTCCCAAGTTCTCTGTTCATAAATAACTAAAATCATGAGTTGAAACATCAAAACATTATTCTTTAAATTTTGGTTTTGACAGTGTAAAAGTTCAACAATCCATGAATTACTGAAAGATAAATGTTAATAATTGAAACGTCAAAATACTAATTTTCAAGTTCTCCTGAAGCCATTATATAATAGTATTATAACTACCATCAAATATTTACATTTGTACAAATATTAACAAAAAACTAAAAGGTGTGAATTGATAAGAAAATCCCAGCTTCAAAAATAAAATGACATTCCCATTTTTCTTTCAGGGTCTTCTTTTTTCTTTTTTTAAATTTTTTGGGGTTACTGCAACATGTGTTGTTTGTGCTTGAATACACAACAAATTGATCTATCACTCCTAAGGGGCCAGCAAGACATCCCAGAAAATGATCTACCCATATTGAAATTCAACGATCTTGAACAAGCTCCACACAATCCCGTCTGAACACAAGAATCGAAAGAAAAAGCTAAAAACTTTAAATTTAGCAGCAGCCATATACTTTTTTAAGTGTTCAACAATACATTTGTTAAACAGCTTTCCAAATTTGAACGCATCAAGTTGAGGAAATATGGTAGAGTACAGACGAACTAGCACCTTTCTGACAACAACATAGCATGCAAAAGGGTCAGCAACTCAAAAAAATTGCCCATCACTTACTGGGATCCAGACAGACAGTTCCCACCCAGATCAGATAATATCGTGAACATTGCCAAAAGCTCAGTTCTTGTGAAAATGAATGGAAAAACGATAAATTGGGGGAGGGGGCAGGATGGGTATTACCTGAATCATGGGCTTCCCGAGAATATCAACGAGTGGCTTGCCGGGGAAACGAGAGGAAGCGTAGCGAGCTGGGATTATACCAACAACCCGGCTCCGGAACTTCCTGAATCGACCCAAATAAGCATGAGCACCGATGGCCACCGCTATGGCAGCTCCCGCCACTACGCCGTGGACGATCCATGACTTGGCCGAAGAAGAACCAGCTGACTCAGATGGAGACGATGGTGAGCAGATTGCCATTGTCTTCTAGCGCTCTCTCTCCCTCTATCTCTCTCTACAAGGCTCTGAATGTCTCAAGCTGACTGATGCTTTGCCTCTGGGTTTTGAAGTGGGGTATTTATTAGTTCGGAAAAAGTAGATAGACGGAACTAACCTGACACAGGCGTGGGCCTACAGTGGTTCAGCATACTTTTTATTGTTTTTTAATAAAAATAAAATATAAAATAAAATAAAATAAATACGTAAAAAAAGATAATAAAATGTGTAAACAACATTTGAAACTTTTATATAAATATATTATATGATATTTTATTACACTTTGTTATTGTTATTGTTGATGCAATCCACAACATATATTTCAAAGTTGAGTCTGCACGTAAGGCCTTGTCTGAATAACGGTTTCTTCATTAGCGTGTAAGTGACAACTCGTTAGAGACAAACTCTTTGGACATCTTATCACTTCATGATTTCAATTTATATTACAATTAAATTCGTTAAATATTAAAAGGAAGAAATAGTGTTAAGTCTCGAGGACACCCTAAAATCTACTTTACCACCCAATGAAGCAGAGTCAAGTCAATTCAAACACCTGATCAAATATTGATTGTAGCATTCTTCCAGAGAGGATACCACCAGATAGCAGAAGATTGATTATTTCGTTAACTAAATGTAAAAAATCGGAAAGTTTGTGCTCTAAAATTCCAAATAAATAAATAAGGGATATTGTTAATATAGTCCATAAGCCATTAGCAGGTGTCAAACTGGGGTCTCCATCATCGGGTCTGCTTGGCATACCTCAAGAGCTGTAAAGATCTTACAAAATTCTCCCCAAGATTGTGCCCTGGAGACCCACGCACACACCAGGGCACAAGCCAATCGCTTGACAATAAGGACAGAACACGTTTGAGTGCTTGCAGTTCCATCACCACTTAAAACTAGGAGCACTAATCAATTGTGGTGCCAGAACATGGCAGCAGATCATCTGGCAAGCTTCAGAGGGTGAAGCAAAGCCAGCATGAGATGATTGGTGGCCGGTCTCATCAGATTTTCTTCTAATGGCTCCATGTAGGTCGACCAACTTGATGACTGAAACCGGTAGTGTAATCACGGTTATATCCTTGACGTTGTTTCTTCTTTCTTTCCCTCTCTCTGGTCGAGCCATTTTCTTTTAATTTTTTCTTACCACTTTTCTCATTGGAGGAAACTTTCCTTTTCTTTCCAGGGGACTGTTCACTACCATCTCCTCGTGGTAGTGCTTCTTCTTCATCATCAAACTGCCAGTTGCCCAAAATCTCATGGTCGCTGCAATGCAATGGTAAGGGCTCCCTGGCACCGGGCAAAATGCTATCAAATCCCAACCCACCATTACATCCCCCTTTGCGCTCCAGCAAAACTGGATCTGGTCTAATTATGCTGCTAAGAATGCTCTTCTTTGGGCCAAAACTGAGGATGATTTTTGGATTTGTCAGGGTCAAAAAGGCCATTGCAAAAGCTGATTTGATCTGCAACAGGGACAAAGTTATTTAATTTCCTAGGCAAAATCAAAAGTAGCAGTAATGGCATTCACGACTCATTTAAGATAGCAATGATTATCATTCTGCTCTCTCTCTCTCTCTCTCTCTCTTGCAGTAGTGAAAAGGTATAAAGATGAAGTTTTAGACAAACCTGGAAATATTTGAAAGAGTTCTTCCCAATATCATTCTCCGGTGCCTAAATCATCAAAATAAATGGCTTTAGCCAACAACAGAGATTAAAAGGCATTTTTATTGGCAAGGATCAAGATCACTTTTCTGTGAGGTGATCCAGCCATTTACTGGCCTGTTTGAGAATTTTATTACTCCAAATCACTTTAACCAACATGGTGAAGAAACCACAAGGAATGTGGGTTAGCTCACATTTCCACCCTGTTAATTTCCAAACAATCCCTTACTAAATGTAATAAAACTTCATATTGGGAACTTAACCTGTGGATCCTCAATGGCAAGGAGAAATGGTCTCCCTTTGTTCATAAACCTGCACAATGTACAAATTAGAGTATGTTACTTCCACAATTAAGTGCATAATATACAAAATTAGTATTCCCATTGTGAAATTTTTACCCTTTGCCATGCTTCGAAAAGAAGTTACCAGCCCCATTGCAAGATACACCAACATCTGTTGTGTTCAATTTTCGTCCATAAAAATCGAAAAATTGTATCTGCTTCCCAGAAACATAGGAAAACTTGGAAGTTATTAATGTTGTAATCATTATTACTCTTGTTTTCTGTACCTGCTCTGGTGTATTACCTCATGTCTCTCAAATCAACCATACAAAAGTACAGAGAGCACCCACAAGGTGGAGACTTCAAGTGATTCTAATGAAAAGAAAAGTTAATGATTATATATTTGTTTAAGAATGCATACCAGAAGGACTCCCAGATTATGTTCTAAAGCAGCTTGACGCTCCCTGAGATTCTGTATGTCATCATAACAAAGATAGATAAATGGATAGGAGGCATAACAGGTATGAAAATGTGTAAAGAGGAAGAGATATTAAGCATCATAAACATCATATAGGCAACATAATAGATGGAATAAAAACATGCAAGTAACCAGATTATAAAAGATAAGAAGCATTCAGTTTCACAGCAATAGAAATGTATTGCAGTGCAAAATGCAAAATATAATCAATCCACACCCCCAGAACCAAGCGTCCAAAACCCATAACATATTTTTCTGTTTCATTTTTTTTTTTCTGGTTTAGTTTTTCTGGCCTCACATTATCTTAGATGGCACACCAAGTTTCTGTGACACAATGGTATGGGAAAGATGCATTTTCACAAAGCTTCTTCTCCCAATAAAGATAATAAAGAATTTCCCCATAACAGGCTGGATCTGTGCCTACTAAGATTGCATCAACCAAATCAGCATCTTAATGGCAGCTTCAGAAGCTAGAAAAAAGGCAGCATAATTGCCTTGTTGCCTGTTGGAATAATGTCAAATGATTCTGTGAAATTAAAAAATGGATGCAGTTTGCATAAAAGCAACCAGGGGAAACCTAATCCAAGACAAAATAAAACACAATGTGTGCTACATGAAACAAACTTTGTGCATAGCACAGACTAACATATATTTGAACATTGAGTGTGAAAAAATAAACCATTTATGGTGGGTGTTCATTCATTAAGAAAATAGGACATGCAAGCCATTTCTGAAAATCATTCCCTGCCTTATGCCTATACAAGACCTTCAAGATTATAGTAACATCAAGCTTTTTTTTCATACATCTATGCATCAGTTTGCTGGCCAGCAGCCAACAACAGGTAAAGAGTTTGACAGACCAGTGAGGTGGTGCAACTGTACAAGCACACAAAAGCAGAATAGTGATATTATTCAAACTTAAACATGAGATGTTCCTACCTGTAGCATTGACATGAGCATCACAAGCAGGGCATAAGAACCAATGCCACCAGTATAGACCTGTATGCTTTAAATGGACATTAAATCAGAACACAGAATTCCAAAATGAATTATGTGAGTCATTGAAATTGCTATTAAGATTGCTTTAAGTATGGGATTACAGATTGATACCTCATTGAGTTCTCTTTGCTGTAAAAACACTTTCAAGATCAAGCACAATGGTCGCAGTGGGGGCCACCTGGATATTGCATCCTGCAAAGAGCACCACAACCAGTGTTGATTAGAACTTTCTAAAATACATACGGAAGAAAGAGAGAGAGAGAGAGGAGGGGGGGAGGAGATGAAAAAGAAGGAACAGGGGAGCAGAGCAACAAAAAAAAGAATCAAACATATGAATGAGATTGCTAATATTGCTGAAGAAAATAAGCAATTATGTACAGCCATTATCAAATGCTTAAATAACACATTCCAGCTTGCATTAGCCTTTAAATTGTTAGTTACTTCTTTTCCCACTTTGAATTGAACCAAAATTGGAACTTTACCACAACAATTTGGATATAGGGAACACAATGTAAGAAAACAAGAACTGGCATTGTCATCCCACCTATGATTCCAAGCCATATGGAGAATTGAAAACACACAAGGAAAGGCATTTAAAGTTGCTATTATCAAACTTTCAATCCCACAAAAAAACAGATATCTACGAAGCTGACACAACAAGTGTATGGATTCCCACAAATTGCATACATTGTTTATGGAATCAAAAGTAATGATTGCAGCTCTCTTAATTTTATTTACTAAATCTCTAAATGACTTAGCTAGATTTTCTAAAAGTTAAAATTAAGACTTCTGCCACATTAGGCTTTAACATGACTTCCTCATCATTGTACCAACTACATGCTTTTCAAGTTCCCTCTCTCTCTCTCTCTCTCTCTCAACATACACACATGCACGCACGCACACACGCACACAGACACAGAGCTGTAACCAATGGCACATACCATACGGGCTAGCATCAGTTTGTCATACTATGCATCACAAAATAAAAAACATATAGCTAGACCAAGAAGGAATCAGATTACAAACCTTTATAAACTCAGCTGCCTTTGGTCCATTGTCCACATCAAAGCTGAAATATTGATTAAAACATTAATCACTTGTCAAGAGGAACAACACACATTCTACTGACAACTGTGTGTTGTCAAAAGGAAAAACACTAAGAATGACTTGCACTGCTTTTGAAGGCACATTATGAACAATTCCATATGATGCACAACACAAAAATTTGAAAAGAGTTGCCCTCTTAAATGAAGCAGTGAAAAGAGAAGCATCTCTGCCTAATTCAAGAATGATGGAATGCTAAAAAAAGCACCTGGCTTACATAAACAACAAGCCTCAAGGAGGAATCTCAATTGCATTCAGCATCATCTTGGCATTATCAGCTTCTCAAAACATTTACATCCTCAATACTTCTTAGATACAACTCTTTAATAAGAACTATGCTTTGGAGAACTGAACCCTGTTCACTTAGGTTTCTTCCATGACATTACTCTATAGTATTTCATATAAAGGTTACCCTTTTTTCATTCCTTGTACTGTTACCCTGTCTTTTCACAGTTCATTAATGATTGATTTCATAAGCATCTAATAGATTGAAGAGGTGATGCAAGAACCAAAGGAGCAAATGTGCAACCCTCAATTTTAATAAGCTAAGAATATGTTGAGTATTCAAACCAACAAAGATCACTGTTCAAGCAGACAGTGACCAACACACACCAAAATATTACATTGATGAAGACAAATAAATAAGTTTATTTTTATCCAAGCTACTTGATTACAAATAAATCAAGCATAGTTTATATGTTAAAAAAAGGTAGATGAAAAGACCTTATGTCAAATGAAACACCACTTCTCTTCTCTACAAATTTAACAATTGGCACACGGGCCTTTGCTATGACCTGAGAAATTAAAACAAGAGGCCATTAGGCTGAATGTGCTAAAAGGGGAAAACTATTCCCCATAGTATCTTCCATGTTGTTCAATGATGCATACCTGGATCTTCTTTGCAATACCCTTCTGAGACAATGCCCTACCAAGAGCCTGTAGACCGGTCTGTGGGTTTTTTATGCCCGAGCTCAGAATCACAACCTAAATCAAGATCATACAGTCAAATTAAAAAACTTTTAATCAAATAATTATTGAAAATATGCAGAATATTTGCATACAGATTGAAGATGCTTACATCAATGTCACTTGTTGGAAGATAAAGTCCAGTCTTGAAAGACCCAAAAACCTCCACCTGAAGACAATGACAACAACAAAATTCCACTTATTTTGGGCACCTACATACCTACAAATGACCATGAGAGAGAGAAAGAGAGAGATAGTGAAACATGCCTTGCAATTCGGCCATATATAGTTGATAACACCAAAAACGCATTTAACTGCCATACTACGCGAAGCTTGTTCGTCCGGAGTTGGAGACAAAAAATCACAGAAATCAACTATCTCTGCAACATCCAGCACTAAAAGTCAGATTCGTAAACCCCGGTTTGCCATGATATCCCACTGAAAAGTGAAATTCCATCCAAACAAAAATAAAACATTCTCTGGCGCAGCAGACTCATCAACTTCGAGTCCTTAGCCCTGATATAAGTATCTAATGCTAATGATGTAGCACATTAACCGTAGCAACATAATGTCTATAGCTTCTACATTGCATTGCCTAAGAAGCTTCAAAGGTAAATTCTTTTTGCTTTTTGCTTCATCGTGTTATAGATGTCTGTATTAAATACTTGCAAGTTCCCAATGAGGCCAACATGCTATCCAAAGGAAGCCACCCAATTCACATCATTAACACTCAATTAAAAGTTCAGAGAAACCCCATCAATAGAATTTAAGCAAAGACAAGCAAAAAATCAAATTGCAAGTCTTAATTGCTCAAAAATTACAGTGAACACGCCACATACATTATAGAACTCTGGAACATAATCTATTCGTACATAAGTAAATAATAATAATAATAACTGAAAAAAAAAAGATATTTACTTTTTGACTATTTCAATTTACCTTTATGCAACTGCATCATAGGACTCCTAAATTTACTATACCCTTTAAACCACCCATTCTCCATCCTCGGCTCCGGCAGCGCCTTCAGCGGTTCATCATTCATAATCGTCACCACCGGCGTCTTGGGATCGGGATCTTCGTCATGAGCTGCGTCGCTACCGTCAACGTCAAGAGACAAGAAATCCAGGGCGGGGGCGGAAGAAGCCTCTGCGGCATTCGAATCATAGAGAGAAATTTCATTGCGGAAAACGGTGTAAGGCTCGAAAAAATCCGATTTTGGAGACCGATTGGGGGTGGCGGCGGCGGAGGACGGCGGCGTTAGGGTTAGGGTGTCGTAAAGTGGAGTTTGAATTGGGGAGTCCATTAGCAAGAATAGAGAAAATTCGAAAAAACATTAAAAAAAAAAAAAAGGAAAAGGACCAAAAAAAGAAGGCCTTTTTCCACAACGTGAGTTAGAGAGAGAGAGAGATGTGATTAGGGTTGTTGGTTTTCACATTGGGAAAGGAAATATTGGGCAGGGATGAGGGTGATTTGGGGTTTTAAAGGGAAAGTCAGAGGTTGGGAATTTTTTATTAGATTTAATTTTCATATGCTCCTGGTTAAAAAATCATATATGAGAATTGAGTTTTCTCTAAGAAACTGTTTTTTTTTCATATCTTTTTGGAGCTCAGGAATTTCAGTATTTACTGTAAAATAGAACTATTTATAAAAAGATGTTGAGGTTTTTTGAACAATATAATCACATGAGGTGGATGAATGTCCTCGTAATTAGAACAAATTTTTACAAAGTTTTTTTTTTCTATTTTCAATTTCAGGATAAGCTGATTGGTACCATTTGAAAAAAAAATAACCTTTTGTCTAAATTACAGCACAATTTAAAATGATTTTTAGTATTTAAATTACAATTTATTTATTTTTTGAATATCTAAAGATAGACAATTTTAAATTTATTGACATAAATATTACATATATTTAAATTAAAAAAATTATTTAATTTGTAGCACAAATTTTAAATATTAAAGTACAATTTTTTTTCTTTTTAACATGAGTGTCATCCAATTTAGAAGATCGTCCAACTACAATTCACCCCGTCAAAAAAATTGAATGCTGGAACCAACTGTAACGGTCATAAAGTGAACCACTAGCATTAACTTTTAACTGGAACAGCTAGTCCAATTTTTTTTTAAAAAAAAATTAAAATTAAAATATTTTGTAATAATAGTAATTTATATGTATATTTATATTGCTGAACATTAAAATATAATATGTGTGTGTGTGTGATGATATTTAAGAGCTTCTTTACATCAAATCATCCAATTTGAGAGATTTAAGACGTAAGACCTGAAGACTTGGAAAGCACACGACTTGTGGAACATTAAGTATAATTTCACCACAAAGCTTCAAACACACTATTTTCTGGCAATTAGAAAGGCAACGCGGCAACACAATTGTAACCACTGCTGCGATGCAAATATCAAGATTTTTAATATCACGCATTATAGCCGCACAAATCCATTTAGACACGCGACGAGGGTCACACCATAGACTCAATTTAAGGCGGAGCTTTTTAAGGCATGGAAAAAAACAGCCACAAGATTCCATAGCCATCACCAGTCATCTTAGATCACACAACAGCTGATAACACTCAAATTACATACGAAAATTGTACAAATATTTAGGTTCTTGTTCGCCAATAAACATGATTAAAAAAATGGGTGTCACCAATACTTCGAGGATGGCGCAACAATTCTCACGATAGATAAAATGGACAAGATTTATTGGTCATGGGCAACTCTAGTTCTCAAGCACACCGGAGCAAGAGTTCTTAAAAAGAAAAATGAAAAAAACCAAAAAAGAGAGAAAGAAGCAAAAGCATAGTCAATCGGGGTTTTACTGTTACCTGTCTCAAATGTGAGGAATTGATTGAAAGGAACTTCAAAACATTGCTTGTGGGATATCTAATGCACTATCAACTCCTTCTTCTTCTCCTTCGATTTGCTGGGAGTTTGATGGAGCATTCGGACAGAAAAAACATGGTACGTATCATGTCTAGACCAGTGACGACCAATGCACTAGAAGGATCTTGAACGAACTTGACAAGGATGTGTTTTTTCTCACGTGAGTAAATTCACATGCAGAGTGTTTCTTTTGATGTTTATATATTTTTATATTTTAATTTATTAATTATTTTTATTTTTATTATTTAATTTTAATTTATTATAAATAACTCACTTAATTTTAAATTTTATTATAATTTAATTATTTTATTATTTTTAAATAAAAGATATTATAAAATTTATGATTCAAAAAATATATTTTTTATAATAAAATTAATTATTTTTATTTTTATTTTATTAACATACATATATAAATAATTTTATTATATCATTTTAAATTATATAATAATAATAATAATAATAATAATAATAATATATTAATTATATTTTTTTTATTTTTAAAATTTTAAAATTTTATATTAATAAAATTTTTAATAATATATAAATAAATTTAAAAATTTTTATATTTATTAAAAATCTTAATAATTATTGTATAACATAATTTAGAGTAATTTAAATAATTTAATATTTTAAAATATTAATTAAATAAAAATAAAATATTATAAATTTAATTATATAAAATATATTTTTTAATTTATAAATTTTAATTTAAAATAAAAAAAATAATAAAAAAATATTTTTATATAATAATAATTAACATATTTACTTGATTTATTAATTAGTAACCTGAGTTAAAACTCATTAAAAAAGTTTTTTCTATTTTTTTTTTATCAGAACACGTTTAAAAATAATTGTACGCCGCCGGCGAGAAAGCGTCGTTTGGTCTTGAGCTTCTATTCAGCTGAAACCAAATCCTTTTTCACAGCCTCTTTTCTCGTAACTTGCTTTCACCCTATTCTTCGAATCTAAACAAGCCATAAATCTCGACAAAACGCTTTAATTTCTTGACAGCCATCACCCTTTCTCCTTCCCAAATCAAATACAAAACCCCATCTGAGTTCGTTCATCCTCTGTTCTAGCTTTCTCATTCCCAACAGCAGTGATAAGAAACACAAAATTTTCCGTAGACCTCAAAGTTGCGTTAATAATTGGACGTTGAACGTGGTGTTACTGGAGGTGGAAATTTGAGTAGTTAGTATATTTGGATAAAAAAAATATTTTTTTAAACTCTAATCATAATTTGAAATATATTTTATATTTTGGTTATAATTTATTTATTTTTAAAATATATAAAAATAAATAATTTTAAATTTAATAATTCATATAAAAATAATTATCTAATTTATAACATTATTTAAAAATATTTTGATACAAATTTCTTTTTCCTGACACATGTAATATGAAGGTCATCTAATTTAGAAGTTCATTATATATTCTCCATTTAAGACTTTATTTAAATATTTTGAAATTAATATTTTTTTTACTCAAATCGCTCTGTGGCTCCACCACCACGGGATGATGGAAAAAGCATATGTTTGGCGATTTTTTATTCCATGTTAAAGCCGTTTTAGTTCAGTTTTTATTAACGAGAATTCTTTGTTACTAAACATTGGGAGAATTGTAATAACATATATTTTTATTAATAAATATTTATTTTTATCAAGTATTTTGATAAAAATTTAAATTTAAGTTTTTAATTTGACAAAAAATAAGTTTTTTTTATTTTTATTTATTACAAAATTTGGTAATCAAATATCAATAAAAAATTTATTTCTTTAATAAGATGTAATTTTATTTTTTAAATAAGAGGTTCTTATTTTTTCACAGACAGAATCAAAACTAGTTGCCAAAATTAAGGCAGCCACTCCCACGGTTCTTATTTATTATACATGGAAAAGCTGTGTTCGATGACATAGTAAGGCTAATGCCATCATTTCTTATGCCAAGCGAGCTAGGCTGTTAAGCAATTTTAACACAAAATTCAGTACACGATGGCACGCCAAATGATTTATTTGTCTGTCCCCTCATTGTAGTTCCCTACCTTCTTCTCCTTTGTGTCCTTTGCCTGCTTCCAAACTTGTTGAGAAACCATCCGCCTTTCCGAGTGGTGAAAATGTGCCCAATGACCAATCCTACCACAAGACCACTTCCATAGCCTATCAAGACCATCCTTAGACCAACATCCACTGTGAAGTGTTTGCCATCATGTTCTTTTTCAGGCTTGGGGTGTTGCTGAGGAGAAGTGGACTCTGTATCCCCACATTTTCTGGTCAAAGGGCGCCCGCACAGCCCAGAGTTCCCAGCGTACGAGTCATTCTCAAATGTATCGAATTGCTTCCCTTGTGGTATAGGACCCTCCAGTTGGTTATCTGACACATTGAAATATTCAAGAAAAGTTAGCTGCACCAGCTGCGCGGGAATCTCACCTGACAGCGTGTTGTTGGAAAGGTCCATGGATTCGAGCTTCGTTAAGTCCCCAAGGTTTGGTGGGATGCTACCAGATAGATGATTGTTCGACAAGTTGAGAACTTCGATCATCTTTAACGTCCCGATCACAGGGGAAATGTGCCCCTGGAATCCATTGCTTGAGAGGTCAATGGCTGCGATCACATTGGGGATTTTTGAATATTTCAGGTATTTGCCCTTGTTTGCCAATATCAGTTGGTATTTATATTGGTTGTTGACGTTTCCAATAGATCGGCTTGCTTGCATATACTCCCACTTTTCGGGGCTAAAAGATCTCATGCTGCTTAATTTCTGAAGGAACCCCACAGGTAAGATGCCTGTAAAATTGTTGCCGGATAGATCAAGAATTCGCAACGAGGGAAACCCAGAATAATCTTTTTCGCTTTCTATTGCACCAAACAATTGAGTGGATCGTAGATTCAGGAGCTGCAGCTCACGAAGAGTTCCCAACCAAAAGGGGAAGGTATCACTAATTTGATTTTCACTTAGATCAAGATTCTCTAGCATTGTGCAATTAGCCAATGATCTTGGTAGCTCACCCTCTAACTTGTTATTACTTAGATCAATCATTCTCAAGGCACTTCCGCCTGAAAATGTTTCGGGAATGCTGCCGGTGAAGCTGTTGTTTGAGAGATCCAATACGAATAGAGAGTCACTGAAGTTGCCCATACAACGTGAGATCGTGCCGCTCAAGTTATTGGAGGACAAAGCAAGGAAAGCAAGAGAGGACAAACCACAAACCCAAGGCGAAACTTCTCCAGTCAGCAAGTTATCATTAACGTTGTAGAGAACAGTTGAAGGTGGTGGAATTGGTAGTGGCCCTTGAATCTTGTTACCCTCTAAACCTACATATTTCAGGCTACTGAAGGAGGAAAGCATGGAAGGTTGCTCAAAGCCGGTCAAATAGTTGTAACCAAGATTCAGAATGATCAGTGTTTTACCTAATACATCTCCTATCCATTTTGGTATCTGGCCTTGAATATTGTTCCCGCGAAGATTCAAGTACGTCAATCTATCTTGATGACAAAGGAAATCCGGGAACTCCTGGAAATGGCAATTACCCAAGCCCAACTGGGTAAACTTTGGAGAGGTTGCATTTTTTCTACCAACAGTATTCATCAAAGAAAGATTGTTACCAGTCACATGGAGATATGTCAAGTGTTTGAGGCGGAGGAATACATCAAAATTCACAGCACCCGTGAAGTAATTATCCTGCAAATCAAGATATTGAAGATTCACAGGGCTGCTAAAAATAGACCCTGGAATTGTACCGTTGAACTGGTTATCAGCAAGGTATAAGTGAGTTACTTGGGTAAGGTTTGAAAGCCACAATGGGATTTGACCAATCAATTGATTAGAGAAAAGAACCAGTTTACTAAGGTGTGTTAGATTGACAAGAGACGGTATTTCCCCGTTTAAATTGTTTTGATAAAGAGACAAATATGTAAGCTTCTCTAGCTTACCAAACGAAGAAGGAATCTGGCCGGAAAGACTATTTCCTCCAAGATCTAAATAGGTAAGCTGAGTTAGGTCGCCTAGTGAAGTTGGGACGGGACCCCAGAGTTCGCAAGACGAGAGATCGAGATATGTCAATGAAGATAAATTTGCCCAGAAGTTGGGCAGAGCAGATGACAGGTTCACGTCCCTGAGAACAAGATTCTGAATCCTCGTTAAATTTTGAACCAAACTTGTTAGATCAGAATGGTGGAGTTCCAGCAAATTAATTTCTGTAGTTGGATCATAATTCCCGCCCAGATCAAGAGAAGTCAAGTTGGACAACTCTGCCAATTCCAATGGAATTTTTCCGGAGAATACGGAATAGGAAAGATTGAGATGCTTTAGACTGGTGAGAAGTCTAAGCTGAGAAGGGATTTGAGAGAAATTGAAGTCGTTGTCACCTAGATTAAGCTTTTGAAGGTGAAGCAGATGGAAAAGTGTGCTGCTGGAGTTTATGGAACCCCGGAGCCAACTGCTGCTGAGGTCGAGTGCTATGACATGGCCCGTCTTTCTATCACACTCCACACCATCCCACGAGCAGCAATCAGTTGAAGTTGAAGCGTTTTCTCCACGATGCACAGGGCCCCAAGAAGCAACCTTTGGGTGTGCTGATGGATCATAGGAAGCGTCTTTTGTGATGAAAAAGCTTTGCTTGAGCTGCAACAGGGCGTGTCTCTCATCATTGACACAGAGAGTAGTGCTGACAGGTGTTGTAAAGCTTAACGGAAAAAGCGTTAGCATTAGGGAAAACCAGTGGAGGTAGGATAAGCGATCATAGAATGATGAAGCCATATAACGATGCCTCGTAGGAACTTTTTTGAAACATGAGAGACAATTGCAGAGGTTTGATAGAGGAAACGGGATTTGAACCCGTCTCTTAAGCAAACTTGAGTAGTTTCATGGTTGACAAATATTTGTTGGATATGTTTGATATTTTACTAACTTAACCAAAAAAAAACACCCCGTTAAAGTTTTTGTATTTTTCTTTAAACCACGCAATATTAGACCTCAATTCTAAGTGATTAAAAAGAAATAAAATTAGTCCAGACAGAGGAATGGACACATTTATAATAATATATATACAAAATTAATTTTAAATTTTTATAAATATTTACAATTAATTTATAAATATTTTTTATTTTTATTTAAATTATATATTTTAAAATTTAATATAAATCAGTTAATTTTTTATAAAAAAAATAATCACAATTTCTTTAAAAAATAGTTAGATAAATATATTTGTAATTTTTTATTTTTAATGACTTCATAATTATATTAATAATATAAAATTTTAAATTTAAATTATTAAATAAAATAAATAATAAATAATAAAATAAAAAATAATTATTTATTAGATATCTAATTTTGGTTTTGGAAAAAGTCTCCCAGTAGACTTGGAAAAGCATTGCAGTCGCCCAAGGTGCCGAATGCCACTCTCACGCACCAAGTCTTCAAGCAAATTTGTTTGGCCTCCTCGGGAAATATCTCACGAAAGACTTAGAAAAGTACGCGGTTTTGCAACGTTGCCGGATGTCACCTTCACGGACCAAGTCTTCGAGTCCATTTATTTGTGACCTCCCGTGGGAATATCTCACGAGCTGTTTTTTTGGACTTTGGACCACTTCACCCATTGATATATTAAGACCTGACTTAACGCTCACGTCGATTCACCTAACGTAACAGTTTAACGATTATTTAATTCTTTTTATTTTTAATTTTAATTTAAATATTATCATTCAAAATAAATAAAAATTTATACATAATTATTTAAATAAATTTTATATTTAATATATTACAATTAAGTGTAAAATAAATTTATTTAATAATATTATTATTTAAATAATATTTTTTATAAAAAAATTAAATTAAAATACTAATAAATAATTTTATTTAAATTATAAAAATAATACTTAATATTTTCATTATACTCTTTTTCTAATATTATAGAATAAAAAAAAAACTCTCTTGGCTCTCTTTGTATTTAGTGAGATAGCATTATCATGATTAATATTTATTATATATTTATTATCAAATTATTCTAGTGCAATGAAATTTTATTTTGGTAAATTTTTGTTAGACCTATATATTCACGTTGATAAACTTATATTCGTTTTACTTTTTTTTTTTTATAAAAAAATGATATAAATTTTCAATGTTATCATAATAAAATATCTAAAAATTAATAAATTAATAATTTTAAAAGTCATTTAGAAAGTTTTAATTAAAAATATATAAAGTAAGAGATTATTATTCTTATTTTCTCAACACAAGTTAAAAAAAGAAAAAAAAAAACAATTAGCTAGATGTTCAAAACCCACAATGTTAAAAGTCGGTACAAAAATGGGGTATATTATAATTATTATGTAAAAATTAAAACATTTAAATTGAAATTAATGAAAAATTAAATTTATATAAATCTATTTATTAAAATTTAATTTATAAAAATTTTTAAATTTTGTAATTTTTTAAAATATATAATTTTATTAGAATTATTTAAATTAATAACTTAGAATTAAAAGAATTTTTCAATTAAACTGTGAATCAGAACCCATGCCTTATCTTCCTCCTACTTGCTTTTTCCCACCTGAGGATTGTCTTCCTTGTCCTTTGTGGAATCAGAGCTGCCTCATAGTTTGTTTCCATCTAGAAAAGCCAAAAATACAAAAAATGGAAAATATTGTGATAGTTGGGAAACATGAAAAGAAAATTCAATCACTTAGTAGTCAATGGCTTGCAACTAACTATATGTATAGGTCAAACTGATCTGCTAAGTGGAAAAAATGGATATGGCAGGTAATTTGTGGAAAGGCGGTGATTTAACAAAAGGACGGTGAAGACACACCCTGGTTCATAGTCCCCAAGAAGATTGAAGGGCTTACTAACAACAGCAAGGGAAATGGGGTTCAAAAACGCTTTGGAAGTCACTCAGCAAAGACTTCCACACAGAACCGTACCCACGGTGGCTTACAAAGCCCCCAACAGATGGGTGCTTCAATATCTCTACGTGTGGAACCCAGCCACCGTGTTCCCACTCTCTTCCTTGGACCCTCTCTTCAAATCTCAGGACACAAAAACACAAAAAAAAAGCATGGAAAACGCGAATCTATAGTTGGTATATTTTTTTTATAAATGATAAATTAATTATAATTAAAATTAAATAATATAAATTTATGTTTAATTTTTATACACATGTAATAATAGGACGATAATAATTAATGCGGACGAGTGCCACCAGTCGCATGTTTGACGGTGTTTAATAAGTGAATATATATATATATATATAATTTATATTTTTAATTAATATAATATATTTTTGAAAAAATTGTCAAGTAGAATATATTTAAATTATTCCTTAAAAGATACCGTAGCTAGCTGGGCAAGACCCACAATAAATGTTTAAGAGCAACAGCCCAAAAAGCCCAAAAGGGTCCCTCTCGCGTTAAGGTAAAATGAAAAGAATAGAAAATCCCCCGTCTTTTCTCCGTCTCTTTCTCTTAATTTTGTGCAATTTTTGTTTTTCTTTGGAGATCCTCTGAAACCTTCATCTTCATCGTCAATAAGGTTAATCCTCTCTGTTTGTTTTTTTCTTTTTCATTTTTTTGTGGATTATAAATCTTTTTTTAGTTGTTTTTATCAGATGGCATATTGTAACCATCTTGGTGGAAGCTCTGGATTTTTTCATTTCCGCAAGGTACCATTATCCTCTGTTTGTGGCCATACTGGAATTTTGAAGCTTTTTTATTAACTATATATATCTGCTTTTTTTTTTTTTTCCAACTTGCTGCAATTAGTGGATTTTTTTATGTCACAATTGAGATTCCTGTTTTCATAATGGCTGTTTTGGGTTCTCATCCTAGGTATCATTTTATGAGTTTTTATTTTTGGAGGGTTTCAGAGAATTTTTATAATTGGCCTGCAAATAGTGCTGGTTTATCAAGTTAAAGATTCAATCTTTTTCTCAAAATTTTTTTAATTATTTTCGTAAAAGGACTTAATGGGTAATTTTGGAATGCATGTTTGGGATCTCTTTTCGCGTTTAGAAGTCAACAATTTTTGTTGGGTGCAAGATTGAAACTTGATTTGTAACGGATAGTTTTTAGGTTGACCATGTTATCCATTGTTGTGGTAGGTTATTTGGTTCATATATCACCAAAGTGGGTAATGTCTAACTGCTGGTGGTGGATGGTATGGAAGTGAGAGATGAAGCATTTATAAGCAAAACCTGGTAGATTACATATACTTGACTGCCAAAGCATCTCTTTGATGACAAATTTGTAATGTTTTTGTGTATTTAAAAGTAATAACCATATGAATGCTTGTTATTTACTGCTTTATTAGTCTCTAGCATATGGGTTTAGCTTGTGAAAGAGAAATGGAGTTGTAATGGTGGTCAATATTCTAAAATCATTTAGAAGCCTCTTTTCTGTTCTTTAATATGAATTAGTTTGAAAAATTGGAGATAATTTCTGTTATTTTGTGGTCACATAATTGGATTATGTGAAGAATTAAAAGAGTTACCTATTGGAAGGTTCTGATGTGTTGAAAAATGGGAGTGTATATGTTTTACATGGAATGGTATTTGATTCTCTCAGTAAATAAAGGAGTTTGGTATTTCAGCTGGTGTAGATGTTAAATTTATTGGTGAATGAAGATGCTTAGCTGTGATAAGATCGTAATATGTTAGAATACTAGTTAAATATATGCTTTATTTAGAATATTGGATAATAGTATAATCCAAATTATGGTTGAATATGTGACTGGACAGATCTTGCTTTAAAGTTAGTATCTTTTGCTGGTAGACATGTTGAATAGAAATGGGATGCTCGACATTTCGCCTTTTCTTTTTCTATTCACTCCCCCTTTCCTTGGTGACTTTGTTTTCAGGCTTCGCTGAACATAGTTTTTCCTTTTTCATAACAATGGCTTATAATTCCTGCATCATTATTTTTATGTGCTATACAAGTCAAAGGCCATTGGTTACTTCTATCTGTTTGAATTACTTCATGTTATTGGACAACTAGGTGAGGTTGAATAAAGTACCTTATTCATGTGAAATAGTGAAAAAACTATCTCCACAACATGTAGGTGGATATTTTACAGCCCAATGGTCTAGATACAGGAGCAAAACTCAAGACACATTTGAAGTTCTTTAGAAGAGGAGAAAATCAAGGTTTGGGAATTTCCATAGGTGCTCTTTTGGTATGTTGAATGGTATACATGACCTGGTACCTGTCAAAGGTCTTTGTCCTATATGAGAAACATTGGGGTAAAATCACTTTACAGTTTTAAGTTTTGCATAGAGGTTGCTGGGAACAAAAATAAGGCTGAATCTTAATTGAATTGGTGAAATTTGACAGAGTATTTCCTGGTTGATGGGTTGAATTTGCTGGCACATTAATTGTGGTCCCTTGGCTTCATGGGGACTGGTTTTGCAATGATGAACAAACTATCAAAATGAGTTAGGATTCAAAAAATATCTGTGGATCTTTTATTATGAAAAATCTAATGTACAAGGAATTGTGATTCAGATGGAAAACTTAGAGCTTTTGACACGTATACCGTTAACAATAATGTACATTCTATAAACCAATGTTAGGTTTGAAGCTCAGACCTTGTAAAACTTTAAATGGTTGGGCCTTTTTGACATGGAAGTATAATGCAGACCCCTTGACATGTTATTTGTAGGAGGTATTTTGTAAGCTGGAGTGCAGTCCTTTATTTTCATTTGTTCTTTGGTGGGATGACAACTTCTTGTTAATGCTTGCTTTTTCAACTTTATTTACACCCCATACGCCACAAATTAGTTGTGTATCAGGACCTCTGTGTGTGAATCTCTGGTGTCCTGCCTGCTCATGTGGTATTTGTGATCAATGAATTTTTCATTTTACATTTTTTCTTATTGGTGCACTGTCATAGTCTTTCCTCAGTTTGCAGTTCTTACTTATTTTACTCAATATCTTTGTATGGCAGGGATAACTTGAGCAATGGGACAAAGAAACTTGTTAGATACTAATCAGATGATGGGTTTGGAACTGGATCAGCGTGGGTGGGGTTATTTACAACCTGAGCCTTGCATTTTTATGGGGGGTTTAACCAATTTCCCACAACGTGACATCCAGACAATGGTAACAACTTTGGGGAATATAACCAATCATGATACTCACCATCGACCAGAACATTATGATGGTGCTATTGTCAATGGAATGCCACAATACCATGGTGTTCAGTGTCATCCTCATCATCATGCACCAAGCATTGATTTAGGTATTGCTAGTGCACCCAACTTCTGTGTACCTTACTTGGCCCCATCTTCTGGCATTCCTTTAAGTCACCAGTCCTGTGATCAGTTACCATCTTCTAGCAATTATGGAGTTGTTGGTGTTTTTGCTGATGAATATAGAGCAAATGGCAACTTAATGGAGAATGCCAGAGGCATATACAAGAGAAAAAATGCTGATGGTTGCACAGGGAATTTCCAGCATTACAACGCCTTTTCAAACCCCAACTCTTTAGTTGCTCCTTTGAATACAAGACATTCTGATGGGGTTGCTCTAGTGGATTCTGCAACTTTCCCATTGCCACAGTACAGGAGGAATGTTTTGCCGTCAATCAGGGAAATTGGACCTCATGGGAGTGTGAGGAACAGATTGGGAACTATTGGTCTTGATCCTGTTCCAGCACATGGTCAAAACCATTTTATTCAAGGCCGCTATATGGGCCAGCCCTTTCAGCAAACTGGCTCTCTTTTGGTGGATCAACAGTTTAGCAATGGCTCTACTGATGCTGGTCCCTCGGTGTGGACTCAGAGCCCTGTCAATTCTTATATACATGGTAATTTGCTTGTCCTTTAGATTTTTACCTTTTATTTTATTATTTTTCTCCCTATTTGTTTGCTTTTAAAATGCTTATTGTCTCAGGATTTATATTGTCCTAAATATACCTTTTACATCTTATTAGAATCAGTTATATGAACTTTCTACCTTCTTTCATTCTGTGTAGGAAATAATGCTAATGGAGTTTCTATGGAGACAGGGAACTTGGGTTCACAGCTGTATCATGAACTGGGTAGTAACAGGAGTAACCCAAGTTTTTGCACCCTACAACTGTCAACCTCCCTCACCACAGTTACAATCATTTGCCCTCACCACCAGTTCAAGGAATGAGAGGCCATAACAATAACATTCTTCCTCAGGTGTCGGCATCTTCATTTAGAGCTTCTACAAGCTATGCTTTGCAGTCACACAGCATTATGAATTCTTCTCAGGATGGTCTAGATTCAGGGTTTAGGCATCTGGTATCTATTCAACCAACTGGCCTTAGGATATACAGGCCTCATCATGAGGGAAACCCAACAGAAACAACTCTTAGACGTCACAATTTTCCTTCAATGAGAGTTATGCCAGCTGATGTAAGACTTGACTTCTGCAATTTTTTTTCGTTCTTCTTTTTTGGTGCATTATAAGTGGTCTTTCTTGTGTTTGCATTGAATTTATGAAAAGGATGCCCAACATGGGCAAACATAATGCTAATATAAGTGTACCTTCTTCTTTCTACGAAGTTGCTAATATCTTCCAACTGATTTGTGAAGGGCGTAGCAGTACTAGACTTCCCTGGGTATTATGTAGAAAATTATGTTGACCATCACAGAGATATGCGCCTGGATATAGAGGACATGTCTTATGAGGTAAGTGAGATGCTTGCATTTACTGTAATCTTTAGTATTATATGTGTAGTATTGTAGATGAATGCAATTACATGTGCACATGGGATCTTTAGTGTAACATCAAAGTGTGGTTGGTTTGGGTATCTGATATTAAGAAATGGGAAAGCCTTTTGTGTATGCTGCAATTTGTGAGTTTCAAATGCAGGAGCTTCTTGCGCTAGGGGAGCAAATTGGCAATGTTAGTACCGGATTGTCAGAGGAAGCCATCAGCTGTCAGCTAAAGACAAGAACTTATTTATCATATCCAACATTAGTCAATCTTGAAGAGCCAGCTTCTTTGGATCAGGAACCTGATTCTTGCATTATATGCCAGGTACTTCAGGAGCTAACTATTTCACTTTGGGAATTTTCATGTTTAGCAGCCTGAGCGCTGTTACTGTTCACCAAGTTAAGAAGCCTGAGTTCCACAGTCACGGCCAACATATGGCATTGCTTATGATCTCTTGGCACTTTTCAGGATGACTACAAGTCTCAAGAGAAGATTGGAACCCTTGATTGCGGACACGAGTACCATGTAGAATGCTTGAAGAAGTGGCTGCGCCTGAAAAATGTCTGCCCCATCTGCAAATCCGAAGCAGTGTCTGCAGAAAAGGAATGACATATAAAAGTGGTGTTGGTCTTACCCAGAGGATTAAACTAGATAAATAAATATCAGTTAGTGGTCAGGGAGATGGATGGTGGTCAATCATTCACAGAACTGTCCAGATGTTTCTGCTAAGGTGTTTATGATGCATGGTTGGATGTTTTGGGTATGTACATTGTACATTTATTTGCAGATATACGCCCAACCTGTCCAAAATCCTTTGTTTGTTGGCTTTGTATTTATCAAACCTGTACAGGCTTACTCAGCCTGCATATGCACAATTGTATTATTACCTTTTGGTTAAATATAGCATTAACATGCTCATTTTCTGTAATTCTACGCTTGGGATTCAAATGCTAATCGATCCCTGGTGGCAAGGCTCAACTTTAAAGCCATTGTCGTTGGGCGCTCAATAAGTCAGTGCTGATAATGCAATGTTTTTGCAGTCTCTTCTCTATCCTGATAAGTTGTGATCCGTTTTTTTAATAATAATAATAATAAACAAATAATAATCTTTTTAGTTCAAGGGATTGTATTCAGCAAACACTGAAAGTCATGTTATCTAGGGTCTAAACTAAGTCTTTACGAAACAAAATTAAAAATTAAAATAAAAAAAAATACTTGTACCACTTGTACCAGATGATTCAATCAGATACACAATTGAAAGCTACATCGGCTAAGAAATAAAACAATACAAAGGTGCCAAAAGCCTCAAGCAACCTTCAAGGAGCTAATGTCAAGTGGGGAAAAGAAATAAATCTCAAAGACATACACTTTCGTTTGAATCCAAAAATCGATCTCATAGAAGTTTTAGCATCCCGACACATGATTGTGACAGTGGAAAGGTTGAGCTGAAGGTATATATGAAAAGTTAACTCTCGAGTTCATAATTGCAGATAACTAAAGTGTTTTTCTGCCTATATAACTCCTTAATTTAAGCAGAGCAGCAACCAACTTTCTTAACTGCAGAAGCATCATCCTTAACATCAATGGTCTGACCTTTAGGTAAGGCTGCTGGATCGTCCCCTACTTCAAGTGCTTTGCGGCTGATGACACGATATATTTCTGTTAGCACTTCAGTGAAAGCATTCTCTACGTTGAGAGCCTCAAGGGCAGATGTTTCTATAAAGAATGTGTTCTCCCTCTCAGCAAATGCCTTGGCATCTTCAGTGGAAACAGCACGCAAGTGTCGCAGATCTGCCTTGTTACCCACAAGCATAATGACAATATTAGCATCCGTGTGATCCTGTAGCTCCTTCAACCATCTCTCCACATTCTCAAATGTAACATGTCTAGTGACATCATAGACAAGCAATGCACCAACAGCTCCTCGGTAATATGCACTTGTGATTGCACGGTATCTTAGGGAAAATAAACAAAGAAACAACCATTTCAGAGGTTCATAAGTCATGCCTTTACAACCAACACAATTGCTATTTAACAAAGTGAAACAACTTACTGTCATTATTGTTCATTATGCTTCCAACTCACAGAAAACCAGATGATTAACAATGACAATGAAAGAAAAACTCAGCATGTTCTAGCGATTGACCTCTAAATATAAAAATTTAAGCCCAACATTTTGGTTTGTTTGAGCCCAAGCTTAACTCAGTTCATCATACCAAAGAAGGAGCTTGAGCTCATAAAAACCAAATTACCAACTTGAGCTTGCTCACTGGGTATTTGGCCAGATGATAAGCTGAGCCCCAGCTGGCTTCCACAGAAAAAGAGAGGCAGAACTGCTATGTAAATGTTTGTTCATATAGGATACATTTCAAAATGTCTTCAATTAATTTTGAGAAGTTTTGAGGCAATGAGGCTTTAATTGTCTACTTGCCCCAAGTTTAATTAATTTGGGACTTTTCAAGGCACGGCCCTGCATTGCATTTACAAGCTACAGCAACACCAGGGACACAATATCCCACGCAAATCATCACAACCATTTTTTATGCATGGGATTATTGTCAATTAATAAGCAATTGCAGTCCAATGACTTCTTGCCTCAAATGGCTGATACTGAAGCTATAATCTATTAATATTGACGCTCTATCCCAGGCAAATAAAACAAACTTGAGGCATTCTTCTGACCTGACTACTTAAGGCAAGTGTTGGCACAATTGATAACCTTGGCCCAAATTGGAATAAATAAATAAAGAGACTTAAATAAGGTAAGTTTACACTGAAGTCTCGCAGAATCAATATAAAACATCCTTCATCAATTTGTTAGCACCATCTCCCTCTCTCATATAGAAGAAATTAAGGCAACAAAGTGTATCCTTTTTCAAAAAGAAGCAGATTATTAGATAAGGAAAATTAAAATAAGGCCAATATTGCGTATCCAACCACTACCTAATTTTAAAAAAGGCTTTTGATCAGAAAAATTCATTTAAAAGACTGGTTGCCAGAACTATTAAACGATACCCACATGTATTTCAAACCAAAATAATACTGCCATCAGGCCAAAGCACAAGCATCTCCACTACTCATATTTGTTATAAACAAGAGCAAATTGTTGTCATCCATTCCTGAAAACAAAAAGAAAACCTAGAACAACTGTTTTGCCAAAATGTTTGAGCATTACTAGGATATGAGTAAAACAGCTCAAATTGGTTGATTAAAATTTTTCCCTTCAACCTAGCGCAAGTGAACTAGAAACTTCCCCTAGATGACTAGATCGTCAAAAGAGCAACTTGCCCATCATCTACATGCAATCACAATGGCACCCATTGCCATCACACAACCTTCCATTGCATGTAGGCTCTCAACATGTATATTTTAAATAAGAAATCCCAACAAACAAGCATCAAGTCCGAAATATAACCAACAATATATTGACTCACGCTATATTCAACTACTTGATTGATCTCCATTCCTCAAATTCAGAGATCGAACCATCCACCAGTGGTTTCAACTCCAACTCTCTGGTTTTTTTTTTTTTTTTTCAATCATTTTTCAAAGCAACAATATACAACCCAAAACGCTCAGTTCTAACAATCTCTCCCACTCAAACCGGGCACAAACTGAAAATAAATAAATAAGAACTCAACCTTCAATTAATCTCCATCATCCAAGTTTCTGAAAAGCCAAACAGATCAGAAAACCCAAACCCTAAATCACAACCAACCCCCCGCCGAAGTTCATTCGATTCAGAAACTGAATCATCCTCAAATCCTTCCCCAGCATAAACACAAACACACACACACACACACACACACACACACACAAAGAGGGTGAGAGGAGAGGGGAGAACGGACCTTTCTTGGCCGGCGGTGTCCCAAATCTGGGCCTTAACGACTTTATCATCAACGCGGATGCTGCGGGTGGCGAATTCGACGCCAATGGTGGACTTGGATTCCAAGCTGAACTCGTTACGTGTGAACCTTGACAGCAGATTTGATTTCCCGACTCCCGAGTCCCCTGTTAGCACTACCTTGAATAGGTAGTCGTAATCGTCCTCCGCCCTGTACGCCGCCATTTCAACTCTCGACTCTCATGTATCAACCAAAACCCAAGCCAAACAACAAAAAAAATAAAAATAAAAAATTACATATATAACTATATATGTGTATGTATGTATGTATATGTTTTATAATGACAGTGGTATGCACCGGACTTTCAGATCACGACCTCCTCCTCGTTCTGGTCTCTTCTCTTTCAAGCACTGCCTTCTCTTGTACTCCTACTTCCACTGTAAATGTGATGATTAAAAGAGAAAGTAAAGTAGTCATCATTAAAAATAACTCAACTGTTACAATTGGTGTAACTATTGAAATGAGTTATTTAATTGTAATAAATTAAAATTAAGAAATAAAAATAAATAATCTAATAAATTCAATAATAACTTAAGTTAATTACCCAAGTTACTTTCCATATCCAAATTTGGCTCAATTGCATAGTTCAAGAATTGTTTGGCATATTCCCACCAGAGTCAACATATAATGTTTAATAATTATCAATTACTTTTCATTTGATTGCTTATGGTATTTTAATTTGGGAAACTCATTAGTAGTGTTATTATCCAGTTATGGAGGAAACTACAGCTACATCAATCATGCAGGTGATCGCTCTGGCAAGCCTTTGCTTTTAGTTTTTCGACCTTTTTAATTTATATCCTCGTAAATTTCAATCTCAAATACTAATTTTCCTTTTGGGTGGTTATTAATCATGAACTTTTAACTATTAGTTACAAACTGTTGAAAAATAAAATAAAATAAAATAGCAAAGGAACTGATCAAAATTTTCATTGAAAAAAAAAAAAGGGAAAATGAAAAAGAAAACATCAACTAGTTCTTTGTTGAAGATATGGGTAGAGTCCAATAGAGTTCTGTCTATGCTCTCGCAAGAATGCAAGCATATCCATGCTATTTTCCTTCTCTAAACAATTGTAAACCTCCACCACATATTCGAACTCCTGCCCATACATATGCGAAGCACACGCTGCTTTGTAGGTTAAAAGCTCCAAATCACCTGATGCAAATAACAGTGAAAATTACCAAGTCTGTCAAGAAAAAGCTGTATTGAATGCTTAAAAGGTTGGTTGGCTTTTAAATTTCTCAAAATGCACGCTTGGAATGGGAAGTCTGACCCAAAAAAACAACCAGAAGGTGAAGTCAAGTCACATTTATGTGACATAAAACACCAGACCAAATTCAATATATCAATTGCATAGCAGCAATCAATACCTCTGAGACTGGAGGTTCAAGTTCCCTAGCTCAATTCCAACGGAAAGCATATTTCTGAGTCGGGGTGAGTTCAGATTTTATATATATATATAGATATATATATTACAGTTGCATCTTTCTGTGAATTGCGTATCTCATAACGATTCAAGGTCCCATTTTGCATCATGAAGAGGATTGTTGTCAGTAGATCTGGCATGGTGAAAGTTCCTACATTGATTTACAAAAGCAAGATGAAATATACCATGGAAAGAAGTTGCATACCTGCAGCAATTTCTGATGCAAGGATGCTCTTGCTGAAGTGACGTGTCAGCCACCATTTGCAGCGAAAAGCCCAAGCTCTTCTCAATTTTCCCTGGGTGAATGACTTGGGGATGCTATTGTAACGGACAGAAGAGTACTGTGGTAGTTGTCCACCTTCATTTTCATGTAGACATACTGACAACCGACCCTCTTCATATTGATGTACTTCAAGAAAGCATAAAGCAAACTCTCTCCATACATTGCATGCAGCGTTCGCTGCATCCAAATGCAAAGCTGCCATTTCCAATAAAGATTCAGGCCCGTAATTCCCTGCAGCATATCACAACAGAACAAAAACAATTTGCTGATATGATACTTACAAAAACTAGTCGTCACAGACATAAACTACATGCACAGGCATGAACATACAGACAGCTGCCAGGAAACATCAAACATGTGAGGCTTCTAGAAGCAGTTAAAAATGTTCTAGAAAATACTGCAACAGTTCAAAAATATTCTAGAAAATACTGCAACAGTCGTTTCAATAGTAGTTGTATATTAAGAGAATTCAGGTGAATAAAAGGCCTGCTGCAACTTAATTAGCAGTCCCATGAATAGGAAAACAGATGCATCCTCGCATCACAACTCAGAAGGGGGCAATGTCACCGAAGCACATAATCACAAAATCCATCTTACAACACACAAGGAAGATATACAATTGGAGATCTAACATGAAAAGCACTTACGACAGAAAAATCTGATGTGACAAAGTTTGTCAATTGCAACAAAACATACCATCTTGATGCAGGCTGATAAGCTTTGCTAATGACTCCCTGCATGTAGGATCAATCTTTAAGATGTCCTCAAAACAGGTTGAGAGCGCAGGACTATTGTGAGGGTCAAATCGCTCCAAAATGTGAGCCCTCAATCTGCATAAAATACATTTGTTAGAGTCTTTTAGCTTAATGCAAGATCCATTGGTGACACATTTCCCCGCAAGAACTAACATTTTTAAGCTTGGTGCAAGGATAACTATGACACACGAGAATTTGTAAATGGACCAAAAAGGCCATAAAATATAAAGGAATGGTAACAAAGACTACGGAGCTAGGGCATAGCAAACATTAGATGAAGCAGAATTCTAGTATGTTTTTATATACCATTTCCACCCACAACCATTCCTATAAAACTAGACATCATGACAAACAAAAGAAGTTAATACCTTCTAGGAAGTACCGCACCAGAAATGGCAGAAAACTCCTCAAGTTCATTTAGGGCCTCTTTATCTCGGCATCCAATTAGCAACAACTGGCATTAGATGGGAAAATTTTGGGATAAGATGTTATAACTGCAATATGTAGGATAGTGAATTCACCAGTTACAAAGGGATGTTAGCAACACATAAAAGGAATAACCACGAATACTTGTGACTGGTAAAAGTATAGGGTACAAAATTGAAAAGTTCCCTCCAATGTCTGATGAAGACAAAATGAAGTCCAAATTTGAACAAAAAGTATCCGCAAGTCAACATCATATCTGAATAATATAAGTCAACAGCATAAGAGATGTTCAGAAGCAGACCAGACCATCACTTCATCCAAGTTAAAGGCATAAGGGATGTTTAAGTGGCACAGGAGATCGACAAAGAAATTTATATGCGGGTGCATAGTACTGGTATGGCCAGAAACTGCTTTTCTTTTTAGACCACAAAGTTAAACTTGGCAGTCATGTAGACCAGAGACTCAAAATATTTTGAGAATAATATTTGATATGAAATGCTGGGTCAGGTTCATTCAACCAAGATTCAGTTTGGTTCACACAGTTTGGGAATCATCGGATTATACCATTGAGCATGCTGCGGCATACAAGCTGTTTATGGCACCTGCCATCTCAAAACATAACCAATTTGGTTATGTGCAATTACTCAAGAAAAAAAGCACAGCAAGTCTTCTGCCAAGGACAGGAATCATTTACAAATCATTATCCCTATTACTTGGCTAAAAGTAGGGGAATGGTGTAATGAGGGAGAACTATAGGCTGTCAAACTGGCATGGCATCATATCACTTGGGAGAATTGTAAAACAGAAACTGAAAAACTTAGAAGTTATCAGTCTTATCTTTAAGCATAAACATCCTCAATCTCAAGTATTAAAACAAGTCCTGGATGCAGCAAAGCTCATAATGAAAAGAGCATCAAGTTAGTTATGTCCATTATTAATACAATATTTTTACCATGCAAAAATAGTTCTGTGTATTTCTATGTTGTACGCTCTTCCAAATCAATTGTATAGCCAAAATTTTTCCATAGAAAGAGACCGTAGGATTCTATAATGGTACAAAATTGCAGTAAAAAATCATTAGAAACTAGCAAAAATTGCTCCCAAACCCCACCCCCTGAGAGGAGAACTATTAGTCTGGTTCTTCTGGGAAAACAGGAAAAGCAGGGCCACATATAACTTCTCTTCACAGAAATTTCTGGTGCAAATGTGTAAATGCTGAAACAGATATGTAACCAAGTTTCAAAATGTCAAATTCTAATTTGTCAAAAATTATCTCCACAAAAGGAGAAAGGAAAAAAAATGTTAAAATTTCATTATGACAACTATACAATTAATATTCATATAAAATATCAATACCTGTGTCAAGGGAAGCAAAGCTTCCAACCTTGGAGGATTTGAGTGGACAGCGGAGTGTAGATACTTAACTGCATTCTTATATTCGTCATCCTGGATTGCCTGATCCAATTCCCAATTCCCAGTTCGTATAGGTAACATCCATGAGTCCAATTTCTCTGTGGCAAAAGAAACAGGAATTTTAAGTATGCATGCACATTCTCATAGCATTGTACAACATTTGACAGGTTTTCAAGATCAAGAAATGTGAACTGGACTGAGAAAAAAACAAAAAGGAACAATCATTTATTGACAAGGTGAGAATCTTTCCTACAAAATAGATTGTTCAAGCCTCCAGAACTAGCCTCACTCGGTTTTGAATTTTTCTTCCTGTGTTTTCTCATTATTTGCCATGTCCTTACATCACTTAATTTATGGAGTCTTTCATAGTTGACATACAATCTGTGCTGACAAATCTTTTGCTATTACAGCAGAAATGTCCACAGTTGATAGAAGCCAAAATTATGTGTTTCTTTGATTAAAATAAAAGGTAAGAAAATTAGAGAACAGAATCTGGCACTCACTAAATGCAGAAAAATTGACAAAACTGGGTATGTAGCCAGCATTATTGTCAACAGAGGGCTCATTTTCAGCAGAAATAGTGTAAAAGCCTTGTGTATGGAAGTCTTGTTGGAGATTTTCTTTCTTAATGCCAACTTCCAATGGCACCCCTTCTCTGTGCAAGTCATGATCAGCCTCCACAGAATCTTTCTTATTATTCATCACAGAGGTTTCAGACTTATATTGAAAGGAAGTATGAGACTCATCACTCAAGACTCCATTATGACACTTTGAATGCCCAACTTCACGGCTGAATCTTGACTTATGTGATTGTAAATGTGTGTCTGATGTTTCTGAATGTGCAGGGGGGTATATTTGGTCAGTATCCTTCCACCGCAAGTCTTCAGGGATGCCAGAATACCAGAGCTGGCAGAATATTAAGCCAATGATGATATTGAAGACTGGATGACTCTCAAATTCATGTTCTTGCATCAAGCTAAGAGAAACACAAGGAACATTATCACTTAGATTGAGACAACCAATGCCTTCTCAAAACAGGATGTCGAAATTGACAGTAAGACCTATGGTACAAATAAAGAGCAATTGCCCTCAACAAAACGAGAGATGTGATGATCTTTCTTCTCAATTCACAGATCAATTTCAACTGACATAAATAAACAGAGCTGAAAAAGGAATTCATCATTTATACACGGCACTCTAATGTGGATATTTATGACAAACAAGCAAATGATAGAGCATAATCTTCAAAATCACACAGCCAATATGAAACACAAACTCTGAGATAATTTTAGGTGTAGAATGGAGGAACACCAGATCAGTCAAGCTAAATAAGCATTTTGCTTATTGTTTGCAGGGGCCTCTCCCTTGTCCTGTCTCAATGGAAATACTAAACAACATAGTGTTCCTGTTGGCTGTTCACCAGTTTGTGTCCATAGTAGCAGGTCACAGGCAGTCACCCTAATCTAAGTCAATCATTTTTCTTCCCCATATGAAACTCAATGGATATCCAATCAATTCCTCTTCCCTTTTCTTTTCTATGCTATGATCTGTCATGCATGATTCAGATTCCAGATTTGGTAGTCATTGAGTGGGCATGAAAAGAAGAAGAAGCAGCAACATATATTTACAAACCAGAAGGTGGTATTTTCTATGTTAGGCATTCCTTGTGAAATTAATACGTCCCAGCTGAATACATACCAGAAAGTGAAATAAATTTTCTATGTTATGCATTTCACATGGAATTTCTACATCCCAGCCTGGTATAGAAAAGTCATTAATATACCTTCTAGCATTATGATGTTCATCTTCAACATTCCCTCGCATAAGATTGAAAAGGATGGACTCCAAACGAACAATAAACCTATCCTGTGCAACAAAACAGGGAATTTGATCAACACCAAATGACACGCAGTTGGGTTTCTAGTGTAAGCTATGTTTGAGGATGGCATACTTCATTACACTATGAATGTACACAAAACGTCACTACATAAAGTACCTCTTTTGTACATTCAACCCTTCTCCTTTTATTAGCTAAGTTGATCCCAATCCTTGACATCCAAGTATCGTACAAGCCACTGATTGCCATTGCGTTTACAGGATCACTTTGTCCATGCTTGAGAAGCTCCATCGAAGCCTACAAATTCTCTCTAATGTAATTAAAAGTTTTCAACAGGTCATGCTTGTCATACTTGGAAACACATTAGCATTGTTTACAAAGTTCAATATAATTTAGAATTCATGGCCTTAGAAATTGAATAATGGAGATATGAGAAGTATTACAAACCCATTAAACCAAACAAAAACAGCATCTAGCAGACCAAGGATCACTCCTTTTAGTTACTCAAAACATGTACCAAAGGATATTGGGTAATAAGATGCTCATAAAATTAACAGCATCTGGAAGAGCTTTGGATCTTTATAAAAAACATAACGCTCTTCCCACAGGTTATAAAACCAGATGCTAATCTTGTCAACAGCATGTTTTTAACACATATTTTTCAATTAAGAAACAAGCTCAATTATATCAAACACTTTCCAATCCCACCAATATTTCTGCATTTGACTAATCAAACACTCAAAATGAATTAGAAAGGAATCAAATTGCAAATGTCCAAATTTCAACTATAATTAAAATGCAACTCAAAACTATATCAAAAGTATAAGGAATTTCTGACAAACAGCAGGGACTCACCATTTCTTTGGAGACACAATGTACAGAGACACACACACGCAATGCATAAGTGCAAACAAAATCACACAAGTTTTTTGTGAATGAACTCATACCAAATACTTGAACCTATTTGTCCTTGGGCAAGTGTCCTTGCATGTTCCTTTTAACAGAACACTTAGTACACCACTTGCTTCAATCCAATTATGTTGTCTCATCAGCTTCCTCAAAAGTTCATACAATCTACTCCGATTCTCTGGACGTGCATTGTTGGAGCCTAATCCAAGAATGTATGAAGGCTTAGATACACACAATAAATCTCTCTTATTAAACCTTTCAAGTGCCGTAATGGGATAATCATCTTCAATCATTGGATTCAAATTCCTTTTGCGTTTTTGATTTCTTTGTGCTGTCTTCCAATTCCACTGTGCAATTCTCTGTAGCTCTATCACCACCATTGTCCAACCCTGTAAAATGATCTCCTGACATCTCTAATTGCAGATACACAATGAAGCACTCTAAATTCAATGTCTTCCCCTTCTACAGTGAAGATATTCACCTGCATTTAGTCAGTGGCAGGTGGTTTAGATGACTTAGAGAAATTACAATTAAGCAACAGGCAATCACCATTTATTTTATTTAACAAAGAGCCATTAAGCACCATCTAACTACTGATTATTGGATTCAGGTGCAATTCCATTATTTCATTTAAACTGAAAACACAAGAGTAACGAGAGTCAGATTAAATTGTATTGATTGAAAAATTGAAGGTTAAAAAATTTAAAATTTTAATGTTAATCTTAACAGGCACAAACAAGTAACAGCCTGAGGCCACGACCAAACAAACGGAAACCACAAAGCAGTTGCTACAGACTGAGATTCTTGATCTTTTTTTTTTAATTAATTTAACACATCCAAAATGAAAATAAAGGACACAAAGGCAGAAATTATGTACCAGCAATTCCACCCTTATATCTGAGACAAATTGAGATTGCTCTCTCTCTCTCTCTCTCTCTCTAAAAAAGAAAAATAACCTAAATTTAATAAATTTGAAACCAAACGGAAACCATGAAGAAATTGATAACAGACCAAGATTCTTAATCTTTTTTTGTTTTTAAATAATTTAACCCATCCAAAATGAAAATAAAGGACACAAGGGCAGCAATTATGTACCAGCAATTCCACGCTTATTTCTGAGACAAATAAAGATTGCTCTCTCTCTCTCTCTCTCTTTAAAAAAGAAAAATAACCTAAACTTCATAAATTTGAAACCAACATTCCGACCCCTACCGAATCTGGCCTACGTGAAATTTAATTTTTTCAAAATCAAAAAACCCAAAAACCAACAGTTAACGAAAAACTCACCGTTAGACTAAACATTACAGTTCATAAAGGTTATCTCATGCCGAATCGTTGTGTAAAACAAGAAAAATACAGAGCATGATATTAACAGATAAATGTAATCAGAATACCAAAGAGGTTGCCGCCGCAGAGTTTACAGAGTGTTGCGAGCGAGACTAACGCCGCCACCGCCACCGCCACCGCAAATAGAAGCGAACGAAGAATCGCCAAACGAGATCGAAAAGCCTGGGCTTTTGGTCGTGGCCGCTCCGAGTTTTCTCTCAACTTTTTATATTAATTAATTAAGGATATTAACATAGATATAGATAGATGAGGTTCATTTATTATTCTAAAAAATATTTATACGTCATAAATTTAAAATCATTTTGGTCAAGTAACAGTATTTGTTTATCAATAATAAAACTGATTTTAGAATTTTTTACCCTTTAATTAATTAATAATCAAACCACATTTAAATTATATTTGTTTTTGTTATCCACTCATAAAAGACTAACAAAGTTAAGATTAGATATAAAGGCTGTTTGACATCAAAATTTTGATAGAATTTAATATAATTCAATTCAACAATTAATTTTGAACCACATCATACCTTTAACCTCTCTTTAGATATTAAAATTTAAATACACAAATTAAATTTTTTTATTAATTTAAATTATATAATTTAATTAAATTTTATATAAATTTTATTTTTTTTTACTTAAATTTATTAATTTTATCATATTATTATTATTTTTAATATAAAAATTTAATTTAAAAAAATTTTTAAAAAATTAAATTAAATAATTTTTTATTATTTTTAAATAAAGATAAAAAAGTTTGATTTTAAAAGTCATATGATAAGTAAAGATGAAATTGTTGGCGAAGGTAGAATAATAAAAATAAGGTATAAAAAGAAAAATATTAAAAAAAGTTGTTTAATTTATTTTTTTAAATTTTATTGTAATTAATTAATTAAATTTTAATAAAAAAATTTTATATTGTAAATTATAAATAAGTTAAATTATATTAAATTTAATATTTTTAAATTAGATTAATATGATAAATAAGTAATAAAAAAATTAAATTTTATTATAAATATTATTTAATTAATAAATTAAATAAAAAAATTTAATTTTTTTAAAATAAATTAAATTGTTATTAAATAAAATTTTTAATTTAAAATAAAATTAATCTAATAAAATTAATTTATTAAATAAAAATATTATTTTTTATTTTTTATTTATTAAAATATAAAAATTTAATTATTTTTAAAAATAAAAAATAAATTAAATTATTATATTTTAAATATAATAATATTAAATAAATAAATTAATTAAAAAATAATATAATTAATTGAAATTATATTATTTTATTATAAATATTTATAGATATATTATTAAATTTTATTTTTATAATATTTTATATATTTTTATATAATATAAAATATTAATTATTGTTTGAAGACTGAGAATATTATATTAATCCGACTGCTGACTGGACAATCAGACTCCTAATCTAATATCATCATTTAACGATCACCATTAATCATCATGCCACATCATCACCTAATCCGTTATCTGTCATCTTCTCTCTCTCTCTCTCTCTCTCTCTCTGTGTCGGTTTTCCATTCTCGCACGCCTCTCTCTTTGAATGTCTTCCGTCACCCCCATTCACTTCTTGTTATCAAATTAAACTGATTGCTTTGACGCTCTATGATGGAGAAGAGCTCGCATCAACAACCAGCAGTAAGCAAATCCAACCGCGGCGGCCGTGGCGATTTCCCGTCCGATGACCGGGATTACCTATCGGGTTTCGGCAACAACTTCGAGTCGGAGGCGATTCCCGGAGCCTTGCCACGTGGACAGACCAGCCCTCTCATGTGCCCTTACGGTCTCTACGCTGAGCAGCTATCGGGAACTTCCTTCACTTCCCCTCGCAAACTCAACCAGCGCAGGTTCCATTTCTCCAACGCACCCTCTCTCTCTCTCTCTCTCTCTCTCTCTCTCTCTCTCTCTCTCTCTCTCTCTCTCTCTCGCGTCCCTTTGAGTCAACTTCATTTTTTGTTTTTGTTCATTTTCCTTTGAAGTTAGGTTTTTTGATTAATTAAATAATCAATTATTTATTTTTCTGTTGTGAGTTGCAACTCGATTAATTAATTTTTTTTAAGAATATAATACATGCGTTTGGTTATCACCAGCAACGAAGTCTAAAGCAGCTCTTCTAGTAATGTTGTGTGTGTGTGTGTGTGTGTGTGTGCGCGCGTGTTTTTTTTTTTTTTTATCTTTTCTTTTTTTTTTTTTTTCCTTGGTCTTGCCTAAATTAATGGATGTTTAATTATTTAGTCATTTATTATTATTATTATTATTATTATTTACTTTCCAGAATAATGAAAACTTGTTACCAGCTACGAATGTGCGCATTACCATATTAAACAAAAAAAAAAAAAAAATGGAAGTGCACTTCTAGACAGTGGAGCGTGTTTACTTGTCCCAAATTTTCTCAATTCACTCTAGAAAGCTAGTGATTTTAAAAAATGTAAATTTCTTTCTGGAAAAGTAAAATAATACAAGCATTTGAACAGGTAGAGCCAAAAAGGAGCATACAAATATGTAAATGTGTTTACGCAAATTGTGAATTGGTGGTAAGATTCACTATTAGCTAAATTTTCTTGATTTGTTACGTCAAATGGGTGTGTAATGGAAGAGCTCAGAGCTCATTTGCAGCTGAACTCCACATAATGTTATAGTGTGCATTCGATGTTACCTAAAATTTTGACTTAAAAAATCCATGAATATTCTTCTAAGGAAAAGGAAAAAGGAGCATTATCAGGAGTCAGAAGAATTTAAGGTTGAATTTGAGGTAACTTAACTGGGAAAGTAAGTGTACTTTGTGGACTGTATGATTCTATGTCCTATTGGACTCCATCCCAGGGTGAAAAATGGGGGAAAAATGAGCACATAATGGTGATGGATACAACACTTTACAGCATTTTGGTACAATAAGTCCAATGCTGATCTACATTTTTCCTTTTCCATTTTGTGGTAGTTGGCTATACCGGATTAAACCATCGGTTACACACGAACCTTTTAAGCCCAGATTACCAAGTCATGGGAAGCTGGTGAGTGAATTCGACAAGTCAAACAGTTGTACAACACCTACACAACTGCGGTGGAAGCCTGTGGATATCCCTGCTGATACACCAACTGATTTCATTGATGGGTTATACACCATATGTGGTGCTGGCAGCTCCTTTCTTCGCCATGGATATGCAATCCACATGTAATTGGTATTCCAAACTTTTGTTAATGCAAATCTAATTCAGCAACTTTTTGTTTGAGAAAGAATGTGTGGGGGGTCTCAAGGCAGTTTTTTTTTTTGGTTAATCCTATGTCAAGTATTGACAATTTGTTTTAAGTCCTCTTGTATTTGCTGTTTCTTTGATGATGATAACCTTTTCATTCATCAAAAAAAAGGAAAAAAAATTATAGTTGAATATTTCTTGTATGGTTTTTATAAGACAAGCCTTGGAGTCTTGATCCACTGCCATTAGGTACAGCTTTGAATAAGTGAACAGTTATTGGAAAACTATGCTAGTTTCCAGCACGTTCAATTTTGAACAGTTCATCTCAAAAAATGTGATTTTTGATAGTTTACCAGTGATTTATATATTGGCTTGACTAAAAACCTCACCATCCAAAAAAAGAAAAAAACAAAGATGCAAAATCAATTGCTGCTGAAATTACATAGGTTGGTTATATGCTTACAATTGGGAAATTTTCTTCTTATGTTAGGTATGCTGCAAACACATCAATGGATAATCGTGCCTTCTGTAATGCAGATGGTGATTTCTTGATGGTTCCTCAAAAAGGAAGTGAGTGACTTCACATGATCCAAACATCAGCTTGAACTTTGGCTTTGGATGTTTTCTTGACATTTCTGCCTATACCGTTCATCTCTTTCTTAGAGTTTGGATCAAATGTGCTTCTGCATTAGCATGTTTTGACTTGCAAGGACCTAATAAGTTAAATAGCCACAAGAAACATGTCTTCTGTCTCCTCTCTAATCAGTTGTGTTGTTACATGCTTTAAAACCTGTTTCTCTCATGTGATAAAATTTTACTGGATCACATATTCCGTTCTTCTTTAATATCTTTTAAATTCCCATGTGCATTGTCTGCTATAATTTCGCATTAAACTTGTAACTGAGACTCTAATACTATGTTTTTGGAATGTAGGGTTGTGGATCACTACTGAATGTGGCCAATTGCAAGTTTCTCCTGGTGAAATTGTTGTTATACCTCAAGGATTCCGTTTTGCTGTTGATTTGCCAGATGGCCTGACACGTGGCTATGTTGCCGAGATTTTTGGTGCCCATTTTCAGCTTCCTGATCTTGGCCCAATTGGTATTTAATCCACTCATTTTGATGCAAATTTTGGTTGAATATGGTGTGAAATTATTAATTATCAATTATAAGGCATGTATTTTGTGTATTCTGACATTTAGGTGCCAATGGCCTTGCGGCTCCAAGGGATTTCCTTGTTCCAAAGTGTTGGTTTGAAGAAGGCCATCATCCAGGATACACTATCATACAAAAGTTTGGCGGAGAACTTTTTACTGCCAATCAAGATTTTTCTCCCTTCAATGTTGTTGCTTGGCATGGTAACTATGTCCCATATAAGGTAGAATCAACTGTCGTGCAAGTTTTATATTTTGAAATTTTTGATCTTCAGTGGTACTTACCTCGTGTGTTTTGATGTTCTCCTCTGCAGTATGACCTTGGCAAATTTTGCCCTTATAACACGGTTTTGGTTGATCACAGCGATCCATCAATAAACACAGGTAGATGCACTGCATAGGCGTGTGGTACTTCTCGTTATAGAATACTTCGCCTTTGTCCACAATTATTTTTATTTTGGTTGTCTAAATTACATCAATATGTTGCAGTCCTTACAGCACCAACTGATAAGCCTGGGGTTGCATTGCTTGACTTTGTCATTTTTCCGCCTCGATGGTTGGTTGCAGAGCATACGTTCCGACCTCCATACTACCATCGCAATTGTATGAGTGAATTTATGGGCTTGATTTATGGTGGATATGAGGTAAGTTTGTGGTTTTACTCTTTATTTGTTAATAATCATATACTCATAATCTTACCGTTCAATGCAAAGTCAGTTTGGGTTTATTTGGTACAATTCGCTGGACAGAAACATTAGAAATTAAATGAAAAGAAAACTAAGGATGCAAGGGACATAATGCAGGTTTTTATTGATTAAATGCTCTGATGCAAAACTTACATTGCACAAGAAAAAGGAAGCTTTATAGATTGTTGCTCTTTCTTCCTCTAACTAAATCAATCTTGGCGACGTTTCCAGGCAAAAGCTGATGGGTTTCTTCCCGGAGGTGCAAGTCTTCATAGCTGCATGACTCCTCATGGTCCTGATACCAAGACATACGAGGTATTAGTCTTTTTGGACAACTTTATCAAATAATTAAACTCATTTTTCTTTGGGCTTTTAGGTAATTGTATCGCTTGCTCAACAAGTCACCTAACCGTTCATTGTCAAATTATTTTTTTGGTCACCAGATCAATACATTGTGATTCAAAATACTTGATTATCTGAAGAAAAAAAAAAAAAAGAATGTAGAGTGAAAGCTCCTAGTCTAATTACTCGATTCAATTTGTAGGCTGCTATTGCACATGGGAATGAAGCAGGGCCATGTAAAATCACTAACACAATGGCTTTCATGTTCGAGTCGTGTTTAATCCCAAGAATCTGCCCATGGGCCATTGAGTCCCCATTCAGGGATCACGATTATTATCAATGTTGGATCGGGCTCAAGTCCCATTTTTCGTGTAAAGGCGCAGACCAGAATGTCGTGGAAAATGGACACAAGGGAGCCTGAAGTGGAGGCTATTGCTGTTTAGTTTGCCGCGATCAATATGAAGATGTAGGCACGAGCTTATTCTCAGTAACATTGTCTGAAAGTGAAACAGTTAAAACAATGAGATGACCGTCGCAAGTAGAAATAGAAATCTTGGAATGTAAGATATTCACTATTTGTTCACATAATGCGATGTATTCTAATATAGGACTTGTGCTTGTGCTGCCGCCATGGTTCCCTTGTCTCGATGGACTAGGATTTCTTTTATCGCAGCTACAAATATGGTACTTTGAGAAGCACATGTTTCTGAGAATATTGAATTAAGACCCCTTATTGAAAGCGGAACGGATTATGCTTTTATTGCGAGTGGAATGGCATGTTTTCCAAGTAGCAATTCAGGGACATTTTATTTCGTGAGTTTATCATACGAAGTATATTTTGAAATGAACTGATGACAAATTGACAACTTTTCTTATGGCATTACGATAATGATCAAAATTATTAGCCAACCGATCGCTGGGGAGTTCCCAATCAGCTAGTCATTGATTGAACGATGGCTGGCAAACGGGTCACTGGGAAAGTCAATTAGCGACAAATCGCTGGTCGACCAATCACTTCAAGACGATTGATATGTTAGTAATAAGGTCAAATGTAATTAATGATATTTGTTGTGACAATTTATCATATTTCGTTTTCATTTCTTTTGTGTGTCGCAGAAGAACTATGGACCAAAGAATTCCCTTGCAAGCTCAAACATTTACACAAATTCAAATATTATAACCGCAAAAGTAATGCATAAGCAGGTAAATCTGTTCCTGGTTCATAATGCCTGCTTTTTGAGTGGGAACGACAGATTGTCAGGCCTTCTATACAGTACAGGAGAGGGAAACAGGACATTGACAGGTCTCGTGGATTTTACGCTCAAAAAGTTCCTTTTTTTTTTTTTTTTTGGAAAAACATATATATAATGTGTATAATTATATTTATTGTATATATGATAATTATTATATATTTTATGTTATTTATTATATATTTTATTTTTTTAAAAAATAAAAGACACCTTCAACTTCCCATATATATCTCTTATTTCCTAATCTATCTAATTTTTTTATGCTGATATTTTGTGTATCCATCTCCATTAGAGTCCCTTCTTGTTTACGACTTGCAAATCTCACATTTTAAAACAATTAAAAAGAAAAATGAAATTTTCTTATTGCCTTCCCTTTTTATCCATTATAGTATTGTGTTGGACGCGTTTCTCTTTAATGTACCTTTCACCATTGTCTCAGAAAGGGACAAGGAAGAAGAAAAAAAAAAAAAAAAAATGAAAAAGAAAAAACAACAAGTAGGGCCCTTTGCTCTCTTCTCTGCAATAATGCCTCTGCCTGCAAAAGTTTCGCAGTCCCCTCTTCTGTACGGTATTTAGATAATTTTCTGAACCCAAAATTAAATGAAAATTCAGAGAGGGAGAGAGAGAGAGAGGATGTGTAAGTTAGATTATTTTCTTATGGCGATTAGTTATGACGTGCACATGCATGCCCCTGCAATCGATCAACATTTTCCAAGGGAAAAAAAAATATATTTCGTTTCTGAACAGTGGCCATTGTTTAATGGTTATGAACTTATGAGAACTCAAACCTCCGCTCACAATTATTCTAATTAGTGCGTAAAATGCGGGATTAGAGTATCCGAATGTTGTAATTTAAGCAAAGCATACAACTATAATCAATTCAATGTCTACTTTTTTGTCACATCCCCAACCGAGCTGTTGATCCGAATGGTGTGTGTATATATATATAAATCATACCATAAACAAACTTTCACGTAACCGGGGTACTTAAACTGTCCCCTTGTCAGCCTTTTCAATAATCATTATGATTGTCCCTTAAGTACTTTCATGAATTAACTACATATACAAAGGCCCACAGCATGAGATGGGGGAACTTGCCATGAAAGAGAGAGAGAGAGAGAGAGAGAGGCGGGGCGGGGAGGGAAGAGAGAGACACATACCCATTCCACGTGAATGTGATTTGAGGACAAAGCAAAGAAAAGGTGGGGAGCTCTTGCAAGCAGGGTTCACATGGGGCAAGGACATGATTCTTGCAATTGTTCCCTTTCTTTCTTTCTTTCACAGCTCATCCTTCCTCTCAAGCCTACGCCTCCCCACTATACCACCCCAGCTATATCCTATACATGTCTTTTATTTTCTTCTTCGATTGCCATTATTGTTCCATGTGTTAGGCATATGTATAAATTCAAAACTAATATGTCAGGCATTAATGTCTTTGATGTACAGAGACACAATAGGCTAGTGCATTTCGCTAGTTTCCTTCCTTCTTACAGCCAGAGGCAACCATTCTGAAAATCTTTGTTATATGAATTCATTCTTATACTAATATTCCGAGAAAGCGATAAAATGAATGCAAAATATATGTACACACGTACATACATGTATATTCCTACACCCACTCTCGCACATGCATAGAACTCTTAATGGGTCACTTGAAAAAAAGAAAAAAAACTAATAATTAAGTGGGTTGGTGGGTCATAATCATTGAAGATAGCGATATAAGAGATCTTAGTTTCATCCAATGGCCGAGGGTCATACAATGAGAGCGTGACGGCAATGTAATGAGCTAGAAAATAAATATATGCTATGGGGTTTTTTTCTTTCTTTCTTTAATAATAAAATAATCTCAACATCTTAACCCCTTAAAGCCTTGGGATTTATTTTTTATTATCTCTTGAAGGCATGTTATTATGATTAGAAGAGAAAGATGGAATATTATACTTAATATTGAAAAATTAAACATAAATTTATGTTATTTAATTTTAATTATTAATTATATTTAATTTATTATTTATAAAACGTATTATTTATACTCCGTACAACTTCTTTGTATTCATAAATGCACAATAAAGTTGATGCCAAAGAGAGGGGTCACATCGGCACGTGGTGGCGTGGGTAGCGGATTCCTCCAGTTAAGTAGAAGAAGTCACAGTGGAGGCAGTGGCAGGCAGGAGACTTTCTTTTCCAGTAAAACCCAATAGTGTTGAGTCCCCAACCCCAAATCCCAGCTGTTGCTAGCTGTCCCCAGGCCATGCTCCCATGTGACCCAGACCCTTCCCTCTCCTCCTCCTCCTCCTCCTCCCCACCTCAAAAACCAATGGGCCTTCAAATAATAATAGTAAAAAAGACTAAAACATAAAGCCAGAGGGACATTATAAGCTAGCTAGCTATACTAGCTAGGGAGCACAAGGCATGAAAAGCTGTCAGTTAACATCATGGTTGAGGTCCTTGCTTTGCTCTTAGTCCCTGTGCTCTCTCTCTGATCATTTCTTATATTTCCCTCTCTAAATCTCCTATCAATAGTTTTAGCCTTTAGGAATGCCATGATTTTCTCATTTTGCATGCTTTGGTTGGCTATTGGTTAGTTGTTAGTTGTTAGTTTTTGCCTTCCTTTTCTCTCCCTCACTTTCTGTGTCAGATGTGGCTGAGGAAAGTAATGAGTTAGTTTGTACCCAACCAAAAAAAAAGAAAAAAACAGAAAAAATGTTAGTTCCTCGCTACCCCTTGAAATAAATCTCCTGTATAGAGTGATTTCAGGATCCCAAGATAATGCTCAAATCAATGGCATTTTTAATTGGTTGCTTTGTTCTTGAAATTGGGTAGTTAAGAATCCTGTTCTATGTAGATCCCATTTTCTCTCTCAATATATGTGGTAGACAAAACTCCTATACCCACATTTATCTCTCTTTATTTTGGGTTTTGCATTTGTAATTCATAGGATTTAATGGCACAATTGCCACCAAAAATACCTACAATGGCCCAAAATTGGCCTCCATTTCCCCACCAAACAATGTCTAACTATCTTTCTAATGCCACCCCCACCACTGCCGCCGCTGCCGTGGACAATATTCATCAACCCTCGTGGGTTGATGAATTCCTGGACTTCACGTCGGTGAGACGCGGGGCCCACCGCAGGTCCATGAGCGACTCCATTGCATACCTGGAGACGGCGGCAATGATGCCATTGGCGGGCGAATGTCACCGGAACAAGGATGACAGCAACGGCAACAGCAACAACATTATTATTAGCTCCTCCAATAATGGCTCGATGTCGGGAAATCTCGGGTTTGACAGGTTGGACGATGACCAACTTATGTTAATGTTCGCCGACGACATGTCCTTGTCCTTGCCGCCATCCTCATCAAACCCGTCCACCCCGTCCGATCAAAACAGCAACAACGAGGACAAGCCAATGATGGTAATAGAGCAACAATACCAAGCACAACCGCCGCCACCGCATCAAGGACAGCAACAAGAGCAAAAACAAGCCAAGACTGAGCCAGAAGAGGTGGAAAGTTCCTGCAAACAAGAATCCCAACAACCTCCAACATCCTCTAATGGCGATGCCATAATTGATCCCAGGAGAGTTAAAAGGTAACATTTTATTAACAAAATTCATTTAATCCCCCCCCCCCGCCTCCAAAATGAAGCCATCATGACATGCACATAACCTACATTTACATCGATTTTATGCATAACCCCACGTTGCACAATCTGTTGAATTTGATTATTGTCCATTAATGATAGTCAATTGACAATTATACATGGTTTGCATGTATGGACATTAACTAATGCTGCGATTCATCTTGGCTCTATCTTTTTGTTTTAATTAGTTTTCGTGTTATATAATTGGCGTATTAATGCATATTGGATCTGTTGTTATTACATGGTAAAACAATCTAATTGTCCCCAGAATTCTGGCAAATCGACAATCTGCACAAAGGTCAAGAGTGAGGAAGTTACAATACATTTCAGAACTTGAACGCAGCGTGACAACATTACAGGTATATCTCTAATTGTCTTTCAGTTTTTTTTTTTTTTTGGTTCCTTTTTAATTTTCTAAATTTATGGTCTTGGATTAATGTGTAGTTATATATTCTGTGTGTTATTTTATTGTTATTGTAGACGGAAGTATCGGCATTGTCACCAAGAGTTGCATTTTTGGATCATCAACGCTTGATTCTCAATGTTGATAATAGTGCTCTAAAGCAACGGATTGCTGCTTTGGCTCAAGACAAGATTTTCAAAGATGGTAATTAAGGGTTTCCAATTTTCTACATTGATTCAAATAATTATAATTTATTCACCGTATCTTCACTGTAATCTTTCTCGGTGCATTCAAAATTTTACTCTTATATTGCACACAGCAAAGATTGAACTTGATTGACAAGTAAAGATAAATTCTCTCTTTATCACTTGGACCATCCCCTTTGCCCCCACATATATGACAAATTGGAAATCCATGCTTTTAAAAATTAATTAAAGTGACCCACTACATATGTAAAGGCTAAATTATGAGAAGGGGTGTGGTCACATTGCATGTGCATGCCATCACTTCACATGAATTTTATAAGAATTCCATGAATCTTCTTTTTTCTTATCCATGTCGACCTTCCTTTATCGGACAAGCATTTATGTTTGGACCACATTTGAGAAACTCACACAGAAGTAGCAACTTCAATGGACCACATTGGACAAGCATTTATGTTTGGATTTGAAACATCGAAGAGATTAGCAACTTCAATCATTTTTATCATGAACTTGCGGAATTAGATGTTCTCAATTGTCTATCTACATGATGTCTCTATGAGTTCATTTTTTTATTTACGATTTCTCCAACTAAATTGCACCCACATAAATAGAGACGGCACTAGCAATGTTTAATTTCATGAATCAATTTAGTGATTCTTATTGTTTAACTGACATTTGCTTTTCTTGTGAAATTGTAGCTCATCAAGAGGCATTGAAGAAGGAAATAGAAAGGCTAAGACAAGTTTATCACCGACAACAAAACCTCAAGAAGATCAACAACAACAACAACAGCAATAATAACAACAATCATGCACCATCACTGCAGCAACAGGTACCACAGCAGCCACCAGACCGTGAGACACTGCATTGTGTGGACAAGTAACAGCTTCTCATGACATGAGGACAATAGATCAAAAACATAACAAATTTAAAACTAATCCCAAAAAGGGGAAGAGAGAGAGAGAGAGAGAGAAAGAGAGAGAGTGAGAAGGGTGGTGCTAGTGCTGAGAGGCTGTGGTGCATTTCTGGTGCTAGCCTGGAGCTTTCACGTGGTATGTTTCTTCAGGATGGGGCCCCTGAGGCAAGCTTTGTTAGAGATTGGATTTTCCAAAGGGTATATGATAGGGACACGTGGAATGCTTGGATAGGGCGGTGACAACATTTTTCTTTTATCCAAGTGGGTTTACTGCTCCTTTCCTTTCCTCTCAGGGTGGTTGGCTTGATTTTTGTGAAGTTTTTTTTAAATTCGTTATGTGATTAAAATGACTGGCTTGTTTGTGTTGATGAATATTTTATTTGTGGGACAACGTGTCATGGTGGGTGTTTGGGAAGTGGAACTGAATAATATATGAAAGGGGAAGTTGTCAGGGCAAGGTGAGGTTTCAAATTGTCAAATTGTTTTCCTATTACTTCGGCTGAGTACCGTTTTGTGCCCTTTTGTTTTTTGTTTTCTGTTCTTTGTAAAATGTTAAAAAAAAAAAAATTATTGAATTTTGGAATTTTCTACCTCTTTATTTTAATTTTTTAATTTAATTTTTTTTTTTTAATTATAGTTGCATTCAATGACCAATTAGTATGAGAAGGAACGCTGTGCCTAAAAGCAGAGGTACAAAATTGGCTTAAATATAAATTTAGGTTGTCAAGTTTTAAAATTTTGTCAATTTAAATTGTGTGTATATAACTTAAATTGAAAAAATCTAAAAAATTAACAATTAAAATTTGTAATTAATCCAATAAAATTCAAACCTCAATTATGAGGCTGATTAAAATTAAAAATTTTACATGGTCAGATGTTGCATCTCAACTCAAAATTGTAAATCCAGCAACCCCGGCCGGCTTTATACAAAATAGTTGTATTTCTTTGAGCAACATGGTGCAGAGAATCCTTGCTTCTTTATATCATCGATGGCATGGTGTCGAAGGTTGAAGGTGAGTTTATATTTCTAGAACAGCATGCACAAGTCCCTGGATTTTCTGCAGGGTTTCCTCTTTCGGGCAGTTGATTTCCTCGGTGCCTCCTCCCAGGCACCAGAGGCCAAAGGTATCTTCCACCTACTCGGCAGTGGCAACGAATAAAATAAACCATGAGTACAATAGTTGAAGTGCCCCCAGAAAACACGAAAAGGATCCAAAAGCTGCTGGGGTTAAGACTGACAGGCTCATCTTCTGATCCCAAATGCGTTATGCACTTTTGAGATTCAACCATATTTTTCTCTAGAGCTTGCAGTTGACCGCTCTCGGTTACCTTTACCAATGCTTCGGTTACGTGATGAAGAAGCTGAGATCCCTTTGGAAAGGCCTGAGGTTCAAAACAAAAACATCCAACAAATTACAGCAAGATATATAAATAGAGAGTACCCATATGTTAAAGTTCAACCTAAACTTAGTGCTTCAGTTTTATCCAAGGAAAAGAATGCTAAAAATGGTCCCAGCAAGACTTACAAACGCAAAGCCTCCAACTTTGAATGATGGCCCAGCTATGGTAACGCTATTGCAGTATCTGGCCGTGAAAATTTTGGCTACAGGCTTCTCAATAAAAACAGCTGCAATCTCTCTATTCTGGAGGTCCTTAAAGCAATCGTCAGGTGACGTGTAATTTTTCATGTATTTTTGGTCGAAGTGGAGGGTTTTCTCTAAATATCGCTCGACAAAGGTTCCGTTAAAGTAACCAACAACTGTACGGCGGCTCTGAAGTGACTCAATGTTGTCCACCGTTGGCTCAAGCCCTTGCACTGTGATTATGCTGGCGAGATTAGCTGTGTAAGTCTGTGTGATGACCAGAGCCACACACAGCCAAACCACCACTGCCATGCGTGACAAGTTGCTGTGTAGTTTTGCCCCTTTACTCGTTTACAAAAGAAACATGATGTTAGCTGCATGCTCTATACTGTAACGGCTACGATTTCTACATCGAAGTGTTCCTCTCTTATGCAATATCTTCTTACCTTGTAAGGAGAGGAATGTGGTGAAGGACAGCCACACCAGAATTCCCATTTGTTTCATTATGGAGCCTCTGAGCTCAGAGCGGTGGTTCCGCTCTATCAGCCACACTACAAATCCATTGTAGATATTTATGATGCCAATCAATATCCACATGGTCTTTGTAAATGGCCTTACGAATAACCATGCTTTGTTGCTCGTTTTTGTTTGAACGGGAACTATCATCACCAATTCTGATTCAGTATAGGAAGCAGTGAATTCTGCATACTGCAATCGGTTGGCTACTACTGCTATGTCGCCAACTGCTGCATCAAACTTCTGTCCCATGCACAGATAAATTAACTGATATAAGTCTATTCATTTTTCGTCACTATGACTCTTGATTCCAATTCGATCCATTGTCCAAATTAGGCTTTACTATAAGCATCCTACAGTTATCATTTCACTAAAATTCATGAATTCATCCTAATTAACTGTATGTCTATCGTTAGAAACTGATATCAAGTGAAGCACTAGACAATCACATCAGTAGAGCAACAACTATCCACAAGGAAAAATAAAATGAGTTAAATGAATGAACTGGATCTCGCACCTTCAAGTATATTTGTTTCACTAATGCAGTGTACGAGTCATTCCAAGCAAAAAATTTGTATGGCAAATCGAATGGCAACTGTTTCACAACTGCTTCGAAGAGCTCAATTGAATATCCCTTGAACGAAGTTTCATTCACCAGAGGATCAAATTCTGCAGACACATATTGTTTGAATAGGGACTCGGTTGGCACGCCAATTCTTAGTGGATTGGCAGTTGTGGAGTGAGCCCACCCTTTTGGTGTAGAGTGTGGTCCTCCTGGCCACAATACGGGCCCCAGATCTTTCATAGACGAAATGTTGGTACAATTGCCACGAAATGTCTCTGAGAAACCCCGATCCGACCAGAATCCAAGTTCTCGATAGGTCCTTCCAATGATATTGATGATCTGAAACGTATCTGTAGAAGACACTTTTCGGTTGGTGAATTTGACTTTTCCTGTTAAGCCGTCTGAATCAGCTGTCAAGATTTTTTCCAACAATTCCTGGCCCCCCATAACTCTTTCCCTCATTGCTAGAGCCACTCTCCACGTTCCATCATAGGCCTGTAACGCGAAACTTCCAGGCTCACTGTTATCTTCTTCCGGATGTGCCAAGAAAAATCTTTTGCGGAATGCTTTAGAAAAGGCAGAAAAACGTGGATCCGTTTCTGGGAGATAGGCCTTGACACCCAGAACCCCTTGCATTGAGGAAGTAACGGAAGCATTAAGAGAGTGGACAACACTTGTAAAGGCATCTGTGGTGATCCATACGTACCCCTTCTGCATCATTTCCATTTTCTCTGCCATTTCAAACAAACTTGTGGTCAATTGATAGGACAAGTGAACCACAAAGACCCTACATTGCCTTCCTTTCAGCCTCTCAAGTTCTTCAAACAGTGAAGAAGAACTTAATGGCGGAAGAGCTATAGCATGGCTTATGTCTGCCCCAACCTCTTGCAGTGCATCAGAGAGATGAGGCATAATTGTTGTGATTGAAGAATCTGTTTGTTCATAAATCACAGTAACTTGATGCCATTCCCACGACTGCACAATAGCAGCAATAGCATTCATTTGTTTATGCTTGTTGGGTGAAACTTGGATTAGAAAGGGCCATTTCTTGATTGCCCAATCTGGAGTGGAGTCTGCAAAAGAAAGGATTGGCATTTGGTTTTTGCTTCCAACTTCTGCAACTAAAGATGTTTCTTCCCATGTATTTGGTCCCAGAATGGCTTGGACATGACTCCTGATCAAATCCTGAGCTGCATTTCAACACAACACATGGTATCTACATCATTGGCCTCACTAAATTGCAAAATCTTAAAACTCCTTTAGTGACTCTTTCTGTCACACTTGCTTTATTACTCTCATTCTTTTCAACGCGAAATATTAGAATCAACCTCACACTTGTTATTTTAACAAAAACCTGGGACAATTGTAACCAAGTTAGAACTATAAAACACAAAGTAGAAAGAAATAAACACAGGGAGCAAAGGAATGAAATTTGATGTCCAACTTTGTGCAAGCCTTTATGGGAAATTTCTTTTTGGCAACTTTGATCTATCATCATCATGAGTAAATTATGCAGATGTATAAGGGATCATAATTGAGGATTAATAATAGTAAAGAAGGCGAGATGAGAAAAAGTGTGGGTGCTTAAACACAAGATACCTACTATCCTGTAGGCTGCGTAGCAGCTAAGGACACAGTTTCCAGGAGATGAAGCGAATATAGTTGAAAATTTGCATAGGTCAAACACGTGCATTTGGAAAATTCCCTGAGTTTAATTTCGTTTGCAGCATCTCAAGACCGAAGGATATGCCCTTTCCTATCAATTGACCCCATTTCCGCATACCACTAATAAGTAATGGAGTTTCGTCTAAACATGAACTTGTAACGTATTATTATGACCGTTAAATATATTTTTATAGTCTTAATGGTTAACTGTAATTATTTTTTATAAAGTTAAAAAGATTCATGTAACTTCTTTGTGTGAGTGGTGCCACCAGAAGATAAAAAAAAAAAAAAAAAGGCTATGATAAAAATGAAGTAGGATAAATAAAAGATAGAAAGTCAATTTGCGGTGACACTATGTAAACGTCTCAAAAGTTTTAGGGGGAAGAATACAGGTGATGCGAATTGGTAAAACATTGACTGAAACTTGAAATTTGTTTACCATGGTGTAAAATAAACTTTTTGAATGAATCAAATGAGAAAGTGAGTTTTCATTCAATTGGTGGGACTACAAGTAAAAATGATAAGAGATGAACCTAAAACAAAATGAACTACTTTGAGTTACTTGCTGATTTTATTCCTAAAAAAATATGAGTATGGTAGACCTCCTTAAAAACTGAGATTACCTGGTATGTAGGTAAAATTGAAAAAATAAAAATTTAGAAATAAAAAAATTTATTATTATTTTAGTGTAAGTTAATAAATCTAAATTTTTTTTAAAAAAATTAAATTGATTCTTTTAATATCATTAATCTTATCGAGTAATATATTAATTGAATTATATCATTATTTAAATTTATTTTCTTTCACACAATTTAAATAACTTAAATAATACTCATTAACTCTTAAAAAAAATAAATATACTAAAATTTAAATAAAAAATAATTAATTTAAATAATAATTTAAATATATTTAAATATTATTTAAAATTTTAATTTTTTATATAATTTAAATAATTAATTATTCAAAATTTAATAAAAAATAAAAATAAAATAAATTTATATAAAAAAATATTTAATTTAAATAATTATTTAAATAGATTTTATATTATTTTAATTTAAAATTTTTATATACTTTTGTAATTTAAATAACAAATAATTTAAAATTTTAAAATAATAAAAAATTATATTTGAATAAAAAATATTTAATTTAAATAATAATTTTTAAAATATCATTATTCACAAATAAAAAAATAAAAAATATATATTATATTTAAATAAAAAAAATACTTAATTTAAATAATTCTTTAAAATATGAAAATTAATTTTATTTTTTTTTTTAAGTGAATCAAATAAAAAATTTTTCTAACTTGAATGAGAACATCACGTGAGAAAATTAAGGAGGCAACAAACTAACAATAAATGAAAAGGAAATGACTCATCTAGAAAAGGGTTTACATGACAATGGACTACTCCATGATATTATACGTTTACATACCTGCAATAGTTGCTTGAAGAGGTTCCATTTGAGAATCTTTTACATGCAGAACCAAGCTTTGATCGTATTGTGCATTGAACTCCTCTACAGCCATCGTCATTGCTACTCTTTCCTCTTTGCCAACACGAGAATCGGTGTCCAATATGGCACCTACAATGAGCTCAATGTGGTCCTTCCTTGGTGCGACACCACTTCCTTTGGCTGCCGACATCTGTTGAAATATCAAGGCCAAGCCCACCAATAAGGGAATAAGGATAGAGGCACCCATTTTTCTCTCTCCAATTTCTGTGTTCAGGCCCTGGCTTTGGTACTGCATATATAGGCAAGAAAATGGTACATTTTTCCTTGTTTGGTCAACACGGGGTGCATCTTTCTTCGGAGCAGAAGATTAAAAAAACAGGCACTACAGATTGAGTAGGGAAAAGACAAGCATCGCCAAAATAGCTTTGAATCAGCTTAAACGAACCCAGATTTCCTAACTTGCAAATCAAGGGGAGAATTCTTATTGTCAATGTCCTGGGGTCAAACCTAGAGGATTCATTTATTCTTTTTCCTCAATAAGACTGAAATGTTATAACCTGACTCGCTGTATGACTTCGTCTAAATGGAATCGGTAAACTGAATCGCTCCGTAAATCACCATAGGAATTTCCTGGTCAGATTCTTGCCGCTTTCCTGCATGCGCGTCTTCCAAATATGAGGACTGCTTGGCGTATGCACCGCTTCAAAGAATGCTTACAGTTTTCAACCCCCTATGTAGTTCTAGAGGGATTGACTTCAAAATTTCCGTTTACATTATTACATGAAATAAGAGGTTCGGTTTGTGGATGTGTGCATGAATGTGTGGAGCACTTGCTGTTTTTTAATACGCGAAAAATACAAAAATTATAAATTTTTTTTTAGAACAAAATTAAAAAAATAAATATAAAATTAAATAAATTTTATTATAATTATAAATTACAATATTACATAATTTTGTATATAATAATTAATTATAACGAACCAATATTGCTTCTCTCCCTAACTTTTTTGTTACGAAATTTCCCATACTTAGAAGATTTCTTCTATCTCATTGCCATTTATTCAACATAATTTACTTTTCTGGGTTATTAACGGTGAAAAAAGTATAAATTTTATATTTTTTATTTTTTTATGAATTAATTTTTAAGAATTTAAGTCTGTAAACTAGTTGGTTATTTTCATTTTTAAACTATTATCACGTTTACGTCTAAGTTTGTGAAATTTAAACGAGGTAAAAATTCAAAGCAATTACAGTCAGGATTACGTCTAAGTCAGATGTAAGCATCAAGTCTCGTGGCTTGTCATGACACAAGTACAGATATCGCAAAATTGACTGATCCAATAAGAAGAAGTAACATTGCAGATTTTTTCTTTTTTTTTTTCTATTTTCCTGCAAACAATTGCATCTTATTTTCACGAAGCTATTGTATTTACTAGTCTGCACAAAGCAACCATGCTAAAGCTTGAATGGCCAAAAAGTAAAATTCTTGGCAAGGAGCACAAAGGTTAAAACTCCATCTTGCCCCCAGCTAGCTGTTTCACCGTTGGTAAATTTAAGGCCCATATATAAGAAATTTCAACTATAAATTGAAATGGTTCTACTCTAACTTTGGTCAATCAATCTTCAAGAACGCGATATCTACAGACTGGGGGGGGGGTCATTGGACCCATTCTAGCTACACCAAATCTATGGTTTGGGTAAGGTGAGATCTTCCACTTTGGGATCTCTGACCCTTGACGCTTACTCCAAAATATGCATTTTAATTTGCTGATGGAATAGATTCAAAGGACGAGTTCAAAGAGGACCCTCACAATCGTTTACTTCCATGGTCGGCCAATTCGATTGAAATATATGCCTGGAATCCAAGCTAAAAATAAGGGTTTTCTAGCAATTCTCTGCTCTGACTCTCGCCTAAGTTTTCCTAGAAAATTTTTAGGAGTGTTTGGTCCACTTTTTGTGCCGATCATTGTTGTTCATTTTCTCCGCAGCAGGTACAATGTTGTTTTTTTTTCTTTTTTTGTAAAATATCGATACTCTTTTAACTTTTGCACTCAATCACGGTTCCCGAGCTTGGCGGCTTGTCTTGTCGCATGCAACCCTTTCCATTTTTTTTACTCTGCGGTCGGCATTAGAATTTGAACCTTAATTATTTAAATTAAACCACGTGATTGGGGCTGCTCTAACTTTTGTCTAAACTCTGGGTTTTGGGGTTTGATTCCTTCTATTTTCCAGGGTGAGAAACTTGGTCCATTAGCCCTGTAAACCTTAGGCCCATGAGCCCTTGGGCTTTCTCCATGAAAAATATTAAAGTCAGACCCAGGGGAACACCCAATAACCACGTGGAAGTATCATTTATTAGATGCAGGCTGAGAGATTAATTTACCGATTCATTACAGAGATTATAATTATTTATTTATTATATAAATACCTAATTTATAATTATAATGATATAATATAATGTAATGTATTTTATTATTATGTAATGTAATTTATAATAATAATAATAATAATTATTATTATTATTATTATTATTATTATTATTATCTGAACTGAAACTTTAATTGACAGGGAAATGAAGCTCATCTTTTTCGTAATTTCGCAGAAGGCTCAAAATTCTTAACATTCATTTAAAAATAATTAAATTAAAAATATATCAGTAAGTATTACAAATATTAAAGTTTTCAGGTTGGTGTAATATACTTATCCAGTCCAAATTTATTTATTTATTTTGCTTCTTCGATGTGGGTCTAGTTGATGAGGGGTACCTATCGTATGTATTATTAATAATTTTAAGGTAATGGGTTTCATTAGTGCTTTAGAACGCAGATTTCTATTTTAGAAGTTTAAGATTTAATGGAGTGTTTTGTTTTAGTTTTTAGAGGCGTATGTTCCATGTCGAAAAGCACCATGAGCAGTGTTTAGTAAACTTTTCAAAACATTGTTTGCTAAGTTACCTCGAGTGTTTTTTTTTTTTAAAAAAAAATTATTATTATTATTTATTTTTTAAAGCGTACAAGGCAAACTGACCCCAAAATATATATATATATATATATATATCTATTGTAATTAAATAAAAAGAGAAAATATCTCAAACAATTATTTTATTATTTAAACATCAAGAGGCAATATTAATTTAATTAGGTATTATAATTTTATTTTATTCAACATAAATCAATAATAGTAATAATGTAAATCAAATAGTCCCTAAATCTTAGGATTGGTGTAGAATTTATAAAAAAGTCAATGAATTATCACACACTCGATAAGTCTCTTAATAAGAAAGAAAACTGTCATAGAAATTTTAATTAGTTTTCTTGAGAAATTAGTTGGCCACCAAACCATTATTGGAAAATCTAGATATGTCATCTTATAAGTCATGCATGGTTGTTGACCACACCTTCCAGCAATTTTAACATATGCCTGTGGGCTTCTCATTTTCTCTTCTCCATCCCCAAATGTATGTGCGAAGGAGACCTTATTATGATTGCTCCCACGTTTGTCCTTCTCTTCTCCTTTCCTGTTTTTCAGCCTGACGTTGATCTCCAACGAAAAAGATATGGTGGGATATGGGTAAAACAAAATCTTTGTAACTCCAGTTATGTGTTCTTATTGTTCTTGTCTCTTGTTGTCATCTCAGTTTGGTTTTGTTTTATTTTCTCCCTTGTTCAATCAGACGGTGGGCATCAAATTGAATTGAGGACACTACGGATTTCACTAAAGAAGATACAGAATTTTGTGAACGGAGGAAGCCCATTCAAAAAGCATGTTTCAAGAGGAGTGTGCCATGGTTTGGCTTGGCGCATGGTGGGGGAAGTGTTTGACCGATTGGTCTGACACCCAGAAAGTACATGCTCTTGGAGTCATCCCAAAAGCACTGTTTCGGACATGTCTCAGCCAACAGCTGTCATGGCCAGACAAGCCGATGCCTTCATTTGACCGTTTGGTGTTGTTTTTTTTTTTTAAAAAATTATCTTGGGTTATTGCCCAAATCTGGTTGGGCTTATTGCTCATTTTGGCCACCGTTTTGCCACTTCGAATTCCTGAAGATGGAAAATGCACTTTGAACCTTTTGGCTTTTATGAGACTTGTTGGTGAGGTTGTTGTTCGATTGTTAGTTAACAAACTTCCAGCGCCCGATTGACCAAAAATCAGGTGGAGAGGCATGCAGCACTACCCAGAAGCCGGTTGGTTGCCGTTGAATGTCAGATAAACCTTTTCCCGAGGTCCCCCGTCTCCACCAAAAAAAGAAAAAAAAAAGAAAAGACAAACCTATAACCGGCGAAGATAATTAATTGCTAACAGTATAAGTTAACGCATCCAACTCTGCACCTGACCATCAAGCTGAAACGTTGTATTAATTTCTTTCGAAGTCTAATTAACTAGCAAAATTAACTCTCCTTTTTCATCCGCATCAAGACCAGCGACCCACGAAAATGGAGGTTCAAAGAGTGCAATCTCTAGCTTGTGGAGGGCTACAAGAGCTTCCTGCCCAATTCATCCGTCCAGCCAGCGAACGCCCCGAGAACAGCAAGGCCATCGAGGGAGTCACCGTGCCTGTGATCTCCTTATCACTACATGATGAGCTGTCACACGAAGACCTTGTGGAACAGGTCTCCGCGGCTTGTCGTGATTGGGGCTTCTTCCTCCTGACCGGTCATGGGATACCGTCTTCCTTGATCCAAAGGCTTAAAGAGGTGGGTCAGGACTTCTTTGCTCTCCCACAAAAGGAAAAGGAGGCCCTCGCCAATGACCCATCTAATGGCAAGCTGGAAGGGTATGGCACCAAGATGACCAAGAACCATGATCAAAAGATCGAGTGGATCGACTACTTTTTTCACCTCATGGCTCCTTCATCAAGGGTCGATTACAATATATGGCCTCCACACCCTGCTTCATATAGGTATACATAACATCCATTTACATATAATTAAAGAGTGATATACAGATTTACACTCACACATGTAATTATACACCTTAGTTAAATTGGAGTAATAGATTAAAGTTGTGTATGCAGTGTAAAAAATAAAAAAATACCAGTACATGGAATGAAGAATCAGTCCTATTTCATTCTTAGTGTGAGTCCCAGTTAATATAAAAAAAAAATTGAATTTTTTTTTCTTTTTAATTCAATTTTTTTGTTAAAAATTTATAGATGTACAACTAAAATAATAAAATATGTAATGAATATCATAAAATGTGCAATGATCTATAAAAATATGAAATAAAATCTAGTGGCACATTTTTTTTTTATTTTTTGATTATACATCTTGTTATTTTAGTTACACATCCAGTAATTTTAGTAAAAAAAAAAAAAAAATAATTCAAAAAGTATTATTTATTAACTGGGACCATAATAGGGATGAAATAGGGTTGAGTCCTCCGGGCCATAAACTTTTATTTAAAGAAAGAAATACATAGGCAAATCTCATTTGATGAATTTTCAACATAGATGTTAGTACACGGGCAACTCAAGAGGACTCGAAGAAACCAATTAAACTCATTCTACTTTTAGTTAAAACATTTATCATGTTGTCCAGCAAGAGTTGGTGAAAGATTTGATTTTTATATATTCATACTTGTGTGGGTACCATTGTTTTTACATAATTGTGGTGGTGAAAATCAGGGAAGTGACGGAAGAATACAAAGAAGAAATGCTGAGGATCAGAGATGAGCTACTGAAGTTGCTCTCAGAAGGACTAGGTTTGGAAGAAAATGTTCTGAAGCCGGCCTTGGGTGGTGAAGAAATAGAGCTGGAAATGAAAATCAACATGTACCCACCATGCCCACAGCCTCAGCTGGCCTTGGGAGTTGAACCTCATACTGATATGTCTGCCTTAACCGTGCTTGTGCCTAACGATGTTCCTGGCCTTCAGGTGTGGAAAGATGGCAATTGGGTTGCCGTTGATTACCTGCCAGACGCACTCTTTGTCCACATCGGAGACCAACTCGAGGTAATATTAGAAACCCTTTTCAGTTTTCGCTGAATTACACATAAATACTAAACATGACCCGATTTGATATAAATATGTTGGAAGATTAGGTCCAGCTAGCTCAAAACTTTGAGCAGACGATGACATTCACTTAGCTAGATTATGAATGGTGCATATTGCGTTAATCAATTGTTTTTAGGTGCTGAGTAATGGGAAATACCGGAGTGTGCTTCACCGAAGTGTGGTGAACAAGGAGAAAACTCGCATGTCTTGGGCAGTGTTCATGGCACCTCCGCAAAATGCGTTGATCGGGCCTCTTCCGCAGATCTTAAAAGATGCTCAGGAGGATCAACCCAAGTATCTGGCCAGAACCTTTGCTGAGTATCGCCACTGGAAACTCAACAAGCTTGCAAAATAAGTTGGGTCCGAGAGTCCCCGTTGCCATAGGCTCCATATCCCACTAATAAGCACCCTTTTTTCTTTTTTGTTTGGAAAAAGAGGATTTTCACAAACCAATTCCCCGAGTTAAAATGTCAGCTCCATCGTCATAAAGTGATGCTGCCAGTCAGTCTATTTATATGCTTAATATGTCTTCTTGGCTTTGTTCTTGTGCTTCCATTATCTGCCTTTTCGTTTTTAAAATTTTTATTTTTTTTATTTTCGGGCTTTTGATTGGTTGTGCATCCAATATCCACCATCCAAGTGCACTCTCTTTATCGTTGAATAAACTCAAATTTATATAATATATGTGTAATTTTTAAACCATATAAAAATTTCACGTAAAATATGCAAGCCATTCTCTTTCTCCACCTGACATCTTTGATGGAAAAAAAGAAGAAGCCATGCCCTTGGAAATGTCAGAGATCATTAGTAGGCAGACATTGCCATGCAAACAACAATAATAGAAAGAATTGAATATTGCAAGGAAGCTGCATCTTCCAAATCCCTCGGAAGGACCATAGAGGAAAGCAGCTTGACTAGGTCGAGAAAGAATACCCAGATATTGGAGTGTATTCATCGGAAGTGCTATCTATACTCCACATCAAATGATCCGTCAACTCTGCTGTGAGAGTAAGTGGAACAACCTCAATTCTAGTTTGAATCTCTCTAGGAAGGTTGGATATTAGTCTGTGCAACCCCCAAGTTCTTTGTTCATTGATCGAATCATGAACAATTTTATTAGTAGAATCCCATGTCCTTGAGAGGACCTTCACCAACCCAAAAATCATTTCAAAAAGAGGTAGATTATCCGTCCCCTATTCTCCATTGGTACCCACGCTTGAGCACCTAGAAAGCTTTGAAAAGTAAGTAGGCCTGGGCTTCAAAAGGGTTTTGAAATTGGTCCTTCATCCAAAATGAGGGCTTCTATTTTAGTTTTTAATAACTAAAAATTAAAATTTAAACTTAAAAGTAAGAGTTTATATAATTTAAATTGTCTTCTATTGTTATTTTTGAGCAATAAATTACCTACTAAAACTGGTTTTGGGATTATGGACATCGGCCCTGAAATGGAGTTTTCAAAGGGGTTGGGGGAACTGGGGTTTTTCAGTAGGTCCGGTCCCCTCCCTGCAGTGGAGAGGACCGAACAGACCCAGCCGTCAAGTTAGAAAATTGTCAGTCTCGATTAACGTACAATTACTAAACGGGACAAAAAGTCTTTCTTTCCATTTACGCCACCGCGGTGATGATCTTGAAGTCCAAAACGATACGATCAGCGGCCCCCATTGGATTGTATGTTTCTTCAATCCAATGAATTTTCGTGTGATAAACATCAAAAAAAATTTAACATATGATATTTTAAATTTTTATTTAATAATTTAATTTTTTAATTCGATTATTTTTTTTTGGCAATATACTTTTCAAATAAAATAATTAAAAAAAAAAAAGGGTCATGCATCCATCAGTTTGGCAATATATCTGAAAGCAGTAGAGCCTAGATCTGTGATGAATATCATCCAGCGCTGTGGGTTGGTGACCGCAATATTTTCCTTATTTCCTTATTAAATATAATATAAATAAATATTCTTTTACCGTCCAAAGGGAACATTAAAAGGGACTTTTTTATGTCCTTATTAAAAAATTATCAACTAAAAAATAAAAATAATTCTCATAAATCACACGCTTCTTACCCATCGCATTTCCGGGAAGGTGCATGTTCCTACCTGTTCGCCCCTGCGCACACGCACAGACACACACACATAAACCCCATTTTCATTGAAGAAGAAGAAGAAACAAGAGCAGCCATTTAGAGGGCTTTCTTTCTAGTGTCTTCAAATTTGTTTTAATGGCGTCTTATAATAACAATTAAAGTGCCATCAAGAATTCATCCTCTTCAGCTTTCAATTCCTCTTTGTCCTCTGCTTCTCGGAGGATATCCGACTACGACTTCGACGTGTTTCTCAGTGTCAGAGGCGAAGAAGATACTCGCAATGGCTTTGTTAGTCATGTTGATAACGCTATGCGTCAAAAAGGGATCATCACCTTCAAGGATGATCGAGAGCTCGAGAGGGGAAAAACCATTTCGGAGGAAATTGACAAGGCTATCAAGAACTCCAGATTCTCAGTCGTTGTTTTCTCTGAAAACTATGCTTCTTCCACTAGGTGCCTCGATGAACTCTTAACCATTGTCGGTAGCATGAAGCAAGAGATGCTAACCATCCTGCCAATTTTTTACCGTGTGGATCCTTCTGATGTGGGACAACAAAAAGGGGGCGTTTGGAAAAGCCTTTGCAGAGCATGAACTAGCCTTTGGGGACAAAGTCGAAGATTGGAGGGCTGCTTTGACACGAGTGGCCCGTATTTCCGGGTGGGATTTGTGCGACAAGTAAGGCCTGTTTAGTTATGTTAGTTTTTTCTTTGTCCTTTCGTTTTCCAATTTTAATTGTTATATTTTTGTGAGATTTTAATGAATGTAACCGATTACGATCACTTTATAACTTGTCACACAGAAATATTTAGGTGATTGAATAATTTAAATTTTATAATCAAAAATTTAAAATACAAAACATTGAAAGATCTCCAAGAGGATAACTAACAAATCTATTACTTTAGACTTTGGTGCATGAATGCTTACATTTATATGTGTATGTTGGCTTATGTTAGCGTTTCTTTTGGACTCTAGGTTTAACAACTCAGCCTATAGTGCCTGTAATGGGGGTAGCCCCTCCATGCTAGATGCAACCATAAAAAGTTTTAAGAAATAAAATTGCAGCTCGACTAGGATATGATTTTTAAACTAAATAGGTGATTGTATACATTTTTGTAAACTCATGATAAATTGAGAGCCATGTTCGAATGATGAAATGCTATATAATAATCTATTTGATAAATGACCAAAAATACAAAAATTTGTTTTGATAACATATATATATATATATATATATTATTTGTTGGATGCAATTTTTACATTTTATGATAAATAGGGAGCATGCTTAGATATAATTATACATTCTTATTGCAGGGACGAGATAGAATTCATTCAGGCCCTTGTTGAAGAGATACTGAGTAAATTGAGAAAATCAAGTAGCAGATTCTCAAGTTTAGCCAAAGGTTTTGTTGGAATGGACTCTCGTCATCTGGAAAAAATAAATTCCTACTTAGATGTTGGGAAGATGAATGATGTTCGTTTTGTAGGGATATGGGGAATGGGAGGAATAGGTAAAACAACGATTGCAAGAGTTGTCTATGAGCAAAACTCTCTCTCCAATTTGAAGGTAGCAGCTTTCTTTATGGCATCAGGGAAGCGAACAACAATCATGGACTGACTCATCTGCAAGAACAGCTACTTGATCAAGCGTTGAAGGACAAAAGCCTTGAGAATATGGGGTGTGTATCATGGAATGGATGAGTTAAGGAACAGGCTATGCTCTAGAAGAGTTCTCATTGTACTTGATGATGCTGCTGAGCTTGAGGAATTGAAGTCATTAGCAGGGACCCGTGATTGGTTTGGCGGTGGAAGCAGGATAATCATAACAACTAGAGATGAACATCTGTTGACCTGCCATGATGTAGATGAAATATATAGAGCTGAGACTTTAGATGATGAAGGAGCCATTCAACTCTTTCACTCGAAAGCGTTTAACTTGCAGAATGCTTGTCCTACGGAAGAGTATTTGGAGCTATAAGAAGAAGTGGTAGAATACGCAAATGGTCTTCCATTAGCTCTTGATGTTCTGGGTTCCTATTTGTGTGGAAGATCCGTGAATGAATGGAGAAGTGCACTGCAAAGACTGAAAGAAATTCCTCCCAGAAAAATCCTTGAAAAGCTTCAAATAAGCTTTGATGGACTTGAGGCAATGGAACAGAAATTATTCCTTGATCTTGCATGTTTCTTCAACGAGGAGAACTACAAATTTGTAAGAAGGATACTGAAAGGTTGCGGTCTGTATCCAGATATTGGCATAGATGTTCTTAAAAATAAATCTCTCATAAAAATTGATGGAAATATTATTCACGTGCATGATTTGCTACAAGAAATGGCAAGAGAGATTGTGCGGAAAGAATGTTACGAAGAGCCAGGCAAACGTAGCAGGTTGTGGCTTCACGGCGATATCAATCATGTCTTGATGAACAATATGGTACTTGACTAGTCAGTATTTTGTTCATCTGAAAAACAAAAAAACATGAACAAAAGGAAGCATTTTTTCATTCTTTCATTCCTTTTTTGTCATTCTTGTGCTTAAAATTTGATTACTATCATTTTCTCTGATGTTTAGGGAACAGAAAAAGTTGAAGGCATGGTTTTGAAATCATCCATAGCAGATGAAATAAGCTTTAGTGGTAAATCATTCTTGAAGATGACAAAGCTGAGAATCCTAAGGCTCAGAAAAGTGCAGCTTTCATATGGCCTCAAATATTTTTCAAGTGAATTAAGATTTTTGGAGTTAGAACAGTATCCTTTCAAGTACTTGCCATCCACTCTTCAGCTGTATAAGCTTGTGGAATTTCGAATGAAATCAAGCAAAATTGAAAAATTTCTGTTGAAAACAAAAGTATGTCTACCACTTATATTGCTTCTTTGATTATGTAGTTAACTGTGATTACTTGTTAGAGTTCCATTTTCAAACTAATCACTCCTTGTATGTTTTCATAGCCTCTGAAGACACTGAAGGTCCTTGATCTTAGCGACTTGCAGAACTTGGTCAGAATTGCAGGTTTTGAAACCATCCCAAATCTCAAGGAAATGATTCTTGCGGGCTGCATAAGGTTGATTGAAATCAATGAATCCATTGGGATACTTAAAAGGCTTCTAGTGTTAAATCTGAAAGATTGTAAGAGTCTTGCGGAGCTTCCAAATAGCGTATGTGATCTGAAGTCCCTTAAGACTCTGAATCTGAATGGCTGCTCTAAGCTTCACAAATTACCAGAGAGGTTCAGAGACATACCAAGCTTAAGTGGAATTGCTGAGGGTCAATTGGTCTCAGCAAAACCATGGGATTTTCTTTTCGGTCATAGGCCTGCAAAGATTATAAATCCAGTGGCTTTGATGTTGCCTTCTTTCTCTTCACTGAAGGAGCTAGATATCAGTGCCTGCAATCTATCGGAAGGAATCATACCTGATGATTTGAGTGGTTTCCCATCATTGCAGTCTCTAAATCTAAGTGGAAATGACTTTGTGAGCATGCCTACAAGCATCATCCAACTTTCTAAACTTGAGAAGGTTAGCCTTATTAACTGTAAACAACTCCAGTCACTACCAGACCTTCCACAGAGTTTGATATGTCTAAGATTGGATGGTTGCACGTCACTCGAATCCTTTCCCAATCCATTTGAAAAATGGACCTTGTCGCCTTGGATGTTTTCTTTTGCGAATTGCAAGTTTTATGGTATTCAAGGTGCATTTTCATGGCTTAGATGTTACTTCAATTTCTTATTGAAGTGCAAACAACTGGTATATTTCTCTGCCTACTTGTCTTTGTTTACAATACACACACGGTTGCCCACACACAGTATATTTCTCTGCTATATGTGGTTTGAATTTACCATGTTTATTCCTGGAAATGAAATTCCTGACAGCTTCAATCATCAAGAAATTGGCTCTTCAACGAAAGTTTCGGCTACCAGAGAATTGGTGCGATGACAAGTGGATGGGATTTCTAGTTTGTGCATGTTTTGGAGCTAATGAACGCAAAAGAGGTAGCGAGAGCTATACTATCGATTGCACTTTACAAGCTGGTGCTACCCTTTCCTTGGATCAACTTATGTTTCAGAGACTCTGACGACATGTATCTACTACGGCCTTCGCATCCAGTCTGATCAACTTTTGCTAATATTCTTTCCACGCGACCACCCCAAAAACATGTATTGGTGGAATGGATTGAGGCGTCTTCACATGTCATTCATTTCCTCCAATTTGAAAATAAAGAAATGCGGGCTGCTGTTGGTACATGAGCACGATGTTGAAGAGTTAACCCGATGCGGCAGACCTTTTAACATTCTGAGTTTGCCTTCTCATCACGATAGCTGCAGTGAAGGAATAGAAAGCTTTGATGACAATGGAGTGCAAATCGGTGAAGGCGGCCCTTCTGCGGATGAAATGCATGCTCAAGACATGCTAAGCAAGCCCACGGGGTATTACACGGCAATGCAGACTATGGTGAACTCGAGAAAGCACCCTATGATCTATAGATTTTGAGCTACGATTATATTGTAAAAAGGGCGCAGGTTCGTAGGTGGAAAAAATAAAAACATTAGAAATGAGTTGTATTATAGATTTTATACATTAAAAAAATATATTTTTATAAATTTTTAATTTTCTTATCAAAAAAATATACAAATTTTTGAACAAATAATAATTTTTTATTATGTAAAACTCACGTATCAATTTATTCTAAACCTATTTTGACTCATTTTCTTGGCCTATCAACATTTCTTCTTGTAAAAGTTTTCCTAAGGTTTTGTGTGTAGTTACCTAAATAAGTGAAGATTCTAATATTGTTCACTCTTAAGTTTTTTAAACGGGCACAATTTTGTGGCTAAGAAAAAAAAAAAAATCAATGTGAGTTATATATATTAAAAATATATATTTTTTAAATTTTAAATTAAAAAAATACACATAAATTTTTTAAAATAATAAATTTTTATTTTATGGGGCTCAAATGTTCATTCTCCTTCTCAACTCATTTTCTTTGACCACCAACTTGTCTCTGCTTAAATTTCAAAGTAGACCTTTGTTGTAAAAGTCGTATTATTTATCTATTAATAAATGTATGTTTCTAATAGAAGACACTGTGCGTAAAGAATTGAATAAGAAGGAGGAAAATGTGAAATAAGAGGGGCAAATTGTGATGGCAACTGATTCTTTGAACTCTCTCGAGGAGTCTGAAGAGGCTGACCAGTTGGCACTGAGTAACAAATTAAAATTCAGCACTATTGGGTGTGGGGAGACTGTGGCTCGACTGCCGATTGAGGAAAGTGATCCCATGGGTGTTTTTGATTTGGGGGCACCGTAAAACCTCCTACCCTGATGCATTCTTGTCCACAAACTGCTACGAATGCTTGGAGGAACGAGACGGATGAATTTATGGCAGATGACGAGAATGATGGTTAATCGGTTGATAAGGAGCACTTGGGTGCCCCGTGGTTGTCCTAAGATTGGCTTTACGGCTTCTTAAAAAAAACTAGCATCTCGTGAACCATGCCGGGCAAAACTCGATTGTAAAGCTGTCTGGTGCGTAAGCTGGAGTCAATGACTTTTTTCAGCGACAGTCTCCAGGGGGGGACATTTCCAGCTAATCGACCTAGGAAATGACTTTTTGTCTGGTTAAGTTTGAGCATTCAGAAGATCGTGAATTTGTTCTTCATGCTGGACCTTGGGTTGGCTGGATTGGTATGGATCGGGCCCGATTGCCGGTGGAATATTACCATTCTCGGGCCTTGTGGAAGCTTGGAAATCAGGATTGAAAGTTGACAAAACCACCGAGGATGTTACTTGAGGTAATTTTGCAAGACTTTGTGTAGAGATTGACTCAAGGGTGACAAACCGGAACATGATTTGTCCCACGGGCCATAAATGTCGGCGCAGAAGCAGGTACAGCAGAACAATGCTGGCGGGAAGCAGCGCTGTTCTGTGGGGTCCTTGGAGTCCAGTGGGGAGTCGAAAGCAACGGTCAGAAAATGGGACGAAAGTAATTAAACCGATCAACCTTAAATTATAAATTATTAAATTAATTATAATTATGTAAATTTTAAAAGCATTAAAAATTTAAAAATATTTTTTATATTTTTTTAAAAAATAAAAATTATATTATTAAAATTTTAATATATTTAATATTAAATATTAATTTTTTTATTAAATTTTAAATTTTTTAAATTAATATAATTTTTAAAACTGAGTCAAACGTAAGACCCACGCGGCGCCGACGCACAACTCCCTTTCTCTGTCCCCCTTGTCTATCTCTCTCAGTTGTTGTATATGTAACCTACAAAGCCATGTCACTTAACAAGCTTACTTTCCTCATCTCTTTACTTCTTCTGGTCTCCGCCGTCCAGTCTCGATCTCTTCCTTCGTCTTATCCGTTTGATTTGGTGTCCGATGGCGTTGACAGCCGCAGCAACCAATCTTATCTCGTCCTCGGCCGTCTTTCGGCGGAGGCGGAGGAGTCCTCCTCCTGTGAGCAGACGTACGGGTTCTTGCCGTGCACCGAGACCGTGCTTGGTAATTTGTTCTTGATTTTAGTGTACGGATACCTTATGTTCCTGGCTGCAACCCACCTGTCCAGCGGCAGCGAGCTCTTGCTCGAGATTCTGGGCCCTGGGATCGTCGGCGGCTTGTTTCTTCCCATGCTCGGCGCCTTTCCCGATGCTATGCTCATTCTTGGTGACTAGCGGGCTCTAAACTATTTGATTCTACATTCATTGACGAGATTTAAATTTTTGTGATCTGCTTTTGCTTGGTTGAGCGGAAAGTGCCGGTGGAATGGACTTTTTTGTTTTTTCCTTTTTTTATGTAAACTGTTTTTATTGGCTTCAATTTTTATTTTCAAAGCCAAATGTGGTTCATGGAATTCTATCTCAGTCGATCACGTAGACCGTTATCGTGTCGCTCTAATTGTTTTCCTTTTCGTACTTGAGTGCAAGATGTTGACCCCCTTTTCCTTTCCTTATTTTGATCCTGCAGTGTCTGGGATTTCTGGAAGTGTAGCAACAGCTCAAAGTCAGGTCTCAGTTGGAATGGGCTTGCTGGCTGGTTCCACTGTCATGCTACTTACGGTTATTTGGGGGACTTGTGTTGTTGTTGGCAAATGTGACATCCGGGAGACACATAATGTTGCACTAGATGGAAAGGACACCAGGGGATTTAGCTTAACTGGTAATTGCTACTGTTGGAGTTCGCACCAGCCGGGTGGGAGGGGGTGGGGTGAAGTAGTAGATAACGATACAAAGCTCTTGATTACGCGTACTTAGTTATAAATTGATTTTCCTAACCATGAAGAGGATAGATGCATTGTCTGTGGCATGATATGGTAAATGAAACTCACATGCTGAATTTGCTGAGTCATTAACATGTCTCCTTCATTGTGAAAAGGGAGCAGCAAGTCCCAAAAAAAGAAAGAAAGAAAGAAAGAAAGAAAGAACGAAAATACAACAAGACATGCAAAGGCATTGATGGATTAGCAACAATTACAAAAGATGAAAGGATAGGCAATAAAGAAGTTTAGGTGCTGATGAGGGGATCTGAAAGTGTCCAGATCTAAAATCTATGAGTCACATTGTGCATTTGCCAATGGTAGATCTTAATGATTTAAGACCCTAATGTTTTACATGAACATTCTTTTCTATTATTTTGAAGCTAATTAAGATATTATTTTGTTGATTTGTATTGATGTTCCAATGTAAAGCAGTGTGAAAATTTTTGATTGAGCTTAACACTTGCCTTCCCTGGTTGCAGGCTCTGGTGTCAGTACTGATATTTGGACTTGCTTTGCTGCAAGGATAATGGCTGTTTCTGTAATACCGTTTCTTGTTGTCCAACTACCGCAAGCCCTTCATTCAAGCTCAGGAAGGCATCTGGCTGTCTTGATTGGATTAATTCTATCACTCTTCTTGTTGATTTCTTACTGCCTTTATCAGGTGACTTTTTTTTTCTCTAATGGACAATAAAAAATTGTATCTCTACTTTCCTCTTTTTAAGCATTTTATTTCAATACCAAGGCATGAGGGTATGTGTGCAGTTCTATGTGTACGTGGGGAAGAAGTTATTGTGCCAAAATGCTCAACCTGAGACAGGACTTTCAGCCTACGGACATTATCTAAGGCCCCTCATATTGAGCATATATAATTAAAAATTTCTTTAGGATTTTGAATTGGTAAATAGGTAGCCTATGAAGTTGTCTTTGTAATTGTTTGGTTTAATCATGTTAGTGTATATTATTTCATTCCAAATGGGATGCCACTTTGAGTGAAATGAAATAACATACAGTAAACCATTTGTTTTATGGAGAAGACAGAAATCATTTAGTATGTCTGCACACTTTGCCTGTTATTCAAATTACATACTTAGGCTTCTATATAACAGCACATCTAAGTTTTGCTGTCAAATGCTTGTATGGTTTGAAATGATTTTCTTACCTTTTTACCTGATTGCTAATTCTAAAAATGTTTTTATGTGTGATTGAGATACCTTAACTGCAAATCTTATGATTATAGCACCTACCAAAAGTCAGTGCAATTCTTTTTGTTTTTTTTTTTTAGAGAATAAAAAATCGTTACAATTCTTGCTTGTATTTAATTTTTCTGTTATTGTGAAGGGGCTGGCCTAGTTGTGGAAGCTGTCTTCTTTTTTGAATCAAACCAGGATGATTTGCTTTGTATAATTATAGTGAAGTTTGTGCCCTTTATGACTGAAATATTCCTGGCATTGAGTGATATCAAGCATTGTCAGTTAGCTATCTGCCATTGCAGATCCTTTTCATAGTTACTCAGCTTTGATAGGGGTTCAAAAATCTAGTAAGTTGTGCTATTTGATACTACAAAATATATGACCGGTGTTTCCTTTAACAGATTCACCTTTTTGTTGGTGGTAGCCTTGAACCACGAGCTCATTTAGTTTCTATATACTTAAGAGCTATAGCTCCTGTCCACTCCCAACTGAACTTGCTGTAAAAATTATGGGAAGTTCAGTTAATTTCTTAAATGGTGGCTGTTGGCTTGATAGTCTAAATTTGGTATAGCAACTATTACTTGCAGCTTGAAGAAGCATTGCAGGTGTGAATTCTTGTGGCTGTTTAAGTTCGATCCATTGTAGTCTTTGTTGATTGTCCTAATTGGGCTGCAGACTGGTTTGTAGGCTGAACTAGTCACTTAGCTGCATATAATTCTGCCCTTTTTTTCATGCAGCGATTTGCTTGCCTTCTTATATATTTGCTGTGGTTCTCAGAGTTGTATTTTATGTTAACTTTTTGTTGTTTTGCCTTTCATATTTTGTAAGGTTATGTTCATGGAAATGACTTAGTTGCCTGTTCTAGAAGCCATGTTGTAATCGTGTAAGTCATATGGTACTAGTGTCTAAATAATATTATCAGAACTGAATTTTCCCAACTGGTGCACCCTTAGGAATTCCATTCTGCAACAAACAACAACAACAACAGCAGCAACAACAACAAAGCCTTAATCCCAATTTTAGCTGCACTTGGCTATATGAATATTTTCTCATCATTCCAATGTATTAAGAATTCCTTTCTGCTTTGATGCCTAATTTTATTTCATCCACTATTTTTCCAGGTCTTCCAACCATGGATTCAGAGAAGACGGCTTGCTTATGCAAGGCTCAAACATGTGATATCAGGAATTCTAAAGCACCTAAGACAGAGAGCTTTAGGAAGGCTTCTAACTGATGATGGTCAACCTAATGAAGAAGTCATACAAAAGTAGGTGAACCAAAGGCATGCTTGTTTATTTAGCATCTACTACATTTTCTTCAAATGGATTTTATACATTCTGCTGAATGACCTGCTGATCTCAGGTTGTTTGAGGCAATCGATGAGAATCAGGATGCAAAACTCTCTCTCTCTGAGCTAAAAGCACTGATTATTGGAATCCGGTTTGAAGAAATAGATTTTGATAGGGATAATGCTGTGGCTGAAGTAATGAGAGATTTCGATACTTCTAATGATGAAAGTGTTGATTTGCAAGAATTCACTGACGGTATCACCAAATGGCTTCGTGTAACAAGGCAAGCAGGGCCAGCCTTTCCTGAGCCTGGTCCTCATACAATGAAGTATATAAATTACTTCCATGTGGTAAGGGGTAGGATGATGACTTCATTGTTTATTGTTTGGCATGTCATGGCAATATTTAAACTTATGTGCAGCAAACACTGAGAGAGCATGCTTTGTTGGGTCCTGAAGCACCAGAGGAAGATGAAAATGAAGAGGGCACCGGAGTTAAAAATGCTGGATGGACCACTATCAAAGCAATACTGTTGTTGTTGCTGGGAACAATTATTGCAGCTGTGTTTGCTGATCCCCTAGTGGATGCTGTTAACAATTTTTCTGATGCAACAAGTATTCCTACTTTCTTCATCTCATTTATTGCACTGCCTTTGGCTACCAACTCTAGTGAAGCTGTGTCAGCAATTATCTTTGCTAGCCGGAAAAAGCTCAGAACTACCTCATTGACATTTTCCGAGGTTTGTTTCTCATTTAATTTCCCTGATATCTCATTTTAACTGCATTGGGAGTTAACCATCAGTTACCCAAGGCCTGTGTGATTTTGGCTACTCTTTCAAAGTTTTAAAATTGAGGGACAAAGATGGTGTCATCATTGTGTGAATTTCTTGATGGCTTCAGGTGGCATTCTGAAATTCTGTTTGGGTGGGTTCATAGGACATATCCTAAATTGAGAATGTCGATGTGTACTTGTACCAATTCACCCAAAGTCGGATGATACACATACAGTTGGAGTAAATCAGTACAACCCAAGAAACATCTGGTCTTTCTAATACGAGTTGATTAAAAAGGGTGTATCAAATGAACAAGACCTCAAATTATGGGTTTCACAAGAGTTTCCACGACTGGAAATTGTGACCTTATCTTGCACATTACGATGAGAGTTCGGTTATTGTTCTTTCAGCTCATTTCAGCTACAATGTACTAACCAAGAAGTTTCTTTGCTACAGCTGTATGGGGCAGTAACAATGAATAACCTCCTTTGCCTTTCGGTGTTCCTGGCACTTGTTTACATAAGGGGATTGACATGGGACTTTTCATCCGAAGTTTTGGTTATTTTTATTGTCTGCATTGTGATGGGCGCCTTTGCCAGCTTCCGCAGCACATTCCCTCTCTGGACATCTTTCGTGGCTTACCTCCTTTACCCATTCTCACTGGCTCTGGTCTATGTTCTTGACTATGTCTTCGGTTGGTCGTAGGCGTCAAAGTTGATATTGTATGTACTAGGGAGAACTTTATGAGATGATTTCTGCAGTGTTTGTTGTTGATTGTACGTTTATTTTGATTGGAGCTGACTTAAAAGACTTGTGCATTAACAAGGCGTGGAAAGTCCATTTCGTTGTTTTTGTGTTGCGAGGATTCTTGGTATTGTGTTGAAAGAGTTAAAAAAAAGACAAACGATAACATCTAAAAGTTAAAGCAAACTCTACCATTTAATTTAATGATACAGCCGTTAAGTTTAGGCTTTGATTGAGGCAAAAGAAAGAAAAAGAGGAGCAAGGAAAATGAAGAATACAAAAATGGGAGAGGGGAAAAGTGGAGAGAAAAATTGTTCCTGCATTTCGTGTTGGAAAGAATATCTCATTGGAACAAAATTATAATCAATTTTATGGGAGCATTTTAATAACTGTGTAGCTTCAAGCTTCATATGAATATAAAAGAAAGCCAAACCCAATTAATTGAAAACCCAAGTATGTGATACAAAAACAAGTCCATAATTACAAGTCCAAAAACCCCATTTTTTGTACGATGACATTTTAGTCTAGATTTGTTTTTCAGTGCTTTGAATAAGGCACAATCACAAATCCTTATCGCCTATCTCTTTATGCTTTACTATTTGAGGAATAAAAGATTTCAATACATCCTTCCTTTTTCTTCATGTTCCAAAACCTTCGGCTTTCTATTTTTCTATTTTTCTTTTTTTTGGATTCTCCCTATTATGCGTCCTCCCAGTTGATGAACTGTGACCCTCCTCATGATTCCTCTTTTTAATTTTATTATTGTCTTGTTGAATTTTTTTACATGAAAATCTCAATTAAACTGACTCACATCAACGGACAACAACAGATCAAAAGCTTGGAGGAATGAATGAAAGAAACATCATATTCTAATGGTAAAACATTAAATAATCACACATAGAGAAGGGGACTGGCAGATATGGTTTCTTTGTTCCATGTACCAAATCTGGAAATATAATATTGAACAATAACATCATTTAACAACATGGTCAGAGGAACCAGTAACTTTCCCTTCAATGTTTGGGGATTATGTTTTGTGAGACAAGGAAAAATAACCCTCTTTCCTCCTCCAGCACCTGACCTGACATGCTTGTGCTCTCCAATTGTTTAACCATCCACATGCCTGTCCTGTCCAATAATATCAAGATGTGGTCCTTCTTGCCATTATCAAAGGTTGGAGAGTGGCCCCAACAAAAAGAAAGAGAAAAAGACAAAGCGTAATGAAATCCCCATGGTCCCACATGCAAAAGATTGTTACGAATCAAGCGCAAGACTCAACTCACTCGTTCAAGAACCATAAAAGAAACAACAAACACAAAAAGCAGAAGATCCCCAAAACCTTTGCCACAGCCAACAAAATCTTCTCATCACCTAAAAAAATAGCACCCAAAACGGCAATGTTTCATCTTTCTTCCTTCTCTTGCCCTCTCACATGGTCAAGATTTGTGGGGTCACTTTCAAACTCTGGCTTGCATGTGCAAATTCACACATATCAATCAGAAACTTTCCCTTTATGTCCTCCAACAGACAAAACAATTGGCCTACATGAAATGGGCACAAAATTGTTCTTGCTATTAGTGGTTTATAACTTCAAATTTAGATCAAGATTTTCTCCAACTTCACCACCATTACTATTGTCGAAAGTCTTGGTGGCTTGGCCAGTTTGCATTATTGTCGTTGGCAAGAAGCTATAACAAGGCTGCCGTGGGTTAGGTACACTTGGTGCTGGTTGGTGAATTGGATATTCCATGTTACCCTTTAACAAAATTCAAACGAAACAACAATTACGGATTTAAAAAAAAAAAAGCATACAAATGAAACTAGTAACATGGGAAATTTAAAATTAAATCTTACTTGATAAGGTAGTGAGCTAAAATCAATAGTGTCGTGGTTATTGAAGGCAAGGTAAGCTGAAGGGCGGTTCAACTTGGAACTTGGACATGTCAAATTAATTGTGGGAGGGGCTAGTGTGAGAAAGTCCCCATTGAGAACCCCATTTTCCTCGATGGCTTTTCTTGAATGAGATTCCATGTTTGAACCAGAACAGGAGGGTTCTTCCCTGAAAAAGGAAAGTGTAAGAGGCTAAGCAATTTGCCATGAAAAAGTTTGAAAAAAGAAAAAGAACCAAGAACGATCAAGTGAAACCTGGAATTTGAGTTGCCTGAAATGAGATTGAGTGCCCCTCCAGTGCCAACAGAACATGACTGATCATCTGATCTACCAATTGGGTGTGCAATGGGAGGAAGCTTCTTGTAGAGGAGAGAAGGGGCCGGAGAATTGTCAACAGAAAAGGGATATGACCTCTTCATACCAACCATCTATGCTACATTTCAACCAAATTCATCCATGAGTAAAGGCAGTTCGTATATATGATGATGTATGCAGCGTTTTCATTCAACAATAGTTGACCAATAAGGCATCAGTTATCATGTCCCTCCTCTTAATGGTGCTATGATGCTGTAGACAGACAACCGGCCACAAAATTCAAGGAAAACAAAGATTGAAAGAGAATTGAGGTTACCTTTTCTTCCTCTTCCCATGTAGATTTATACATGCCATAATAGCTTTGGTTTGAAGGGGGCTCCATCTGGAAACTTGGTGTTGATGATGAAGTACATAGTGAAGAGACATTCACCTGGACAAATTTTGTAAATCCACGAAGAGCCAATATCAAATCTTGTGAGAATTGAAGGGGATAAAAAACAAGTCATTTAAGGAATAAACTCAAAAGAAAACAGAACAAGAATGAATTTTTATCTTACCATTGAAGAAGAAGAGGAAGATGAAGAGGGTGAAGGTTGTTGATGTCTTTGTGGCTTTTGCAACGGGCCAGGAAGAGGGTAGATGGGGTTGGATTCACAAACAAAATTGGAACTTAACCGAAAAGGCAACCGTGTATCAACGCCAAAACTCTCCCTTTCAAGAGTGTACTGACATGAATTTAACATCTTGGGAGCAGGAACCGATTGCCACCCCAACCCAATAGAGTTAACCAATGGAATAGTGTTTGGGCTAACAACATCACTGTTTTGTGGCCTAAGCCTGGAATCTGGGGATGAGACATCAGGAGGATGTGCTATTGAAAAGGAATAAGATTGGTAATTTGGAAGTGGCACCGAGAAATTGGAGGGTCTGGTTGGTGATACAGCAGGTGGAGATGGCAAAATTACTGAACCATATTTCTTTTGTTGCTCCTCTAGTCTGATCTTCTCCAGTTGTGCCACACCAAGTCCCCTCTGTGGGACTTTCTTTTGCTTTTGTTTTTTGCAAGATCTACCTGTGTTTCCCATATTAAAACCACCACCACCATTATTATTGCAACGCTTTTGGGTTTCCTCTTCTTGAACCATTCTTGTTATCCTCCACAAATAGTTTTCAAGAACTCAAATCAAGCCTATTTGCAAACATGCACGTGGAGAAAGACCCTAATCTTGTTCCAGATGCTAGCATTGCTGTATTTCTATAGATTTAATTCAATACAAGACGACTTGAGGTTATTTCTCATAGGGAAAACAAGATACAGAGATTTAGAGAAACACACTTAGATCTTGAGTTTTGATTGGCTGCAACTAGAAAGTCACTGTTGGCCATTCTTCTTGACATGAGTTTTGAAGAAGATATAAAGGGTAGCAACCCCAACACAGAGATTGAGAGAGAGAGAGAGCTTGAAATTCAAGAAACCATGAATTCAAAATCAAATCCGAAGATCACAACAGCAAAGCAAAATCTAGGCGAAATTGACTTATTAAAAAAATACAGGTGAACTGGAAAAACCCAAACAAAATTTCATTTTAAAAAAGGAATGATGCACCAAAAATCTCGCAGATTATGGAGTAAAGATCGCATCTTTATATCTATAGGAGGAAAGGAACAAAACCCATGAGCCAAGCCAGCCTTTCAGCAAAAGGAAACAAGACAGAGAAGACAGAGAGAAAGTGAGTGTGTGAAAAGACACGGATTTTTCTCAAACCAAATGTGTCGTTAGTTGTTTGTCTGAGAGACATATCACGTTAAACCCAATTTGATAAAAAAAAAACAAAACAAAACAAAACAACAACAAATTACGTATAAAAGATGTCTTGTTCATGGAATTTTCAGATTTTCCATCATAAATTGATTAAGCAAAAATTCAAAGATGAAGCAAATCTAAATCACTACATCAAAGCATATTTCTCTCTCCCATTTTCTCGCTTCACTCTCCTCTTTTGATTTCTGGATCGATTCTCATGATCTCTCTCAAACCCATCTAGCATTCCTCCCTCTGTCACAATAATGTCCCTCTCGAATTTAAGACTTCTAACTCCAAAAAAATCTTTAATTTTAAAAACAATTTTAATGTCAATAAACAGAGTTCTTCATTTTATATTCAAGTGTTTCTAAATGGAGCCAAGCGAACACCACAACCACCGATGTGGCTTATTTCATTCCCAGGCATGCTGTTGCTGGCTTTTCCTGCTTGTGGGGTCCGCAGAGAATTTTATTTTTATTTATTATTATTATTTTTTTTTAATTTTTGGTTAAGTTCTTTTTTGTTGCAACAGGGAACCATGGAACTCGGTTCAGTTTAATCTGGGCAAACAGAATTTATAATTGTTTTTGGGCGAGGACATTAGTTCAAAATATAGGATATATCATGACCCGGGAAAATTAGGCGGACAGGGTGCCGTGGACAGAGAGCCAGAGCTCTTTTATTTTATCAGGAACAAGCATCTTCCAAATGAACATCCACAGAGACAGACGGAGGGTTGCATTCAGCATCACACGCCGTGCCCTTACCGTCATTGAATCTTGAACGGTTAATCGATATTTTTGTAATTAATGTAAAATAAATAAATAAATAAATCGGAGAAAAAGTGGTTGTTAGTATGTTAAAAATTAAAATTATAAATAAACAATATTTTTGGATAATAATAATATAATTAAATAATCATTATGACAACACATTAGATTTTCTAAAAATTGAGCATTATATTTTCGTCCAAATACGTAAACTATAGTATTTGTTTTTGCTATTTGATAGTTGTTTTATGCTGTTTTATTGTCTACTCCTTTTTATGTACCAACAACCATTCTTTCTTTCAATAATTTTTTTTAAAAAGAATTGTCATAAATATGTAATTTATTAGTACTAAATTGATGAAAAGCTTGTTATTTCCATTTTGAATAGAGATTAGAAAATTAGAGATTAACATGAGTACAATTACACACCCATTTAATTGATTTTAATTCCATGGCTAATCATATTACAGTTTCAACTACATTATTATAAACTAATGGACAAACAAAGAAACAGACATTAATTCTATTTGATACTAATTTGAGATAATTAAAAAAATTGCCCAAGCAAATATTTGAGGTCCCGTAGCTCAGTTGGTTAGAGCGTTGGTCTTATGAGCCGAAGGTCGCGAGTTCGAGCCTCGCCGGGACCAATTTTCGTTGCTCTTCCTTTTTTATCCCTACAATGTCAGATTCCATGCTCTTGTGTGATACTGACTGACTACCTTCAGAGAGATCAAACAGCTCCTTCAGTTTAGTTGGGTTGTCAGTTTGAGAAGCTGTCTGGATTTTCTTGCATTACACTTCAGCTTAATAGTTCAAAAACCCAGAAGGAGAACCCACCCAACCCATCTTCACAATTTCAGTAGCTAAGGCAGAGGACCATGTCTTGTTGCTTCTCTGGTAACAATCTTTTGCTTCCTTTAGTTTACTCCTCGCTGTTTTGTCTCCAAACTTCTAGTATTGCATGTTCCTTCCTTTGTGTTATTTAGTTCTGTTAAGTGAATATGAGCAATTTAATCAAGAATGATGTGCAAAGCAACTGTGAGGACGAGGAAGAGAGGAGAGAGATGATCTTGAATTACTGAGTATACCAGTTATGATGATATAACTTTGTATTACATTTGATTTCAGAAATTGTTTACGTTAATGGTGTGCATTGGTCTCAAGAGTCCTGCTGATATGTTTTAAACTTATAAAATATGCCTCTCTCATGTGGCTTTAAAGTATCTTGGTCATGCAATTCTTGTAAGGATTATCATATCCGAACAAACCATTGGAAACTCTACCGTAACTGTTAATAGCACACTTGTGTGCTTGGTTGTTTGTAGAAAATTTTCTTCAATTTTCTGTTGCATGCTAATGATGGTGTGGAGAATTGTTTTTTCATGGCATGCTAATGTTGGTCTCTTCAAGATATATCAGCATCTTGATCTCTACAAATGGGTTCAGGAGACTGGTTTAGGTCTATAATTAGCATAAAGAGAGTGAAGGAAGGCAGATCCAAAAAGATAAAGGTAAATAGCTCAGAATTCTAATTTTGGAGGATCACAATAAACCATGGTTTATTTTTTATTTTTTCTCTATTCTGTTTTTTGTTTCTCTTGGAGAAAGGTACACTCAGCTTCTGACAAAGCAAATGGCTGCAAACCCCATGCTGGTGATGATTCCGGTGGTGTTGCCAATAGTGGTTCACAAGGAAATGTCTGTATTCCTGGAATATTAGCTGAACATGTTGCTGCTACGCGGATTCAAACTGCTTTTCGGGCACATCTGGTACGTAATATACAAGTCTGAATCTGATAATAGATTAAACTGTGATCTTCTGACATATGTATATTTTGGAGCACCAGCTCCGTAAAGCTTCTGTCTTTCCCTGGGTGAGATCTAGCGCTGATTCACAAGATATATAAAGGGGGTCCCAGTACGTCAGGCTTCTAGACTGTAATTAATCTTTCTTCTATCATTCAATGACAATAAATCTAGATTGTATAGAAGAAGAGTAGGTTCAGATCAGGCAATCTGGAACAAAATCAGTAAGGACTGCCTGGACTAGGGTACTGAGTAATTAGACTTTGAAAATTTAATAAATACTGACACAATCTTGGTAATAATCTCAGTAGAATTATCATTTCTCCACGTTTGTATATCTTGTTTGATTAAGCTGAGTCACTCAAATATTATTTGCATTGAAAGATCTTTGCCGGCAATGAAAGATCAAGCACATAGCAGATTTCAGTTGCCTAATTGCAGGAAAAGGAAGTAAAAAAATAAGGCAAGAAAAAAAAAAAAAGAAGCTGGAAAAAAGTGAAAAAAAAAAAATTCATTTTAACGGTGTTGGTTTCTTCAAACAGTCAAACCGGTTACCTGTGATCTTGTTCATTAAGGCTCATAGTAGAATTTGTAAATCGCTAAGGCATAATGGTCTGCTTTTGTTACTTTCAGGCAAGAAAGACACTGTGCCGTCTAAAAGGAGCAGTAAGATTCAATGCATTGGTCCAAGGATATGATACTCAAAAGCAGGCTTCAAGCACATTAAACCTTGTACACTCATGGAGCTATATACAGGCTCAGATTAGAGGTCGTCGGCACCATATGGTCACAGAGGGTCGAATCAAGCAAAAGAAATTGGAAAACCAGTTGAAACTTGAGGCCAAGCTTCAGGAGTTGGAGGTATTAATGACCATTTAGTTGCTTGAGCGCTGTATAGCCTTCACCTGTCTAAATTAGTAATTATCACTGTGCTGCCAAACTTGGCCACCTTTCATATCCTATGGGAGACATTTTTCGGTGAAGCCCCATCATGTTTTCAGAAAAAGATCTCTTTAGCGGATTGATTTTGGTAAATGAAGGGCCTGTTGAGTTTTTTAAGTTTTCACTTTCGTGGTCTAGATGCTTACAACTCTTAGCAAATCAAAATCCATGTCATTTTTCCCATTGATTATTTGCCTACAAGTTTATTTTTCCACAAAAATTATAACTTTGAGCTTATTAACCCGATTCAATTGAAAGAATTTGCAAGCTGTTATCTAGTTTCATCTGCAGGATTCCCTAGTTAGAGGTGACTAGTAACAGGGATGCAACAGAGAGGCCTTGGAGTCAGTGAGCCTGACGCATGTTAATAAAGACTGGTAGCTGTCTGGCCAATCATCCAAGTGGTGGTTGTCTTGAAATTAATTGCAAGCTTCTATGGCAGGAAACTTTATCATCCATGGTTGTGATCTTAATCATACTTCACTTTCCATCACAGCATTCTCTGTACTAAAAGAAACCAAATCTTGGGGCTAGCATAAAAACAAAACCAAGAATGATGGTTAATATGTTTGAATCTATTTTAAACTTGTTGTTCAGTTTGTCGAGTGATGATCTTATTATTTTCTGGTTAGCATTTTGGACTTGATGCTTTCATGCTCACAGGAGCGGAATTTACTTTGGTTGACACTGTTGAAGGGGATAAAGTGTATTGAAAACAAATTGCCATATTCAAAATGATGCAAAACCCCTCAAATGTTGTACCTCTTCTTTCTCTCTAGGTAGAGTGGTGCGGTGGCTCTGAAACCATGGAGGACATTCTTTACAGGATTCAACAGAGAGAAGAAGCAGCAAGCGTGAGCGGGCCATGGCATATGCCTTCTCTCATCAGGTCCACTAACCGTATGATGATTTCTTGTATCATTGCTTATAGCACCCTTTCTGGGGTTGAAGAAAAATGTTAAATAATGTTGTCTGCAGTGGAGGGCCAATCCTACCCAATACCTGGGCCAGGCTTATTACAGTCTTGGCAAGGAAAATTGGGGTTGGAGCTGGAAGGAGCGTTGGATTGCGGCCCGTCCCTGGGAGATTCGGGTCCATGGTCAGCATTATAAGCCCAAGAGAGATCACAGCAAGCAAGTGAGCAAACAAGAGGCGAAAGCACTACTTTCATCCAAACCTGCTCTCTCAAATGGGAAGGCAAGCAATAAAAATAAGAAGCTGCTTGGCTCAACTGTTGACCAGAAAGTTGCTCAAGAAGCAAGTGCCACTGCAGCTAGCTCATCTGGTTCAGTAATTCCATGTTGACAGTTGTGATCTACTTTGCTGGACTCGTAGAAACTACTTTTTTTTTTTCTTTGTTAATTCTGGTTTTCTGAAATTGGGAGTGATGAACATGGCTTTGTTTGTGTGTCAAAAAGCTAAAAAGAAAGAGAATCTGATCTATGACTTGATTATTTATCTTTAATGCATACAAAATATTTTTGTTTTTAATTCCCAACTTCATGATTTTAGTTTATTTAGCTGTGTAATTTGGGGTTGATCGACCCAAACTACTGGTTGGAGTATTGATTTGACCCAGCTGTTTTCCTATTTTTAATCCGCATGCACTTGGGTAAAAAGGAGTTCATTTAATGTAATTGTGCTGCAGGTGGACAAGATCAATCACATCCCAACAAGATCTGATGTTGCTAACCCCAATGAAATCTGTACTTTTAAATGAATTCTTAATTTAAGGACTAACTAATTGCCATATTCATCTCATGCGCATCGGTTCCCTAAAAAAATCAAAAAATAAATAAAGACGTGTCGCTGTCCCAGAAGCAAGCCAAGTGTTTCACTTGAAAATTTTTTTTGAGCTCGGTAAAAGATGCACAACGTGCGTTTCATTAAATAAATAAATAATATATATATATATATATATATATATATTTTTTTTTTTCAATTTTATATTTAAAATTAATAGACTTATAATCAATGAATTAAAAAATGTTAAAATACATTGAATTGCATTTTTTTTTATTTTTTATTATACATTTTATTAATCTAGTTATACAACTATATATATCTTTTTATTCAGTAAAAATCACATTCTAAACGCTTTTTTAGGTTAGATGTTTTGACCACAAATTTTTTCTGAATTTTTTTTTTTTTTTTTTTTGGGGGGGGAGTACATCGTGTAAGAAAATCCAGCTAGGCCGAGGAGATTTTTATCAGGGACTGATTTGTTTACAGGGTTGGGGACCAGAAGACAGCAGGCAGTGCATTCTTCCATAATTGAGGCTTTGTGGTGCCATCACGTTCCCATCTCATGGTTCCTCTCCTGCAAATTGCACAGCACTTAAAAACCCCACTTTACATCTGGCCTTCTAAATTTATCTGTACTTACTCACTTTGATCGCATAAGAGGATCACCAAACCTTTACCCTCTATAGATTCCCTCGCAGTCGGGTCTTAATGCACGGCCAACTTAAAGCAACTTCCAGGGACTTCGTATTTTCTTTCTGAACAGAAATAACCTTTCATTCCTTCGAATGTAATGGTTACAAGCATCATGGTGCAGAATTTCTACCAACCTTGTAGTAGGCGGCCTTTGTATCCATTCAACCGAGCACAATCATATTTCTAGCCCGTTTTGCCTACCCAATCCGCTGCTTTGTTAGCACCCCGTTTGAGGGACAGTTAGCAAAATAACTCCGAAGTGACTCGCTAACCACTTTTCAACATCCCTGACAACTGGGGCTATATCTACACTGATCAATTTTGGACAGAATTGCCTGGTATCGCACTTCGCAGTCGGTCTCTAGAAAAATTGTTTTTTGCCCCACTTGTGAGGCCAACGCTCATGCCATGTTGAATTCCAACTCCACCATCTTGAGCATATATGTTGGCCTTGAAATGACAGTTGGATCTATGCTATATATAGGTTTAGTCACATAATTCAGATTTATACTAATCTTTGGGTTTGATCTTCCAGTTCACAGGGTTCTGTTTGAAAATCTGTGTACTTTGTTTAGCTCTCTACTTCTTTCACAATCAAATCTAGTCAAAAGGCATTCTAAAGAGGCTAGTTAAAAGCAATCATACATATGAACAGGAGGTGAAACCACAAATCATGACCCCACAGAATTTACTTGAAACTTCACTAAATTCTTTTTGAGCTCTCACTCTAGTCCATTGGCAACAGCTTCAACTGTTTGGGGAAAATGACTTAAATCATTCAATGCTCCCAGAAATCCGACCACAACCGATAGAGATGTTGAAGATTAGTTATTTTTTCAATTTTTTTTGCAGATTTAAGGAAGCTCTCGAAGCATGTAAAGGCAGTAAAGCAAGAAACAGAATCACCCGCCTAAAGAAAATCTCTTTCACCTACACCAGAAGAGAAGGCTATTAGGCCTCATCTCTTGATAGAAATAGGAAGGCGAAACCACCTCTACTTAAAAGGCATGGGATTATGGATGGACCAAACTGCCTAAAATCTTCCATGCATACCAATCTAGGATTGCCTTGTGTGGTAAGAAATCCTTGAAACATGCCGGATTATTACCTCTATCAGGGATGCTCTGATAGGGGGAAATTTTCATTAAAGCCAAAGCAAATGTGCTTCTATCAGCAATTCTAGAAATGGAAGCCAAAACAACAAACATTCGTTGTACAACGTCTAACAACACAAAATGCATAGACAAACCAACAACAAAGTTGAACAGCTCAGTCAAGCGAGCAATAGAATCAAAAGCCACAACTTCGTAGTAAACTAACATCTGATAGAAGCTAAACAAACCGGGGATTGGAAAACCTGAATAAATCCACCCAGATCTCCTCCCACGGTTATTTGCCATTGAATCCCGTCCAAATTGACCAAAACTCTCCCTCCAGACTACTCTTCAATCCATCTTCTAAGCACCAATCTAGACATTTCACAGATGATGAACTAGCCCTGAAAAAAATGAACACCATGAACGAAAAGAGGTCAAAATGGATAGTGCGATTGAAATAATAATAATAATAATGAAAAAAAGGATCAAATTTGAGTCTTGGGTCTTAAAATTAGCACATGTTAGAGGTGAGGCTAAGGGGTTATAGCTCAATCAATGGTGAGAATCAGAGGAAGCAGAGGACGGCCTATTGGGAATGCCGACGTGCTCCTCTTCTTCGCCTTGAATTCGTGATGGAATGCAGAACTGGGAGAATCCGCCGCCACCACCGCTGGTGACGGAGAATCCTATGCCGGATATCCCGGATTGGTCTTGATTGATTTGTGGAATTTCATGAAATTGATGATGATGAGCAACAGTGATAGCCGGATCTATCCAAGCACGAACTGAAGGCGAGTAACTGGACTGAAGGGGTCCCCTCTGAGAAAATAACTGTGTTTCGCCGAACAACGGCTGCAACAGCGGCGGTTGGGGCGGTGACACCACGGGCGGCGGTGGGTTGAACATGAATCCCCCACCTGGGCCTCCACCCGCACCACCACCGCCACCATTACCAGTATCTGCATGTGATGCAGTACCATTAGCGTTCCAAGCCACCATTCTCTGGAATCTGCTTTCTTCACCCTGCTGCTGATGGTGCTCCGACCACCCGACAGAAGCCCCATCGAACCCGAGAGCATTTTGGGCAGAGGCAGTTCCAGAGAACAAGACTTGCTGAATTGGCTCTGGAAATGATTGGAGCGATAGCCGCAGATCTTGTGTCTGGCTTCTGGTTCTTGACGGCAAATCTGGTGGGTAGCTCTGGAACTGTAAAGATGACGAAGTCGTCTGATCGGCTGACCCACCCATCGGGAAGAAAGTCTTGATGGTGTCAGCAATGGCATCAGAATCCAATGATTGCGGCAGAAAACTAGAACTCCGGTTGTGATGGTGGTGGTAGGGGCAGTTTTCTGCTATCTGTTGCCGTTCCTGCATGTTTAGAACATGATTTGCCACTGCTCTTCTTGTCGTCGTTGCTGCCGTTTTTGTTGCTTTCGTTGTTTGAATTGTTCTTTTGTTACTAATGCTACCAGAACCAGTAGCAGTACAAACAGCAGCAGCAAGATTTTCTATGCTGAATTGACACTCTCTCTCATTGCTCGTCTGGTCTTCTTGTTGTTGGGTGCTTCTGGTTGCTCTAGTGGTGGTTGCTGCGGCAGTGGTTGGGTTCCATGTGGGTAGCTCTGCGAGCTCGTCGATAGCTGCCTTGGCTTTCTTGATTAGCCAATCGACGGCTTTGCTGGGACGGTCGTATCCGAGACGGTCCTGGACGTCGTAGAACTGAATGGCAGTGTGAGCCGAGAGCCGGACGCGGCGGTCCCTGGGGCCTTTGGCTGTGCAGACCTTGCTGTGGCGATCTTTTCTTCCTGTGGACCGAACAATGTGCCCTCCTTGGACCTCCACGATCTCCCCCACTGTGCTTCTTATCCCCAATCTCGACGATGTTGCTTGGTGGCGGCTCTCTCCCATTTTTCTTGCATATTCGGTGGTGCTTTGCTCTATCTCGAAGGTGCGAGAAGAAGAAGGATGAGGTGGTGGTGGAAAGTTCGATATTTTCCTTTGGGAAGGTTGTTGTGGGGTTTGTAGTTGTTGGGTATCTAAGCCTTGAAAGAAATATTGTTCTTGGTCTTGGTTTTGCTGGGGCTGTGCGTTTTGGAGATTTTGGTGATGGAGAAGAAAGGGTAGTTGATGATGATGATAATGGTGGCGGCGGTGGTGATGCTCTTCTGGCAAGTGGTGATCTTGTTCTTGCTCTTGTTGCTGCTCCTCTTCCCCTACTTCTTCCTCCTCTTCTTCTTCTACATGTCTTGAATTTAGGACTATGTCTTGATGTTGTTGTTGTTGTCGCTGTTGTTGATGATGAATCTTTTGCGGATCCAGACTCGGGGCCTGTGCTTTTTCTGTTCCAGTTTTTGATGGAGTACGCTTTTCTTTAGTGGGTGATGATGGTGGTGGTGGTGGTGGTGATGGTGATTGTTTCTTTACTACCCTTTCTCTTCTGCTGCTGCTTCCTAATTTCTTCTTGTTGCTTGTGCAAATGCTGCCACCATTCTGATGTCCGATACTGCTCCTTCTGCTCCCCCTCCCAAAAGGCTCTGCCATTCAATATTTCTACTTCCATCACAAGCCCCACCCCCACACCACCACCTCCTGAGCCCCTTCTCCCTAAAACTGAAAAATCAAAACCAGGAATCCAAATAGAAGCCTAGAACCAGCTTGATTGCAGTCTAACCCATTTCTAACCTCCACTCTCTCCTTCCCCTCTCTCCTTCCCTCTCTCTGTTATCTCCAATGAGCTTTTGGTAATAATTGGGCCCCTTGATGTACTTTGCCCTATCCCAACTTATGGTTTTCTTCTATAAAAAACCAAAGGGAAAATAATAGAAAACCTAATACAGTTGGTGAAGCCCAACTTTTACTATAGACACCCCCGCCCCCCCAACTTCTCAAAAGAGTTGTTGTGGGGAAATTTTCTGCAGCTCTTTCATATATGCCAGAGGGAAATAGAGAGAGAGAGAGAGAGAGAAAAGGTGGGTTGTGTTGCTATAGAACAGTAAATATAAGGGGGACTATATGGGGAAGAAAGAGAAATCTATCTTGACCTATGAGAGGAGAGCCCTCGATGATGGCAGTGTTCAAAGTGGCAGTGTGTGGTCTGAAAGGAGATTAAAGACCTCTGTGATCTCATCACTGCATCTGCTCGTGTGATCTCATCACTCCATCTGCTGCTGCTGTCCTTTGTAATATTCTATATAATAATATTACATCCAAATTGACATCAACCTCAGAACTCTTCTCATTCAATAAAGTCTTGAAAGTTTCAACTTTATCCCTCCACCTCCCACGCCCCCTCTCTCTCTCCTTCTCTCTCAAGTCTAACTCATTTTCATTACTTTATATCCATTTTTACTACTTGGTTACAAGTATGAAGAACCCTTGGTTATAATTTCAAGTCAGAAGTCTGTGGATGCTTTGAGTAGATTAGATCCTTTACATGCCACCACACCACAATACCTTCTGAAAGTGACCCCCCCCCCCACAGCTTTTTTGCTCTCTCTCTCTTGCTTCACTTAAAAGAAACAACATCAACTTTCTCTCAAATTTCTCTCCCCAAGTCCCAACTTTTTTTTATTTGTTGGATTACTGTAAATGGCATCTTAAGGGCCTGCCTTTTTTCTAATTTACTTCTTTTTGTGAGGCAGTGTAATTAGTAATGCTCTTTGTATGGTTGTCATTACTTTTTTTTTATGCCTTTTTCTCCTTCCATAATGTTATTAATGTCTAAACATAATGATGAATCTTTCTTTCTTCCATCCAAACTTTTTCAACTGAGAAAAGCTTGCATCCAAATAAAATTAAAATCTCATCTCTAAATTTTGGAATAGATCTTGTTGTAGGATTCATTACTTCTTGGATTTTTAACCTTTCTTTTTTGGGGGGGGGGGAATCTTGGAAATTTTCTAATTGAAAAACTTGGCATTTAAATATTAGCATAGTAAATTATAATTGTTGGTTGTAAGGCCTATGTCCAAATAACAATCATAAAATATGAATCTTAGCATGCCTTTTCACATTTTATAATCTACTTTGTTTACTGTTGTTGATTGAATTTTATTAAATTGTCATCTATTAAATAGGAAGCAATAATTAGATTATTTGATTGTATTATTTATACTTTAAATTTTTCCACACTTTCCACAATATTGGGAATATGAAATTAGAAAAAAAAAAAAAAGTGAGATTGTAGAATGATGATATTTAAGAAATAAAAAAAATATTTATTTTTTGTGAGAATATTAAAGAGGGAAAAAAAATCAATTGTGCATATGTATAGATTATCGAGGAAATTTGAAAGAATGTTATGTTTTGAAATCCTCAATTTGGCTCCCATTTTCATAATTAGATTAATTTCTTCTATATGTTCGTATTCCTTTGTCATTTATATCATTCATTTAGCGAAAAGAAAAATGTTAGAGGATGTTAATTTTGATTTTCAGATTATTTATTAAAAAAGTTATTAAATCATGAATTATAATAATATAATTTTATATATTTTTATAAATTTTATATTACCTCTCTAAAATTAAAATTAAGATCTGTAATTATTAAAATATTATTTAAAGGACCCTTTTGGTTGTTTTGTTGGTTGCTCAACTCCCAACAATTTGGTAAAGAATGATGTTTAGAATTTGTTGTTTAGTGATAGGGTTACTACAATAATCAACATCATGGGTCTTGAAAAACATCGTTAAGAAATTTTACTAATCAAGGTTGTTGACAGTTAACACCAAGAATAAGCATAATTAAAGTCTTGGATACATGATGTTAAAAGATTTAAAAAGAAATTTTATTCATATATTTTAAGTAGAAGCACTATTTTTCCTCATTAGTATCATCAAATATATTAATAAAAATTTAAATTAATAATTAGACTATAATATTTAATGATAGGAAAAAAAAAATTTATTGTACTTCAATATTCAATGGACCTCGTGAAATGCACGCCCAAGGTCTATCTCTTGCCATATTTGAGGAGAGAGTATCGGAATTCAGCTTTTGTGCACCTTTATAATTGTGGGAGATTTAGAAAGAGATATCTATTTATACTTGAACTCCAAAACTTAGTTTACGTGATAAAGGAGACATCCGAGATTCTTAACCTACGAAATTGTAGACCTTATGGGCGTGCATTTTTCAATAGTCCCCATTTACAAATAGACAGTCCAAACGTGGAGGTTAGGTTCCTATCATCCTAGCAGGGGCAACCCTAGTTCCAATTAGAGCTTAAGCGAACTGGAAGTCGACTTTTCTAAGTGGTTCAATCCCAATTCTTCGCTTCACCAAAATCGAACCATTGGTCAAACCCGAAACTTGGCTAGGGTCAACCCTACTTCCCTGGAAAAAGGTGCCATGCTTTGAAGTGAATGTGTGCATATATGTCATATGATCCAATCATCCATCTTTTCAATTAAGAGACTTGGGAGCCAGTCATGTTTGTGGGCAGTTACCAAATGCAGAAGGGATCGTAACTCCCACAAAACTGCTCCCTTATTTTATTTTTCATGTTGGTTCTGGACAACTCACGTTAAGGTTGGTCGACTCTACTCGCACATGATGAACTAGTTTTCATCAATTTCAACCAGCATTATTCCTATTAAGTTATTTTAACTTTATTTTTCGCATATCCAACTAATTTCTTTAACATATTTCAAAGGTCAAATGATAGTTTACAGCTATAATCTTTTACACCCCTTGGCCGATTACATCAGATCCATTAGTTCACATGCATGTTAAATGTAAACTTCAGAGAAAGTTGGTGTTACCAAACATGGAGGAAGTTGTAATTCATTCTAAATTTCTACTTTATTATTATTATTATTATTATTTCTTTGAGTTCAATCAATACAGCATGGATGGTTCGATCTAAACTAGAAATCATAAGTTGTTATTTCAATTATTTATCCAATGTTTCCTTGGCTGTGGCTCCCTTGTCTAAATATCCAATGTTAGCCTACGAAGGAACAAAAATATCTAACTTCAAGGTGGTGATGGACATCGAAATTGATTACTCACTCATTTCGAAATAATATATAAATGTGTAAAAATAAAAAAAAAATTAGTAAACAAATATTTACCTGTAAATTATTTTTATATCATATATTTATAATATTGTATATTTAATATAAAAATTAATTACATTTAACTTTGAGTTTACTTAGATTTTTCTAATATGAAGTTGGACTTTAGGGAGCGTGAAAAGGCAAGGCCAGACCACATGGGTTCTTGCCACCTGTCATCCGGCTCGGTTTATCTGGTACACACGATTACACTTTTTTTTTTTTTTTTTTTTGTGAGTAAACGCGATTCAACTTCGTTAAGCCCACATGTAATTGTAGCTGTCGCGGTACAGTACAATAACACAGCAAAATGTCCCTGATTAGTTATTGTTCCAGAAAGCGACCCAATTGCCTCCGCGCTGACCAAATTACACAAAAGCCATTCTTCCCCTCCATCCTTTTATTTTTATTTTCTACCATTGCTTATATCTTCTTTTCTTGAGCAAAAACATGACTAAGCCTGATAAAGCATGGACAATAACATTGATTTGTCTGGTTTTTTTAACTCTCCATTCCTCCTTTTAGATGAAAAAAAATAAAAATAAAAATAAAAATAAAAGAAGAAGAAGAAACTTCATGGAGTGCTGGACTTAGCCCTATTGGCCTTTTAGCCCACCGCAACTTTAATTCCCAGCACTCCAACTTTGAATGCTGTCTCTAAAAATTTAACCAAAAAAAAAAAAAGTTTATTTACCGTAAAAAAGTTGCAAATTTTGATTATTTTGGTTATATATTTAAGAGTTAAATACCCAATAAAAAGCATAACCATATTATGAGTTGCTTCCCATTTATCATAATTTTTTTTTGGTTCAATTTTAGCACCTCGTCCACTTCACTTGATGCATTCCAATATCTTGTACACGTGGCATGTCAGCATATTTAGAGAAATATTTCTTTACGCATTAAAGCTGGTAGCCTTTTGCAGAATTTGTGGCTCCGTAAACAAGAGCAAACTCTGAGTCTTGTCAACGTCAATGAGACAAACATTAATTATTTTTCTTGACAAAAAAAAACGTACCTTGCGTATAATCTATTATCTCATTTATTGATCGACATTGATGGGCACTTGTGGGTGTTTTTATTTAATTTTGTTTGTAAAAAATTATTATTAAAATATTTTTTTAAATTTTAATATTAATAAATAAAAAATTTTATTATTATATATTTAAATACTTAAATTTATATTTTATATTAAAATAAATTATAATGTAATAATTTAAACATAAATTAATAAACACTATATTATGTTTTTTAAAATTATAATAATTTATTATAAATTCATAAAATTATGCAAATGTAATTTTTTTTTTTAATCTTGAAATAATATAGAAGGAATCAAGCCCCCAATTTTAAAATATTAAAATGTGTTGCTGCTTGGGACCAGGTTACATTGCATTGATTCCCTAAAGAGCGAGCCTGACGAGTAGTACATCTTATAATTAAGGAAAAAGATAGGTGTCCATAGGATTAGGGAGGGAATGTCATGTGGGTTTCATAGTTTAAAAAAATAATTTTTGGATTTGCGAAACTTGAAGTAATTTTTTTAAAAATATAAAATGTGTAACAAAATTCTTAGAATGTATAATAAATATCATATAATTTACAACATAATATAAAATGTATTATTTCAATTTGATGGCTTCGTTGAATATTGTATAATTATTAGTAAGCATCATATTTTGATTGTTGTGCATTATTTATTTTTTTATTAAAAATTTTGAAATTTAAAATAATTATAAAAATAATATAATTTAAATTATGAGACCCACGTTCTGGCCATCCTCTGCATTTTCTTCCATCCCCGGAATGGGACTCTATGATTAAATACAATGGGGAAAACAGGGACAACAAGAAAGACAAGACTACTGATAGAAATGAGAGAGTGGACGAACACTTCTGTTCAATGATAATGTTTTGTCAGAATCCTTAACTTATTTTCAGATTATACATGGAGGAATGTATACTTTAAACTCCGATCTGTACTGGATCAACAGCTAATGGGCACAAAAAAAATAAAAAATAAAAAATAAAAAATAAAGCCTGATGGGTCATTAATTGTCTCTACATGACTTTTGCATCAGAGACGTATTCGGGTCAAAGAATTCTTGCATGCCACTGTTTGGAATTTAGTTAAAAAATTCCCCCAAATGAATCCCACTCTAGACTCTGTAGAGTATAGAGGACTGTGCTTGGTTCTCATATAGTCAGTCAGTGGACATCTTTGAAAAGAAAAAAGGTGGGTGAGTCCCATATGAGTTTTTTAATAAGACGCAAAATACCACTCCTACTTTTCGATTAAAAAAAAAAAAAGAAAAAGAAAAAGTGGATGATCATGTGTTTGTACAAGATTGAGGCATCCCTTTTCCCTTGTGGAAAAATAAATGTTGACCTTGGTATCACTAAAGTGACCTGAGGACAAATGAATTACCTCTTTGTTACGCAATTGACTAGGAAAAAAAAACTGTAGAGAATATCTAGATTAGCAACTTAATTAATTTTCAAAACAAAATTTAATATCTAGATAATCAAGGAGATATCTTGTATTTATTGTTCTTAATTAATTAATTAATTAATTATTAAGAATGGATGGATCATATTGCAGGTTGCATATCTAGTTCCATTATCACAAGCTAAGTTGACTTGGAAAAATCCAATGCATTCCCGTAAAAGTGAAAAGGAGCCTTGAAATGAATCAAAATGGGTGACCAGCAAAAACTGACAATTTTTTAAGCTCGTCCAAGACCGAAGCTAGAAGACCATTGTTGAAATTGTTTTATGAACACCGTTCCACGGCAACATTTATTAAACAATATGGCAAACTGACTGGAGGCTTTGGACAAACGACCATTGACCAGATCTTAATCTACTAAGTACTAATGAGGCCAATGGCTCAGGACAAATCAAAATATAATTATCTGGGTGGGTTTGCTTGCGAATTGCATGTGTGATGAGGTTGAATCGAGACCCAGCTATTTGTTAGGATCAAATGCTTGGAATTGATCATGCTAAAAATTTTTGTTGCTAGCAAAAGTCCAATTTAATTCATTTCCTTGGTATGTGTAACAGGTAAATCATTAGCGAACTTAAAATTGTAACCAAACATCATCCAATGGTGCTATCCCCGATTCGTTGCCCCCATTGAAATACCAACAAAAAAAATGAATTCATAATATGGCAAAAGATGCTGTGTCTTCGAATGTGACAATCTGCGAAGCACATGAGGTGCATTGAAAAAGATTCCTCAATTTATTGGAGACCAAAGAAAAGCAACCCCAAAAAAAAAAAAAAAAAAAAAAAATATGAGTAACAAATTAAGATGATACGTACAGTTGTACTAGTGGCCCATAAGTCTAATTGGGACCATTTAATTTATTCTTTCATGATTTTTATTCGTAATTTTTTTAGGCGAGAATGTGAAGTATTACTCTTACTTTGTTTTTTTTTTTAGGTTTTAAAGATGAAAAAAATAAAAAAAAAGACACATGAGAATTGGGTCGCACGTGAAAATTGAATTGATAATGGAAGTTATGGCAAGGGAAATGGTTAATGTTCGAAACTAGATACGAATGGTGGAAATTTGAATTCCTTGCTCCTTCACATCTCTGTAACATTTCTTGGTTCTTGCTTTTTCTATCTTAATGAACCAAAGGCAATACAAACCCACTTGCCAAAAGGCCTATGGTGTCCTGCACTACCAAGCCCAGGCCCAATTACAATTGGTTTCTGATTCAGTCGGCCCCATTCACATCCATTATTTTAGTTACATATTGAGGAAAATTACTAATATGCCAAAAAAAATTTTTTTTTGATGTTATATAAATAAATTAATTTATTTAAAAATATTTAAAGTGTTTCGCAGAGATCAGAATGCTTGCACAGAGAAAAAATAAATATGGATGGAAAGTTCAGTTCGAGGTTACCACAGTTGCAGATCAATTTGAGAATTTGCACTTAAAACTTTTGCAACTCAAAGTCAATGTTTTGTGAGGAAAAGCTTACTCTGCTGTCAATGGCTGCTGCAATTCTGAGATGAAGGCACACAACAGAAGCCTCATAGATATAGGCAACGCATTCGTTGTATTTGACTGTATAAATGTACTTGATGTGAATTGAGTTTTTAATTTTAAATTTAATGATTAATATTTTTACCCTTTTTTTTGTTGTTAGAAAAAAAATTAATATTGTAAAGAGGCTGAAGGAAAAGACGAATCATAGAGTAAAGCTGAGACTTGGAATGCTTTGACAAAAATAAAAAGACATGGAAAGCTCAGAAAATGTGTCCTTTTTTCTTACACAACACACAGGCGCGTGATCCAACGATATCCGTCAGTCAGTACACCATCGGGAGGCTTGCACACACACACGCTGTACCAAAAATAGGCCAATGGCGAGCCGAGCAGGTGACTTATCGCTGACAGTTTACAGGCTTTTCACCTTGTTAATGGTGCGCCGGAGAAAATTTTGAGTGAGCAGAGGTATAATGAATTGAAATAGGTAAAAAAAAATTTATATTATTTTTTTATATTTTTATATTACATTTAATCTAAATTAATGTAATATAAAATATATAAAAAAATAATATAATTTTTTTATTTGAGTTTATTGAATTTATATTTATTTAATCAAACCTTTTTGAACGGATTCCACGCGTGTGACGTTCATTGTGATTTGGACTATGAGGCCATTTAGGAGGAGGGTTTGACTACAGGGCTGTATTAGAAAGAGTCACAGGGGACACGTAATTTTTGGGGGCCTTCAAAAATTTTCGTCATCTTCACAGAATTCACCAACAATGTCTTCTTATGGTCTCATTTGTGCCTATTTAACCTTCAGTCAACTGGTATTTTTTTTTTTTATACAAAACCCATCCAGGCTAGCTTGTGTGATTATCTTTAGTTTTAACTTTGAGATGGACAGAGTTTTGACTCTCTTGCTTTATTCTTGTGGGATTGGGACCATACAATGTGTCCTTCTGCGCTGTTTTAATATTTGTTATTTTTGTTCTCTTTATCATCTAATAAACTAATCACTGACTATTTGGTTGTGGGTCTGCGACTCCTCGAACATTCGATGTGGGAGCAGTAACACAAAGATGTGCTCTCTGGCTCTCGGCGCGCCCTCTGCCCTTCAGCATTTGCTAGCCAGATGTCTATTCATTTTTTATTCATTTGTCGTTTTAAACAAAACATGTCTCACCCTTCAAAGCCTGGAATCCATAGAGGGAGATGAAGGGTTTAGTTATGAAAATAGATTAGTTACTTGTTATACATGATTATAAAACTAATTTTAAAAAATAGAATTATTATCTTTATTTTTCTTCTTTTAATTATTTTGAAAAATTATCACAATCACTACCATATAAATATTTAAACTAGAGGAATATATATAAAAATTTTACTTCTAAACCTTAATATAAAGACATGTGTCAATTTCTTATAAATTGTACTTTAATTTATGAATTTATAAGTATTACATATTTAATAACAAAATTTTCTTAAGTCTTTCAATTAAATGAAACCTAATCATCATTTTATATTTTTATAATTGTTTTCATGGGTATCATCCATCATAATTTTAATATATTAAAAATACGTATAAATTATACGTCTGAGAAGGCGTCGCTCTACCGCCACCACGAGGGCCAGAGCACGCCAGCACTACTCTCCGTCAGACACAATACAAATTGCTCTCATTCGTGAAAGCCAAAAACTTTAAACACTAAAAGCCAAATACGAAAGTTGCTCGTGACTTCTTTGTGGCCACCAAGATTCTATATTTGAAAGGAGTTTTCAATTTAGCAATTTATCAATATTTTTGAAATGCAATTTTGTCTTAATCTCAAGGCCAGAAAATGTATAGTTCTAAGAAATAAGCATTTGTTTTTGAATCCTACGAGCAAAGTAGGGATGAGAGTTCACGTTTATTCCAGCCAAAGGTTAAAGCAAAAGGAATGTAAGGCATTTGATGGCTGTTTAATCGTCCATTATGTGTGCCTGAGTGGTCGATTATGGGGAAACTGACCAAATTGATGGCATTATTATTTAATTATACAACCACTTAATCACAATTTGCAATATTGAATTGCAACTCCCGTTCGTCCTTTTCGTAATTAGCCTAGAACAAAAGTCGTTAAAAGTGGCCACCGTGGGAAGGTTAGCTGCCGTCTTTCGCATCATGCTTAATTACTTATGCATTTGATTATAATATAAGAAAATTCCCGGAAGACTCATGATTTGATGGACTAATTATAGATATATAAATTATATATCAAAATATTAAAAATATCTAATATAAGATATAATTTTAAATATAAAATGTGTCAAACCAACTATGCGCATGTCAATTTACGAATATTATAATCACTAATTCGAGATTGTTCAGGGTCGGTCAAATGGTTTTTATAAGCATATGCCAAATCAAAAGCCACTAATGTATTTTATCATTATGCTTATTATTATTATTATTATTATTAGTATGGCTATTAATGTGCTAAAAAACAACGTTCTGCTCGCCGCATTCCCGCTAGTCGCCCATTGACTGAATTGCTCAACCACTAATTAAGATAAAGCCATATAGGTGAAGGTTTGCTCAACCGTTAATTTTGTAATGAATTCAAAGTTTTGTGAAGGTTTCATCTGCTAAAGGATTGACATTTTTTTTTTCTGGGTCACAACTGATTGACTTTTGTTGGTGAGTTTTCTCCTCTCTAGAGTGATGATGGTGATACAATGGATTTTTGTTGATATCCAGCTTTCAGTCATCCACTCCTGGAGAACCATACAATCCAGGTAATTGAATCTATATATATATATATATATATATATATATATATATCTTTTATTTGTGTACATTTTGGGAATTTTTTACATCTTAGTTTGGGGAATGATAAAATGTGCTCCAGCTCATCTGGTGTGTTTTCTTTTAACATTGTAGGTGAAACACAGCTCATATTTTAGAGGAATTAAAAATTATATATATATTGCGTTATTTATTGCAATTCGTGGCTTTTTTTTTAATCAATTTTATTTTATTTAAGTCACCAAAAATGAGCCCATCTAATATGACCCTATAATACAACAGCTTCGTTATTGTCCCGTGAATTTGATGAGTTCAAATAGGAACACTCGTCGCATTATTAAAATCGATAAATGCACATTTATAATTTTACTTTTAATTGAAATAATATATTATAATACTAAAAATATGTAATATGATATATAGATTTAAATATAAGATGTGTAAAATTGACTATCTAATTTACGGGTATTATAATCACTAATTCGAGATGGTTCAAATCAAAAGCATAACAGCGATAATGGAAGTATATTATTATTATTATGATGGCTATTAATGTGCTAAAAAGACAACATTCTGTTCGTCGCATTCCGCTAATCGCCCCTTGACTCAATTCTTCAACCACTAATTAAGATCAGATGTCATAAAGTACCTTGAAGCACTCTTTCACTTCCTTTCCGACGTACCCATAAGAAAAAAAAAGGAAAAACATCCCACCGACGAAAGATTGGAAAGCGAATGTGGAGTGAGACAAAAGCAATGATCTATTGCAATGGTGGAAAGAAGGATTGGGGTGCTTTGCGCTTCTGGGGCATCCTCAAACCTGTTATCTATGTCTCTTTTAAAATCTAACAGACTAATCACTAACTATTCTTGTGTTAAAAAGAAAAAAAAATAAAGGGAATGGTGGAAGTGTCTTAATGCCATATTAGGCTTCTTGCATATGTATATGCTGGAATCCAACGACATATTTCATTGCTTTTTGGTCTGTCATGCAATAGTTTCTGGGTGGAATTTCTTTTCCTCATTCTTATATATTTTCTGAGCATTTACACTTTTAGATGTTGTCAGTAGCCGGAGCGAGAAAGAAGGTCCTACATATTAAAAAAACAAATTTTTTATTTGAAATTTAAATTTTTTTGCCAAAAATTAAATGATGTATAACAAAAATGATAGAATATGTAACAAACATGAATGGTTGCACATTATTCCATGTATGGTTCGTCACACATGCCGGCTCACATATGTATATCCCCTGTCCCCCTCTCTCGTCCACTTATTGAATCCATTACGTTTTATAGGCAGCTTATTAAGAAGAAAGAAGAAGACAAAGAAGAAGAAGGAGGGAGAAGTTACATTTGAGTGCATGCGTCAGCTTACATTGGCATTTGGCAATTGGCACTATTCCAGGGATAACTTATAATTAAGTTCCCTTATGGTTTAGGTTGCAGTACTTTCATGTTTTGAGCAATGACGCGAGAATGATGATCCGGAAGTTTTAGTGATATTTGTGCCAAAGCAAACCTCCTTTTGATACAAGAAAGTGGTCTGACTGTTGCTTTGTTATATATATATATTGCCACACACGCGAACACACACATACACACATACTAATGAGGTTGAGATAGTAGAACTTGATGGATTGGTTATCACACCTGTAGCTATCTAGCACTGAAGCTTATCAGTGAATCATTTTCGTTAAACTATTCTACTTAATTTCCAGTTATTGCTTGCTTATCTTGGAATATGCAGAGGGTAGGTGGAAAAGAAGTTAACAGTTACAAATTTATTTTTTTTTTAAAAAAAAAGGAGATGACTTTCTTTTCCATTTTTCCCCTGCCATCAGTGCTGATGAAAAAAGTGCCAGGATGACATTGATGATGACTTAATGACGAGTGATACTCTTGGATGTACCCAAGTTTATCAGATGAATTACAGTCAAGGTCATGCAGATTCAATCTGCACAAGAAACTTCTCCACACCACTTTTAATGGAACACATATTGTTTGGATTCTTACGGGACTTGCAGCCAAATTAAGGCAAATGCAGTCTTAGTAACGCTGCAACTCTGACATTGCAGCTGACGTTATAATTGTGATGTACATTGCGGTTTTGGTGACCACTGCAGCTTGACTAGTTGCTATTAAAATTGTGGACTACAATTTAGAACGCAATTATCAAGCAACGTGCATTACTTGATGCCAGAAACTCGGACTCTTAAACTCACTGTATTAGTGGAGATGGCATTTGACTTGCTTAGGTATGTTGATACATGATTCTAGCCAAATGCTTCACTAATTTTTTTTTTCCAAGGTTCTTGAATTATGTTACTTTGCTGCTAACCCCAAATAGGCCTTGCTGTTATAGTGCTCTTATAATTCTGATTGACATTAGTCATGAGCCACTGGGATGGGCCTACAAATACAAGCAAAATTCAAAAGCCGGCTGAGACAACTGGACGGTTGCATTTGTACAACCGTAAGAAGTAAGCAAATGCTTTCCATATTTTCTGTGATCACGAGGCATGATTCTCTAAACCACCTTATAGTAAAGAAATGAAAGTAATGGAGTACTGTACCCCAGAAGAATCGGGGTGCAATTTTAATTAATTGCCTAAGTGGGTTTTCCCAATTTCCAACGCTCAGATTGGAGAAGCAATAATGATTTAGTGGTCTTTTTGGAGGGGTACTCATTCAAGATTTGAAAGGCTGAGACCAATACTGTTAAAATGAACAGGTACTAAACAAAAGAAAATGAGATTGGCCTTTCAAGGTTTTTGCAAGGCTTTCTTGCTTGCTAGGGGAATTACATTTCCTCTATCATTTGAGATTTCCAACCTGGAATGTGGAGCCACCCCTGACTAGACGTACACTAGCTTAAAAGACCTTTGACAGGATAGAAAAATGATGAATAGGAATGCAAACGACGTTCTGTACTTGTAATTTCTGGAAATTAATTGGTAGGAAATCTTGGTGATTGCTTGGAGGTTAAAAGGACAGGGCCGGACGAAAAGCCGTCTTTTGCTACCAATAGGTAAAGTTGATTGCCTTTACGACATAATTGGTTACTGGTTTCACATTCTACTATTAGATGGTCCAAAACCAATAGCAAGTACAAGAAGAGGGAATGAATAGAGGGATGTAATGTCAAGAACAAGAGTCAATAAAACTTGTCATCACCAATTTTAAGATAGTGGAATGCTTCCAACTAAAGATTGTTCAATTTCACCCGCCCCTTCTTAATATTTATTTCATGAAAGGATCTCTATATATATCTGATGCCCCAAGCTAGTTCTCAAATGCTATTCTTACTAAAATTGAGGCAATGGCTAATCTGAGGTTTCTGCTATGCCTTGTTCTGGTGTTGCTTTCGCTTACCATCTCTGAAACCAGTCGAATCAACCCCATTTCAAGCAAGAAGAATCGATCATTGATAGAGACTGCAGAAGAGATGTTGATGGAAACCATACAGAGGCAAGAGAGGGCATTGAATGTGTCAAATAGAGTGAGTCCTGGGGGCCCTGATCCCCGCCATCACTAATTGTCCACCGTTTCTAAGATAGCTCCAATCCAACACAGCCATTGAATTCTGCAGGAAGACTCAAGATGTGATAATAATTGATTCCGTTACAGCATTTTTAAGTATGTGTCGTTGGCTGTTAAATTGTGATTGAGACATATGTTTGGTTTTACTGCTAAGTTCTGTGAGTTTACAAAAACGCGACATGAATTGTACGTTTTCTCTTCCTTTTTGTCAAGAATAATGGGAAAGCAGGAGTGAACTATGGTGTTATAACCCATGGAGATGATTAAATGAGATAATGAAAGGGGGTAAACTATGATATATGGAGTCTCATTTAGTCTTATTAGTATCCATGGGTATATCTTATAAAAATAATTAGATAAGGATTTTAATAAATAATTGTTAGTTTTAATTTATAATTACAATGATTAATATTTATATAGATATTTTTTGTTAAAAAAATTAAAAGTATAAGAAGACAATGAATAATAAAAATAGAGATTTTAAAAACTTATTAATAAAAATAAATATATGATTACAAATTAATTTAAAAGATAAAATTATTATTAAAATATTTTTAATTGTTTATTTTTCAGTTTTTTCATCAAATTATTGCAAAACTACCACTATATGAATATTTAGGTTCTAACAATGATTTACACAAATAATTAAAAATTTTCTAAATTCTTCAAAAAAAAGAAAAAAGGATAGAGAATAATATTATTGTTTCATATTTAGATTTAGTTTTTTTTTGATATATATAGTAAATTTGACCTTCGACTAATTATAGATATTGAATAAAATCCTCTATAAAATGATAAAATCACAAACAATAATATGAAAAGCTTTAAAAATTTTATTATTTGCTTTATTTGTTGTAATTCGTGGGTTTTTTTTAATCAATTTATTTTACGTAAGTCACCAAAAATGAGCCCATCTAATATGACCCTATAACGCATCAGCTTCGTTATGGTCCCGTGAATTTGATGGGTTCAAATATGAACCCTCGTCACATTATCAAAATCGATAAATGCACATTTATAATTTTATTTTTAACTGAAATCATATATTAAACTACTAAAAATATGTAATATGATATATAGATTTAAATATAAATGTGTAAAATCGACTATCTGCATGTAAATTTATGATGGGTCTAATGGTTTCTCTTAGCATAGGTCATATCATCGACCATTAAAAGCCGCTAATAACAGTGATAATGGAAGTATTTTATTATTATTATTATGACTATTAATGTGCTAAAAAGACAACATTCTGTTCGTCGCATTCCTGCTAATCGCCCATTGCCTGAATTGTTCAACCACAAATTAAGACAAAAGTACCTCGAAGCACTCATTCACTTTCTTTTCGACATACCCATAAGGCCAAAAAAAACAAAATCCCACCGACGAAAGATTGCAGGCTAATGTGGAGTGAGACAAAAGCAATGATCTATTACAATGGTGGACAGAAAAATGGGGGTTCTTTGCGCTTCTGGGGCATCCTCAAACCTGTTATATCTGTCTCTTCTCATATCTAACAATTAATCACTGATTATTTTTGTGTTAAAAAAAAAAATTGCAATGGTGGAAGAGTAGTACAACCGCCTTGATGCCATAATAGGCTTCTAGCGCATGCATATGTTGGAATCCAACAACATATTTCCTTGCTTTTTGGTCTGTCATGCAATAGTTTCTGGGTGGAATTTCTTTTCCTCATTCTTATATATTTTCTGAGCATTCACACTTCTAGTTGGTGTTGGTAGCCGGAGGGAGAAAGAAGGTCCTGGATATTAAAAAACAAATTTTTCATTTGAAACTTAAATTTTTCTGCCAAAAATGAAATGATGTATAACAACAACGATAGAATATGAAACAAACATGAATAGTTGCACATTGTTTCATGTATGGTTGGTCACGCATGCCAGCTCATATATGTCTATCTTCTGTCCCCCTCCCTCGTCCACTTATTGAATTTATTATGTTTTTTAGGCAGCTTATTATGAAGAAAGAAGAAGACAAAGAAGAAGAAAAAGGGGAAGTTATATTTGAGTGCATGCGTCTGCGAACTTTGGCATTTGGCACTATTCGAGAGGGATAACTTATAATTAAGTTCCCTTATGGTTTAGGTTGCAGTACTTTATGTTTTGGGCAACGACGCGACGCGATAGTGATGGTCTGGAAGTTGTTGTGATATTTGTGCCAAAGCAAACCTCCTTTTGATACAATAAATGGTCTGACTGTTGCTTTGTTTTATATATATATATATATATACACAGACACGAACACACACATACATACATATATACATACATACATGCTAATGAGGTCATTCTTGAGATAATAGAACTTAATAGATTGGTTATCACACTTATTGCTATCCAGCACTGAATCTTATCAGCAAATTTTTTTCGTTAAACTATTCAACTTGAATTTTCAATTATTGCTTGCTTATCTTGGAATATGCAGAACGTACGTGGAAAAGAAGTTTCAATTAAAATTACAAAAAAAATAAAGAGATGACTTTCTTTTGCATTTTTTCTTTGCCATGACCAAACTATCAGAATGACATTGATGACGATTTAATGACCTGTGAGACTCTCGGATGTACCCAATTTTATCAGATGAATTAGAGTCAAGCTGAGGCGGGATTCAACCACTTTTAAAGGAGCACATATTGTTAGGATTCTACCTGGACATGCATCTAAATTAAAGCAAGTGCAGCCTCAGCAACCGCTGCAACTCCCACATTGCAGATGTGATAATTGTGAATGTACATTGCGGTCACAGTGACCACTGCAGCTATAATATTGACTAGTTGCTATTAAAATTGTGGACTTCAATTTAGAACGCAATTATCAAGCAATGTGCATTATTTACTTGATGCAAAACTCGGATTCTTAAACTCACTGTTTTACTAGAGGTGGCATTCGATTTGCTTAGGTATGTTGATGTATGATTCTAGCGGAAGCTTCACTAAAAATTTTTTCCAAGGTTCATGAACAGCTTTGCTGCTAACCCCAAATTGGCCTTGCTGTTACAGTGCTCTTATCATTCTGATGGACAATTAGTCATGAACCACTGGGCCGGGCCTACAAAGTCCAAGCAAGGACAACTGGACGGTTGCATTTGTGTTACTGTAACAAGTAAGCAAATGCTTCCCATATTTTCTGTGAGACCACAGATGCACGATTCTCTAAACGACATGAAATGAAAGTAATGGAGTACTGCACCACAAGAATGGGGTGCAATTTTAATTAATTGCCAAGATAGCTAAGTGGGTTTTCCCAATTTCCTACACTCAGATTGGAGAAGCTATAAGATTGAGTGGTCTTTTGGGAGGGGTACACATTCAGAGATTTGAAAGGCTGAGACCAATACTATTCGAGTAAATGGGTACTAAACAGAAAATAAAAAAAGAGAGAGACTGTCCCTTCAAGGTTTTCGCAAGGCTTTCTTGCTAGCTAGGGGAATTACATTTCCTCTGTCATTTGAGATTTCGAACTTGGAATGTGGATAATGCCAAGCCACCCCCTGACTAGACGTACACTAGCTTGAAATACCTTTGACAGGATACAGAACTGATGATTTGGAATGCAAAGGATATTCTTTACTTGTAATCTCTGTAAATTAATTGGCAGGAAATCTTGGTGATTTTTTAGGAGGTGAAAAGGACGGGGCGGATCGAAAAGCCGCCATTTGTTGCCAATTGGTAAAGTTGAATGCTTTATGACATGATTGGCAACTGGTTTTCACGTTCAACTACCAGCTGGCTAAAGAGCATTAGCAATTACAAGAATAGGGAATGAAAAAATGATGCAAGAACAAGAGTCAATTAAACGTGTCCTCACCAATTTTAATATAGTGGAATGCTTGCAACCAAAGATTGTTCAATTTCACCCCCACTTAATATTTATATCATGAAATGATCAGTATATATATATCTGATGCCCCGGCTAGTTCTCAAATCCCATTCTTATTAAAATCAAAACAATGGCTAATCTGAGGGTTATGCTATGCCTTGTTCTGGTTTTGCTTTTGCTTTCCATCTCTGAAACCCGTAGAATCAACCCCATTTCAAGCAAGAAGAATCGATCAATGATAGAAACTGCAGAAGAGATGTTGAAGGAAAGCATAGAGAGACAAGAGGGGGCTTTGAATATGTCACTTAGAGTGAGTCCCGGGGGCCCTGATCACCACCATCACTAATTGTCCGCCCTTCTTAAGATACCTCCAATCCAACATGGCCATTGAATTCTGCAGGATAACTAAAGATGTTGTAGTAATCGCTTCTGTTTCAGCATTTTTAAGCACGTATCGTTGGCCGTGAAATTGGGATTGAGATACATGTTTGGCTTTACTGCTATGTTGTGTGAGTTTACAATGCGACATGAATTGTTTGCATTATTTCCCTTTTGTCAAGAATAATAGGAAAGCAAGAGCGGTGCTTATAGTCTCGACAAGACAATTGTACTGGTTGTCATAATAAATTTATGGATAAATAAATTTTATGATATTTAGTGAAAATAATTAATTATTTTTAAAATTATATAAAACTACATATATTATTCAAGATTAAATATATATTTATTATGGTTGAATATTTTGACCAAAATTTAAATCCATAAATTTCATAATACAAACAAATTCTTGACATGGAAGGTTTCTCAAAACATAAATTCTCTCAACATCTTCCCTGCAAGCCAATTTAAGTCTCAAATTTCATAATAATATATTTCAAATCAAAACTTTCAATCGGTGGCTTTTTCCACGTCGAATTTCGTTGCTATTTTATCGTTGAAATCGGGAATTGAGGCAATGGAGCACCAGGCAAAAAGGGGAAAGAAATGCGTCAAAAGGGACAAGTTTACGAGACAAAATTTAAGAGGACTACGTTACAAGATGAGATAGGACTAGACACTCATCTTGCCCAACATAAGTCGCTGTCAAGAAAGTTGGGACACGAAAGGGATGAATGGATATTCGAGGTGTGATTTACAACGTTAATTTTTATTTTATTGATAATTCTTTTTTTGTGTTTTTTTAAATGTTATTATTTAAATTATTTTTGTACTTAGAGTTATAGACCCGAATAAGTTTAGGGATTAAGTGACTTGACACATGTACCCTGTTAGTCAAAAAATTTAGTGCACGAAAAGTTTTTGATATATTAACACATTTCAGCACCGGTCTAACTGTTCTGTTTGTGTAAATTAGTAATAGAATAATTTTGATATTAAATAATTTTATCAAACTTAATATGTTATTTTTAAAAAATTAAAGATAAAAAATAAAAATAAAATAAAATAAAATAATATATTAATCTTAAAATTTATATTTTTATTTAATTATTAACGAGTAATAAAATTAATTAATATTTTATATTATTTATATGTTGAATATACTTAAAAAGAAATTTTATATTTTTAATATAATTAATTAAAATATTTATATTAAAATCTTATAATTTTGAATTTAAATTTTAATAATTATATTTCTTTTTCTTAATTTTCAATCTTTCTTATTAATAAAAAAAATATTTATAGAAATTTTCTTTTTAATTAAAAAAAATATTAAAATATACCTATATTCATCTCTTTACATAAAAATAAAAAATTTCAACATACACAAGTGTTATTTTTATATTTAATAATAATTAATTTTCATATTTTTCTCCTGAAACAATTTAAAACTCGAGCAAAATGGGCTGCTTTCCATGCTGATGGCCTCTCGGGCGGTGAGGGACACTTCATTTTTATGGGTTGCTCCGTATCAAGTGACTTGCGAAGTGTTTGAAAATAAAAGAAAGAGAGTGAGTCGATGGGAAGGCCGACCAACGACATATTAAGAATGAATGATGTCATTTTTCACATTCAAAGTTCAACGCTCGCAGCACACTTTCAATACAACGGATAAAAAAGTGACAAGCATCGACTCCCCGCGCTTGGAAAAGTCAATAAAATCGTTTGAACATCTTAAATGAAAATGGTAACAGAGAAGCCAACTTTGCTAGCGCGACTTTCCACTATAAAATGCAATGATTCAATTAATGTTGCTTTCATGGTTTCTTCCTCATCTGTTTCTTATGTGGATAAGATATGATCATATAACCATTCATTTTATCCAAAGTGAATCGTTATCCTCTAAGTTAACAAATTTCTAGCTCACTCTACCATATATTTAGGAAATTTCAACATTTGAAATGATGAAGTTTTTCGTCTCCCCACTTGTTTGGTCAATAGCTATCTTGATTTTTGATTTATTTTTTTTTTTCTTGAGCAACCCAAATTAACTTCATTTCCATTTTTTTTTTTCCGGCCCACTAGTTCTTTAATCAAACAAATTCTCTCTCCACCCATTTAGTAATTTAACCTTAATATCTTCAAATTAACTAACTCCTCTGTTGCTGACAAAGTATATCGATTTGCCCGCATAGAATCTTATTTAAGATCCGGCTCTGTGTACACTTTGATGATAGCTCAAATCAAAGAACCAACCAAAACGATGAATTAAAGAATGTTTATGTGCATGATTCATATGTTCCACCAAGGAGATCGACAAATCCTCAATAACCCAAGTCGGCAAAGACCTATTTGCATGTGGCAATTTCACTATAACATCAACCTATGAGAATGCCAGTTGACAATGCATTAATCACAAATAGTCATAACTGAAACGTTTATGCTTTTCACTTATTTGGTGGGTGATTTTTATATAATCCAAGATAGTCATAAGAGACAAAAAAAAAATATGACTAGATTTGGATTGAAACAAAATCATTCACCTTGCAGTAAGAACCACCAAATTTGCAACTCCAACGAAACACAGAGACCAAACCATAATGCCTATCTAGTTGGTGGATGCGTGTATTATAAGGTAATGGTATGACTCAGAAAAGCAAAATTAGTCTAATTAGAGAATTTATATTATTAAAAAGAAAAATAAAAAAATATTAATAAAAAATTAATAAAATTAAATGATACGAATTTATTTTTTTTAAATTTATTTAAATTTTTGTATGGAGCGGGACTCTATAAGATATTGACCAAGGCAAATTCTCGATACACGTATATAAACGGTTCCTTGTTACACTAAAACTTCCATAATTTGTATGCTTTACTGACGGTCCTAGCTACTTTCACTTCATGCATACGGCTACTTTGTTTAAAGTGTTTGTACTCATAGTTATAGTGACTAGCTTGATCCTTGTGGAGAGCTCGGAAGCACGTTCTTCCCTGCATCTTTCAGTGGCGCCAAGAAAGCTTGATAGCCGCAATATTCTAAGTGAATTGGGGTACGATGCATTAACGATTCAGTATCACCGAAGGAGGTGGCTGCAAGGTGCAGGCTCCGACAGACTCTCGCCGGGTGGACCTAATCCAGGACACCATTAGCTTCTGTTAACCTTGATGTCATTAGCATGCTAGTTACACCTGGTACTGGAAAGCAATTCATGCGAATTGCTGTAGAGAAATCAAAATAAAGAGTTTCTTTTCATATCCATTGGTGCCAAAAGTGCCTTTTGGATTTGGAGAGTACTTTGTGCTAGTCATTTTCACGGTGACATTACTCTTTTAGGGAGGATTGCCACCTTGGCGAAAAAGTATTGTCAACTTAACCTTCTACGAAGAAGTTCTATATTTTATTTCTACTTCTGTTTTTTCTTTTTTCTTTTTTTTCTTTTATTCTCGTCATTGCTTCTGGGAAAGCATCTTCTAAGCAGTTATTTCTCGGTCATGAAGTAGCATATATTTATTAATATTTTTTATTAATGGTATATAATAAATCCAATAAAAAGTACGTGCAAAAAAAGCATTTCCATTAAAAAAAAAAATTGAAACAAATGGCAAGCAATTGATACCTTTATTTTAAAAAAAAAAAAAGGGGGAAAAAAGTTATGTTGTAATGCTTCTGTCACAGGCTACAATGATATGCATCCACTACCCAACAAATTTGAAACTTATCAATACATGGATTATGGAGTTGTTCCTCCTTGGAGACGCGAGAGGGAAATCGGAAGCCCTAACCCGGACCGGGCCATGAACTTTAGTTTGGCTCGACTCAATGTGGCTGGAAGAGTAGATCGACTGCTACTGAAATAAGAGTTGGATATTCTGAGCAGGGTAAGCCTTGAAGGATTTCACATGCTCACGGCGGCTGCTGCACTACGAGGTCGGTTGGGATCTGGGGAGAACCGTCGACCGCCCAATGGTAAGAACAATGCAACTTGCCTTAGCTCCAACACGGGTCTTTTTCAAGAAAATCCACAAGTAGACTTCTAAAACGTGCAAGGTAGGAAGCTATAACTAAAATTAAGTATAAATATAAATTATTATATTTATGAAAATTTATAGTTAATTTAAATATAAAATTATTTAATTATAAAATTTTAAGATATAAAGAAATTATTTGTTTTAAAAATTTAAATTTATATATTATATTTTAATATACTATGTAAAAATTTATTGAAATGAAATTTAAATAAAAAAATTATTATTAATAAAAATTAATAATTAATTTAATGTGAAATTAATATAATTTAAATATAAAATTATTTAGTTATAATATTTTGATATTATATTAAAAATTATTTTATTTAAAAATTTAATTTATTAAATAAGATTTATATATTCTTTGTATATTATATTTTAATCAAAATCTAAGAAACAAAATGGAGAGAAAATGAAATTCGGTTGAATAGTTGTGTATGCATGTATGTTGGGGCAGGCCTCATTCCTTAATGGGGTTTGTCGAATGTCTCTTCTATCTTTTCACAAGTTAGATAGAAAGCATAAAACTCTTGATTGCATTCTCTGTTTTTGACTCTTCCGGCCAAGACTACCGTGGCTGAAACAACATTCATTACAAGTTCTCCGATCATTGAAATGGCTTCCATTAGCATTAACATTCATTCAAACGATCAGTGAACACCTTTCGCAAATAATCAATTAGCCCCCTCAACCGATATCTCGTGGTCGAACACTGCACATCCCTTCACGCCTTGGCCGATTGGTAACCGAGCCGAATTTGGGTGGAATTAGGAGTTTGATTAATACCAACTTAACTCCAGCATTATCGACTAGTCAATTAGTAAAGAATTATACGGATCATTATTGTCCTAAATGCTATAAATAACTCTAAGACCCGCTTTGAATCCGAATCCGAGCATCTGGGAATATAATATAGGATAGGATAGAATTATTACTGGGATACATCCACGATTGAGTTACTAAGTTTGTTAATTTGAGTTACCGATCAATGCGAATCACCAACAAGACTACATCGTCAACAAAGTGACTAAATTATTTACGGTAATGAAAATCAAGTTCATGTACGTTTTCTACAATCGGCTTTACAAATTCACTGCCAAAGACACATATTTCCGCTGTACCCAAGAAATCGGACAGGAATCTTTTGTCGTTGTTAGCTGTATTTTCAATCCTTGTCAGGAAATCGAAAACCACAAAGGTCAGTTGAATTGTAGGAATCATCCATCGTTCAACTCTGAATCCATCTAGGAAAATCAACAAAGCTATTCATCACTACGAGTTAAAACTACTAACTAGTCCGAATATTATGCTACAAGTCTCACCAGGACATTTAAAAGCAACTGTGTAAACAAGAGATACATAGCAGCCCCCAGAAAGCTTACAAGAAATGCAGATCCTGTAACCATGTGCATAAATAGACGATTATGCACACACTGTTCTTCTTGACAGCGCACGTACAAAACTGATCCCTTTTCTTCCAAAAGCTCCGTCTCAACTTTCTTGTAACGTATGTTCTGGTCACTTTACCATAAAACTTCGGATCTTAATATTGAAATAGTGGGGGTCGAAGTGATGTACCTTAACATAACCATCCTCACCTCCACTTGAGCAACTACACGTTCTGAGCCCCATAGAACATTAAAAAAAGTCAGGTACCAAGCATTTAAGAAAAATCAATGCTTTGTTATATATATATAGACACGAACACACACATACATACATATTTACATACATACATGCTAATAAGGTCATTCATGAGATAATAGAACTTGATAGATTGGTTATCACACTTGTTGCTATCCAGCACTGAAGCTTATCATATTCAACTTGAATTTCCAATTATTGCTTGCTTATCTTGGAATATGCAAACGTACGTGGAAAACAAGTTTCAATTAAAATTACAAAAAAAAAAAGTAAAGAGATGACTTTCTTTTGCATTTTTCCTCTGCCATCAGTGCGGATGACCAAACTATCAGGATGACATTCACGACGATTTAATGACCTGTGAGACTCTCGGATGTACCCAATTTTATCAGATGAATTAGAGTCAAGCTGAGGCGTGATTCAAACACTTTTAAAGGAGCACATATTGTTTGGATTCTACTTGGACATGCAGCCAAATTAAGGCAAATGCAGCCTTAGTAACCGCTGCAACTCCTACATTGCAGCTGAAGTGATAATTATGAATGTACATTACGGTCACAGTGACCACTGCAGCTACAATATTGACTAGTTGAACGCAATTATCAAGCAATTTGCATTATTTACACTGTTTTACTGGAGGTGGCATTTGATTTGCTTAGATATCTTGATACATGATTCTAACCGAAAGCTTCACTACAATTTTTTTCCAAGGTGCATCAACCATATTACTTTGCTGCCAATCCCAAATCGGCCTTGCTGTTATACTGGTCATGTCATTCTGATGGACAATTAGTCATGAATCACTGGGCCGGTCCTAAAAAGTCCAAGCAAAATTCAAGAGCCAGTAGAGACAACTGGACGGTTGCATTTGTGCTACTGTAAGAAGTAAGCAAATGCTTTCCATATTTTCTGTAAGACCACAGATGCATGATTCTCTAAACGACATGAAATGAAAGTAATGGAGTACTGCACCAGAAAAATGGGGTGCAATTTTATTAATTGCCAAGATAGCTAAGTGGGTTTTCCCAATTTCCTACACTCAGATTGGAGAAGCAATAAAGATTGGGTGGTCTTTTGGGGAAGGATACTCATTCAGAGATTTGAAAGGCTGAGACCGATACTATTCGAGTGAATGGGTACTAAACAGAAAATAAAAAGGAGAGAGACTGGCCCTTCAAGGTTTTCGCAAGGCTTTCTTGCTAGCTAGGGGAATTACATTTCCTCTGTCATTTGAGATTTCGAACTTGGAATGTGGATGATGCCAAGCCACCCCCGACTAGACGTACACTAGCTTGAAATACCTTTGACAGATACAGAAATGATGAGTAGGAATGCAAAGGATATTCTTTACTTGTAATCTCTGTAAATTAATTGGCAGGAAATCTTGGTGATTTTTTAGGAGGTGAAAGGGACGGGGCGGATCGAAATGCCGCCATTTGTTGCCAATTGGTAGAGTTGAATGCCTTTCTGACATTATTGGTAACTGGTTTTCTCAACTACTAGCTGGCTGCATTAGCTATTACTGGCTAAAGAGCATTAGCTATTACAAGAATAGGGAATGAAAAATCGATGCAACGTCAAGAACAAAGAAGAGTCAACGTGTCATCACCAATTTTAATACAGTGGAATGCTTCCAACTAAAGATTGTTCAATTTCACCCCCACTTAATATTTATATCATGAAATGATCTGTATATAAATATATCTGATGCCCCCAGCTAGTTCTCAAATGCTATTCTTACTAAAATCAAAACAATGGCTAATCTGAGGGTTATGCTATGCCTTGTTCTGGTTTTGCTTTTGCTTTCCATCTCTGAAACCCGTAGAATCAACCCCATTTCAAGCAAGAAGAATCGATCATTGATAGAAACTGCAGAAGAGATGTTGAAGGAAAGCATAGAGAGACAAGAGGGGGCTTTGAATGTGTCACTTAGAGTGAGTCCCGGTGGCCCGGATCACCACCATCACTAATTGTCCGCACTTCTTAAGATACCTCCAATCCAACATGGCCATTGAATTCTGCAGGATAACTAAAGATGTGGTAGTAATCGCTTCTGTTTCAGCATTTTTAAGCACCTATCGTTGGCCGTGAAATTGGGATTGAGATATATGTTTGGCTTTACTGCTATGTTGTGTGAGTTTACAATGCGACATTACTTATTTGCTTTATTTTCCCTTTTGTCAAGAATAATGGGAAAGCAAGAGTGGTCCTTGTAGTCTCGATAGGGACAATTGTACTGATTGTTACAATAAATTTATGAATGAATAAATTTTATGATATTAAATAAAAATAATTAATTATTTTTAAAATTATATATATTATTTAAAATTAAATATATATTTAGTGTGGTTGATTATTTTGACCAAAATTTAAATCCATAAATTTCTTAATACAAACAAATTCTTTAATTCCTAAAATGCTTCCCCGGCATGGAAGGTTTCTCAAAACATAAATTCTCCCAACATCTTTCCTGCAAGCCAATTCAAGTCTCAAATTTCATAATAATATATGTCAAATCACACTTTCAATCGGTGCCTTTTCCACGCCAAATTTCGTTTGCTATTTTATCATTGAAATGAGGCAACGGAGCACCAGAACAAGGCAAAAAGAGGAAAGAAATGCGTCAAAAGGGACAAAGTTTACGAGACAAAATTTAAGAGGACTACGTTACAAGATGGGATGGGAATAGACACTCATCTTGCCCAACATAAGTCGCTGTCAAGAAAGTTGGGACACGAAAGGGATGAATGGATATTCGAGATGTGATTTACAGCGTTAATTTTTATTTTATTGATAATTTTTTTGTGTGTTTTTTTAAATGTTATTATTTAAATTATTTTTGTACTTAGAGTTATAGACCCGAATAATTTTAGGGATTAAGTGACTTGACACATGTACCTGTTAATCAACGAATTTAGTACACGTACAGTTTTTTATATATTAACACATCACACGGACTAATTTTCGTTAGGGTAACTAACAATAGTCTAATTTCGATATTAAATAATTTTATAAAATTTAATATATTATTTTTAAAAATTAAATTTAAAAAAATAAAAAAATATATATTAATATATTAATATTAAAATTTATATTTTTATTTAATTATTAATTAATGATAAAATTAAATGATATTTTATATTATTTTTATATTTAATGTACTTTAAAAAATAAAAAAAATTATATTTTTAATATAACTAATTAAAATATTCATATTAAAATCTTATAATTTTGTATTTAAATTCTAATAATTATATTTTTTTCTTAATTTTTAGTCTTTGCTATTAAAAAAAATTAAACAAATTTTTTTATAATTAAAAATAATATCAAAATATATTTCTTTTTATCTCTTTAGATAAAATATATAAGTATTGATTTTACATTTGATGATAATTAATTTTCATATTTTTCTCAAGAAACAATTAAAAACTCGAGCAAAATGGGCTGCTTTCCATGCTGATGGCCATTCGGGCGGTGAGGGACACTTCGTTTTTATGGGTTGCGCCGTATCAAGTGACTTGCGAAGTGTTTGAAAATAAAAGAAAGAGAGTGGAAGGGAAGGCCGACCAACGACATATTAAGAATGAATGATGTCATTTTTCACATTCAAAGTTCAATGCTCGCAGCACACTTTCAATACAACGGATGGAAAAGTGATAACCATCGACTCCCCGCGCTTGGAAAAGGCAATAAAATCGTTTGAACATCTTAAATGAAAATGGTAACAGAGAAGCCAACTTTGCTAGCGCGACTTTCCACTATAAAATGCAATGATTCAATTAATGTTGCTTTCATGGTTTCTTCCTCATCTGTTTTTTTGTGGATAAGATATGATCATAAAACCATTCATTTTATCCAAAGTGAATCGTTGTCCTCTAGCTTAACAAGTTTCTAGCTCACTCTACCATATATTTAGGAAATTTCAACATTTGAAAAGAGAAATTTTGGTCTCCCCACTTGTTTGGTCAACAGCTACCTTGATTTTTGATTTATTTTTTTCTTCTTGAGAAACCCAAATTAACTTCATTTCCATTTGTTTTTCTCCGGCCCACTGTTTCTTCAATCACACAAATTCTCTCTCCACCCATTTAGTAATTTAACCTTAATATCTTCAAATTAACTTACTCCTCTATTTCTGACAAAGTATATCGATTTGACCGCATAGAATGTTATTTAAGATCTGGCTCTGTGTACACTTTGATGATAGCTTAAAACAGAGAACCAACCAAAACCATGAATTAAAGAATGTTTATGTGCATAATTCATATGTTCCACCAAGGAGATCGACAAATCCTCAATAACCCAAGTCAGCAAAGACATATTATAACATCAACCTATGAGAATAGCAGTTGACAATGTATTAATCACAAAGAGTCATAACTGAAAAGTTTATGCTTTTCACTTATTTGGTGAGTGATTTTTATATAATCCAAGATAGTCATAACAGACAAAAAAATATGACTAGATTTGGATTGAAACAAAATCATTCACCTTGCAGTAAGAAGCACCAAATTTGCAACTCCAACGAAACACAAAGACAAGGCCATAATGCCTGTCTAGTCGGTGGATATGTGTGATATAAGGTAATGGGTATGACTCAGGAAAGCAAAATACAGATAAATTGAGATAAAAAAAAAAAGTATTAATATTATAAATATAATCGTATAATTAGAAAATTTTATATTATTTGAAAAAAAAAATAAAAAATATATTAGTAACAAAATTAATAAAATTAATATTTTAAAATTTTAAATTAAAATATAATATTAATAATATGATTCATTTTTTTATCTAAATCTATTTAAATTCTTGTATTTGTCTATAGAGGCGGGCCAAGGCAAATTCAAGGTATATAAACGGTCCTTTGCTACACTAAAACTTACATTAATTTATATGCTTTGCTACTTTCACTTCTACAAGGACTCTGCATACGGCTACTTGGTTTAAAGTGTTTGTACTCATAGTTATAGTGGCTAGCTTGATCCTTGTGGAGAGCTCGGAAGCACGTTCTTCTCTGCATCTTTCAGTGGCGCCAAGAAAGTTTGATAGCCGCAATATTCTAAGCGAATTGGGGTACGATGCTTTAACGATTCAGTATCACCGAAGGAGGTGGCTGCAAGGTGCAGGCCCCGACAGACTCTCGCCGGGTGGACCTAATCCAGGACACCATTAGCTTCTGTTAACCTTGATGTCATTAGCATGCTAGTTACGCCTGGTACTGGAAAGCAATTCATGCGAATTGCTGTAGAGAAATCAAAATAAAGAGTTTCTTTTCACATCCATTGGTGCCAAAAGTGCCTTTTGGATTTGGAGAGTACTTTGTGTTAGTCATTTTCACGGTATCATTACTCTTTTAGGGAGGATTGCCACCTTGGCGAAAAAGTATTGCCAACTTAATCTTCTACGAAGAAGTTCTATATTTTATTTCTACCGGGATTCTTCTGTTTTTTCTTTTTCTTTTTTTTCTTTTATTCTCGTCAAGTATCTTCTAAGCAGTTATTTCTCGGTCATAATGTAGCATATATTTTGATTCATCCTCACCCCCATGAAACTTGTTATGTAATGACGTAAGTCCACGGTAAGAACACGATTTGTACATTATATCAATTTGGGTCACCAATTATAATTTAATTAATCGGTGAAGGTTAATCAACTAAAATGTGAGCTTCCATTAGCATTAACATTCATTCAAATGATCAGGGAACACCTTTCGCAAATAATCAACTAGCCTCCTCAACCGATATCTCGTGGTCGAACACTTCACATCCCTTCACGCCTTGGCCAATTGGTAACCGAGCCGCATTTGGGTGGAATTAGGAGTTTGGTTAATACGAATTATATGGATCATTATAGTCTCAAATGCACGATTGAGTTACTAAGTTTGTTAATTTGAGTTAACGATCAATACGAATCACCAACAAGACTACAACGTCAACAATTTTACAAGTGACTAAATTATTTACTGTCATGAAAATCAAGTTCATGTAAGTTTTCTACAATCAGCCTTACAAATTCAAGACAAACATATTTCCGCTGCACCCAAGAAATTGAACAAGATATCCAAAGACAGGAATCTTTTGTCATTCATTGTTAAGTTGTTAGCTGTATTTTCAATCGAAATCGAAAACGTCAAAGGTCAGTTGAATTGTAGGAATCATCCATCTTTTAACTTTTAATCCATCTAGGAAACCCAACAAAGCTATTCATCAATACCGGTTAAAACCAATAACTAGTCCGGATATTATGCTACAAGTCTCACCAGGAGACTTAAAAGCAACTGTGTAAACGAGAGATACATAGCAGCCCCCAGAAAACTTACAAGAAATGCAGATCTTGTAACCATGTGCATAAATAGACGATTATGCACACACTGTTCTCCTTGATAGCCCACGTACAAAAAACTGATCACTCAGCTTTCTTGTAACTATATGTTCTGGTCACTTTACCATAAAACTTCAGATCTTACTATTAAAAGAGTGGGGTCGAAATGATGTAGCCTTAACATAACCATCTTCAACTCCACTTGAGCAACTACACGTTCAGAGCCCCACAGAACATTAAAAAAATGTCAGGCGACAGGCATTTAAGAAAAATCAATGCTTTGTTATATATATATATATATATATATATATATAGACACGAACACACACATACATACATACATGCTAACGAGGTCATTCATGAGATAATAGAACTTGATAGATTGGTTATCACACTTGTTGCTATCCAGCACTAAAGCTTATCAGCAAATTTTTTTCGCTAAACTATTCAACTTGAATTTCCAACTATTGCTTGCTTATCTTCGAATATGCAGAACGTGTAAAAGAAGTTTCAATTAAAATTACAAAAAAAAGTAAAGAGATGACTTTCTTTTGCATTTTTCCTCTGCCATCAGTGCGGATGACCAAACTATCAGGATGACGTTCACGACGATTTAATGACCTGTGAGACTCTCGGATGTACCCAATTTTATCAGATGAATTACAGTCAAGGTGAGGCGGGATTCAACCACATTTAGAAGAGGACGTATTGTTTGGATTCTACCTGGAAATGCAGCCAAATTAAGGCAAATGCAGCCTTAGTAACCGCCGCAACTCCCACATTGCAGCTGAAGTGATAATTGTGAATGTACATTGCGGTCACAGTGACCACTGCAGCAACAATATTGACTAGTTGCTATTAAAATTGTGGACTACAATTTAGAACGCAATTATCAAGCAATGTGCATTATTTACTTGATGCAAAACTCGGATTTAGTCATGAACCACTGGGCCGGGCCTACAAAGTCCAAGCAAAATTCAAGAACCAGTAGAGACAACTGGACGGATACTTACCATATTTTCTGTGAGACCACAGATGCACGATTCTCTAAACGACGTGAAATGAAAGTAATGGAGTACTGCACCAGAAGAATGGGGTGCAATTTTAATTAATTGTCAAGATAGCTAAGTGGGTTTCCCAATTTCCCATATTTTCTGTGAGACCACAGATGCACGATTCTCTAAACGACGTGAAATGAAAGTAATGGAGTACTGCACCAGAAGAATGGGGTGCAATTTTAATTAATTGTCAAGATAGCTAAGTGGGTTTTCCCAATTTCCTACGCTCAGATTGGAGAAGCAATAAAGATTGGGTGGTCTTTTGGGAGGATACTCATTCAGAGATTTGAAAGGGTGAGACCCATACTATTCGAGTGAATGGGTACTAAACAGAAAATAAAAAGGAGAGAGACTGGCCCTTCAAGGTTTTCGCAAGGCTTTCTTGCTAGCTAGGGGAATTACATTTCCTATGTCATTTGAGATTTCGAAATCTTGGTGATTTTTTAGGAAGTGAAAAGGACGGGGCGGATCGAAAAGCCGCCATTTGTTGCCAATTGGTAAATTTGAATGCCTTTATGACATGATTGGTAACTGGTTTTCTCCCTCAACTACTAGCTAGCTAAAGAGCATTAGCAATTACAAGAATAGGGAATGAAAAATGGATGCAATGTCAAGAACAAACAAGTGTCAATGAGACGTGTCATCACTAATTTTAATATAGTGGAATGCTTCCAACTAAAGATTGTTCAATTTCACCCCCACTTAATATTTATATCATGAAATGATCTGTATATATATATCTGATGCCCCCAGCTAGTTCTCAAATGCTATTCTTACTAAAATCATAACAATGGCTAATCTGAGGGTTCTGCTATGCCTTGTTCTGGTTTTGCTTTTGCTTTCCATCTCTGAAACCCGTGGAATCAACCCCATTTCAAGCAAGAAGAATCGATCATTGATAGAAACTGCAGAAGAGATGTTGAAGGAAAGCATAGAGAGACAAGAGGGGGCTTTGAATGTGTCACTTAGAGTGAGTCCCGGTGGTCCTGATCACCACCATCACTAATTGTCCGCCCTTCGTACGATACCTCCAATCCAACATGGGCATTGAATTCTGCAGGATAACTAAAGCTGTAGTAGTAATCACTTCTGTTTCTTGGCTGTGAAATTTGGATTGAGATATATGTTTTGGCTTTACTGCTATGTTGTGTGAGTTTACAATGCGACATGACTTCTTTGCTTTATTTTCCCTTTTTGTCAAGAATAATGGGAAAGCAAGAGTCCTCCTTATAGTCTCGACAGAGATAATTGTACTGTACTGGTTGTGATAACAAATTTATGAATAAATAAATTTTATGATATTTAGTAAAAATAATTAATTATTTTTAAAATTACATATATTATATAAAATTAAATATATATTTAATATGATTGAATATTTTGACCAAAATTTAAATTCATAAATTTCTTAATACAAACAATTTCTTTAATCCGTACACTGAAATGCTTCCCCGGCATGGATGGTTCCTCAAACTATAAATTCTCCCGGCATCTTTCCTGCAAGCCAATTTAAGTCCCCATATTTCATAATAATATATTTCAAATCACACTTTCAATCGGTGGCCTTTCCCACGTCAAATTTCTGTTGCTATTTTATCGTTGAAATCGGGAATTGAGGCAATGGGGCACCAGTTTCAAATGTGGTACACTCTTGAAATCGAGTCGACACTTTATTTTATTAAAAAAGAGGAAAGAAATGCGTACAAGTTTACGAGACAAAATTTAAGAGGACTACGTTACAGGATGAGATGGGATTAGACACTCATCTTGCCCAACAGAAGTCGCTGTCAAGAAAGTTGGGACGCCAAAAGGATGAATGGATATTCGAGGTGTGATTTACAGCATTAATTTTTATTTTATTAATAATTTTTTTTGTATTTTTTTAATATTATTATTTATTAAATTATTTTTATACTTGACTTATAGATCCGAATAATTCTAGGGATTAACCAAAGAATTTAGTTCACGTAAAGTTTTTGATATATTAACACATCACACGGGCTAACTTTTTTGTTAGGATAAACTCACAACAGACTAATTATAATATTAAATAATTTTATAAAACTTAATATATTATTTTTAAAAGTTAAATTATAAAAAAAATAAAAAATAAAATATATTAATATTAAAATTTATGTTTTTATTTAATTATTAATCAATAATAAAATTAAATAATATTTTATATTATTTTTACATATAATGTTCTTAAAAAAATAAAAAAATTTTATATTTCTAATACAATTAATTAAAATATTCATATTAAAATCTTATAATTTTGCATTTAAATTTTAATAATTATATTTTTTTTCTTAACTTTCAATCTTTTCTATTAAAAAAAAATTAAGCAAATTCTTTTTTGTAATTAAAAAATAATATCAAATTATATTTTTTTTTATCTCTTTATATAAAATATATAAGTGTTGATTTTACATTGATGATAATTAATTTTCATATTTTTCTCAAGAAACAATTAAAAACTCGAGCAAAATGGGCTGCTTTCCATGCTGATGGCCTCTCGGGCGGTGAGGGACACTTCATTTTTATGGGTTGCGCCGTATCAAGTGACTTGCGAAGTGTTTGAAAATAAAAGAAAGAGAGTGGAAGGGAAGGCCGACCAACGACATATTAAGAATGAATGATGTCATTTTTCACGTTCAAAGTTCAACGCTCGCAGCACACTTCCAATACAACGGATAGAAAAGTGATAACCATCGACTCCCCGCGCTTGGAAAAGGCAATAAAATCGTTTGAACATCTTAAATGAAATTGGCAACAGAGAAGCAAACTTTGCTAGCGCGACTTTCCACTATAAAACGCAATGATTCAATTAATATTGCTTTCATGGTTTCTTCCTCATTTTTACGTGGATAAGATATGATCATATAACCATTCATTTTATCCAAAGTGAATTCTTATCCTCTAGGTTAACTAGCTCACTCTACCATATATTTAGGAAATTTCAACATTTGAAATGATGAAGTTTTTGGTCTCCCCATTTGTTTAATCAATCGCTTGTCTTTATTTTTGATTTATTTTTTTGTTCTTGAGAAACCCAAATTAACTTTATTTCCATTTTTTTTTTTTTCCGGCCCACTAGTTCTTCAATCACTCAAATTCTCTCTCCACCCATTTAGTAATTTAACCTTAATATCTTCAAATTAACTTACTCCTCTATGACAAAGTATATGGATTTGCCCGCATAGAATGTTATTTAAGATCTGACTCTTTGTACACTTTGATGATAGCTTAAAACAGAGAACCAACCAAAGCCATGAATTAAAGAATGTTTATGTGCATAATTCATGTGTTCCACCAAGGAGATCGACAAATCCTCAAGAACCCAAGTCGGCAAAGACCTATTTACATGTGGCAATTTGATTATAACATCAATCTATGAGAATGCCATTTGACAATGCATTAATCACAAGGTGCTTTTCACTTATTAGGTGAGTGATTTTTATATAATCCAAGATAGTCATAACAGAAAAAAAAAAATGACTAGATTTGGATTGAAACAAAATCATTCACCTTGCAGTAAGAAGCACCAAATTTGCAACTCCAATGAAACACAGAGACCCATAATGCCTATCTAGTCGATGGATGTGTAATATAAGGTAATGGGTATGACTAAGAAAGCAAAATACTGAAAAATTGAAATAAGAAAGTATTAATATTTTAAATATAAATCATCTAATTAGAGAATTTTATATTATTAAAAAAATAAATAAATAATATATTAATAAAATTAATATTTTAAAATTTTAAGTTAAAATATAATATTAACGAAATAAATTTATTTTTTATTTAAACCTATTTAAATTCTTGTATTTGCTTATAGGGACAGACTCTATAAGATATTGATGAAGGTAAATTCAAGGCAATTTCTCTGTACACGTATATTAACGGTTCCCTTGTTACACTAAAACTTGCCATAATTTGTATGCTTTACTGACGGTCCTAGCTACTTTCACTTCATGCATACGGCTACTTTGTTTAAAGTGTTTGTACTCATAGTTATAGTGACTAGCTTGATCCTTGTGGAGAGCTCGGAAGCACGTTCTTCCCTGCATCTTTCAGTGGCGCCAAGAAAGCTTGATAGCCGCAATATTCTAAGTGAATTGGGGTACGATGCATTAACGATTCAGTATCACCGAAGGAGGTGGCTGCAAGGTGCAGGCTCCGACAGACTCTCGCCGGGTGGACCTAATCCAGGACACCATTAGCTTCTGTTAACCTTGATGTCATTAGCATGCTAGTTACACCTGGTACTGGAAAGCAATTCATGCGAATTGCTGTAGAGAAATCAAAATAAAGAGTTTCTTTTCATATCCATTGGTGCCAAAAGTGCCTTTTGGATTTGGAGAGTACTTTGTGCTAGTCATTTTCACGGTGACATTACTCTTTTAGGGAGGATTGCCACCTTGGCGAAAAAGTATTGTCAACTTAACCTTCTACGAAGAAGTTCTATATTTTATTTCTACTTCTGTTTTTTCTTTTTTCTTTTTTTTCTTTTATTCTCGTCATTGCTTCTGGGAAAGCATCTTCTAAGCAGTTATTTCTCGGTCATGAAGTAGCATATATTTTGATTCATCCTCATCCCCATTAAACTTGCTATATAATGTCCACTGTAAGAACACAATTTGTACATTATATCAATTTGGGTCACCAGTTATAATGAGAAGGTTTATGATAAGAGGATCTAGCCATTAATCAACTAAAATGTGAGATCCATTGAATTTAAGAAAAAAAAAAACTTTGAATTCTTTTGTTTTGAAATTTTAATTTTCTTAAACAATTTATATAATTAAAATCTCAAAATATGTAATAAAAATAAAAAAAATGTATAATTATAAATAATTATATATTTATATAATTTGTCGTATATTTTTTTATTATTTATTATATATTTTGTTAATATAATTATTTATTTATTATATTTTAAAAAAAATTTTTAAATTTTTAATATAAATTTAACTTGATTATTATTGTTAAATTTTAAATTATTTTTTATTTTTATAAATTAAAATATATAATTAAAAATTAATATTTTAATATTATTTATTATTTATTATAATATGTGTTATTATTTATTAATATTTTTTTTATTAATTATATACAATAAATTTAATAAAAAGCACGTAAAAAAATATTTTTATTAAAAAAAAATTTAAAATAAACGCCAAGTAATTGATATTTATATTAAGAAAAAAAAAAAAAAAAAAAAAAAGGTTATGCTGAGGCTACTAGGATTGTAATGCTTCTGTCACATGCTACAATGATACGCATCCACCACCCAACAAATCTTATACTTAGCAATACATGGATTATGGAGTTCTTCCTGCTTGGAGACGCGAGAGGTCAATCGGAAGCCCTAACCCGGACCGGGCCATGAACTCTCGTTTGGCTCGACTCGATGTGAGTAGATCGACTGCTACTGAAATAAGAGTTGGATGTTCTGAGCAGGGCGAGAGGATTTCACATGCTCACAGGGCTGCTGCACTACGAGGTCGGTTGGGAACCGGGGAGACCCGTCAACCGCCCAATGGTAAGAACAATGCAACTTGCCTTAGCTCCAAGTACCTTGTTGGACTTTTTCAAGAAAATCCACAAGTAGGATTCTCAAACGCGATATGAATAAAAGAAATATAAATTATTATATTTATAAAAATTTATAATTAATTAAATAAAAAATTATAATTTAAATATAAAATTATTTAATTATAAAATTTTAATATTGTATATAAAAATATTATTTTTTTAAAATTAAAATTCTTATATTATATTTTAATAAGTTGTCTTACTTAAAAATTTATTAAAATATAATTGTAAATAAAAAATAGAGTATTATATTTATAAAAAATAATAATTAAGTTAATATAAAAATAATATAATTTAAATATAAAATTATTTAATTATAATATTTTGATATTATATTAAAAAGTTATTTTATTTAAAAATTTATTTTGTTAAGTAAAATTTTAGATAGTCGTCTCTATTATATTTTAACAAAATCTAAGAGACAAAATGGAGAGAAAATGAGTTTCGGTTGAATAGTTGAGGATGCATGCCTGTTGGAGCAGGTCTGATTCTTCAATGGGCTTTGTCGGACGCTTCTTCTTCTATCTTTCCACAAGTTAGATAAAATGCATAAAACGCTTGATTGCATTCTCTGGTTTTTTACTCTTCCGGCCAAGACTACCGTGGCTGAAACAACTTTCATTACAAGTTCTCAACCACTGAAATGGCTTCCATTAGCATTAACACTCATCCAAACGATTAGCCAACACCTTTCGCAAATAATCAACTAGCCTCCTCAACCGATATCTCTCGTGGTCTAGCACTTCTCATCCCTTCACGCCTTGGCCGATTGGTAACATGTTGGCATCTTGACTGCGACGATTGCAGCCGATCTGCAGAGCCGATTTTGGGTGGAATTAGGGGTTTGGTTAACACCAACTCCCTCGTTTTAACTCCAGCATTATCGACTAGTCAATTAGTAAAGAATTATATGGATCATTATAATCCTATGCTATAAATAACTCTAAGATATGCTTTGAATCCAAATCCGAGCATCTGGGAATATAGGATAGGATAGAATTATTACCCACGACTGAGTTACCAAGTTTGTTAATTTGAGTTACCAACAAGACTACAACGTCAACAATTGTACAAGTGACTAAATTATTTATTGTAATAAAAATCAAGTTCCTGCACGTTTTCTACAATCAGATTTACAAATTCACTACGACATTTTTCCGCTGTAACCAAGAAATCGAACAAGATATCAAAAGACGGGAATCTTTTGTCATTCATTGTTAAGTTGTTAGCTGTATTTTCAATCGTGGTCAGGAGATCGAAAACGTAAAAGTCGGTTGAATTGTAGGAAGCTTTCTTGTAACGATATGTTATGCTCACTTTACCATAAAACTTCAGATCTTACTATTGAAATAGTGGGGGTCGAAGTGATGTAGCCTTAACATAACCATCTTCACCTCCACTTGAGCAACTACACGCTCAGAGCCTCATAGAACATTAAAAAAATGTCAGGCGCCAAGCATTTAAGAAAATCAATGTCATCTCATCGTCCAAGAGAATCTCACATCTCGCATTGATAGACTAGTCACACCTCCAAAACTGCAAAGAACTCATAAATGCAAGGAAAGGTGGAAAGCTCGACACAAAAAGGTTCAATTCAAGAAGTATTGCAAATAGAAAGCTGGAGAAGAAATGAAACCAAGGATGTCAAACTCAAGCAGGCTATAGATTTTCTAATTTTTGTTGCATCGACATATTGGAAATCAAGAAGCTAGGCAAGTTACATTCGTTTCTACACAATTCAGAATTTCGTAGCATCTACATATTGTTGAAAATACAAAGCAAATGTCTACAATTGCCACAATGTGAACACTTTTTGACTTATTCAAGCAATGGTTTCTATATCTATATCGTTAAGTACAGAATGGCATTCAATACTATTTTGACTTCCTCGTTAAGCGGCATGATGTTGGGTGAGTGAACCGTGTGCATCAGGCAGACAAATCTTTGACTATGAAAACATATTAAGTTTTCCCCATTAATCGAATTCCTTTGTCTGCAAATACTGCACAATTGACTCCATATACAAGTCTGTTTTGCTTACCAATGAACTAGTTCCAGTAAGAACGCTATTTCTTATTGCTCATGGGCCAGCTTATGAATCCATGGCAATTTGTTATATTTCAATGATGAGCTATGGCTTAAACTGACGGTGACCGAAATTGTCCCAATGAATAAAGATTTAAGGCCAGGTAGCCCCATGTATATAAACCTACGCATAGGAATTGTCTCAACCCCTGATTCCAAAAAATTTGCCATATATTGAATAATAAGTATGCCTCAGAGGAGTTTCAATGTATTGATTCTCAACTGGCACCAATTGTAACCACTTCACCTCTGCCTTTTATTCTGCCCAGTTCTTTTATTACAGTTAGTGTACACTTCGTTGTAAACATGCATGAGAAGCGAGGGCTAAACGGTGTATATATATATATATATATAAGAAAAAAAGAAAAATTTCAGCCATCTCTGCCTGTTACTAGCACTCTTTCAACCTTTTCCCTTTTACCAACCCTCTTGGAAAGATCAAGCGGAGATTCTAGCCCATCAAGCCAACTAGGTAGTTGGTGTACTGAGACCCTTTTGCTTTCCTTTTCTAATCCAAATATTATGTTGCTCTGTTTTTAGTTTGAGGGTCACGGACGGCGGCTGCAATTGGGGAGTTAGTGGGTGGCACACTCGGAGTTTCATGCTAAAAAGTCGAGAATTTTCTCAAAAGAAATGAAAAATATGGATTTCTTGGTTATGGGTTCTTCCGCCTGTTTATAGTTTTCTGCTTCATCTTCACTTTACACTCTTTTCTCAACGGCTGTATGTAATCAGGACCCGGAAATGAAAATGAATTGTTATCCTTGCTGGGTTTTTTTCTCTTCTTTATTCAAATCTGCTCCACAGTACCGTACAATCATGGCTCTTGAGCTGCTATTTGGTACCCATTGTATCAGTTTGCAGTTTTGGGTTATGCAAAACTTCAATGCAGAAACGGGAAAATTTCGTTGTTATGCACATTGAACCTGTCCTTTTCAGTTCCCCTTGCTGAGATTTGACGACAATTGATTTTAACTTATAAATCAATTTAGCTTGAATGTTCATGTCTTCGCAGGGTCCTTAATCAAAGAAGAAAATCTGACAAAAATGGATTTTAAAAGAATTTTTGGGGACTTCGTGGGCGCCCGGGTTTCATTTTTTATTGATGAAAAATGGTGGACAACAGAAACAACATTACTTAATGACAACATGTTCATCCCAACTTCACTATCCCAGTAAGTACCCTCCAGGCATTCAATCTCCCCTCTCATGGCTTCCAATGTTTCTGTATATATCAGATATGTACATGTACAAGATCCTCTTCTACCAGCCTGCCAGCCCTCCCCCTCCCCCCTCCATATGTGCATCTAAAGGAGCCAACTCAATAAATTGCACCCACCTCTCTTCTTACTTCTTTTCTTTTTCTATGTGGATGGAAGTTGGGATACAATAACGTGAAAAAGAGGAGCCAAAGAGAAAAGAAGGATAAAACAAAAATGAAGAAAGAAAAGAGAAGATGGGAGGAAGGACACGAAGTTGGAGAGAAATGAGGAATGAATAAATAAATCAAAGGTAAGAAAGGAGAACTAAGCTCTCTCTGGGTTCCTCCGGCAGTGAGAATGGCTCTAATGGGATTATTATCTAGCTCTGGTTTACTCGTGTGGAGGGAGGAAATACTGTCAGGACAGAGAAGAGTCCCCTTGAAAGAACAAAATGCCAAAAAGGGATTGTCGTAATACAGAAAGTGCGATCAAGTTTCATAGAAGCTGTAATGCTTCACCGAATGTTCCAACACATCACGACTGGGGCAGATGATCTCCTTCACTCGGCTACCATTTTTGTATATTTTGAATGTGGGCACAATCTTCACATTCTCAGAATTTGCTACAGCTGGGTTCTCCTCAATATCCACCTTGGCATGTACATGAGAAAAACACCCAGTTCTCTCTTTTCATCCCATATAAGAACAGGTAGGAAAGCAAAGATTAATGCAACAACAATTATTAAGTTGGTTACCTTGAGAAAATTTATGGATGGATAGCGACCACATAATGTATCCATAAAGGGAGATATTTCATTGCAGTGCAAATTGGAGGACGATTTGAAGTGAACTACTGAGATTCCTGGAATACAATAAATCCATTTTCGTGAATATTAGGAGCAGAAGAAAAGTGTGAAGTAAAATGATCAGCCAAAGAACTTGCACTTTCAGAATGAAGATGGGAATACTTACCTGGCAAACATATAGCAGCTTTGAACTGTTCAATTCCTGACACTTCCTCCACTTCACCACCAAACTTCATATTGTACACTTCTTCCCCACGAGATTTTTTCAGAGCAACTTGAGCATGAAAAAGAGATTCAGCAACATCGTTGTCATCAGAAAGTTCCTTTCTCAAGAGCTCATAATCTCTCACAGCATCAGCCCACCTCTCTAGCTGTATAATGTTGCATTAATTTTAACTGACAAGGAGTAAGCACACAGGCAGGAGCATGGAATATAAGAGGAGATATTTTACCCTGCTGTTTGAGGCAGCTCTTCGAAGAAGTGCTTTCGTGTAATTAGGCTGAATGCTTAAAGCTTTGTTACAGTCCTCAAGAGACCTCTTCCACAGTCCAAGTTTGAACCAACATGCTGCTCTGTTACAGTAAAGAACAGAGTTTGAAGGCTCATGCCTGAGGCCTTCCTCATATGCTGAACAGGCTTCTGTGAACCTTTCAGACTTGAAGAGATCATTGCCACGTGCCCGAGCTCTTGCCACCAACCTCACATTATTAAGCAACACAGCTATTTCAACATTATGAGGATCAATGTGTCCAGCTTTCTCAGCAGCTGCAACTGCATTCTCAAACCTGCAAGATAACCACATTCCATTTTCAACCTCGCCAAATACCTTTGGCATCCAACGACTGTTAATGCCTACAATTATCTTAACTCACCTTCCTAGAGCCATATCAATCTGAGCTTGAACCAAGAAAGGATAGGCATCAGCAAGCATCCCAAAAAATTTCATTTGAGGGCTGGAGGTGTTGCACAGTTCTGTTTTTGGAATGTTCAATAGGCATAACTCAGCATCTTCAAGCTGGTGGAGTTTCAAAAGGGCTTCAGCTCTACACATAAAGAGCTGTAAATTTCATATTATTAAGTTCCAGTATTTGTGAATTTATTTAATACACAAAATATTTGGGGGAAGGGGTAATGGGGGTTGTTCCATTGGCACTGTACAAACCTTCCCTCTTACACTGAATGCTATTTCTGTGACTTGAAAATCTAATTTGGAGGTCAAAAGAGAGCAAAATTTCCAATCCAATGTTGCATCCTGAAGAGCATATATAATTACCTGAGGACAACAGTCAGCTCCAGCAGCAATAACAGCTTCAACTTCCCTTAGTACACTTCTCCAATCAATGACTTTTCGAGCATCTGAACATTTGCTGAGATGCTTCTCCACTAGTTGCAATTTCTGCAACTTGCCGTGATCTGGATGCCCCGGAGAGTACAGATGCTTCCTAGCATTTTCAACTTGTCCTAACCTGGAGTAAGATAGAGTTAAATGACTAATCCCAATATCATGTCTCAAATTCCTTGCAGCAAAATGCTAGAGAAACAACTGATTACATCATTGCACCATAAGACATAATCAGTTAACACTAGCACAAACCAAAAGTTACACAGAAATTTAGTGTTTTGACCATGACATTTCAGGGATGGCTTGTAGTATATACAGACTACTCAAATGGAAAAACATAAGTGTAAAACATGAGCTCAACACCATCAAGTGAAACATCAACAAAATCCTTCATTGGGGGAAAAAACAGAAACATGATGTAAACATGGTAATTCTGCCTAAACATTATTAGAACCAGGAAATGTAAACAGAATTAACAGTATGAGGAGCATAATTTAGGTTCATGCTCAATGTAGAAAATAAAGAGAATGAAAAAATGTACAGAGAGAGAGAACAAAAGATCCAGTAACATCAATAACAACAAATAATCAATGCCAACAAGATAAAGAAAGTCAACACCAGGAATATTTCTCACAAATTATCACCAACCTTTTTCCTTAAAAAATAGTATTTCTCAGGCACCTATAAACCTGGTAAACAATCACATTGTGATTAATGCATGCCAAATCATTCCCAAATTCCCAACACAATGCAAATCAGAACAATAGCCAATTGAGACATTCTTCCCCAGTTGTGCTAAAGAATTCAGGGACAAAAAGAATCAAGAAACAAACAATAAAAAGGTATGTTCAAAATGGCATCAATTCACAAATCTTGAAAAACAACCAACGCAGGTTAATTATCAATGAAACTACTTAACAGTGGCTTCTTACAAATCTAAAAAGATCAGAAGAATCCTGTAACTTTATTTGCAATCTCAGAGACACAAACAAGTTGCACTAACCCCACTAATGTTAATCCAATCAATGTTAAACCTAGATATCAGTCACAAAAACCCACCACAGAACAAGAAAACATCAAATCTCCATTTGAAAGCAACTCACCTAATAAGCAAAGACCCCAATCTCTGATGCGCCCTCGAGTAGTTAGGATCCAACTTGACCGCCTCCTCGCACTCTCTCACCGCCTCAGCAACCCTCCCCAACCCCGTCAACGCTGCGGCCCTGTTACCTCTGTAAGCTGCATTCCCTGGTGCCAAAGCAATAGCTTTATCATAGAAACCCAACGCCTCCCCAAAATGTCCTTTCTTATACATCTCATTGCCCGCCCTTTTCAACTCCTCTGGATCCACACTCATGACCATACTGCTTCCGCTGGTGCCACCGGCACAGCCAACATTTCCTCTCATATTATTATTCACGCTGAATGTTGAAAGTACACCGTCATAATTGCTGCATTTGGAGGTTCCAACGCTCCGCATTATGCTTCCGTGCCCGTAATTTGCGGTCCCGGATCCCAAAACGTCTGTCTTGGAGCTCCGATTGCCCATTCCCATGCCGGTCTTCAAGATCCTCCCAGAAGGACAAATGTTTCCGGTTGGAAACACATTGACAGTCGGCGGAGAGTTCACTACACTCTGGCTAGTACCGGCGCTGTTGTTGTTGTTGGTGGCGGTGTTGGTGGTAGTGGTGGTTCGGCCGGACCCACCAGAGTATATCATGGGTTCAGATCGGGACTGACCCGCTCTGAGGCTCTTGAAAGTGTTAGTGGGGCTGGTTTCGGTCGAGCTGCAGAGCTCGCCAGAGTGATTAGATTTGAGAGCAGAGTTAATATTGTTGCGGGTGCCAGACACGGATCCAGATGAGCTGGAGCTGGAACTGGTAGTGGTGGTTGTAGTGGTGGTGGTGGCAGCGACAGCGGCGAGACCCCGAGTTCGGAGAGGAGAAACGGGGGAACCCAGATCGAGTTCGCGGAAATCAGGCTTGTTAGCGTCGATGGAAGTCAGAGAGTCACGAAGTTGATCGGTCAGGGCGTCGAACCCCAGCAGGTCCTCAATGGATTTCCCGGAATGCGACATATCTTTTTCGTTTTTTTTTTTTATTTTCGCTTTGTTTTTCTCAGAAACCAAACAAGACACTGCCCACAACTTAACAAAACACAACCACAGTATAAAAAACGTTGTCTAAGCCTTCTTCTTTCTTACAACAACACTTCTCTTTCGATGGTCTTAGGAATGCATCATGTGAATAACTGAGGTAGAGACGTGCAGAAGGCAACAAGAAATGTAAGATGACGATGATGATGATGATGATGATGATGATGAGAAAGAAAGAGAAAAAGAACATAGAAGCAGAGAACAAGACATATGAGTGTGAGAGAAAGCAAGAAGATTTTGTTGGAGATCTCGTGATATCAAAAGTAGGAAGCAAAGAATGAATGTGTAGAGAGAGAAAGAATGAGAGAGAGAGAGGCCTGCAAATAAGAGACGAGAAGACAACAAAAGAGGATTGAAGGAAAGAAAGAGAGGAAGACAGAAAAGAGAGAGCTTTTATTGCTCTCCCCTCTCTTCTTTTTTTTTTCCTTTATCTCTCTCTCTCTCTCCCCCAGACTTTTGCCTCCTGCTGCCTGCTCCGCGAGACACAGCTTTCACTTGTGTCTTCTCTCATCTCTCCCTTTTCCTAAATTTTCGTAATAATACAGTGAAAAGAATTCCAAAAAATACATTCAATAATTTAATGTTTCATATAATATTTTATTTTCATAAATTTAATATTTTTTTAATTATATTACATTACATTAACGTATAATTAACGTATTACTTTAATTACATTTACCACCAAAATTTTTTCTTTCTCTATATTATTCCCTACCCCACTCTTTCTTGCACCACCCTAAATAGTGAGTAAGTATCTTATTCTGTCTCTGCATCATGGACAGATCAGCTGGTGGGACAAATCTAAAATCAATTCTAAATATTTTCAATATATTTTTATTATTTTTATTCTTTATTAAAATAATATTCTTTTATAAACATTTACGTCTTTTAAAAATATTCTAGTCATTCAGAATTTAAAACTTTATTTTTAAATTTTAAAATTTTAAAAATAAAAAAGTAATATAATATTTATAAAAATAATAAAAAAATGCCTTTTGTCGAGTAGTAAATCGACTCATAAATCATAATCGACTTGTTTGGTCGGAGAGTTTGATCCAGATCTTTAAAGGCTTAAGTATCTAAAATGACATGGACCGTCATCAGCTAAACTACGTGATTTTAAGGTAGAGTAATTAGAATTTTATTAAAAGTTTGATGTATAATAAAATGTATTTATTTCTTCTAAAAATTTGTTAATACAAATTGTTATTAATTTTTAAGTAATTATTATATTCATAAGTTTAATATTTATATTTTAACTTAAAATTTTAAAATATTAAATTTATAAATTATCTTTACTTATATATTAATTAATAATTTTTTTAATAATAAAATTTATATATTTATATTTAAAATTTTAATACTCAATGTAAATCCTAATGTAATATTTAAAAAATTTGGGAATATTATTAAAAAAAAAAAAAAAACCTTTTTTGTGCACCCTCGTAAAATTAGTAACTGATTTATAGATTATAACTCATTAGTGTAGGAGTTGTTCTTATTCGTGTGCCAATCGAGGAGGAAGCTGTGCAATTGATTCTTGGCGATACATATGGGATTTTATTGTCTGGTTCCGTATACATATAAATTGTACTTGTTTTCTCCCTCTTATCGAAAAATAATAATAATAATAATAATAATAAATTAAATTAAATATTTTCGAGTCAGAGGGAAGATGGCAATGCTGTCAATAAGGGGGGCACTTCGAGGCATTTTGGTTCCGCTGGACAAAAAAAAAATAGCTGGCCACGTGCAAAAGGAAGTAGCGTATGTACATGTGTGTCGTGCCAGCTGGCCTCCTACAGAGGGTGAGCAGTGTCGTCCAGCTATGCAAGATGACGGGGTTGAGGGTGATGACGTCGGTTACGACACTGGCACAGTGTGTGTGTGAGAGAGAGTGCAGACGATGATCCAATTCATCCCATCCCTGGTCAGGCAAGCAAGCACGCAAGTGGCCCCCAGTCATGATCATTTATTTTTTTCTTTTTTATAACAAAAAAAAATATTTTTTTAATAAGAAAGATTAATTATTATAATAAAACAAATTTTTTTGATATTTTATTTTTAATGTTAATGAATATAAAATTATATTAATATATATCAAAAATTTTAAATTTATTTCTTAAAAAAAATATTAACACAAAAATTCAAATATATATCACTAAAAAAATATAATTTCAATTACTAATTAAAAATAAAATAATTTAATTATAAGTTAATATGTATATATCACACTCATTTTATTTTATTTTTAATTCAATTATACATATATATATAAATAATTTAAAATTACATTCTCGTAACTTGGAAGATATATCAACTAAACCAAGAATTGCATGCATGATGAACTGCTAGTTCTAGGTATGTTAGGCTCGTAGTTGATTCAATAATTCATTTTAGTTAATCAATCGTGTTCTATTCATAATCCAACTAAAATTTTGTTAATGGATATGCTAAAAATACGGTAAAAAGGATTAAGGCTGTCGCATGCAATGGAAAATATATATATATATTAAATACAATTTGAGGTATTTAATTGGGATTACAAGTTATGGAAATGCTAGAGAACCACAATTCTCGAGGTTGATGGACGCCCTCCATGATAGAATGGAGCAGCTGGTAATGCTTCCGGACCTGGTCTTCTAACATCTCTAGTTGTGTAATATCATGGGAGCTGGAGCTTGGAGTATCCGCCATTACCTGAGAAATTGAAAGGGAAGAGTACGGGGATCCGAGAATCAGAGAAGAAATAGAAGAACAAGAAGAGAGGGTCAACAGGAGAAGAAGAATAAGAGTGTGAAGCAAGAAGCAGCCGAGGACAGCTGCTTTGATACCAATCATTATTATTAGTAGCAGCAGCATTTCTTGTAATCTCCTCATCTATATCTAGCAGCAATATCGTCTCCTCTAGCATTGGCAGGTTTTGCGCCATTGCAGTGTCATCTAAGCTGATAGGAACCCGAGCATAGCAGAGTTGGTCTTGGTCATCACTGGTGCTGAGTGAGGGTGGAAGTGGGGTCATTCCCGTTGCAGAAATTACCGATAACCTTTCCTCATCTTGGCTGCCATATGGAGTTCTTGAGCAGGGTTGTTGACAGCTTGCTTTTGGTCTTCAGAAGTTGAACATCACATGTATATACATCAATGGTAATTGTCGGAGGATGAACAGTGATTAGCATGGCTCTACAGTAGCAAATGTAGCCAAACACGATCAACCGATTAAGGGGCTGGGGACGAGGTTAGAGTTGCTTTGCTTTATGGCATGGAAATATTGGAATGTGAAAGCCATGAAAGAGAGTGGTTGTGAGCTTTGAACTTTTCATTATATACCCATGGCTTGGAGATGCTGCCCATGGACTTCATAGCGCTCACAGGAAAGTCTAAGAGATCATTCGTCAACAACATTTATTGTGCTGATCGCTGGTAAAAAAGAAAAAGAGCAACAGTTAGTTAGTACACATGTGGCCCCCTTTCCAATATCGAGAACAAGAAGAAAAAGGAAACGCAACTCCCAACTACACACAAATAATGCCTAAATTTATTCAATGGCTTACCAACAAAGGAGAGAGAGAGAATCATCACATTATTTATAAATTAATTTCGTCAACTGAAGAAGGTTCACTGTACAAAGCCCCAAAGATGCAACCCCAGATGGCATTGCATCATCTTTTACACATTAAACTAGGCCCTTGTTTTCATCAATTTGTTTTTATATTTGGTTCCTGAGCCAATGAAAGTTGGAGAGTATCTGCCGCTTTGGTTTCAACATCCTCAGGAAATGCCAAGGTATTTAATTAGCATAGGGGCGCGAACCATTACATTTCTAAATATTATAATCACCGTCCAATGATGCTGCTGACTTTGCCAAACCTGTTGCGGTGGTGCCCATTCCAATATTCGGTGGGTTTTCAGGGTCAACCATGGGCCATACGTAATATATTCTTCTGATTTTCAAGTTTAGTGCTAGATAGATAGATAGATAAACCCTTCGACGAGTGCCATGTTGGTGTTTGTGTGCGGCTTATATTTTATCAATTGGCGAGATGGGTAGATGACAGATGGACGTTTGCATACCCAGACAGTTTGTTAGTGTATGTGCTTGCCCTTTTATGAGTCAAAAAATTTAAATTTTTATGGAACTAAGTCAATGTTTGAATTCATTAAAACTGTCTTCAAGCCGTTTTTTTTCTTTTTCAATTTTGAATTAAAGGTATAAAGTTTCAAAAAGATGTAATGCAACTCATAATATTTATAAACTTTACTACTCGTATTTAATTTTTTTGTGTTTGATGTAAAATTTCATAACATAATAGATCCATTCCGAGCAACTCGATCTAGCTGAAACCTAATTCAAACCAATGTAGAGTTGACCAATTCCCATTGCCAATAATCCTGATCAGCTCATTCTTGCAGTTTGTTATTGGGAACTTTCATATGGATCACTTAACTAATCTTTTGGTGTTTGTGGTTCGGTGGAGAAGATACTCTAATCCTTAAGTCTCAAGGTGAGAGATCGCGAGTTTAACTCCTCTAGAAGGGCCTAGGCCCAGAATGCGTTTTCATTATTGTGTGACCCGAGTTGACAGTATTTTTTTTAAAAAAAAAAATTTTTTGAACTTTTTGAAACGAGAGAAAAGAGATATATATATATATATATGGGGTAAACTGGATCTAATGGAGATTTTGGTATCAGAGCTTAGATGAGTTGGTATCAGAATCATACTACTACATGCTACCGGATTCGAATTATAATAAAAATTTACTTAAATAAATATAATTATTAATTATTAATTAATATTAAACATATATGTATATAAATTTATTAAAAAATATATATTTTTATATTTTATAAAAAATTTTTAATTGTGTCGTTAGACTTAAAAAATAATTTTAAATACAACAATAAAAAGAATTTTTTAACAAAATCTTAAAATTAAATAGATACCATATATAAATATTTTACAAACTTTTCCTTTAACTTCCCTAATTATATTCTACATAAAGCCGTGAATTTGACTTACAATGCCGCTGATGAATGTGTTTTCATTGAGGTGTCCGTTATGAACAACTTTTTTTTTTTTGTCCTCTAATTGGTGGGCGTTTTGAGCTAAGAGATAAGGTAATTTTTCTCTTTTGACGGGAGACGGTTTTTTCTAATTACCAAGTTTCATTTTGCTCTTGTGAAGAAACAAGTGGCTGAATTTTTGTGTACATGGAAGTAAAAAGTATTTGTGGTTCTCTGCTAAACAAGAAATGTTTTTTTCTTAAGCAACGCTGGTTGAATAACCATGTGGGTGTGTGACCATTCTTAGTTCCAAGTTTAGTACTCGAACCTTTATTCTTAGTAAAACAAAAAAAAATAAAAAAAAAAAATAAAAAAAGTAAACACCCTGAAATTTGAGTTTGAGAAATGTTAACTGAAATAAATTTCAATATTTCAATCTATTTGACTAAACACCCAATTGAGTTTCTGGGACTCCTCTCCCCCAGCATCAATGCTCTTCTCCAAGCTGATATGATAGGTATGGCCTTGCAGAGAGGAGGCAAGTCTGATCCATTTTCTTAACTATCAAAGGAAAAAAAAGAAAAAGAAAAAACAATGCACCAAAAAAACAAAGAGAAGAAAAAAAAAATGAAGAAAGGCCCTCTTAATCTGCTAAAAAGAAACACAAATAAATCCAAATCATAAAAGCTTATCAAACTCACTGGGCCACATATTTTGGGAAATATAACAATTGCAAGAGAAAATTTTGATATGCATCAGTTCCCTGTATGAGTTTTCTTCTTTAATTGGGAGCAATTACTGGGACTCAGAAGTTTGTGTTGTGTATTTAAGGTTTTCCTTCTTTTTATTTAACAATATCCAATGGTCTGACGTATGCCATGTGAGACATGAAGAGAGGCAGCTGCCACCACCTTGGAATGTCTCCAACTGAGAGTATGGACACTTTGTAGTTTAATCTCTAAAAAAAATATATATGTATATATATATTTATGCAGACCCCATGATCATGGGCTCACTAAAATATCACCATGTTCATCACATGAATGTAAGAGAGAGAGAGAGTATTGGGTTTGGAAGAAGGGAAAGGGTGAAGAGTTATCTCCATGGTGTTGCTGTTAATTTTTGTCCTCAGAAGAGCAGATTGGGACCATTTTTTTTTTAAAGTGGAAAGCTTTTTTTTTTTTTTTTTTCTATTTTAGTTGATCGTTTCTTGATTCTTTATAGTTTATTACTGTCTGAATAAAATTCAACTCGGAAAGATGGAGTTTGTGTTATGTGCATTTTCTCAAACAAAACAGAAAAGAGGTGAGAGGGTAGAAGCTGGCAGAACATGGGATTTGGGCATATTTGCATGTCCCTTCATTGAATACTTTTTTCAATTCTTATCTCTTTGCAGCTGCATGCATGAATGCACTGTATCTATACGAAACCTCAGAGTCCCACACGGTGGATAAAAAGCCTTTGTCATTGAGCTGCAAATTGGCACGTCATGGTTACATGGTACCTGCAAGAGAGGCCATGAGTCATGTTGGGGGTATTCGAACTCGTGGGCGATGTTTGGTTGTATGTGTCTTGAAAGCCCATTTCCTCTTTCCCATCATCTATCCTTGTCTCTAGGAAACTTCAAGTTTTAGTTGTCTGTTGCGTTCCTTCAACCACTGATCTATCATTATTTGTGCCAGCCCACTTCTTTTGTTGTTATATTCCATCCTGAAACTGAAAGCCAACAGCTTGTAATCTTGACCATGACTACTGCAGTTGTTAGTGGATTCATTTTGCATTTTTTTTTTTTTTGTTCACATGGCTGGCATTGTTTTCTGTACTATCATTGGCCACTGATAAGACTGCAACTATTGAACTGAGACAAAATTTGGGCAATTCAAAATTTCCTTCAATGCAAGAATAATTAGAAAGGGCCAATGAATTGGTAACAGTATTGACAATTATAGTGCAGGAATCTGGCAATTTCCAGGAGGCCAACATGCCATGTGACCTAAGGAGAGGAAGGGGAGAGTGATGGTGCTTAGAATGGAATGTCTGGTTGTGAGGAATCTATAAAAAAAGAAAAGAACAGTACTGATTAGATAAATTTAAGGAAACATCAATAATCATGGGTGCCCGTCCATTTGAACATTGAAGAGGTAGTTTCGTAGATTCCTTTGTTTCAAAAGGAAGGCAATACACACAGCCTTTTAGACTTCCCTGTCCCAAACACTCATGATTTAATAGGTTCCAATGTCTCATGAATCACCACCTCATTGAAGGTAGGGTTGTTATGATAAAAAAAAAAAAAAAAAAAAAAAGATACGGAGCATGGGAAATGAATATAGCAGGAATACCAAGTCACAAATATATATTATAATCCTTAGATGCAATTTTTATATCTTTACTAAGGGAAAGAGGAGGCTGTTTTCTCATTGACATTGAGTCCATTTGTTCTAGTCTTTTATTTTTTGGGTTCAGTCACTGTTTTCTATTGTAAATTGATTTTTAGAAAACACTTCAATGAGTATGCGGAACCTGAGCATGATTGCAATCTAATGGCCCAATCAAAAGGTCCATCATTTCCAAGCTTATGCAACCATTTCCAAATGGGGTTGGTGTCGTTATCTGATTGGGCTTGTATAAAACAAAACACATCACTTCGTGTACACTCTTTTCCAATTTAACTCGGCTTCCACTCCATTTAGATAAACCATTCAGCATTTGCCATGACGTATAAATGGGGTGATCAACCCGCTTCATGTTGATAGTTCATGACAGAAAAGAACAATGCACAGCAAAGGGTATATAAAGGAGTCGCTCTTAGGCTCCTAGTCCCTCAATTTGCCGCATGACCAGTACCACTTTCAAATCTTCAACAAGCTTCTGTAGGGCAGGTATTTCTTATTTTAAATGCAACCAAACCCATCAGCATAAAGAAACCAACATGCCCTTTGAGTAGCCATTAAAAGTTGAACAACTTTGGGTCACCATTGCACGTTCTGTGCATGTCCTTTTGAGTGACACTTCATTTACAATTTTTATGAATGCAACAAAGTGGACACCATCTTGCTCTTGTTTTCTTTCTTTTTTTTTTTGTAACTCCCACTTTCTTGTGGTTATCTTTGGCATTAATGCATGTAATTGTATGTCCCACTTTTTTCTTTGTATAGCCACTCCATAATTAAGGTTAATTGTCCCCACCCAGGTTGTCCATACTTCCACACAAAGTCCATTGCACTGCATCCAACTTTTCCCATTACTCCACTTGCTGCAAAAGCTTGTGCTTTGTCAGAAGGCGATGCCTGCATGGCTGGCTGTACCGATCCATGGATGATGGCCAGCTTTAAACAGACACAGCCAAGAGAGTGAGAGCTCAAAGCTATGGCCTATCGGGACTTCCTCATAAGCAGGAGAACATGAAACTAAAAGCAAAGGCATTTTCAGAATCTTTCACCATGCAAATGGAAAAACGTGGCACATTTGTTCTCCCAAGTACATGGAGGCATGAGTTCTAAGGAACTGAACAAACGATTTACCAAACCCAAGCACACAGAGTTTCACTAACTATTCACTGATTCACAATAACTAGAACCGAATGGTAGGATTTTGGTGACTTGTTAGGCTTGAAAGGGCCAAACCGAGTATTTTACCAGAGAATCATAAAAGGCATTGAGTACATTATGGTACTAAACTGCCCTGCTCAAGCTTCTCATGGTCAGAGCTTTGCTAACATACATTCCATGTATGTTTTATATGGCTCTCTTCATTTTATGCCCTTTTTTTATTATTCTTTTCCATCCTGTACTAATATATTTGGCTGCGTGTGCATGGGGATGCCATGCCAAGAAAAATAAGACGAGTACGCAAACTACAGGTTCAATTCTACTTCTCATTAAACTCACAGGCTTGCTGTGGCTGCCTGTCCAGAGAAGGCTCATGATTCATAGATAGTACATTACAAGCTACTTCAGCTTTGGTTCTTCCTACAGTTGTATCTGAAACCCCACAGGGCAGCTTTGAAGATTGTTCCTGCAGATTACTGCCTTGGCTTGTCCCTACTACTAAACTCTTGCCTTCCCGTCTGCTGACAACTTGGTTTTGACAAAAATTTTCATCTGGTGGCATGAGAGATTCTTCAACAGGCTTTCCATTGGAAAAAACAATGGCCTGAGGAAATTCTTTTACCGCCAAGGGTGATGCATGCTCCTGTTTATCAATGCCATGGATGGCTTCGTTTGCACCACCAACTTCAGATTGTTGCAGAACCGGGCTTTCAACAAATTTACCAGTTTTCTTCATGCCGACTTCATCTGTGCAGTACTTTCCATTGGCTTCCTGCATTAGCTCAGTTAGATGCTCCCCAGCAGGGCAAGTGTGTACTTTAATTGAAGTTGCAGCATCACCTATCTCTGTCCCACAAGGAACATTATATCAATTACCAAAAAGTCTGAACAACAGTGAACAAGAACCTACTATCTGTCTAAATTGGAGAAACCACTCACCTGACCCTTTATCAACTTTCTTTTTCCCATACAAATTTTTCTCAGCAACACTGTTCCAGGAAATACCATCAAGTTGATCGCTTTCAGACATTGCTTTTCATCATTTCCGACAGGTTCGAAACCAAAACCAACAGTCCATGTCTCCACTAAGTCTGGAATTGCAGATATAACAAGCTTTTCCACCTTAAAAGACTAGCATCTGGGCCACAATTGAAAAAAATAAAAAGAGAAAATGTGATTGCAGAGCCAAAAGTAGGCTTATGATAAACAATGATGCTGAAGCAGAAACATGTGTGCCAAAAGCATGCACATGGCATGCACAGGCACACTTCTGGAAACAAATAAACAAAAGCAAAGCTAGGTAGAAAAAGGTTCAACAGAATTGAATTCAATTGAATTACATACGCGGTGTATCATAAACAATACTAAAGGACAGGCTGTCTCTACTGCACTAATCATGCGTATAGGACTAACTTGTTTTTTGGGGGTGGAGGAGGGGGGCATTCAGTGGAAACTGCTAAACCAAAACATGGCCAAAACCCTATCAACAATTCAGTCATCCCCTAAAGTTCAAAGAACAAGCACTTTGATGTACCAAATAAAGAAGAATAGGAACCTTGGCGCAAAGGGGAACAGAGTTTCTCGAAGTCTATTAAATGGATTTTCATTTTTTATTGGGAGACCCTAAAAGGAACATCAAACTGCAGGTAGAGGATGTGACAAGGATATCACGGCCTTTTATTCACGAACAATATGTCCATAGATGAATTTTACAACAAATAATTACCATGAAGACACAAAAAGGATGTATCAAAACTTAGGCACTGTCATTCACAATTAAGCACCAGTCCAATTAATATTGAGATGTTCAATCTGAGCATAAAATTGATTTGATACTTTTACCTCCTCAATAGCAGAGATAAGGTGTCGGCACATTCCCTGGCGACGATAGTTCCTGCAAGTAGCAATGAGGGGCATCTCTGCAACCATTACTCCATGCACCCTGCCAAAACAAAAAAAAAGCATGATTCAGGACAAAGCCAAAAATTTTGTTGGACATTTCCTTTTATTATACAAGGAAAAAGAATATGTTTTATGAAAAATTTGGAAAAACATGCAAATTTCAAAAAAAAAAAAAAAAAAAAGGACTCAGAGACATCCTTCTATTATGAAGAGCAGCCTACATAAACTTGAGAAAATATAACAAAGGTATTGTCAATCCACAACAATTGAACCTGTAAAGCACTCTTAGCACCAGGTCCCAACATGGACTTAATAAGCCTCAGCCATGAAAAACAGATTTGACTAATAGTATCAGAAATACTTTACCTTTAAAAGCTAAGCTCAACCCAGCTTAACTCGAACCTCAGTCCCAAAGTAATCACTCATAGCATCAAAAGCTCAAAAATAACTAACTTGTTTTGAATCCTACCCTGATTTTCTTATATATTAGCTTGTGAATATATATATATCTGCTTTTTCACGTCCAATAAACAAAACCACATAAGGGAAACATAACAATCTTAACTGAGCAAGTTTGGCTTTGATAACATTTTGAAGTGTTCAACAGATTAGCTGGGCAGATGAGATCATGAAGCATATGAAATCATTTCAATAACACTAGTTAGCACATTAGACATGAAAGGACAGATATCATTCATTTCATGGTTAAAGGTAACAGCCCTATGCAATGTAACAATTGTTACTTGGCCACTTTTCAACTCCTGTTGTGCGGCAATTGCAAGAGAAATGCGGAGTTGAAAACCACAGGGCTACACAGAGATAACATACTGATAATAGCTTTTGCTAATTCAAGTCAAAGGGTGACATAAAATCAGTCTATTTCCGGCATCATATCCACAGCAACCACATTAGTCTGTTAGTGGATTCCTTGTCCTATTTAAAGTCTCACAGATCATTAGTTGTATTTACCTTATGCAATGGCCATAAAGGGCGTTAATGAAATCCCATCCCTTTTATTTTAGCAATCCTTAGCTTATGTACTTGTCAGCTCTTACATAGTACTTATCTCATATTTCTTATGACAACAGTGGTATTTTGTGTATTAACTACATCTCTAAAGTTAAGAGTGCAAGTTCCAACAATCTTTACATAAAAGTACCAAAACTACCACATTCCCTTATTTGTTTCCCTCAAACACTAGTACACACATATTTGGTAGATCAATAAATCATTCAAAACTGGCACAAATGTTATATTGTTATCAAATACTTGCAAAACTTTTGAATTTAAATTTAAGAAATAAAACTGCCTCAGTAACAATGATGACTGTTATGGCCCATTTACAACACATTGCCATGGCCACCTTTCATGACTTACTAACAATTGCAATTCAAACACATAACTCATCAATGCTTTTGTAGATGAGTGCTTTAAATGATGTGTATGCACCAATCTATTAACAAGCTCAAATTTCTGAGTTGCATTCTTTCACAAGAGTATAAATTTAGGAACTTTTTACCAGTTTGCTAGCCATTACAATTTTTCCTATATTCTTGGAAACTGGGTGTTCAACTGGTAATTGGTCTCCAATCTAATGTATTTGGCAGTATCATCTTATTATCTAGTTCATCTGGACAAGCAACTCACTGCCATCCATTTTGGGAAGGTTTTACTTGCATAGTTGCATAGCAACTGTCTTACAATCTACGAAAAACCTCCATTATAAACCACATTGAACTTGAATACTCTAGTTTACAATCTCAGCCAACCTCACTTATGCCTGGTAGGATTTGTGTAGGTTGTTAGGGAAAGATGTCATAAATAATTGACCTTTTACCATCGGAGCCTGTCAACCAGAAAATTAATATTTTGCCTTAATAACAATTTCCATCTTCAACAGAGCAGAGTTGAGGAAAGATTTCAGAACTAGTTGTGTAAAAGATATCTGAACTTATAAAATATGGGCCGGTTGACCTGAAAATCAAAATTTTGATTTAAAGACAATCTCGCCTTCAAGTTCCAAGGCATCCTAGGCCCTTTTGTTATTCCTTTTGATCTAATTTCATCTATTATGTGGGCTTTTATTAACTCTTAATGTCCTCGCCAAGCACTCCATTTTGGTGATAGGCAAGTCATATGTCTACATTACTCAAAAGCCTTTCACACAATTAATAAAAGGTCACCTAACTCCTATGGTTCCATCTCTTCTTCACCCTGTTCTTTTTCTTACTCTCATCAGGCACTGGCTGTTTTGCAGTTATGAGCATCAATATGAGCACATCTAACTATCAGCAAAATCCAGTGTACTAAGAGAACTATAAATGTAGCAAATCATCATCCATCACAGAAGTAACAAGCCTTGGTCTTGTATAGGAGTATATGACCATGTACCATACCTTGTTGTTTGCACCTTAGTTAATGAGAAGCCCAAACTTCCACAGCTTGAGCCATCTAACATGAAATGCTCTCTTTATTGCCCTACAGAAACTTTTGAACCATAATGTTTTGATTATATTTTAACTACTATTGTTAGACCCACCCCAACATCATGGGGCCCAAGAATATAATCTTCCAGGACCAGGTCCACTAATTAAAATATAGTGGACATGTTTCAAGACTTGCTGATTCCAATGAAGGAAGCTATGTAAACAAACGTATTGAGGATAGAACCTGTTGGCTGATAATCTGACAACATACTATATGTCTACATAAAATTATACAGACATCACAGGAGAATATTTGTACATAAAACCACTAAAGCATGTCAGCTCAAATTAAAAAATGTCATAGGACAGATGGCATTTAGTACTACCTGATGGATGCTGCTGATACAATTATGTCCTCTTTCTCCAAGACCACTGTGTAAAAGCCATGAAAATTTAGACGAGCAAATTCCGACCTGTAGATCATTCAGGAAAGACTCAGCAGAAACAAAAAAGTTGAGGCCAAATGAATTTTCTTGAGGGTAAGATTCCAACTAATCTTTGAAACAATCAGCCATCAGGATTGTGTTTATATCCCAATTTCCAACTACACCAAGATAAATGAGATAATGACCATTTTAATCACATGCAATATGACTGACAATAATCTATACTGTGAGCATTTTCAAACTTTACTTCTAAATACATCATTAATGTTTTTGCCACCACATGTGCTCTCCATACACATAAGGCTAGTTTTAAAACACGGCAAATAGATGCACGTTTTAGCGTATTCCTCATTAAAACATTAATGACAACCTAATCATCAAGATGCCAGGTTTAGTATGCACAATAGTTGACCTGATTGTTGAGATGCCAGTTAGTCAACATTTATTGACCAATTTAAAAGTTTGAACTTGATGGAAGGTGAGGCATGTCTTTTGTGACTTGAAGCAATGAAGTGTGAATGTAGTCTTACCATTTTGACAAATAGTATGAAAGTAAAAGGAACTACTGTTCTAATTTACAGCTTCAAGTGGACAATTCTACAGCATTTTGTGCTCTATCTAGACACCTAGTTGCTTGCTGATTGATAACTGAAGACATATGAAACCACAACCAATACAGCAAATTCATGAATCTCTTATACAATAGCCAAACCCTTTTTCACATACAATTTCACTATCTTAGGCATCTGTGAAGTAAAATATCCAAATACAGATATTAAGGGTAAAAAGGAATGATGTACACATATTATTGCCTAAGAACATAAGATGACAAAAAAGATCACTCACCCCCAATTGTACAAAACTTGGGGTATCATGTCTATCCCTGTCCTTGGGTCTAGCATAGATTGAAAGCATTCCTCCATAATAGTAAGAGCAATAGCTAATTTTGAGTTGCACTCCGCCTTAAGAGCAAGTCGTTGTGCCGAATGGACCTTTTGGTCTTCATGAATGCACTTAAGGAGAGTCCAACAATACGCGTCAGCAATATTATTGCTGATCCCAACAAGGGACTGAAGTCCTGAGTAAACCTGCATACACCATTTCCAGGTTCGTAGACAACAAGACCTGATCAATATATGAAATCATTTGCTCATTTGGCCAATTTTAACCAACTAACTAGGGGTATGGGTTTGACAATAAATTCTGCAGATTTTATTTTCTTCCTTTTTCAACTAATCTGCATTTTTTTATTTTCTTCATAATAGTGCTTCTGTTTTTTTTATTCCTGATGTAGTGATGTCTCATTTAGAATTAATACCATCAATTCTATTTCCCAAGAAAATTAATGGCTTAACATGAACGGTAACCCAAATAGGTGGTAACATCATCTTGATGTGACGTCAGCATACATGGACATGCAATTCATAGAAAAGATTAGATCAATTAAACACATTAGTCAACTCAGGTCCTTGCTGACCTCTCAACTCCAAAAGAAATAAAAAGGAAATTGCAAAGCAGAAGTTATTGACTTTTTCTCCAAATCATCCAAGCTTGGATACAGATATAGACAAAGCACAAAAGAAAAGATTAACACTTATGATCCCAAACAAAGAAGTTTTTTGCCTTGAATAATAAAAAACTTCTAACAAGCTCAACCAAAATAGAAAATTTAAACCCAAAAGTAACCCAAAGCACAATTATTGATGCACAAGCATTAATTATGCTTTTCACAAAGTTGTGCATTTGAAATGGTTTTATTTATTGTTCTGTTCACTGAGTTACACATTCCAAATGGTCTAGGTACCATTCTAAATGATTAAATCCAAACATCGCATGTTAAACAATAATAAAGGAGAAAATTGAATAATGTAAAAGCAAGTTATCCACATGGATGCATATAAAGACAATCTGTTAAGCTCCATGTAAAAAGAGTTGTTGCAGGGTCTTTGCAATAAACTTCAGGCTTTTGCATCAGATGCAGGTATGCGATATTTTCCAATGTAAGTCCTGAAACTGTTCATTCATTGGTCCAACAAAACAACATCAAATACAGTTCCATTGTGGCAAATAATCATGAAAAACAAAATGAAATTGCCCAGATTTTTCACAAATAATTGATTTTGGTTCCCCTAACCTTACCACCAATACTGACATGCTTGATGATATCTTTGTCACTTTGCTTTTGCAAAAGTATACACACAAGTGTGCACACACACACAAATGTGCTTGTGTTTGAACACATGCACACAATGATCACTAAGGCCCCAACTATTCAACATAAATGATGCTAGAAATGGACTTGAAGGCTTTAGTCTCAATCCCAGAAGCATATACTGGAATTAAGAAATGTGAACAACAAATCAGAGACACAATTCACTGTTTCACCTTTGTACAAATGTGGATGGGTGGGTATGAGAAGCAAGAAATAAGAAAGAAAGATCCCTTTCATTTCAATTACCTGATTCAAAATAAAGAGATAAGGACTAAAAGCTCTAAAAGGGAATGCAAAAAGGGAGGCAGCCTATTAAATCAAGACCATTCAAAAGCAAGAAAGAATATCATGACGTTCTTGACAGTGTAAATACTAGCAGCAGAAAATAACCATATAAGCACACAACAAAGGAAAAGTGCATATGAGAAGCATCACATCTCATAAAATGCTCCCATTGGATGCCTAACATAATTTTACAAAATCAAGTAGCTTAATAAAATCAAACTAAATTACCTCTTGGCAGCTTTCACTACAAAACAAAGTATCAGAAAGCATTTCTTCACAAATAGGCTGTCCTTTCTGGCAATTTCCATGATCTGCAATGGTTAAAATTGCAGTCAAATTAAGGATTCAAATTGACCTTAAGATATCACATATAAAATAAGTTGACAAGTATACTGTCAATGGTACCAGCATCTAAAACAATGACAAGTTAACTAATAGAAATTCTCCAGTGTTCTTTAGACATCATAATAAGTAAAAAGAAGGCTGCAAGGATAAAGCCAACAAAGCTGAATAGATAGCTTGTTGGGTTAATTTATCAATGTAGCTTACTGGCAGTATAAAGCCAAACAAGAGCCTGTTTTCAGAGATAATGCTAAAACCAAACTACTATTCTGTAACAAGTGTCAGAAGACTGATTTCCCACAGAAGTACAGGACTTGCATATACAAGAAATGCCAAATCATGTTTCACATTGCTTTTGGCAATGGAAGATGAAGCAACTTGTTAAGGAGTAGCTTCTAAATAACCCAAGAGATACAAAAATGTGACTAACCACTATTAAGAGAATACTCCCATTTTCCTCCCAATTCTAATACACTCGTCACCAATACTTTCTACAACTGTTGGCAATGCAGTTTTTTCACACTGAACAAAGATCATTTAAAAAAAAAAACAAAAACCTTCAACTTGTAATCCCAGAAATAATGACATTATAGCACTGTGTTCTCTAGAGAAATTCCACCCCAAGAAGCATGAATTTCAATGTGATGTCAGATTGTTAGTCTAAAATGAATTATCCCAAATCAACTCCAAGTGATCTATAGGCTTGAGGTATAAATTTAGATTCCAGCAAAACCAACAAGAAACAGAAAAAAGTGGGTAGGAGGATGAATTTACACTTCTGTTCACACTGCGAACATTTAAATGCATCAGAAGAGCTCAAGACTTCTTTATCTTTGACCAAATCTCCACATATCCGGCAGGTGCAATTTGGGCAATACCAGCTGCCTTCAGGGATCTCCTAAAGTCAAATCATAACAAAAACAGTTGTCATATCTAATAATGAAAAATGACTAAAACTCTGACATGCTATTCATTGTAAAACTAGTTAGACTATGAGACATTAGAGAACCAAAATAACTATTAAGAGCATACACAGCAGCATACAAAAAGTGACAGAAGCATGGTTCTCCTTTGATCAATAAAAAGGACATAAATGAAATAAAAAAAAAAAAAAAAAGAAAATAAGAGTTATATTGGTTACATAAGTTATTGCTATAAGATATGAGAAAGTTAAATTACACAGCAGTCAAATGCAAATGGCAGAACTAGCACACATTTTAAGGTATGAATAAAAAAAAATAAAAAAATGGCACACGGAGGCAGAAAACCAATTGTTAACCCTTGTTGTCTCATAGACTGCTGTACTCTGAGAGGAGATAAAAATCCAAAATAACAGGAAGCCAATTTCTGAAATCTGCATAAGTTGAAGGATGTTTCAACAAAGACTGAAGTTTTAAACTGCTCCAATGTGAGGTAAATCAAAACCATGGGCCATCAATGCAGTTTTAGCAGCATTAGGAATGTAATCACACCACAGTATCACTATCTAGTATAGACAAATAATCTCAAATCAATGCTCTCTGTTCACTGTGAGATATTTATTTGAGATAATATTGCATGCTCATACATTAATAATTCCCAGAAATTAGATTCAAACAAGACAGGCCATAAAAGGGGTGCTATTAATGAATAATTTCTTTCCCAAAAATATCAAAAGCAACTTTACAATAAACATTAGAGACACCAGAGGAACTGCAGCAATGGGAAAATTAAGAAGAAAGTGATGTCAACCCCAACAAGGAAATCATGATAAGTACTGCCTATTCACTGCAAGATTTTCCCCTGATATAAGAGATTTCTAGATGTGGTAAAAGGAAACTAATTAAATGGGAAGTAAATTATACCCGCATGCTGATAAAGGCAACTGCAAGTTTGATGATCTATGGAAATGCATCACCTCATATCTCTATTTTCAATTTCTAATCTCAAGGTTTTAGCAATAGAAAAGGAAGGAGATCAGAATTCCCCCCAATTCATCCCCTCCCCCCCTCTCTCACCATCTCATTTTGCTTCTATAGCAATAAATTGAAAGAAATGCATGAAAATCAATAATCAGTTCAGAGAAAGACAAGTAGAGATCGTTCATGCAAAAGAGGGTTTGATTTTTTAAGCATATACAAGAGGTACCCAAAATTGGACTAGGTGAGTATTCAACCGCATTCCCAATACAGAGAAAATATTGTAGAATATTTTATTGTTGCTACACATATTGCTTACTCCTGAACTATTTCATGTTTTCCATAAGTATCCAGATGAATCAGGTGCTTGTCAATATCTGGTATGGATACAATAACAACACGCAATTGGGTTATTCTATTAGCAGTAACTGTGCTACAACTCAGTGCTTATGGCTGCTAATGAAATTTGAAAATGATACAACTGTCCAAAGGACAGAGCAATCAATGGTAGCAACCAAAAGAAGGGAAAAAACATGAGAAGGTAAATTCAATCATACAAACAAAAAGCAAAGAAGATAGCATGTAAGCTATGCAAAAATGCAAAAGAGCAGACCTCAGTGGTCAAGCAGGCCTGATGATAAGTGGAGGGACAGTTATCACAGCATATTAACTCGCCAACATCACCACACAGTCCACATGAATCATCATTCTGATCATCATCATCACCTCGCACCACTCGGTTCACACTTTTTCTGGTTTTATATTCAGCTGACCATGCTTGCAGCTGGCATAGAGTAAATGACTTTCCAGATTCCATGAACAGATTCAAACAAGGGCGGCGCTGCTTGAACCCAGCATGAGTCCTAAAATTAGAAATCGACAGCAACATATTGCAGCACTTACATATGATGCCATTCCTGGTAACCAGACCATCTTTAATCACAACATCATCCTTTGGGTTTCGGTACTGGATGACATCATTCAGAGATATCATCTCAGAATCAATCAACCATGACAAAACTGTTCTGGCTCCCACTGTTGACCGTTTACCATCCATGTGATACTTTCCCCCTTTGCCCAGATTTTTTGGAAGCAACCTACAGGTACCCTTGCGGCTTTTGAGCTTTCTCTTGGTTCTTGATTTCAAGACCTTTCTAGAAGCAGATCTTCTGGAACCTGAATCTTTGTTTCTAATGAAGGCGGACACCAATAAATCATCATCTTGGATTGCACATTGAGTTGGTTTCTTTAGCACACTTTTAGGACCACCATTGTTATGACAGATCTTTGATTTTGAACTCCTTTGGCAGCTATTAAACAGCAATGAATTTTGGCAGTTGTTTGTAATTGTTACATTTGTTGGGCTTGTGTCCAATGCTTTGAACTCAAATTGGTTGCTGTGGGTATCATGATTGTTATTTTTGTATGACGCAATTGATCTTATTTCAGAAATCTTTTTGGACTTCCTGCGCATCTTCTTTTTCAATGCAACATCTGCTTTATCCTTCACCGTGAAGGTTGAAGCTTGAAGGCACTGCACTGCATCTCCTTCAATGAGTCCAGATTGCGCTGAAAATTCCAAATTTGCAAAATCAAGAGAATTTGATCCACCTTTTCTACTGTGATGTACATGGATTAAGTTACCATCCAGACCATGGGAAACACATTCAGACCTCCCATGCATGCACACATTTTCTGAGGAAATTAGCACATTTTTATCCTGGCTACCACCAAGGTGAACCAGAAGCACCATCTGAGTCACATGCTTGCAAGGATTTTGTATCCAGATGGCTTGAAGTCTCCATGCCCCTTCTGCATGAGTGATTATCAATTCCATTGGCAGTATTTTGCAAACACATACCTTCTCCATCAGCCACACAAATAGACTCAACCTTATGATGTTTTGTCATCCCATTTGTCTGTCCATCGTATTTTAACAAACTCTTGTTGCCAGATTGTTCATCATCACCAGCATGATGGTCCACCATGCAACTTGTTGATGCACTTATGGTGGCGAGTGAAGAGTTGCTATCCTGAGCAATCAAATATTTTTGAACAGATTGGCTTCTCGTATCTTTCTCAATTTTCAAGGACATAACATTACCAATTTCGTTGTTCTTGTCAGTCACTAAGCTTGGTGCAGCTTTAACTATATCTCCTTTTCTCAGGGAACCAACCTTTTTCAATGAACACAACATTCACAAAGGGATCTAAAAGACTCCACTGATGAGCCAGGGCCTTAGTAAGATCTGATTGATCCATTTCTTTCTCAAGGTTCATCAATGCATGTTGGAGATCAGACCCAAACTGGTCAATGCTGGCCCATTCTTTCCCGTCTTGGTGTGACAAGTTGTATCTGTCTGCATGTAGATTATGACCAAAAAACCGCCAAGCTTTGGGAAATTCACGAAATACTTTTCCATTAGGTGATCTGTAAATAGATTCCATGTATTTTCGGCAAGGTCTTTTGCGCTTTTCAATACACCAGCCTGCTGCCTTAAACAAGCGAACAACATAGCTTTGGAGAAAAGAACGTGGATCCTTCTTAGAGTATGTCTCTACAGGGCTTCCAAGAGAAAGTTGGGCTGCAAAGCTTTCTTCAGAGATAGGTGATGTGACAACTCTACCAGTTATCACTTCATTGCCAGTCTTATTGTTGGAGTTTTGCATTCTGTGCTTTAGCACTGGATCACCTGCATCAGTACTACTGTCTGTACTGAGAGGTTGCCTTAACATGTAGCAGGTAGAATTAACACCCTGACACGATGATTCGACCACATGTAACTTCACCATTTGGGAATTTGAGTCTGCATTGGCAGTAACAAACTCCTCCTGTAATGTTGACAAAATTGAAATGTTCACTTTATCAGATTGGTTATTGGAAGGCTCATCAACAGAAAATTTCATCCGCTTGAGACTCTTATCCTGGTCATCCAGCTCCCACATGGCAACTTGTTCTGGCAAACAACCTGTACGAGAAGCCCCCAAAGAATTTTCATTCACATAAAAGTCATCCACTGGCAAACTTTTAGTGGAAGACTGGCTTGTCATGCCTGAGTTTTCACTATTAGAACATACTGAAGCATCTGCAATCTTATGGTCCTCACTTTTGAAATCAATCATTCCAGTGCAAAAACTGCTCTTGCTTGTAACAACAGCCTCTTTTCCAAAAAAAATCTCAGCAAAAATACGGTGTTCATTATGTGACCCCTCAAAGTCATCACCATGCAAATCCTCACATTTTGACCCAAACATCACTAGAAACTGACTGCAAATCCCAGAGGTTATTTACCATACCAGCAATTGCAAACACAGAGTGAGCCAATCAGGAGATCAGATGCATGTCCCACACTGTCACTTAGTGAAGTACTGAATATATTCACAAGCAAATGGAGCCAACAGAGAAACAGTACATAACCTGGAAGTTAATAACAACAGCAGGGGTAAGTAGATGCCAGCATCATGTAACCAAGTGCATTACTTCAAATTTGGAATGGACTATAAGATAAACCTGTAAGCTTAAACTTGTATAGAATCACACCACTCAGTCAATGACTATGAAGAAAAGCTCACAATCCCAAACAACAGGCAAACAAATATGAACAAGCCTGAGTGGCTAGAGACCCATATTAAGCACAAAGATTTATGTTGACTTTGCACAGCTAAAGAATGATAGTAATTTTATACCTTTTATAGATTTTCAGAAGAAAGAATACATTCATAGATTTTCAAAAGAACAACACCAGAACACATACCAATGGGACAGCGCCTAAAAAATGGAAACACTGTTTGTGTGTAAATGTCAGTTCAAAAGATATATTTCTGATCATCAGTAGCAAAACTTAACACACATATCCCAAAACAGAATCATTTTTCCACTAGTTCAGCAATTGGATTAGGGATTATTACTCAGGTACCATAGGACTGAACAATGGCAAATTACCACTCTTCTTTTTTTTTTAAATCAAAAACTGCCACTATCAAACAGTGTAAACTCCTAATGATTTGATCTACAAAAGCAGTCAAAGAAATAGGCACAATTTTTTGTTTACCACTCCCCTCCCATAGTAGTAGAGAAGTCATCAATCAATGCTGTTTCAACTGAGCAAAAGGGCTTTCCCTGGTGAATAATACACATGCACATATGTGTGTGTGTGAGCAAGCACATGCACATGGAGGGGGAGAGAGAGAGAGAGAGAGAGAGAGAGAGAGAGAGATACTCGAAAGTTGGAGAGATTTTTAAGAGCCAACCAACATTGTAAATCAAATGGCTAGACAGGACTCAATATGCAGTGAGCTAGGACATATCATTTTGCAAGCATTATTTGGCAAGAACACATTAATTATTGCAGTCTAGCCTAATTTGCACAGGCTGCCAAAAGAGCACCAAATTAGCTATGTATTCATTCCGATAAAATCAACAAAATGCAGAAATTAACTGTGTCTACACGTGGAGGAAATGTAAGCCTATCCCAGTTTGGCCAAAGGTTGGATACAAACAAAGATACTGATGGTCCATGGTATGTGAATGATTCAGGGCATGCAAATCTATGGTTCAGTCAGTTATGTGGAACATAACCTTACCGTTTTGATATTTAAAGCATCAGTGCAGATCAATCTTGTGGTTTATTCATTTGTTGTGAGTTCTTCTGTTGAACTAAATATGCTGGTGATGCATTATAAGATCCAAAGTCTTCATCCTTCTGAAGATAAGAAGAAAGAATCCCTCACTAGTGAACCATTTAAGAAAGAGCATAATTTCAAGATGTTTGAAAAATTAGAGCTACCCAAGCAGGACTCCAAGAATTGGGTACAAAATTTTAGTTATAAATTATCAGTCATGAATGTTACAGAAGCATTCCTTGCTCCCGTATCCTATGTCCATAACTTTCCTTCTAGAGAATAGAAGAGACATTAATGTTCAAAACACAAACAGCTCCAAGAAAGGTAATTTTTCCACCGTGTAAAACTATTCTTGCAGTCTTGGCTGTATTCTCCCAAATACACCAAGGGAAATGGAAGATCTTTATGCATGAACTCAGTTCTCTAGTACATAAACCTCACAACGAGAGAGTGAAACATACATATATTAACAAAGAACATTGGTCGTTTTGCTTTTTACCCAAAGCACCAACATTATTTTCAAGATTATATGGGATAACAATTAAATGTAGTTCTGTGCCATGACGATATTGAAGACAACAATAAAGTTGTATTATCAATGCTCCTACAATTTTCTGTTGGAGATATCCTTAAAGGTCACTACAATCCATGCAGCTTTAATTGTAATCTGAAGACATAGGTCACACACACAGAAACAGAACTACAGAACAATAGATAAGGAAAGTCCTGCATGCATCGAAAAAAAAAAAAAAAAAAACTTAAAGCAACAAACCCAAGAAAACAAATCCAGAATTTACCAAGCATATGTCCAAAAGGGGGAAAAGCGAAAAAAGACAGAAAATTGCCAATAGCCCCAAAAAAAACACAAACCTTTCAGCAGATCAAAGAAACCCCACATCAATTACACATAAACCCACATTACAATTCCACATTTCAATCAAATAGTCGAAAGAAAAAGGAATTCCAAAAAACAAAAACAAAAAACCAGGAAAAAAAATGAGCTCACCTTACAATGCATGTTCTGACAGCAAAGAGGATCAATCAAGGTAGAGACATTTAATGGCGTTAAGGGTGTGAAAGCAGGAGTAAGAGGATTACTGGGTTCGCTCAAAGAGACAAAAAGAGAGTATTTTTCCTCTAACTACATAATGGGTTTGAATCTAAATGCAACTTGCAGAAAACCCTCTGCTATTAGAGACAGAGAGAGAGAGAGAGTTGCATGGGGTTCCCTTTAGAGTCATAGCTTCATCAAAGTCCGCGATGGATGAAAGCGTGTGTGCGTTGAGAAAGAGAAACAGAGAGAGAAAGCTTTAGAGAAACCGCAGAGTGCTCGCTGGTACAACAAATGGCAATACAATTCTTCATTTCTTTGCGCCTTTGTTCTCTCTCTCTCTCTCCCCCTCTATCTCTCCCTCTAAAACTACCATTAACAATGTGGTCGTATGTTATTATGTCGTGTCGTAATGCCTTTTTGCACTTGACATCTCTCTCCGAATCTGAAACTGATTACTTTGGCCGTGTCCGAATGCCACTTCGTCTTTCTTTCTCTCTCTTTTCAATTATTCAATTTTCGTTCTCGTTGTGGGTAAAAACCCTCAAAAGCAGAGGTTTTGCAATACGTTATTTCAAATTTAAAATGTGGATAATTGTAGTGCTTTGCCCGTTTCTTAGATTGCCTCTCAATAAATGAACTGTAGTACCTCTTAAAAAAACACATCAACAATTTAACTCCCTACCAACAAAATTTATAAAAAATAAAGGAAAAAAATAGTTATTTATTATATAATTTTTAATTAAATTAATTTTTTAAATAAAAATAACTTTCCAATTAGTTGGTTAGTGAGACATGGCTTTTTTTTTATTTGAAAAGAAAAAAAATGAGTCTCAAAAATATTGATTATCTTAATTTGAGTATTAATAAATTTGAAATTTAATATAATATTTTTAACATAAATTTTTTTTTATTAAAAAGTAAACATCAATGATAAGAATTGAACAAAAAATAAATGCCTATGAAGCTGAAATATGCATGTAAATAATAATATTGGAATAAATATATATATATTTTTTATACTAATTTTTAAAATTATTATACAAACTTTTTAAAATTTTTCAAATAATTTCCTTTTGACCACAAGGATCTCATTACAGGTCTGCTAATCCTAAAAATAGTTATATTTTATATCAATTTTAAAAATTGTCCACTTAAAATTCTTCTCTTTTTTTTTTTTTTTTGTATGGCTTATCTCTTTTAACTATTTAAAGATTTATTTGAAAATAGAAATATCTAAGTTGCAAGAATTAAAAAAAGCTTTATACAATCATAAATTTAATATTTACCCTTTTAAAACTCAAATTGCCTTACATATTTATTTTTTTAGCTCATTTCAAAAATTTAAAAAATAATAAAAATAATTAAAAAAATTGCTTTCGTTGTTGCTCCTCGCAACTGGAAAACATCATTGAAAATTTGTTTTTTTTTTTTCGTTTAATATTAATAGCTATTTTATAGTATAAAAACATTGGATTATTAAGTTCTACTTAGAGTGATATGCATTATCCAAATTTCATAAGATAATATTTCAATACGTTAGAATAAATAAATTTCTAGATTTACCATTGTAGATAATAAAAATAGACCCAAAAAAAAAAGTGTAAATTTGAATGCTTATAATCAGAAAAGGAATGTCTGCACTGGCTTGTTGAGATGGTTTATCTAAGGGTGTTTTTGAGCAAGTACCGTACAGAAGAGCAGTGCATGCATGCGAATTTGATTTGACAATGAAATCTCACGAGTTGACGTGAAGCCAAGAAGAAGGATTATAATTGGTAATGGTAAACTATAATATTTTTACTTAATTATTTTACAGTTTAATTTTTAAAATGAAATTATTCTTGATAAATACCATAATAATTATGATAAAATAGGGTATTAAAATATAAATAATTTTTAAATTGTATAAAATGTTTATAAATTTAATATAATCTTTTTAAATGTGTTAATTTGATTTTTGTAATTTTTTTAATAAATCTATTTAACGTATACCAAAAGATTTTGTTAACTTATACATATAATATATTAACATGTAAAAATTAATCCAATAACATGTCGTATATGTAAATTAAAAAAAATAAAAATAAAGTTAAGTAAAGCAATTACAAAAAAATTATATTAAAAAAAAAAAAAAAAAAAAAAGAAGAAAATCTCTCGCTCTCCCTTCTTCTCTCATCTCTTGGAATCCGGAAGCGCACCTTTTAAATTTTGCCAACCCCACCATGCCCAAGAAGCTCGCTCTTTGTCTTTTACTCTTTGTTGCTTTCTCGAGTTCTCGACATGAATGTTGATGTGGTCCAATCTTGATCTCTCAATCTCCGATTGCGTCAGCATACATAAGCCTCCAATATTATTTTAATTTTATATTTATAATAATAAATGATTTATTTTTAAATAATTGTTTAATAAATATTTTTGTTCAATAAATTATTTCCTAACAAATAAATGAATCGTGTGTGACGACAGGGCTGTTGTAATTAAGAGAAAAGTCAACGGGTGGGACGAGGGAATTCACGGCGTTAAATAATAGGACGGGATACGAGTCACGGATTTCTAATTATGTAATTAGAGCCGTTGAGGAGAAAAGAAGCAGAAAAGTTAAATACGCCTCTTTCTCTTCAATTTTGTATTTCCTCTTTCAAGCTCTAGTTGCTTGACATTCATACGCAGAGTAAATTTTCCTATTAAAAATCATTTTTTTATTAGTATATTAAAACTTTAAAAAATTAAATAAATATTAAAAAAAATAAATTCAAGTGAATATCAGAGAAACACTAAAAAGGTTATTTGAAAAAAAAAAAAAAGAAATGAAAGAATAAAATATAAAAATAAAAGGAGATAAAGAAGAGAATAAAATGGCAATGTTACGCACTGCCACCTTTCAGTCTTTCCTCCATTGCTTGAGTCGCGCTACAGCACCAACTGCCAGACTCACGCGAAAGCACACTTTTCTCGTCTTCTCGGTTAGAAGCAAGTCGATGGCGGCGATGGCTTCCTCTGCTAAGAAGGTAGGAGCGACACCGGCGACGGTGTCGTTTGATGTATAGGATGTGTGAGTAGAGAAACCTAAGCTCTTTTCTTTTCTTTTTTTTTTTTTTTACTTTGTTTTGTGGGTGTGTGTGTGTGTGTGTGTGTGTAGGTTTTGGTGCCGATTGCGAAGGGGACGGAGCCGTTGGAGGCCGTGGTAACGATCGACGTTCTCAGGAGGGCAGGCGCCGAGGTTTCTGTGGCTTCTGTCGAGAAGGGCCTCCGAGTCGAGGTTTTTAACGGCGTCAAGATTCTCGCCGATTCTCTCATTTCCGACTGCGCTGGCTCTGTTTTCGATCTCGTCGCTCTTCCTGTAACTCTCTTCTGCTCCCTAGGGCTTCTTCGAAATTGTGATAACGATTTAGATTTTTTTTTTTTTATGGGTGGTTCGAAATGATGCTTTTCATTTATTTTTCAAAATTTCGGCGTTGATGAGGGTTCTGTTTTGATCAGGGAGGCGTTCCCGGTGCCGAGAATCTTAAAAATTGTGCAGCTTTGGAACGCATGGTCAAGAAGCAAGCTGAAGAAGGGCGGTTATATGCTGCAATATGCGCTGCTCCTGCAGTTGCGCTTGGCTCTTGGGGTGTGCTTCAAGGATTGAAAGTAAGCATTTACTAATTCACAAATTGTTTGCAACGGTTCCCTTCTGTTGATGATGATAGGGAAGTAGTGTAGGATAAGGGCCATAAGAGTAAAAATCATTGTTGGGTTGTCATTTTTTCTCCTTTCTGGCAGGCCACTGGCTATCCGTCATTTATGGAGCAATTGAAATCTTGTGCAATTGCTGTTGAGTCAAGAGTGCAGCGAGACAGAAATGTTGTGACAAGTCGTGCACCTGGCACTACTTTTGAATTTGCCGTTGCGCTAGTTGAGGAGCTGTTTGGCAAAGAAAAAGCTGATGAAGTTGCAGTGCCCTTAGTACATACTTGCTCTCCATCACTTCTAATTACTTGGTTAAATCAGTTTAAGGGTTGCAAATGAAACATGTTTTATGGCATATCCATATTGTATCTCAAAGACCTTGTCAAGGGCCTTATGGCATATCTGTTGCTGTTATCTTATATATACAGGTAATGCGCCCCAACCACGGAGATAAATATACTGTAAAGGAGCTAAATCCAATGGAGTGGAAATTTGATGGTGTTCCCCAGGCAAGATTTGGATATAAAATTTCCATTTTGTTGCTTCGTTAGTTTGTATTTGGAATATTATGCAAAAGAATAATTTGTATGATACCATCAGATCTAGTGATATGTGTTGCAAAATTGGAGTGGCCAAACTTATGGTCAGAAACTCTTATTTCTACTAGGACGAGCTAGATATTACTTGCAACAATGCACAATAATAAATACTCAGCCTGATCCTGAATAATTTCTGGATCTTGACTTTTTGACTTTTTCCCTGACCCATACTAAAGAAGAGTGAGAAAGTAGCAGTTATCTCAATTTTTTATGGCCACTGGCATTTGTTTGCATTTTGTTATCGTAAATTGGGAGGATCCACTGTTGTTTTAGTTGTTAATTTGATGTTGTATCTTAGAACATTAATAAATATTATGACATCACCATGTGCCTGAGCATTTATTTGCATTTCATTTTGGGAAACATGTTTGTTCTAGAATTCATGGTGTGTTTGCTTTACCTTCAGGTTCTTGTACCTATTGTAAATGGAATAGAAGAAATGGAAGCAACTATCATCATTGACATATTGCGACGAGCTAAAGCAAATGTTATTGTGGCTTCTGTGGAGGAAAAGCTAGAAATTCTGGCCTCACGTAAAGTTAAACTAGAGGCAGATGTGCTCCTTGATGAGGCTGCTAAACTTTCCTATGACCTCATTGTCTTACCTGTAATTTTCCCTTTCATCTTCTTGTAAAGATTTCATATAATTGTTGGCTTCACTGGCCGTTGTTAAAGATGCTTAATTATATCCTTTACCTATTTGTAGGGTGGGCTTGGTGGTGCTCAATCCTTTGCAAAGTCAGAAAAATTGTTGAATATGCTAAAGAAGCAGAGGGAATCTAATAAACCATATGCAGCAATATGTGCATCTCCAGCTTTAGTCTTGGAACCTCATGGCTTCCTCAAGGTATCACCTCTTACAAGAAGTTTTCAATCCAGGATTGATACAGTTTCCTAATAATTTTGTTGGCCAGATATAGATGTTACTTCATCGAGGCTATGAGAGCTGATTGTTCTCTGTTTGATCCAGCTTCTTTTGAGCTTTTCTATCTGTTAAATACCCAATTGAATTCAGATAAGAAAATACTTAAACACTGGTTGATAATTCATTATTACTATGTCATAGTCTACCATATGTTGACACAGTCTTACAAGGTGTGGAGAGAAATATCACCATAAAGGAAGGAAGGCATTGACAGATATTTGTACGACATTGACACAGTTGTGAGGAATAGTAGTTTACAATTAGCAGTAATTTTCAAGATCCGATGAGTTTTGTGTGCAACTAGATTATGCAATTGAATTCTGAATTTCTGCCATTTAGGATATTTTAAAGGGATCTGGTCAATGGCGGATTGACATTGGCTCCAAGGCTCACCAGATGCTGCAACTGAATGTCAATTGCATTTTAATTACATCTGTTATGTGTTGTGGACACAAGGAATAACTACTAAGGACGAAAAAAAGATATGCTATAAAATGAACTGAAGCTATGTGTCTGAGAATCTAAGCAAAATAGGCCCTATTTATTACTCAAATCATTCCTTCGTATGCCATTCAGAGTCTTTTCATAAGTTTTTTCACTGCATAAGCAGCAAAGAGTGAAATGGGCCCTATTTATCACACAAATTAGTCCTTTGTCAACCATGGAGCCTTTTATGACTTATCAGTCATGTCTTTTTTCTGCAGAAGCTGCAAAGATCATTTCTTGTTTAATTTATGGTAAATGAGAAGTAGAATTCCCCTCTAGAATTCTATTCATGACTTCATGTTATATTAAACGGGGAAATGTGGCTCTTTGTTCCAGGGTAAAAAGGCCACAGCTTTTCCAGCAATTTGTGACAAGCTGTCAGATAAGAGTGAAATCGAGAACAGGGTTGTGATCGATGGCAATCTCATCACAAGCAGAGGCCCTGGGACGACAATGGAGTTTTCCCTGGCAATCGTGGAGAAGCTTTTTGGTCGTGAGAAAGCACTAGAGATTGCAAAGGGAATTCTGTTCATACAGCCGTAGAACTTGTACGTCTGCCTCCCCTCCTTCAGGCTGTCTGTCTGTTATCATCTCGTGCCCATGATACTACTGAACATGCTAGTACTGGAGAGAGGATGATCTAGAAAGTTGAATTCATATCTGAATATGAGTTCAGTTTAACACGGCTTGTTGTTAAATAAATGAATCCCAGGTCCACTTTGCTCTTGGAGGAATTCTACAGCCAACGTCAGGTTTGGACTTGGAGGAATGCTTTTCAATTTAAAGGCTACGATTGTATCATGGCTAAATAATACAATGGGGACTGGCACTTGAATGGGCTATGGACCCAGTAGTTCCCTTAGGCAGGTTGGGCCTCTTCTTTGTTTGGCAGGTTTAATAACATTACCAGATTCAATTAAGATAAATAATTGATATTTACCTGAAAAAGTTAAAAAAAAAAAAACCATAAATAAAGATAATTATTTTTATTGTATAGTTTTTGGTTTAATAAGTTTTTCAATGAATAATAATAATAATAATAAAAATAATAAAATACAGAAGAAACCAGTAGATTTATGACACATCGTCAAACTAATTAATTCTCCATTGAACCGTGACTAGAAGTCACGTGGCACAACTGTCCTCACAAAATTTTCTGATCTATTAAAAGAATTATTTTAAGAGAAAGGTCACATGAGGAGTGTTGCGAAGGATAAATCATTCTAAAATTTCACAAATCGTGAGTATTCAGAGAAATGAGAAATTTTTATTTTTTTATTTTTATTTTTTGGTAATATTGAAAGTGTTGACCCATGATGACGTTCATATTCAATCCCATGTGCTGTAGGAGTGTGAAAGAATTCGACCGGTCCCCTCTCATTTTAAAGGCGGAAAGCTTTTGCAAATTGCAATTCCTTGGTCAGCAGTACAATTTGACTTATTGCTTCATTTCGCCGGTCAATTGTCGCGGTTGGCTATCACCGCCCGTGCCCACTGATTGCTCCAGTTGTCCCCTTGAAATTAAATGCAGTGTTTCGACGAAATAACCCACAAAAAAAGAGAAAAAGTATTCCTTCCAATCTGTCCTGACTCGTGTTTAGAAATAATACTAGTTTTTAATTTCAGAAAATTCAACGTTTCAGAGTTTCTTTTTTTAGGGACGCTTGCCTCCTTGATTTTCGTTCAAATTAAGCTAACAAAGTTTTTCAACAGGTAACACGTATGCTCGCTAAAAGCACATTCAGAAGAGACAAAAACAGCTTTTCGTTCAACTTCTTGTCCAATCCATCGCTCTTCTCGAAGCAAGCGACAATAAAACAGTTGCTTTTTTTAAAAAAAAAAAAAAAATATATATATATATATATATCATTACAAATAAATTAATTATTATATCTATTAAAAAATTAAAAATATTTATTATATATTCTTATTCGATTTATATTTTTTAAAAATATATTATTTAGAATTATTAAATTAAAATAAATTATTTTATATTTAATTTTAACATTAATAAATATTATTTTTTATAAGATTATATTGTGTCTCAGATATATAATGAGACCCATTTAAGTCCTGGTGTTGGGTTTTTTTCTTTGGGTGCTTCTGTCCGTTTTCCGAAGAAAAGGACGGAACATGCAAAAGACAGAATAAACAGTCTAACCATGAGAATATTAAGCAACGACGGTTGTCACTCAAACAATATGTTATTCATGGAGGTTGTGAATTTAATTTGCAGAGAAACAAAAGCAGTTAAGCGGCCGGAGATTGAAGAAAAACAAGTGAACATGACAGAAGTCAGGCTCCGAAATTGAAGTCTTGATAAGCGGAAACCGGTAATCAAGCCAGGAAACTTCGGTGGGAGTGGGGACCGGGCGGGGGGGGGGGGGGGGGGGGAAAAAACGAGTAAAAATTCTAGCGGGGCTAAACATATAAAATAGTAATAAAATCGTACCAAATCCTGATTTTCAATTCCAGGCATTCTCCTCAGTCCCTGAAGTTTACTGAGAATGTCTCTGCCTTACAACCAACTTTCTCGGATTCCCTTTTATTCTTTATTCAAGAAAAGAAGATTTTAAGTCATTTCTTTTCATGGATTCAACTTCGTAGGCATGTGAATTTGCAGCTTAGTCAAGTAATTATAGTTGGGATTAGGTAAATTATTGTTTTGCATGTAGCATTTTCCTCTTTAACTTCTTTGAAGCAAGGCTGCAGGAATAATTGTTTTTTCGTCGTAGTAGTACTTCTGTTCCACGATCAGGTAACTTTTCTATTACGTAAATTGTTCAGGAAACTTGCAATTGTTTCCGAGGCTCTCCTTTAAAGAAGATGGAAATTATTTTTTAAAAAAAAAAAAAAGAAAAAAAGAAAAAATCTGAAAGTGGCAAATACTTTATCTGAACATGGAAGTTATAAATTACAAGTCAGAGGTAACAGTGGTTGTAATAATAACAACTCAGGATTTGTCAGAAAGTTTTCCTCTTTTAAAAGGCACGTCCACCTTATTATGTACAGATAATATTAAATATATGTATGTAGTCTTTTTTTTATTTTTTAATTAAATATAATTTTTTTATAAAATTTTATTATTAAATTTAAAATATTTTAATTAAAATTTATCTATCATTCAAAATTTTAGAATTAAATTATTAATTTTTAATATTTTAATATAATTTTAAAATTTTAAATAATTTAAAATATGAAAATAATTTTTATTTTTTATTTTATTATATAAAAAACTTATGTTTTTATTATTATTTTTTATTTTTTGTTGAATTTAAAACAATAGAGTAAATTATATAAAAAATTTAAGGTTTTCAACTAATTTTTTCTTATATAATTATTGTCTATTAATTAATTAATTTATATTATATTTATAATATGTATAAAATTTTTGTAGAAACAGGAAAATTGGCTAGTTCGAGTGATCACCAAATTTTTGTGCTTTGGGGACGATTAGGAGATTTTTATTTTTTTTCAGTGGAATTTAAATAATATGCAAAGCATTTCTTTAACACAAATTTCTGGTTCCCTCGCTAATAATTAATAACTAACCAAAAAATCATTGTCAAGGTGACTAGTCAATGCAGTATGGACGGGGCAAGAGGCAATGGCCAAGATTATCTGCAAGGACTGACCTTCTGTGTATTTTCGGAGTAATTCTCAGGTGGGTCTGGGGCTTGTTGTGCTAAATCCGCGTCCGGGATGTGGGGGTGGGAGTCTTGGGGAATAATAGACGGCTGCTGGGTGGGGCATTGCAGCACAGCCCTCTCTGAATCTTTAGAATTGATCATTTGAAATTGGAATCAATCCAGAACTAAACCATGGTCATCGTTAACCATTGGTGATTGATGTAATGCAGCACATTGGGTAAGAGATGGTGGAGGTTGGCAGGAGAGTCCGTGCACAAGAAGGGGACCTGGCATAGCCACCAAAAAAGAAAAAAAGAAAACTCCCAATGGGTGAAATACGAACTGCTCCATTGTGCCGACGTGAGGGTGAAGAAGTCAAAAATACAAAGTTTGACTTTTCAAATCTCCGCGTTTAAGAGTACGGTATATGGTGCCGAGTAACCTTGATGGCCCACATTTAACTTAAGACTTGTACAACGAGCTTCCAGAAATATGATATACAGTATACTATTATTATTATTATTATTAAATTTAGATTTTATGTTTATATTTTATTCAAGACAATGTGTTCATATAATTTTTCTGATGTATAGTTGAGATAATTTTCATCTTCAATTTGAAATCTTTTTTTTAATTTTATTTTATTATATAAATAAATTAATTAAAATTTAAGTAATAAATTTATAAATTTAAATTTATATCTCAATAAAAGTTTTAAAATATTAATTTATTAATTAGTCTTTTATATATATATATTACTTATTTTTTATATGAAATTTTTATAAACACACATTTTACATATTTAAATATAAATATTTAAAATTTTATCAGTTAATTTACTTGTTTATTTAGGTTAAATGTTTATGAAAATTATATTATTTTTACTTTTTATTAATTAGTTATAATTAAAATTAAAATTTAAAATTTGTAATTCTAAACACCATTTTAATGCCAAAAAATGTAAAAATACCTCGGGACGCCATAACGACAAGGTGGCAACAAGGTACACCTGTACTGGAGTCAGAAGAACAGAAGAAGGTAGCTGTGAGATTAATGGTGGTGCAACTCCAAACTTCAATCCAAGTCCTTATTATATAAAAACCATTTTGCAAATGAGGACCGTGTCGTAGTCAAGATACAGACTAGCCACAATAAATTATTAAAATAAAATTTTTATTATTTTAAAGTTTATTTATTCGTATTATGAAAATATAGTTGCTCAATATCTATTACATTTGTGTACTTCTAAGCGTGGCTACTCTTGACTTTTATACTTTTGGAATTATTACAAAAAAAAAAAAAAAGAAGAAAAGCAACGCCATCAATGATCCCTCATCCTTTTTTTCCAATCTCTGTTCCATTTCTGGTTCTTCAGCTAAATTGTCAGGTGTCAGTTAGTAGCAACACCAACCCAAGGTACGTTTTCATTTATGTTTAGCTTGTTTGGTTGTGAAGAAGAAGAAGAAGAAGAAAAGGAAACAAAGAACAGAGAAAAGAAGGGAAAATCTTTGAAGAGATAGAAATTTTATTGTCTTTGATTGTTGTGATGCTCCTGGAGGAAGAAGATGCAAGAAAAGTCAACACCCATTAATTCAATGTTCTGTTTTAGTCTCTTTTTTCTTTTCTCTTTTGTTGTTTTTCTCTTTCTTCTCCGCAACAGAAGATTATCATGTTCCTTGAAATGTGGCCTTTTGAAGTTGCTTATTTCGCAAAAGGGTTATGTTTGAGATTTTTGATTTCTTTTTGGAAGTGCAATCAGTGGGGGCAAGAAAGGACCTTTCTTGCTGTGTCGTTTGACTGTTAGTTTTGTTTTTCGAGTTCTGGTATTTTCAAAATTTTTTTTTTTTTTGTTTTTTAATCATTCTTTAAGCGTGTAATTTTTAGTCATTAATAATTCTACAAATAAAATGTTATGTTTTCTGAGTTGCAAACTTTCTGGATTGTTAGGCAGCTCTGAATCATCTCAGTGAAAATGATTGCCTCCATTGGATTTGAATTTTCATAGTTTTTATGTAATTACTGTGGATGAAACGAAGTTATATTCTGTGAAATGAAGGTATATGTAAGTGATTGTACCGTTGGAGCAGATGAAGTAGTTTTAACATTCATGGGGTTGGTGGGGTCCCTTTCTTTTTCCCTTTCTAATTGTTTGTCTGTTGGTGATGCTTTAATCATGTTGCAGTAAAGCGAGAATGGACACATGTTGAAGAGTTGTGCAGTGACATGTTTGACGCCTCATTTTGAAGGGTGAAAGGAGGCATGACTCGCATAGTCAATCAGGTGATGACTTGGTTATCTTCATGTTTCAGAAAGAAGGAGGCTCCCCAATCTATACAAGCCACAGAAGTTGATGGTATGCAGATGACTAAACTATCATTTTTGTCTGTCTATCAAATAGTAAATCATTGGCTAAGGCCACTCAACTCTTGGTGTAAGATTTTGCCACATTGATCGATTTCTGTTTTCATATTTGATAGAGGTGACAAATGAAGACAGCAGCAGAAGTCAATATGCTCCCGCTCCCATATAAGATTCATTGGAATCTATTTTTTCATTTTGCTTTTGCTTTTCTGTGTGCAGAATTGTTTTCATTCTTTTTTGGTTTTTTTTTCTTTTAAAGAAAAGTAGATGTGACCATGTTTTGTTCCATGTCTTTTAGGTGTAAATAAATGAAAGCTCCATTGATTTTCAACTGTTACAGGGGCTTTGACCATTCAGAACGTAAACTTGTACTCTTACAAGGATTTGAGACTGGCAACAAACAATTTTAGTCCAGACAACAAAATTGGGGAGGGAGGTTTTGGATCTGTCTATAAGGTGACTGCACATGTTATGACTCTGGGAAATCATTTTTGAGGTTAATGGATGATATTGTTTGTAGTCCCAATGGTTGACTCCCATAAATTCCTTGTAAAATTGACAGGGAAGGCTCAAAGATGACACAGTGGTTGCCATAAAGGTACTGTCAGCTCACTCAAGCCAGGGGGTGCGTGAGTTCTTGAATGAAATCAAAACAATTGCAGTTATTGAGCATGACAATCTGGTTAAGCTGTATGGTTGTTGCACTGAAGGAAACCATAGAATTCTGGTCTATGGATATCTTGAGAATAACAGTCTAGCACATACCCTTCTTGGTAAGTTCATCATTTCATCCTGATATGAGATTGGAAAATACTTGAATAGTAAGCATATCCTGTCTACATATTAGGTGGAAGCCACAGTGGTAACCAGTTTAGTTGGTCTACAAGGCGCAAGATATGCATTGGTGTTGCCCGGGGGCTTGCATTCCTTCATGAGGATGTCCATCCACATATTGTTCATAGGGACATCAAAGCAAGCAATGTTCTCCTTGATGAGGATTTCGTGCCAAAAATTTCAGATTTTGGTCTTGCGAAGCTTTTCCCAGATAACATGACACATGTTAGTACACGTGTTGCAGGAACTATGTAAGCCTACAAACTTTATTGCTCTTTTTGTATTTCTTTCTTTGTTTACTTAATTTTACACATAGACTAAATGATCCTGATCCATTGTGGTAAGATCATATGCAACCTTGTGCTCTCCTCAGACAGTTTATTGTGCTTTTATTAGTCTCCAAACAGAATAGCAGTTTAGAGGGAGCTCACCACTAGATGTTTCCATTGGAGACGTCTAGATGAAATTAAAAAAGTCACTCGAGATAAAAGCACTTAAGCATCGAGGTTACTGATTCTCTTTCATAATCATTCGGTGTTGGTGAGATGGGGTCATTTAACATTGATTCCTCTTTTATCCACAAAGGGCTCATTGGCTGTAATGGTTGTGCTTTCTCCAATTGAGAATGTTCAACTGCCATGGAGCCTGTAAGAACCTCTTTGTCAGCTTCATAAAACTTAATCATGTGAAAACCTGACGTTGCTTGATGCTTGGTAGGGATAGCATAAATTACACATGTTTGGTAAAAGGAATTTGAAGCATTGCACTGATGCCATCATTGTTTCCATCATGCAGAGGTTATCTCGCACCTGAGTATGCAATTCGAGGACAATTGACAAGGAAAGCAGATATATACAGTTTTGGTGTCTTGCTATTGGAAATTGTTTGTGGGAGGAGCAACACAAATAAGCAATTACATCTAGATGAACAATCTTCTTGAAAGGGTAAGGGCTTTTTGAGGTTGATTGTATATATCTATTAATGATGCCGTGCTGTAATAGAATCTAAGTCTTGCTGTAATCATATAGCTCTGTACTTCTCTTGTAGACTTGTAGAAAAGAGATATGATGCCCTCCTTGATGACTGATCAGTGCAATTGGTCAGTTTACTATGTCAACCAAAATGAGGATAGACTCAAGAACTGCATGATGGATTCTTGCATTGGTATACATATTGTTTTTCTGGAAAATCATGCCTAAACTAAGGTTAAATACTGAATCTCAGACATAATAATAACAATCCCTGGAAACTTGAATAGAAAATCTAAAATAAGAAACTATAAGGGGGCCAAATGTTTTCAGGCATAATAACAACAATCCCTGGAAACATGAATAGGAAATTTAAAATAAGAAACTATAAGAGGGCCAAACTGTGCTTGAGTTTGCAGCCATTGGTTCTCTCTAACTTTTCTCTTTGCTATACTATTTATTTTCTGGTTTCTATTTCATTGACTCTTTTTTGTGATCTTGTACTTACTGCTTCTTTTAGCCTTTTTGTAACAATATACAATAGAAAACCCGAGGTACATGGCTGTAACTAGATCAGCTTGTAAATGGGTCGGATATATGCAAGCATGCTTGGTATTTTAGGTATAAGTTTTGCTGATGCCTTATGGTCAGGGATTTTGAGTGTTCTCATAATAAATGTGAATTCTGGTGTGTTTTTGTTCTTCTGCTTGTTGGTTTAAACATTGTGCTGTTCTATCTGGGTCTCTTTTCATCATACAATGTAAAAGCAATATGTCAAGGTAGTGTTCTCAGTCTCATTGTGCACGTAACTTCTGTTTCAGATTAGAATGCACACGTAACTTTTAGAAGACAAATTATTGCTGATTACATGCAGAATAACCACGATAATTCAGCCAGAGAACATGATAATATTGATTGAATAACCTTCAAACATATTAGAAGGTCCGAGAACTCGATTGCAGTTAATTTGGCTAGAGAGGAAATCTTCACAGGGACACTTTAGACAAGTTTTAATTGCTGCAGGGTGGTTGATATAGATTTTTCTCTTTGTTCAATATTCCTGGGTTTAAAGATTTTGTTATATTTCAACTCCTTAGCTGATTCTGGATGTAGTTTTGTTCTCCAAATGAAATGAAAAATTATCATTCCCCCTCAAAAAAAGCACACAATTGTGATTCATAGCATGATAAAAAGTTGGAACAAGTCAAAAACCATGAGAGGACATACAAATATTTTTGTAACTATGTCATTTCACTTAGGACATCAATTGTTATAAATTTTATACCAAATGAAAAATAATATGTTGGATTTTGGCAATGTCTATTGCAGTTATCTGGCTACATGAAATCTGATTGAAGAAACGAATGAAATATGCAGGTATGGCAACTTTATAGGAAGGGGGAGCTGCTATGTCTTTTGGATACCTCGGTGGATGGGGATTACAACAAAGAAGAGGCCTGCAGGTACCTGAAGATTGGCCTACTTTGCATCCAAGATAAGCCAAAGATTCGACCATCCATGTCTACGGTGCTCGAGATGCTGATGGGGGAGACAGATGTGAATGACATGAAAATATCAAGCCCTGGTCTCCTTTCTGAGATTATGGGTCTTAAACGTCACCAAGGCGAGAGTGACCTGAAGAACTCATTCCTCACAGCATCTGCAGGCTCAGGCAAGCCAGAAAATTCATCATCGTCGTCAGCCATGGAGACCTCTTATGCTACCATGACCTTCAATTCAATATACGACAGAAGTAGTTAGATTTGGGCCGATTTGAAGCCTTAAAATTTTCGTTGCGGGATCAAATTGTCATTGTGATATTCATTGTAAATGTTTTTGTAAGAAAACAATCATCCCTTTTCTGGAAAATATAAATCTCCCAGGCGTTCTTACTTTTCTTCAGCTTACAGAGATAGGAGTTAATTCTCTACATGTAAAAACAAGAAAGACATTTTCTTTTTGATGACCAAGAAGCCTGCTGTATTGGGTCTCTATTGTTCAAAACGTTTGATTCTTAGCAATTAGTATTGAAGAAGAAGAAGAACAAGAAGAAGGTAGTTGTAGGAGAATGTTGCATGCTGTACGTAAGACCTTTGCCTCTTGTTTTACTTTCTTTTCAGTTTCTTTCATGGTTATTCAGACATTGGCCGACCACTTAAATATCAGTAAAAGAATGAATTCCAAGTCCTAGGATCCAGACATTTATGGATTTCTTTTTTTCTGCTTCAACGTTAGAATGAAATACCAAAAAAAAAAAAAAAAAGTATATGAGAAAAATTTTATTTCACTTGATTACAGTGAATTGGGAAAATTGCAGCAAGAAAAAAATGAAAAAATAAAAAAAAGATTACTAAATGTTCATAATGATAGTTTCTATCTTGATTTCATCACTTAAATATTAATCATTAATATTGGTATGGATTACTAATTAATCGTTACAATATATAAAAATAAACGTGTAAATTTATTATATATATATATATATATATTTTTTTTATAATAAATATAATTTTATTAACCATAAATTAAAGTAAATATTTTTATTATAATCCAATTGATATATTAGCGAATCGAAGCACTCCGAAAAACCCCGCACTCACACTCTCTCAGGGTTTCTGCAAAGTAACGAAAAAATGGCCACTCGAGTCCTCTCTAGGGCTCTCCTCTTCAAGCCAGCCACCGCCACCGCCACCGCCTGCGCCAAAACCGTAGGTGGCTCTCTCTTCTCTCGCTGTCTTTCGACTTCCTCTCTTTCCTCTTCTCGTTCCTTCTCTTTCTTTCTCCGCTCCGCCGTCTGTTCCCTTTCGTCCTCTGCCGCCGCCGCGAAACGCTCCCCAGCCATCTCTGTCCGATGCTTCTCCACTCGCACGACCTCTTCCTCCCTTAACGATCAGAATCCTAACTGGTCCAATCGGCCTCCCAAGGAGACGATCTTGCTTGACGGCTGCGATTTTGAGCACTGGCTTGTAGTCGTGGAGAAACCGGAGGGAGATCCTACTAGGGATGAGATTATCGATAGCTATATCAAAACGCTAGCCATGGTTGTCGGCAGGTAAAGCCTCTATTTCACCTTTTTCTTTTTTACATTTTATTTTTTTGTGTGTGTAATAATCCAATTGATCATCATACGTTACATTTCGTTTCTCTGTTGATGGCTGACATTTTTTCGCTTCCTTTTGTCTTTTTGTTGATTTGTTTTTGCTCTTTCTGTCTTGCCCATCTTCTTTGGAAGTGAAAGTTTTGGGAAATAAATAGTTTATTTTAGTTTCTTTTTGTAAATATGATGGTGGGTTTCCGTAGTTTTATGAGTTATATGCATCCCTTAGGAGCGATACGTTGCTGCTTGCTTACTGGGTAATACAATTTAATGAGTGGCAGACAGCATTTTAGCTTCTAAAGAGGATTTTCAAACGATTTTTTAGTGTTGAATTCTCGGTAGCATAGTAGGCAAGTCATGTATCCTATGAAAAATGCAAAAATCTCACTTATATTGTGTAATTACAAGCGTAGTTAATGTTTTTCGGCTGCCAATGTTTAGCTTGTTTCTTCTTTGTATGAGTCCATTCTTTAGAAGAATGGTGAGGGTGCAAATCTCCTACTTGTTTTGCATGCGGTCTGGATTGTATAATTTGTTATCTCTTTAACAGTGAGGAAGAAGCGAGGAAAAAGATTTACTCAGTTTCCACTAGATGCTACTGGGCATTTGGAGCTCTAGTGTCTGAAGAGCTTTCTTATAAGATCAAAGGTAAGTGTGTTTTTAGTATCTTGGTTAGCGGCTTTGTTTTGCAGTTGAAAGTAGGATTGATGGTTGAATTTTGCAATTTTCTCTTGTAGAATTGCCAAGAGTTCGTTGGGTTCTACCCGATTCATACTTGGATGTGAAGAACAAAGATTATGGAGGTAAGAATGTTGTCTTTTGTACAGTGGTTGTATATATTTGTTAACTAGTGGGTCAACTGCATTTAATTTTAGGTTTTCGTATTTTGCTATTGCAAAAGGAAATATCATCTGAATACATTTCTCCTGCTCTACCATTCCTGAATACTTTGATATTCTATTTTTAAAGCCACTAGCTGCTTTTTAGATGGACTGAATTGTGTTAGGGAATAACTTTTCTACTGCGATGTTGACAGATCTAGTTTACTTCTGACAACAATGTTACGGTTTATTACCATAAGCTTGAACAGTGATAGTAATGTATTGCCTACATTCTGAGGGACACATACATGGAATACAATTTATTTTATTCTGTTTTCTGGAACCTGGGTATTGTTTTTGGGAGTCCCAACACTGGGCACATTGCAACACTGGCTTAACAGCCAACCTCCATACTATGTTGGTGAGGAAAGATGGGGGCCTCATATCCAATCAAATATTCTCCTCCTTGGTCCCCTCCCAGCCTTTTCCTTTTCTACTTCATAGATCACATGTCTGTTATAGTTCTTCCCTTTTCTCTCATCCTATAGAATTAGTTATATATAAGGTATTTTCTACATAAATCTTCTGTATGTTTTGTTTGTGTTAGGGGAACCCTTTATTAATGGAGAAGCTGTGCCCTATGATCCGAAGTATCATGAGGAATGGATAAGAAACAATGCTAAGGCGAATGAGAGAAATAGGCGCAATGATAGACCTCGTAACTTTGATAGGTCAAGAAATTTTGAGAGGAGAAGGGAAAACATGCAGAACCGGGATTTCCAAAACAGAGCGCCTGCTATGGCTAATCAGGGCATGCAGAACCCTGCAGCCAACATGGGTGGGATTCCACAGAACAGCATGGGTGGACCAGGGGGACCTCCTTCAGCCCCAACTCCACCCAACCATTACATGGGGGGAGCACCACATAACAGCATGGGCAGACCAGCTGGACCACCACCACCTAATAGCTACATGGGTGGACCATCAAACATGGCTGGAATGCCTCAGAACAATATGAGGGGAATGCCAAACAACATGGGAGGGATGCCACAACCTAACAATATGGGAGGGATGCCACCAGCAAACAATATGGGAGGAATGCCACCAACAAACAATATGGGAAGGATGCCACCGAACAGTATGGGAGGAATGCCTCCAAATGCAGGATGGTCTAACAACGTGCCTGGGAACATGCAGCAGAACTTTCCAAGTGGGCCCAATAGTGGAGGCATGCCTTACCAAGGTCCTTCAACCAACAACCAGTATGGCCACAATCCAAATAGGGATGGAAGCATACCTGACGGTGATCAGTACCCAGTTTAATTGGTCTCACAAAAGGCAATGTGAATCATGATTGTAGATATTGCCGGTATCTTGAAATTGTCGGGCCTCTGTCATATTAATATCTTGTCAAGGCAATGTTTGCCTTGCCGCAGTTTGGATTTTTTAATTGAATATTTTGGTCACGGTTCAACTTCTGATTTTGGTCTTCTATATACCATAGCTCCAGAGTGACCAGAACCTGACTTTTGGTTGAGTTCACTGTGTCTGGATTTTATTTGTTCTTTGTATTTGCTTTGCCATTTGGTACTGTTCCATTCTTTTGCTTCCACAGTGTGTTGAGAAACTAGGATACAACCCGCCATCTCTCTGTTCAATCCTAATTAGGATGCGAGGGCAAAAGTTCTTTTTAGTACTAATTTATCTGCAAATTCATTAAGAAAATTTGATTAATATAACAGGAATTGTTAGTATGAGATTTTAATGCTTGCACGTTGGAAGGGAATCACAGGTTTCCTCGGCGAAAAGAGAAGGTGAATCCTAGAATGTAGGAATGGGTTGAGGCATTGCGCGCGCGCATATATATACTTGTTTAATAAGCATCAATTAAATCCGAGCTCTAATTCCAGTGATAGAGATAAGTCGAATATGCAAGTATTTTTTCTCAATAGAATACTTAATCTATAATACTAATGAAATAAGGGTTATAGCTTGTGGACGTGGGACGTGCAGCCTGGAAATTGAAAGAGCATAAATCCGTGATCATTTAAAAATCTTCAATGTGCATGCGTTTCCTTTACCAGAGGAGTAAATCATAGAAACATTGTCATGATATTGATCTAGAGGTCTAAAAGTTGAACCATGAATGTACACCATGGTTCAAAAACCAAACATATGCAAATACAATTCCCTGTTTCAATCTACACTTCTCCCGTGCTTGGCAAGGAATCGCATCTTTAATGACATCTAATGGCACATCATTGCAAGCCATGATACCGATGGGAACGAGAAGTGTGTCCCGTCCCACGAGTGCTGAAATTCTGGTATCAGATTCTATGCCAGTGATGCTGCCAACTTCCTAAATATTGTGCAAGAAAACGAAAAAGGAAAATTCAGTTGAATGACAGGAAGGACACGGGCACATAATCTGCAACTAGAATTTCATCATTTATGCATTAGATCTGGCTTTTCCTTTGGCCTTCCATAGAGACCAGTGACTGCTTAAACAATGACAGTGAGCAGTAATGAAAACTACCAACCTTGCCCTCAATGGTTCTTACTTCTCTGTTGCTGTGTCAAGTCTGTCAAGTCTCAATCTGAGCTCTATTCCAAGTGATTTCTCATAGACAAATGGTTGAAGGCACTGCTAAACCATCCCTAGACACAGATTCTATTCTTTTACTTCTGGCGACTTGGATCTGCTCTGCAAGTGGAACTTCTCTTTGAACTTTTTCTCTTTTTATAAGCTCTACATCCAATTTTTCCCAATCAGGGCTATGGTAAGTCGATGGCCTTCCGTGAATTATCAACTGACTGCCTACAGATTTCCTCCGCAGGATCTGGAGAAAGGCAGCGTCACCATAACAAAGACAAAAACAAATTAGAATCCTGCATGATGATTGCTTAAAAGAAGAGAAGCCCTGAGTTATGGCAAATCCATTTTACATTCTGATTGAATACATTTTTCTTCCTTTTCTCCAAAATTCCTCTGCATGTTATTCCACATTCTCCTATTTCTAAATTATCATGGCAATCACATGAGCTTTAAAGCTCCTCTTTCTGAAAAACCAATTAGATGCCTGCTCTTGAATGAAATTTCTGACCTAGGAAGTTGATAACAAGCTAACGTTTTGATTTCAATAGTTGAAATTATCCACTACGTCTGAGATCTATGATGCAAAGAAATTCTGTAAATGATAGGATTGTATCTATGTTCCGCCTTAGTTACCTTTGTTAATCTTTGCTTAAGTGTCAACTCATTAGAGACTGATAAATCTTTCACAATCTTTATGGATTTTTTGTGCTCCTTCCTCTTTGCTTCTAGCCTTTCTTTGGCTCTCTCTTCCTTTTCCTTTCCCTTTTGAGCAAGCCGTGCCATCTTCTTTGTTTTTGCCTGTGCTCTCTCTATTCTTTTTACCTTGGCTAGCTCTTTTGCCTCTGCCTTATCTGCTGAGCACTGGAGCTGTTGGATGGCTATTTCTTGTTTAATTTTTTCATAGCTGTCCCATTCTAGCTCTTCTTGGTCACCTCCTTTCTTTGCTGCTCCTGCTACACTTTTTGCCCATGAAAGGAAGAATTTCTCTCTTAGTCTTGTCCATTTCAAACGTTTGCTCCAAAGTTGCCTAAGTGAAGCACTTATCTTAGCTTTGTTCTCATCACTGCAATGTTCATGTTAGTCAAAAGTCACAAAAAAAGAACAGCTGACACACTAGCATCTTTACTATTACTGTAAGTCAATGGATTAATATTCAGCTAAAATCCATGAATAAAGATGCAAGGATAGCTTTTATTGGACACAAAATTATTTGGCAAGTAATAAGGTCAGTTGTCATAGTTACATATCTATAACATAATGAGAGAGGAATTATTAAGGAGGTTTTTTCACGATCAAATGCTCAATTAACAATCACACTTTGGGAAGACATTTGAATCTCCAGTGAAAAGCATAATACATTTTATCTGTTTACCATAGATTTCCAAAAATCAGCAATTCATTCCCTGTATGTCGACAAATTATACTTGTATCTTATTCCAAGTTAACAAAGACCATGGGATATAGTGTTAAGCACTACAACCACTGAGGCTATTAGAAGACTCCTAGAAAAAGATAAGAACACATTGGTCCTGGGAGTTGCTTTCAAATGCCTTAGGATGGGTCACCAACTCTCATCATAAATTATCAGTTGAGTGAATCCAGCAGAGCTTGTAACTCTTTATTTGGTTTTTTGTGTTGAGGCTAAGATGTCTATTTGAATTCAAGCCTCTGAAGCATTTGCAGACAACTCATGTATGTTCAATGGGACAAAAATACTCTTATATGTATTGATTTATTTATGTACATTCAATGGCAGTGTGACTACATTGCTTATCCTAACGACTGCTCTGAGGTTTAAAAAACTGAAGCAGCATGCATACTTCATGATCCCATTTCTTCACCTACAACAGAGGCTGGTATATCTTTGAGCAACAAATTAATATTGTAACTAAAGGATACAAGATTACCTATGTGCAAGGGGATGTTCAGACATCTTCTTCCTAACCTGAAAGTGGTGGATGAAGAAAATAATGAAATCTTGGAGAAAAATGAATAGAAGTATAAAAGATTAGGATATTAGTTACAAATATGTATGACTTCATGCAATTATAGAATAAATCAAACAGGAAAATGAAGTGCCAAAAGGGCTTTCTTTAGTCTGCTAAGTAACAACATATGAGCTATGGTGAACGAACTTTCAATTTCTATTTCAAAAGCTTCAAAAATAGAAACATGATGGACTGCATACATCAAAGGCTGTCTTAAATTGAGAAAAAAAAAAAAATTGTACAGGCATGAGAGGTGCCATGATTCCTCATGATTTTAACAATTTACAGACAAAAGAAAAATTCCACCAGCAATAACCAATTCTTACATGACTTTACCTTGGGGTCTCTTAGGGCCTCAATTGTTCTCTGTTTAATTAATGCACGAGCCTCTACAAAACATTGAAAATTTAAGCTACAATGCAGCCCAAAATATAGATCTGAAATTGATAAGCTCTATGAAACTCAGGATTTGGTTATTGTTGACAAGGAACCTACCTGCAGTGTGTTTTAAGCCTTTGTTCCATGGAATCCTCCCTTTATTCCCATGTTTTCTACTTCTTCTTCCCCTAACTTTATGCTCACTGAAACTTCCTGAATAGCCATGATAACAATCTAACTTATCCTCCTCATCCGTTGTTTGCTTCACAATCTCCTCTTCCATAGTATGCTTCTCAGAGGCATTAGAAACAAGTTTTGACTGGAAATGATTCTCAAAATCTGATGTCTCTCCTTCAACAGAACCAATTTGCAATACTGCAGCATGGTGGTATCTCGGGATGGAACTAATAGAAGTGAATGGGGTGCATATGCTTTTCATTACAGATTTATGATAATTTGACAGTACTTTTTTCAGTTGTAAATTTGTGTATTCCGCAGCATAGCTTGACGTTGGCCATAGAAGGGCATTTGGAACATGGTTGTGTGGAAGTTGTGGAACACAAAATCTCCCCATAAGCAGTGAAAGGGAGCCCTGGTTGTGTGTTTCAATGAAACATCAGAACCTACAAGAACAAGATCAATCAGTCATCAGATTGAAACAAAATATATAAGTTGGCATATTTAAAAGCAGGAGATGTATTTTAAAGAAATTAATCTTGTAGAACTCAAAAGAATATCAATCTAAAGATGTGCTTCAAACAAGTTTCTAAGAAAACTGAAGGAAAAGGTTCAACTGAAACTGTCCTAAATTGAGATGATACTAATACATGCATATTTTCTTTTCCAGAAATGTTCTCTGTTAATCCTAATTACATGATTTGGATATATATCAATGCTGGAAGTCTCGATGAGTCAAATAAGCTAGAGTGAATAATTTCGACAGACAATCCTACAATTGCAAGTGCACCCAGTTTCATAAAAAGGCCTTTTGATAGATGAATCCAATCTGGGTATCCATTAGCTTCATTTAAGTTCTAGCGACACATAAACATAAAGAATACAGTGTTTAAGCAGCATCTAGATTGACTTGATATATCATCAAAAAAGATATTCAAGTTCCCAGATTGTCTGAAAGAAAGCCACTAAAAGCACACATTAGAACAGATTGACTAACTTTCCAGAATTCACGACCCAAATCTCTTACTGGGACCAAGAACACAGAGACTTTGAATCGGCCGCTGCATACCCCACATATTTCAAGTCAATTGAAAGAGTTAATCTAAAACATTTTGCTAAAAAGACACTGTTAAAATCCATTATCATGAACCAAACTGCGTAACTCCCATTGTAGTCTTATAAAAGTCAAACGATGCAGATAGTCTTCTGATATGAATCCTAGGACAACCACACCTCAAAGGCTAGAGGCTATCGGGGTGGGAGAGCCCAAAGTACATAAAACCCCCACGTTGGAATTCCATACTTCCGATGATGTAGGACTCAAGTTCCAGATAACTACAACTAGGATCCTCAACATTTTTGTACAACAACAATGAAACCCGTATCATTTTCCTAAGATATCCAATTCATGGTACAGTCAAACCTACATTAGTAGAGATCAACCCCACGTGAAAACAAGACATTAAGCCCCAGACTAATAGAATTGAAACATTTTTTAGCGTTGATAAATTGATAAAATTTGACCCTTTTCGGTCCTTTCCCCACTTTTCAGCAAGCAAGGCTTAGGAACATGATTTAATGGAAACTCATACCAATCCAGAAGTAAGCAACGATACGAAAGAGACAGAGAGACTTACAAGTGAAAACAATGGCACTTCAGACACGACCCCCGACTGTCTACCAATGGCAAGTCAAGTAAAAAGCAGGGTCAGGGGCAATTCCTCCTTTTGACCCCTTAATTCCGTCTTTATCCGTTAAAATTTCTGTGATTTGACTCGACAAGACTTTGTTTCAACATATTTATTTATTTTTATGACTAAATTAGGTCTAAAATTTATTTAACAAATAAATTATATATAAATAAAATTAAATATAATTTATTTAAACTTATAAATAATTTATTTAAAAATTATCGATATAATTATTAAAAATTTTATTTATTTTATTATAAAATTTTTTTTTATTAAGATTATTTTAATTATGAGTATATATATTTATTTTTATACATATTTTATTTTAATTTTTTATATATTTTGTTAATTATTATATGAATATGTGAATTGTGTATAATTTTTATTTTAAAATATAATTTTTTAAAAATATTATTATTATTATTTATTTAATAATAATAAATTATTATTATTATTAATTTAATTAAATATAATTTTAATTTAATTATTTAAATAAATTTAAATATTTATAATTATATAAATATATATTATTTATAAGTATATTTTCCTATAATATCAGCATTATCAAAACTAATTATTTTACTTTATTCTTTGCGGGTTGACTTTCTTCTCCTTAAAGGTTCAGCGTTTCCGCTGCGTTTGCAAGCTGCAAGGTCTTGGATTGAAAAATGGGTTTCGTTGATACTAAAAGCTCCAATCAATATGCCGTAATTCCAGGCAGTGAGTCCACTCAGGGGCACAGCACTCCGATGTTTTCCGGAGCCACAATTGACGGACCACCGGCAACAAATGGTCCCAAAAACAACAACAAGAACAAGAAGATGATGATGAAGAGACGTCGTTTATTTTTGTGCTCCTCAAATGTCGAGTTTGAAACCGAGGAGGAGAATGAAAGAGCACTGATGTTTTTGGAGAACCCAACAAAGGAGAATTGTGCGATGTTGATGTGCTGCTCCAACTTCCTGGTCGGCTCCCAAAAGAAGAGTCTCTACCAGATTGATCATGGCGTATTACACTTAGGAGTGTTGCTCCAGCGTTAAGTTTGTATCTTAACCTCACAGGAACATTGGAATCTTCCCATTAGTCTGATCCTCCACCCACTCAGTCCCAGTTTTCATCTGCTAGAATGACCCTTATGAACTTTGGGAAGCATATTGAATGAACAGTTAGCAGCCTGTAAGTGGAACTTGGACATTCATACATCCTTATTACCTTCAAAACCTTTAATCCATTTATTATTAAACTTATTGATTATTTTTATTTTTATTATTTAATTTTAATTTTATTTTAATTTAATCGTTATATCACTTTATAAAATTAAAAATTATAAACTTTATTTATTAAAAAAATAAATTTTTATGTAATTAAATAAAAAAATATATATTTTTATTGGATTAACTTGTTCATTCCCTCTATGAATGTGTCCTTTTTCCTCCTTCTTCACTCTTCCTTTAAACCTTTATACGTAGACACTTTAGTTTTATTTTTATTTTTTACTTTTTTTTTTGACACTTTTATTATATTTATACTTTTATTTCTTCTTACCTCATCGTTTCTCTTTATGTTATCTCATCTCTCAATGCTCACTCTTCTCGCTTTTACACATAACTTCTCATTCTCTTCTCTCCGTATTAGGCCGTATTTTTTCTTTTCTCTACACTCTCTCGTATCTTTTACTAACAAAAATTAATAAAAATTATCATTAAAAAATTAATTTTTATCTGCAAATAATATGTAAATTATAAATAATAAAATATAATAATAATAATAATAATAATAATAATAATAATAATAACAATATCAAAAAGTGAGAAGGGTGACCAAAAGATCCTTATAAATTTTGTTATATGGTAAATATGTGAAAAATCCATCATGTTTTGCTAAATTTGAGAATATTCCTGAACTTGAATTTCTGATCTCTCATTTATTTAATTTATTTTAATATAGAGAAAGAAAAATTCAAACACAAGCTAAATAATGATAAAAATTAGAAAAAAAATGTTTAGTTTAACTAGTGAGTGATGTTTTCAATTATCAATAGTATGCCACATGTATTTGATTTTTTTTTTTTTGATGTAGTTGTTGAGGTTTTTGATTTTTTTTTAATGAATTTCTAACAATAGTTGATGAAAAAATAGTTAAGAGATAAATTTGGTTTCCTATCTTAGTATTAAAAAATGATTAATATTATATTCAATACCTTTTGATGGAATTATGAGATACTATATCTATTTTTTTTGACAAAAAAATATTTTATAAATTTAATTATTTCTTAAAAAATTATTTATACTATTTTACTATTTTTTACTTATTATATAAGTTAGATTTATATCTCTATTTTATAAATATTTATATAGACATGATATTTTTTTAATAACTTTTAAATAATATTATTTTTATTTAAATTTTCATTTATAATATTATTTATAAAAAAATATTAAGTATTATATATTTTTTATTATCTCATAAATATTAATATTTTTTTATAAAATTTAAAACTAAATAAGATAATTATCATATTATTTTTATAATTTTTTAAAAATAAAATTATAAAAATAAAATATTTTTTAATAAATATTTAAATTAATTATTTTATTATTTAATTATAATAATAAATACACAATTAATTAAATATTTTATTTATTTTTAATAATTAATAACAATAACTAATAATTACACTAATAATCAATAATAACTATAAGGCTTTCCAACCTGAGTGGGCCTAAAGCCCATTCAAATAGATACCAAAATGACTCCCGCACCGCACCGCAACGCATTACCTATATAAAATGCCCATATCGCTCCCAACGCCACACAGTGTTGCCGTTTACCCAACGACTCATTGACCCAGACACATACTCATTGTCTCTCTCTCGTCTCCCTCGGGTTAGGGTTTGTACCAGATGGATCCAACGAAGAAGCGCAAGCTCGAAGGGAACGGCGTCGTCTCGGGCGGCAACGACTCTTCCAACGGATTAACCCCCGAAGACGCCCGCAGGATAATGGAACGTTTCACTGCGGAACAGCTCCTCGATATCCTGCAGACCGCCGCCGTCCGTCACCCGGACGTTCTAGACGCTGTCCGATCCATCGCTGACTCGGACACTACCCAGCGTAAGCTCTTCGTTCGGGGGCTTGGCTGGGAGACCACCACTGAGAATCTCCGCACACTCTTTTCCGCCTACGGAGAACTGGAGGAGGCCGTCGTTATCATCGACAAGAACACCGGGAAATCCAAAGGGTATGGTTTCGTTATTTACAAACATGTTGACGGGGCGATGCTGGCTCTTAAAGAGCCCAGCAAGAAAATTGATGGCCGCGTGACGGTTACGCAGCTGGCTGCTGCGGGAAATTCTGGGGCGAATAACAGTAATTTGGCAGGGGGCGATGTGGCGATGCGGAAGATTTATGTGGCTAATGTACCATACGACATGCCGGCGGACAAGTTGCTGGCGCAATTTGCTGTGTACGGTGATATTGAGGAAGGCCCACTGGGGTTTGATAAGCAGACTGGGAAATCAAGGGGCTTTGCATTGTTTGTGTATAAGACTGCGGAAGGGGCACAGGCGGCATTAGTGGAGCCGGTGAAGACGATAGATGGTAGGCAGTTGAATTGCAAATTGGCGATTGATGGGAAGAAGGGGAAGCCAGGATTGCCTGGCCAGCCTGGTGTTGATGTTGGACAGGGGCAGGCTCCGGCTGGGAATGTTCATGCAGATGGGATGGGAATGGGAATGGGGATGGTACATCAGGGGCCCTATGGTGGGCCCGGTGGCATTGGACCCTACAGTGGATTTTCGGGTTCGCTTCAGGGTCCGCCTCCAATGGCTGGGCATCATCCTCTGAGTTCGTCATTTGCTGGGTCAGGATTAACTTCCCAAGGGCCGGGCTCTTTGACTGGTGGCTCTGGATATGCTAGTTCTGCTACTGGTTTTGGTGGGCCATATAGTGGGTATGGTGGGCCTGGTTCCACAGGGTTTGCAGGATTGGGCAGTGGAGCTGGTGCTGGAAGTGGTACTTTGACTGGTGGCAGCGCAGGACTGGGAGCTGGTGCACCTGCTGTGGGTGGTAGTGTTAGTGGCGCCTCTTCATTGTATAGGTTGCCGCCTAGCTCAGTGGGAATGCCCTCTAGTGGATATCCCGAAGCTGGGCATTACAACTTGTCGTCATCCTCGGCATCATTTCCAAGTCAGCTTCAGGGGACATCTCCAGCACCCAGGGCTCCGCCAGGTGGAATGTACCCTAGTATGCCACCATACTACTGAGGTAGTTTCCTTCCTCTATGTATTTGATTCTGCTTTGTTTTGCATTTTCTTTTGCATTGTTTGGTGCTTATTTTATATGTCTTTCGTCTCTATATGTGCTAATTTGTTTCTTGGGTAACATGTTGGTGTATGTGACTCCACCTATGGCTGTTCGAAATTTATTTGAATTTCTTTAACTTCGTTTATTTCCCAAAATTTTCTATAGTTAATCATTTCATGTTTGTTGTCCTGACTTCATATTTTTTTGTTTCTCAAAATTTGCATTTGTCATGTCTTCTCCTTTTTTTTTTGTGGCTTTGTCTCTATTGTGCCGTTTAGTATTTTTGACAACAGATGAAACCTAAACTACTACTGTACATTAAGTAGATATGTAATCAATTGACTGTGTCATGTGTCTACATTTCCCAGATTGGGATTGTTGAGGTAAGGCTGTATAAACAGTTTATTAGGTCCACGGCTTCCAAGCCGGGAGATGTCTAATAATTTTTTCACGTCACTCTGCTGCAAATTTATTTTAGTCTATTTCTATTTCTATTTTATTTATTTATTTTTTTTGTGAAAGTTTTCAAGTTTGGAGATTGTGACTAGTCTGGAAAGAAAATTCTGGATTGATACTTCATTAATTTAAATAAACTGATACTCTGGCTTTAAAGTTTAAAATTACTGTTGTGGTTTTTAACATTTACTTCTTGAACAGACAATTGTATGCTTTCTTGGGGCCAATTGCATCTGAAGTGATTTCATGTTTGACCGATCTTTTTTTTTGTTTTTTGTTTCACTTCCTCTTTCTTGGCTGTTGGACTGTGAGTTACCATATGGGACAATTTTCTTCTTCCTTGTTTTTATTTACTGTGATTCTTTTCTTTCTTTATGCTCTCTAACACAATCATATATGTGCTGATGTTTCCTTTTTTTTTTTTGTTTGGTATAAAGCTTGTGATCAAACAAAAAATAAGTTCTTGTTTACTGTAATATTTGCATGTACATAATCTTTCCCTTTTGTCTTACAAAATTGGCTCTTTTTAATTCCGTGTTTTGTTTACTTTGCTTTGACCTTTTTCCTTTTATTTTCATTTTTCTTTACTTGAACACATGCTATAAATGGGTTGGTTAGTTTGCTTGATATTTCAGTTTGAGTATTGTTCTATATTTCTGTATTGTTTGTTAACTTAGAGACTTATGATCTGTTCTTTGTAATGTGCTTTAAGGGAGTTAGGTATTTGTTTTCCTGGTTTATTGGTGTGTTTACTTCAAGCTATTGTGAACATTGCTTTGCATGATGGATGTTGAATTTGAAATGAGTTGTGAATGGGTGTTTGATTCAGGTGTATGACAGCTTGTTGGGCGCAGATGCTTTTAGTGGTACTCGTGATTGCCTGATTGCAGACTATGTGCTCTCTGGTTTGATGAATGTATTGGCTGTGCTTTCACGGCAATTTCTTCACTTCATCTGCACCTTTATGATGTGGTTATTTTCTGAATGCTGGTTTCTGAGATGACTGAATTAGACTAGTCCTTGTACTCTTTATCAGAATATATGTGCAAGCGGGGATTTTGTTTACTAAATAATTTTTACAACTTAAGCCGTGGTTATTATATCTTATCTTGTTTTCTGTGAAAGTTCTTGGTGATTCTTTTGATAATTTGTTGCAAAAGTACTTTGCAGCTGCCTAGATTGGTGTGTTTGGATGCACTGGATTTGTTTACTTGTTTATTCATTCATATGCAACTGCTTTACAACCGCTCTCCCTTTTGGCAAGAGGTTGATTAACACGCTAATTGTATCAACACAAATATGGCTTGGTGCTGATTGGTTCTCTCTCTCTCTCTCTCTCTCTCTCTCTCTCTATCACATGCGTGAGTGTGCACACGTACATGATCTCCCAGCACCCATATGCACACACACTCTGTGTGAGTGTGTGTGTGTCTGTATTTGTATGTGTGCATGTGTGTGGACTTTGTAAGAATCAGTCTAAAAGCATTAAAGGAAAGACAAGGAGTGTAAAAGATGCTATAAGTGTCTCCATTTGTGTGAACTTTGTAAGAATCAGTCCAAATACTGGAAAGGAAAGGAGATGTTAAGTATGTTTATGATGGATAATCTAAATATGCATTCTACCTGGTAGGTGTCAAATATGCCGCAACTTCTTCTTTTTCACTCCTTTCTGTGTACTGTTGACACATAGGTCATGATTTTATGGGAAGTTTCTGGATTGCTAAATTTGGTTGACCTTTTATTCCTTATGTTTGAGGAGGATTCATATCACTAGCAGCATGCTTCATAATGGATAATATAATGCAGCCTTTTAGTTTTGTGGTCACTGTGTTCTTGATTTCTTTTTTTTGTTGAATATCAAAAATGTCCCAAGTCCTTTCTTTAGAAGTTAACGATGGAACTGTTCATTTCTGATTGTGATGGGAGTAATTATAGTTGAATTTCAGAGTTGTGTTGCAGAATTTTAGTGCATCTTGTTCTAGTCCCCTTTTTCACCCTTTTTTTAACCTTTTGCTTTGAATGTCATTAGTCCTCACTGACAGTATGGATGCTTTGCTCTTTTTGCGGTGATTTTGGAGGCCTGTGGTTAATTATTTAATAGGCTGAATGCAAAAATGTGCTGGTGGCAAGTGGGACCATTTCTCAAAATTTCTTGCTGGGTAATTTTGAGTGTCCTCTCTGGAATCTTCTATCAGGGAAGAAAGTAGATGTTACAGTTCCATGATGGATTCACGACTATCTGTGGAGTGGGTTCAGTTTGCTTTTTAATTTTTGGTCTCAGTCTGATATCTAACAGATTTTCATTTCACCCATAGTGTCCTAGTGTGGAATGGCTTGTATACAAAGTGGATCGAGTGACTTAGATTTGAAATTTCTTGCACATTTTTATCCCTTTCCTTTTTTTTTTTTTTTTTTTTTTTTTTTTTTTTTTTAACTTTTGGTGCCTATTCTTGGTTTTGGCACCTTTTGTTTCGAGGTCCGTGGGACAAGCGGAATGTTTTGAGCAGTGAAGACACCGCTAGAGCGTTGTGATTAAGCTCACCAGCATGTTGACACATTAAGTGGGGATGGACCTTGGAGAAGAAGCAGGTGAGTTATTCTGGGTGAAATGAGTGTAGTTAAGGGGGCTATATATGGTTTCACTACCAGATCGCCAGTCAAAGCAGAAATGAAGAGCTAGTTGTATCTCGGACACTGCAGGTTGTTGATTCCTGAAGTAGTCCTGGATATTTCCTATTTACGCTGTGAAAATGAATGTACTGCTCCAAAAGTTTTGCATTGGATGTCGATCATACTGTGTGCTCTTGAAAGATCCAATAAGACCCATCTTAGATTACCTGTAATAGAAGTTGTTAATGCCATTGCAACCCAGTCAATCTGGAAAGAAGCAGAGTATGCAGAGAAGAATTGAGAAAGAAAAGAATCTAAATCCTTCGGTTGTTCTTGGAAAGTAACTTCATCAACCTTTTTCACCTTTATATGCCCAGAGTTGGTCATTAATGAAAAATTCAGCAAGTGAGAACATGGTGTGAATGGAATTCAAATACGAAATGAAGATGTTATAACAAGGGTAGAACACCTTAATTAAGAGGAACTTGGACACAGTATAAAACATTTTATGCTTTCATTGGGTGATATCTATGTAAATTCTTTTTGTAATAAATATTTTGCAGGTAAATATAAATCTCTTGGTTTTGTATTTTGGAGATTTTGTTTGTCACGAGACGTATCACCCAATCAGCAAGTCGCCAAATATTTTCAAAATAAATAGAAAATAAAATTAGATGGAGCAAAAAACAAAAAAATGATACCTAAAGCTTCTGCCTTAAACCCTGAATGGAGCCTTTCTTCCGTTACGGTTATCAACAACCTAGCCGACTTCCAACCCAAAAATTGCGGGCTCAAATTGGTAAATAAGCGAAATGGGCGGATTACGGGCGTCTGGCTTCCGTTTCATCTTTCCATCTCCGCTGTCGTTCCCTCGCCGTGGCCACTATCGCCACCTGTTCGCCACCTCTAACGGCAAAACAGAATGCTCCGTTTCCACGGCGAACAGTAAGCAAAAGAAAGAGAAGGTCATTGTAATATCTGGACCCACTGGAGCCGGGAAGTCCAGGCTTGCTTTAGAGCTCGCCAAGCGCCTCAACGGCGAAATCATCAGCGCCGATTCTGTTCAGGTCAACTCTCCGTGCTTTGTGTGTGTGTGTGGATATGAGTGTTCGTTTGTGTCCACTTTTGTTATTTTGTGAGAGTGTTTATGGGTAGTGAAATGTTTGGAGAATTAGGAAAAAAAAAAAAAAAAGAAGGGTCGGATGAAGCGTACTTGGGAAAAAGGGAGCAATCCGATTATATTTTAGTGCACACTTTAGTTCTGGGCTAGTGTGGTTGCTGGTTTCTTTAGATCGTTGATTTTGCAGTTATTTTTCTGCTGTTGAAAACGAAAATTGAGACAGTTCTCTTTCCACGCCTCTTTCCTTTTTCTTATTTGGTGTGCAACTAATGGGTTATGATGGGCCCATATGCAACCTCACGTTCCATGTCTCCTTAATTTTTTTTTTTTTGTTTAGGATTTTTCATTCGTATTGTTGTTATTGAAATTGTGCTTATCTTGGTTTGCTTTTGGTCTATGTAATTTACTTTCCTTTGCTTTTCTTTTCGGAATTACTTTTTTGTAGTTTTTTTTTTTTTTTACCAGTCAGGATTGGGATCCATGTTGGTTGTTGGGAGAAATGTAGTAATAATAGAAGAAATTGAATCTTCCAGCTTCCTAACTTTTAGCTTGCTGGTATCTGTGACTTGTCATATATTTGGCACATTAGTGTCTAGTCTTGACGTTGGATTATATTACAGGTATATCGTGGCCTTGATGTTGGATCTGCAAAGCCTTCCCCAAGTGAAAGAAAGGTTCTCAATTTAGACCTATGTTTTCTTGGATTTTTTTTGAGGTTGAATATTGACATTTTGGTGGATTAAAATAAGTGTTGTGGTTTTTCATTTGTTTGAAGTTGTCAGCTTATGTGATTCTCTGTACTTTCTTTTGCAGGAAGTGAGACACCATCTGATTGACATATTACACCCTTCGGAAGGTATGTTGTCTACAGGAACAGCTGACATTGATGAAGCATTATAACATATTGTTCTTTATGGTACATTTTTGTCCTTACCTATTCTATTAAAAATATCCCCCCTTTTCTGGGATGCTAATCTTGTTTTATATTCAGATTACTCAGTTGGACAATATTTTGAGGATGCAAGGCAAGCTACGCAAGATATTCTTAACAGTGGTTGTGTTCCTATAGTTGCTGGTGGAACAGGATTATACCTACGATGGTAGAGTATCTTTCCATACGTCATTGCATTCAGAAGCTTGTTAGATAGTGATTCTCTACAAGGAAAGCCTCACACTAGTCAGCCTCTGACTAGTTTTTGCTACTGTCATAATGGTGGCAGTGTTTAAGTTTGTGGCATCATGCTGGTTTCAGAACTGGTTTGGATCAGCCATAAATTAGAATGTGACTCATTATTATCATTAATTTTATAGTAACTTTTAAATTGTGTGCACAATTGTCATGACTTTTGGAGCAATAGATTTTTATGCTGCGAATAGTAACTTCTATCCTTGCTTTGATGGCCCGTATCAACTTAGAACGAGCTATCTTTCCAGCTAATGCTATCTTAGGGTTGCCAAGAATCATTCAAAATGGACATAGAAAGCTTGGCTATATATTTCTGGCTGGTTATGTGGAGTTGTTATAGCATACATTAATGAGAGTTCTTTTTTCTTTATGAATAAAACCTATCCCTGGGAATTTTGTGCCCTTCTGGGTATTTTGGAGTTGGATCCTATGATAAGAAAATTGTACATTAAATGGCAGAACCCATTCACTATGTTGCATATTTCAAATTTAAGCAGCATGCTTAAGCTATGTATTCTGACTGCTTCATTGCGCCTTTCATTTTTTATTTTCAACTTTCAGGATAATCTTATATCTTCTCTATTGGCAAATGCTTGTCTCTTTGTTTTATGCTTAAGCAGCTGTTTTAAGGATCTACATGGTCCTGTTCTTTTACAAGACATGTAAAATCCAATGAATGCAGCAAATGCTTGTCTCCTGAATGAATTTTGCAGGTTCATATATGGAAAGCCAGATGTTCCAAGAGCCTCTCCAGAGATTGCTTCTGAAGCATACAATGAACTTGAGGAATTACAGAAGAATCAGGACTGGGATGCAGCAGTGCAGTTAATTGTCAAAGCGGGTGATCCAAAGGCCCAACTTTTGCCTGCCAATGACTGGTATCGTTTACGGCGCAGCCTTGAGATAATCAAGGTCAATTTGTCATTTTTACTTACTACATTAATGAATAGTGGAACACTCTTGCTCTCATGCACATGCAAAGCCACACATTGCTAGATAAAACACTATCAGGATTACCAACAATGCTCTTTTCTGCGGCATTGAGAGTGTTGTTAGGACATTCTTTCTTGAGAATTGGTTCTTACACAATTTTGTTTGCCTCCCAGGCTTGCGGTTCTCCTCCATCTGCTTTTCAAGTCCCATATGATTCTTTCAAGGAACAAGTTAATGCTAATTTGACAGATGGCTCTCATAATGTGAATCCATCTCTTGATATGCTTAAGCAAGTTAAATCAGAGGATTTGGACTATGATTTCATTTGTTTTTTCCTCTCAAGCTGCAGACTTGATCTCTATAGATCAATTGATTTCCGCTGTGAGGATATGCTTTCAGGTAGGTGTTATCACTTGGCATGACATTTTTTTTATGATATGGTTTCCTCTTCTGGCTTTTTTCTGTAGATCTATCTTGTTTCAGGGTAGATGCTTGCTTTGATCTGTATAGATCTATCATGAGGGACCCATCTAAAGGATATACTGATTATATGCATATGAGATGGTTATCTGTTTTAATGGTATAATAGTACATGTGGATGATCATGACAATATAAAATATAAAGCACTTGAAAATGCTATGCTGGTATTGGGTCATATTAAGCTTTATCAGTGATGTTTATTTTTTGGTTTTGATCTGATTTCCTTTATCTTTTATCTGATCAACTTCTTGTCCTTCTTTAGATTTTGCATGCTATTTTGTTTCATGATTCAACTCTGAAGTGATTGATACCGTTGTGGTAACTTGTTTGGCAGGATGTGATGGGATTTTGTCAGAGGCCAAATGGCTCCTTGATGCAGGCCTTCTTCCGAATTCTAATTCTGCAACCCGAGCAATTGGTTACAGACAAGTATGGTATTCTTCTGTTCTTTTTTCTTGTTCTTTAAGTTATCAAATGGCACAAGCTTGTAATGATGGCAGACAAGTATATTATTCTTCCATTCTTTTTTCTTGTTCTTTAAGTTATCAAATGGCACGAGCTTGTAATGATGTTCTTTCTATCTTTGTTGTGGGTCAATACTCTTATCAATTATCTGCTCTCTTAGAACCATTAGCATCACCTTATTTACTAGCTAGCCAACTGGAACTCCATTTTTAGTTTCAAATAGTTACTGTAAGACTTATGGTTGTAGATGCTATGAGTGGGACCATATTATTTGTTTTCTAGATTGACTGACTGCAACAGAGAGTATATATATTTTTTTAATACACTAGTCATTAGATTTTCTTTTGATAGAGAAGAAAATTGATTTTTTCTATATTAATACACTAGTCACTATTGAGGCCTTTGTTTCATACCCCAGATTTCCTTTTTGCTCCTAAAGCTGTCTCCAATAACAGAGTTTTATGTGATTTCTGATTTCAGGCTATGGAGTACCTTTTAAGGTGTAGGGAACAAGATGGTAGGAGTTCTGCTAGAGAATTTTATTCTTTTCTGTCTGAGTTTCAGAAAGCATCTAGGTATGGTACACTTGACAATTGGTATATGTAATTCTTTCAGCAATTCAATTTTTTTTGGAACTTGGATAAGGCTGTTCTATTTCCTGTAGTTGATGGTCTGCAAGGTTGACTGTTAACAACATTCAGGAAAAGATGAGATAGTGGGACAAGAAATATAGTTCTCTTGTTATTCAAGGAATATTATGAAACCAAAGCCCTCACATTATGATGGAAAGTTGCCACCAAGTGCTTTGGCAAAAACCTATGGATGTTGTCATTGTCATCATTGTATTGTATTGTCACCAATCTTATCATTTGCATGAGTCATCATTGCATCTTCATCAAGGCTTGTTTAATTGGTGAACATGCTGCATGGAAGTCCTCATAACAAGTCCAGTATTCAGAGGCTTCCTCATGGTAGCCCACTTTCATGGTGTTTTTACAGTGTTGTTTTCAGTTTGAGGGTGAAATTCCCTTCTGAGCACACACTTCAAGTTCATCTGTTGATGGATCATATGCCTAAGTTAATTTTGGAATATCATTGTATGTTTTCAGGACACATATTTTTTATTCTTTGCTTTGCAGAAACTTTGCAAAAAGGCAAATGACATGGTTTCGAAATGAGCACATCTATCACTGGCTTGATGCTTCTAAACCTTTGGTATGCCCAATGCAATTTTCACTCTCTAAAATTGTAGGTACTTGGTTGTTTAGTGCTGATCAGTTAAAGTCCATCTTACTATATGATGTCTATGCTCGCACTTCATTCATGATTTTGGACAATGTGCATAGTTTTGACTTGTTTCCCTTCAGGCACCTCTGCTAACTCAAAACAATGCAAATTTCTGCAGAAAAATGTGCTTAACTTTATCTATGATGCATACCACGATCAGAGTGGAACGTTGGTTGTACCCGAATCACTTAGAATGAAGAAGGATCTGTCCAGCAGAAGAGAAGTTCTTCAGCTCAAGGGTTATCGCACCAAAAATAGGTAAAATTTTGGATCAGGGTGTTTGTAGGTATTCTTAGTTGGCAAATGCTAAAAGGGTCTGTGTGCATCAGTGTTTGTAGGCATTATTAATTGGAAATTGCTGAAAGGGTTTGTTTGCATCAGAGTGTTTGTAGGCATTGCTAGTTGGAAATTGCTGAAGGGGTTGGTTTGCTTGTGCAGGCATTTTGTCAACCGCGATGATTGTTCCCCCATTCTAGACTGGATAAGAAGAACTCAAGCTCAAGCAATTAGCACAGTGTAGCATAGTATATTTAGATAATCTTATTCTAAACTCCTTTTCTTTTCAACTTTCTCATTGCCTCAATCATTTTCTCTCAAACTAAATAGTGCACTAACATGTTGAGAGAAACTTCAAAAGACATTAATAATTGTGAAAAAAAAAAAAGATCTAAACAATAAAATGTTATTTTTGGTTAAGAAGTACTTCAAATATCCAAAAACACTACAAAGAGCATTTTAGTTAAAAAGAATTTTATCATATTAACCGAGTCTAAATGAATGTAATTCACCAACCATTTTCGGAAAGCAATATATTTTTGTAATAATACAACGAGAAAACAGGAATGGCGAAAAAAGAAAAAAAGGAGAAAAGATAGATGATAAAACTTAGAGAGCAACAAAAAATATAAATAAATCTTTAAATAAATAAAGCTGAGTAGAAAAAAAATTATATTTTTATTCTTTTGTATTTATCATGTTAATTAATAAAATCTTGTTAAATTGTGGTGTTTGAAATGAAAACAAAGAAAATGAAAGTAAAATGAAACGGAACAAAAAAAGCAAAAAAAAAAGGGGGAGGGGGCAAGTAGGTGCAAACGAATATTTATTGATAGCTTGATTATATAGCAATATATTAATAAATATATAAAGAGTGCATTCATTTGTATTTTTTAGTTTTTTTTTTTTAAATATAATAAATTTTTTATTAGATTAAATTAATTTAGTTTATATTTATTATATTATATAAACTATTGAAAATTTTAAAATTTTTTTAAAAATAATTGAAATATAAACTCTTCAAATGAGTTTAAAATTGTGAATTTTTTTTCATATAATTTTTTTAAAATAAAAATTAGTCAATTATATAATTTAATTTAATAAATCTTTTAAAAAAATATAAAAATATGTCCACTTACTTATTTTATCCAAAATTTTTTTTTTTACCTAGTATTTACTCTTCACTTTTTATATGTAAAAGATTTAATGAAATATACATGTAAATATATTTTAAGTATTTTTTTATATAATTTTTATTAAATTAAATTATATTTGTAATTATTTATTTATTTTATTAAAAAATTATATATAATATAAATTAATAATTTAAAAAAAATTAAAAAATTTAAAACTGAAAAAATTACTAAAAATTTAAGAGTTGTTAAAAATTTACCCGAGTTTTTTTTTTTCTTGGTTTTTGGTTAGTGGTATCTTCGGATTTTTTTTTTTATTATTTTTATTTTTATTTTTGATATTTGATTTAGTGGTAGACGAGGGCTTTAGGCCTCGCAACCATCAAGAACATTTTCCTTGTGAAAAGCCCTTGCTCCATTTCTATTCTTTCGGCAAACTTCAATCCCCGCTACCAGCCACCTCCCATCTCGCTCTCTCTCTTTAGAGGATAAGGATTACTTAGAGATTCATTGAAAATGAGGACTTCCGTTATCAGATCCATTAAAACCCTAGTGAACTCCCCCATCTCCTCCTCCTCTGCCCATCTACTCCGCCGTGGGTATGCCTGCGAGTCCGCCCCCGACCGAAAGGTCGCCGTTCTCGGCGCTGCTGGCGGGATCGGTCAGCCCCTGGCTCTACTCATGAAGCTTAACCCTCTCGTCTCGAGCCTTGCCCTGTACGATATCGCCAACACCCCTGGCGTCGCCGCCGATGTTAGCCATATCAACACTAGATCCGAGGTACTCTATATATATATATATATATATGCTATTTTTTTTTTCAGCATATACAACATTACTTTGTATCCATCGTTTTACTTTTTTTTTAGATTGGTTTTTCCTTATTTTTCTTCATAAAAAATTTAAATGCTTCTCTCTCTCTCTGTGTTTAAGGAGGAACTTCTTTTAAGATTTTAGATTTTAATTCGTTAGTCATATTTAAACTGGTGCTTTTGGAGGTTTCTTCCTTCGTTTTCTATTAATCATCTTTTTCGCTTGAGCTCGATCTGAACATCCAAAGTGATGCCTTGCATTTCTCCTTTCCGCTGTCTTTTTTATGTCTAGATGATTATAATTTTGGACCCTTTTGATTTTATTTTGTATTTGGTTACTTGGGGACTTGAATTTTGAGTTGTATCAGTGAGCTATGTACTATTTTGATTAATGTTTGAGTTTTCGTCGTTAAGGTTGTTGGGTACATGGGTGAAGAACAACTTGGTAAGGCCTTGGAAGGATCCGATGTTGTAATCATCCCTGCTGGTGTGCCAAGAAAGCCGGGAATGACACGTGATGATCTCTTCAACATCAATGCTGGAATTGTCAAGGGTCTTTGTGGAGCAATCGCAAAGTTCTGTCCAAATGTGAGTGCTATCTGTACTAAAGCATTCTAGTATGGTGTGCCTATTTTACCTTGCACAAAGGGGATGTGTTTTATTGGTGGACTTTTTGAAACAGTCTTATATGCATGGGGTTGGTCACTGTAGGCGACTGATATTTGTAGGTTATCAAATTATACCTAGCACACACTTATTTGGAAAGTGATCACCATGCATTGCTTTTGTAAAGGTGGCAGTGACCACACCACGTGGGGGGGGGGGCGATAGGAGGGGGAGGAAAGAAGCAGTCAAAACGCATTGTGCATTTTGCCTCCCTCTCTCATACATTCCACTCCTCTACTTCTGCTTCCATTCTAACTGGATGAACTGGTTCCATGTTTGATTGCTTTTGGTTTTATTGTTTTGATGGCGTTTCTTGCTAATAAATTTGGCAATTTAATTTATTTGATCAGGCTCTTGTTAACATGATAAGCAACCCGGTAAATTCAACAGTTCCTATTGCAGCTGAGGTATTCAAGAAAGCAGGAATCTTTGATGAGAAAAAATTGTTTGGCGTGACCACTCTTGATGTGGTTAGGGCCAAGACTTTCTATGCTGGGAAGGCTAAAGTACCAGTTGCAGGTTGGTTTAATTACTTGCTTCCAGAAAGCAGTTTGTGCTGCTTGTCTTTGCTCTCTGCTTATCGAATGTACTGTGTTCAGTGCTAAGTTATAGGTTACCCAGTTGTTTTTGACTTCTTGATAATCATAAGTGGACAGAGATGTCTTCATAAGTCACTCCTGTGTTTGGAAGCATTGATTTTATTTATTGTCTTTTGTCTTAGCCTTTGAACTAATAAGTTTGTGGGGTTACCAGGCTGACTTGTGCATTTTCCTTTGTTTGCAGAGGTTAATGTGCCAGTTGTTGGTGGCCATGCGGGGATAACCATCCTTCCACTATTTTCACAAGTACTTGAATTTTCCCTCCTGTCTTAGTCTCTTGATATATTATGGTGTATTGAATGTATTGTTCCACTGTAACATCTTATTTGATTTCTTCTGTAGGTTGTGCTGATTTCTATTATTTGTTGCAAATTTTTTTCTAGGCCACACCAAAAGCCAACCTGTCTGATGAAGATATCCATGCACTTACGAAGAGAACTCAAGATGGTGGAACAGAAGTTGTTGAAGCCAAGGCTGGAAAGGGCTCTGCAACATTATCCATGGCGTAGGTTTTTATTCTGGATAATTGTGAATCTTTGGCTCTTTTTTAGAAAACTAGGATTACCTCGCAATGCTCTCTGCAGCTATGCTGGGGCCATTTTTGCTGATGCATGCTTGAAGGGGCTCAATGGGGTTCCAGATGTTGTGGAATGTTCATTTGTACAATCAAATGTCACTGAACTTCCCTTCTTTGCTTCAAAGGTAATTGATTTAAACTTTTGTCTTGCAAGGTTTAAAATTCCTGTGTTAGCTTTCATATTTTTGACCCATTTTCATGTGGAATTCGTCCAAAAGAATTGCCTATATTTTGTTTCATTTGGGAAATGTTATTTCCGTGCAATGGAGACTTGTACAATGCAGCGAGCTTTATTCTGTTATTTCTCTTGTTAAGAGGAAAAGGCCATTGCAGTGGCAGGCCTATATACTCTGTGCTTTTTTTAAAAAAAATAAAAATAAATTGCAAATTATCAATGTTTCAAAACTTTGCCTGGGGTTCCATCATGGATTGTTTATTTCTGGGCCAAAAAAATGTCACACTGATGAATAAGTCAATTTGTTTGCATGTTTGGTGTTGGAAATTGTTTTAAGTTGGCTGGTGCTCTAAATGCATCTGTAGTAATTGTTAGGCACCAAGTATCTTTCTAGACTTTATAGCTGCCCAAATCTTTCTAGGATGCAAGCCATATTTAGATTGATGTTAGTATCTGTTATGCTTTGTTGTTTGGTGGCCTTGCAATTTTTGAAGAATTCTTTCTGTTCATCTTTGCAGGTGAGGCTTGGAAAGAATGGCATGGAAGAAGTTTTAGGATTGGGCCCTCTCTCTGACTACGAAAAGGAGGGCCTGGAAAAGCTGAAGCCTGAGCTCAAAGCGTCTATCGAGAAAGGGATCAAGTTTGCCAACCAGTAGAATGAATGTTTTCTGATCATAGAAAACGTTCCAATTTTGCGTTTCCTATTCATCGATGGTGTATTTGCTGCTCCCAGCAGCACCGGCTCCGCAATTTTCTGTAGAGTAGGCTCGGAAGAACCAAATAGTTTATCAATAATACCAATGTGAATTAAAAGCCGTTGTAGGCTGTACATTTCACCAATTTGCAGACAAGGGTAGATGCCCAATGAATCAACGTTGGGATTGGTACTTTTGAGATTGCTATAAGAACCTGAAATTTCTGGCAGGACGTTGTGCCTGCCCGCATATCTCTTTGATGTTGTAGACAATAATTCTCTCGTTTTCGGTTGCAATTGATACGAGGTTTTGATGTTGTAGACAATTGGTCTTTAACACTTGAAATAAATGCAGGCTTAAAACTGTCGAAATAAGGACATTCAAACATTGTTGGTACTGTTCAATAGACAATATATGGTACAAAAAGCATGGCAACTACAGCAAGTGACCCCTGACTTAGTCTATTTAACTCTTACCTACAAAATGATCTTGCCAACATGAGGCCAGATCCATCACATCCAATGAAGTGGAGTGTTTCATGACAACTTCTAAGGTTGTTTTCGTGATGGGCAAGCAAAATTTTCAACTACAGATGGTGTTCATTTACACAAAAAGAAGGTGAAGCAACTTTAATTGCGCCTTCCATTGTCAGTTGTAGAGAATCCTAAAATGCAGAGAAGCTGGGATGAAAGTTATATCCAGGGATCAGCCGCAAGATGCAACAAGAATACTATGTGATGTGTAATCTAAAAGTCGCAAAATTATATCTATAACAAAGAAATGCATATTACCATCATATTTTACAACCAGAGGCCTTATTCAAATGCATGTATGGCTCACCACTTAAAGTCTATAATTAAGACATATTACCATCATCTTTTAGTTATGTGGCTCTATCAAAAGTTAAGGGCTCAAAATGACTAAAATAGATGCCAAGTAGGTAACAAGTTTAGTAATTCCTTCAAAACACACTCAAACCATGATATACCCCTTCCATTCTATTGACAATCGTGCAATTAATGCCCCAAAAGACATGAATACTCTGAACTGAACAAATGACACAAGTTCCCCTATTTGTGCATTCTGAGCTTCAGGTGCTACAAACAGTGCATCACATATATCAGGTGCAGTATTATTATAAAATTATAATGGCATTCACTTACAAGAAGGAAACAGGTAATGTCATCTACAGGTGCTAGGCCAAATCACATCACAAGGAGGCAGGGTATAATTCCAACTAGTTTTCATGTATACGATTTGTTTTGACCCAATTCTGCTATAAAAATTGGTGAGTGTTGTGACAGATCAGTTGGATGAATATCAAACTTGAACAATTTCCACAAGCAACTGTTTTTTAGATGTGGTACAACGAAGTCCCTCAATTTGCATAAAGTAAGACAATGAAGCCTTGTCAATTGACCAGCAAAATCTAATACTTACATTACTAGACAGTGGTCGCCTATACAAAAATGAAGCAAATCTAGATTTCATCATCAAAATCTAAAGTCTACTTTGATATAAATAGCAGTAAAAGCAAAGAGAAATATATGAATTCAATGAAATTTGTTGGAAACAAAATCTGACTCTTATTCCAATGTGAAACTGAATTATAATAATAACTCTTTAGTTAGTTCTCTTCTACCTCTAGGGGACTTGGAAAATATTTCATATAACATGTGATCAAGAATTTGAAACAACAATATTTCAGTTGTCACGAATCACAAATATAAGCCAAGTCAAATAAATGTCACTAAAATATAAACGAACAAATTAAATTGCAAACACTGGGGACATCATAAATTCCCATAATATGTTGGTATTAACCTTATAACCATTAATTTAGGACCAATAATCTTTTTCATTAATAATAATACCATATTTCACAGAGATCACAATTCAATAAGCACAAATAATTCCCTACCTGAATTAATCATCAACTCCTATGTCATTGATCTGCATCTGATCTATATCCTGAGGTACTATCACGATCAGGTTCTGCAAATTTAGCATCAGAAAGAGTTAAAAGAATCCATTTTTATTCCTAGTTGGGACATGATCAAATGAATATCCTGTTCAAGAAATCATTCTATTGGAGGTAATGCATCATGTTTCTATTACCACTTGAAAAGGATCTAGAGTCATCACCAGAACTACTTGAACTACTTGATCCACTCAAGTTAACTGGAGAAGATCTTGTAACAACTTTTTCAACTGCTCAAAAATTAACAAATTTCAAAATTTACTAGGCGCATGATGATCAAAAATAGCATCATAAACAGAGAAAGATGAACATGAAATTCCAAAGGGAAAATAAATGGAAATCCTAGAGAAGTGTAAAATTTTACCTCTTCCAGGTTCTGGGGGTGCCTCTTTAGTGGTATGTATCATATTCTGCAAAAGTAATGACATCAACAATTTATCAGCCAACAAGCAACAGCAGAAACTCAACAAATGTTCAACTACATGGTGGTCCAAGGTCTTACGGTCTCTGGGATAGTAGGTCCAACAGTTTTATCGCTCTTGCCCAAACTATTCTTGTAACTGGTCAGAAACCTATCAAGATCCTGAAGAGTTTCAGTATCAAAACTCTCAATGTCCACCTCAATCTCATCTTCTTGTTGGAAAATCTCAGGGTTTCTCCTTCTAATAATTTGAACTACACTGTCCAGTTTGTCTGAAGGCAAACTCTGTAGATCTACACTCAGTCTCTGCTTTTCCTCAAAAGTCATATTCTTCTTCTCAGATTTCTTTGACACTGGTGATGTCCCTTGATTGGTGGCAGTATTAATGTTTTTTGATGTTTTTGACCTGGAATCAACAGGCAAAGAATCAATATCCGATCTATCTGAAGTCAGCGCCTCTATTGGCCTTTGCAGGGGAGGAGGAACAGGAGTGGTAGTCCAAGCAGGAACATAAGCAGAGGCAGGAGCAGTTGAGGCCCTTTTTGAACTGGGTGTAGGCAAACTTGTGTCATTCCTCACTGCAGACTTCTTATCAAACTGAAAATGAGTCCTAATAGCTTCCCAATTCTCCTCAAAAGTCTTCAGCAATGTATCTGCCATAAAATGCACATCCTGCCCATTCTCATTATATGTCATGGCATTATTAAATGTCAGCCTCACATCATCTGCAAACTCCTTCGGTGAGGTATAACAATTCCTGCTCAACTTACTTTTCACCGTTCCCAAATCCATAGGATGTTTAATGATCTTATGGTAATCATGCAACTTCAATTTCTTTGCATCCACAGGGGCATTAAACACCCAACCATACTGATGCTTCATTAACTTCCCCAACAATTCTTCACACTTCTTAAACATATCCTTGGGATTCCTGTCCTTACCAGACCCAAATCCAAAAACTTCTTTCTGGCCACCTTTCTTTCCTCCACTGCTCCGGTTCAACTTCTTATTGCTCTCGGAGCCTGTTTTCTCCTTTCTATTTACAGAACCCAAATTCCTCTTCCGATTAATCTTTGGAGCTTTCTGCTCTTTATCTACATGGCCTCCAGCATTAGAAAGATTAAGAAAGTGACTATCCTTATCATTCACTGATCCAGTTAACTCCTGAGCACGGCCCTGTGAGGTGGGTCCCACAGAACTCACCTCAGAATTAACCATCAAAAGATTTCCAACTCTGTTACTACCACCACCAGCACCGCCAACCCCCATACCGCTCTTACTATTACCATTAAACCCATAATTACTACACTGACTTTCTTTAGCTTCGATTTTCCTTTTCAGATTCCTAACTTGATCAAGTTCACCCACAAGCATCCCCTTGAGTTCTCTAACATCCAAAACTGAAGAACCAGAACCCAAGCTAATTCTAACTTTATTGCCAAACCTGACGTACCCAGGCAGTGAAGCCCCATTGATAGGGCTCCGTAAGGCCGGTTGCCGGTGATTGTCAGCCGAAGAAGAATCGTCCGACGCCACGGTGCCCAAGCTTCAGCGGTACTGCTTCTGCCCACAATTGTCGTCTCTGGTGCTACCGCTGGTACGCTGTCTCTGATTGTGGGTACTTGATAGTTCTTTCTGCGATTTCTGGCTTCCACTTTCTCGTACTCGCGAAAGAACCCTAATTCGTGCTTTTAGAACCCTAATTTTGACTTGAAATTGGGGATTTTTTTTTTTTTTGGGGGTGGAGGGTTGGGGAGTGATATAACATAAATGTAAAAGTTGAAAAAGTAGAAAGGTGAAAAAAAAAAAAAAATTGTCATGTGCTGCAACTGGATCACGTTAGAGCAAGGCTTAACTGACAATAGCTGAAATATACATTATAAGCCATTTTTTTTTTTTTTTATTATAAAAATATTATTTTTTGATATAAATAATTTTATTATTAAATAAATTATTTATTTTTATAATATTTAATATTATTCATATATTATTACTTAATTATCTTGTATTTATTATTTATTTTTAATTTTTTAAAAATTAATATTAGAGATACTGTGAGATTTCGTATTAAATATAACAATATTATAATACTGTTAGTATTGTTCATGGAGTCTACCAAAATAATAAATATAACACATATCTTATTTTAAAATTTTAATATAAATATTAACAATTATAATATTATTTTATTAAAGATAACAACATTCGAATAAGCTTACCATTGCGTCACCACCTTTTAGATTTTTATTTTTATTTTTTTGACTTCGGATCGCTATTTTTAATTTGATTAACTTGAATTTTCAAAAAAGTCCCATTACAATTTTTTTTTTTTTTTTTTTTGTGGTACGTTTGATTTTGAGTAAGAGGTTGAAATAATGCCTAAAGCAGCTTTTCGCCAAGCTTATCAGAATGAAGGCGTTGGAGAACAAACTGGCGGAAAAGCTAGAGTAAAAGCTGAGAATTTGTAAGCATCCTTCCTGGTTAGCGAACAAGAACACCAAGCTTTTATTTTATATTATGAAAGGAATGTAGTTGCACCATGCATGCTTGCTTTATGTAAGTCTGGGTGCCAGGAGTTGCATGCAGAGGTGACAGGGGTATTGGACAGCTACATCCAGCCAAGGGAATGAGAATGTCGTCTTCTTAATCTTGCATATAGCTTTAAGCCCCCCCCCCCCTCCTGGTTGGCAACCGGCCCCCCTTGATAAAATTTTTTTGTGACCAGTCTGCTATATTTGGAGGAATATGGTTAACAATCAAATGCAATTTATAAGTGAATTGTGGCCATGTGTCATTACCCTTTTTGTTTTTCTGCTATCTTTGGAGGAATCTAGTTGAGAATTTACATGCAATTTGTTGGAATTTTTTGGCCATGTTTCATTACATTTTTAATATTTACCAGTGTATCAGCGTCTTGAGAATCAGTTTGCCACTTTGATGCTTCATCAGTGGAAAACAAAAATGAAGAAGTTTGGAATTTAATTGCATGAAGATGAGTGAGTATGCAGTTTGCTCAATCATTGCAGTGATTTATATGTTAGGAGCCAGTTGAATTAACAGCTTGATTCCGAGGAAGGAACATATGACGTAGCAACCATCCGTGGCTGGGGAGGCCAAGTGATTTCCATTTTTAGGATTATCATGAATTCATAATCTAGTTCCAGTTTATCCTTTGTGCAAGACATGTTCAGGTTGTTCCATATTAGTTCTATTCTACGCAATCTTCTGCAGAATTGCTTGAATGCACTAGCACAACAAGGCTTTTGGATACCATTTCAATTTCATAGAGTTAAATTGAGAGTTGAATTGAGGATGAGGAGTAGGATTGATGCTGGGAGGGTCAGGCTGATGCTCGAGGAGGAAATCACTGCCTCCACGGCTTTCCCTTTGACGGGCTGGTGAATTATCGGATTTGCATGTCTATCACTAGATGTCCTGATCCTGGTGTCACGATAATTTTCAATACTTGCAGTCGCAGCAGGGAGTGCATAATGAACATGAAAAACACGTTGAAGGGACGGTACACAATCAATAGCCATTGGTATTGGGACAGAAAACGATGGCATAGTTAGAAGCCTTGCATGTAAAAGTGCTGGTGTTATCGTCAAAGGCATAGCTGTAAGCCCTTGGACAAGCTCGCTTGAAAATTGTTGAATAAAAGGAGGGTTGGCATGTGTTCGGGTTGGCAAACTCCCCGCTGCAGCAGTATTGATCGAGCCCAAATGCCTCGCAGGCGCTCTTGCATGCAACCACTTGCCCTCCATCTCCATCATCCCCACCTACAACCTGGAGTTCCTTCGGGCAACCTGTGAATTTGAAATTTTAAGTTTTATGGTAATTTAATTTGATGGATCAACAAAAGAGAACAAGTAGATGCATGTATGATTGTTGCGTATGAACATTTATTTATGCTGGATTGCTTTCTTGTTGAAGATCTTACAGTTTTATATATAATTGTGTACCCACCCATGTTGATATCCAAAGTGCAGCCAGTGGAATTACACATGCCATAGACTCCTCGAGGCACTACTACAAGAGGCAAATTGTAGCCATCTACAACGCTGACATCGTAGAAATCCTTGTCGTTGCCTTTGCCGAGGGTGATCTCGAAGAGTGATGCAGGCTGAGAGGCGCCATTGCCGTCGCATAACAGCCTTCCTCCACAGTCTCCAGTTTGACAGCTTCCAACTCCGTACTCGTCAAATATGCAACCCGTCCTGGCCCATATTCGGCCTGACCAGCCTGGCACGCTAGGAATGAGTACGGATTGGCCAGACTCCAAGCGGAATCCAGTTGATGGAAGTTGTGGGGTGCCTGAACCAGCCATTGTGCCGGGCCATATAATATCAGGACAGTTGTTTGCTATGGTGAATGTGCAAGAGTAGGATGAAGAGACCAGAAAAGAGAGGAAGATTGTGAGAGGAAAAGCTGAGAACATCAATGTCCTGAGCGTGCTCATCCTTGTTATGTTCATATCCGTGAAAATAAGCAATATCCCTCTCATTTGCCATATATATATGTTTTATTGTACATATTTGTTGGGTGCTGCTGGGCATGGAGAATGCAAGAGGCAGAGGTGGGCGTGCCATGGCAAAAAATCCGAAACTGAATGGCTACGTTGCTTAATTTGCTGAACCTCTCAGCCGCAATATCCCCTTATCTGAGGGTCAAGTTACAGGTGTTCCTTAGATGGTGAAGCAATTCCTTTCTTTTATCATACAGTAGCGGAATTGCGGATGGCCCCACTTTTGGGAATTTCTCATTTCACAAGCGATATTAAGGAGTTTAGTATCCGTATTATTGCCAACAATGGGATTAACGTTTGCATTAAACAGATGGAGATACTGTATCAGCCTAATCACCACACCACAAACTGAATGCACGTAATCTATGCATACAACACTCTCTCATAATTAGACACTTAAAAAGGCACTCGATATTCATATATAATTAACAAACCTGCTGAGCCTGACATCCCCAGACCATCCAGGTCCCCGATCAAAGCCCTGAACACAGAGTAACTATTAAACATCCACGCTTTCTGCAAGGCCACTGGATGCGGACCTGAATGGTCCAAAATTCCAAACTCAACGCTTGAAATGCTCCAATCCACAGATCCCATTAAGCCCATTTCTGTAGATGAATGTTGTATACTCCTTGACTGTGGTTTCTCGGTACCTCGGCGGGTTATTTTCGGATAGCAACTCCTTAATTGGCCCATAGAGTCTTGAAGACGCCCATTGCGGGAAATGCGTTCTGAAGAAACAGGCAACAGAGACTCTCGGGCCAACACTTTTCGCCAACACTCTGTGATACACGCTTCTGAACTTGCCGTTGGTGATCAGCTGCACAAAGACACATGAAAACCAATATGATTTGTTGCTTGTTTAATCCTGTTACGGACAATAATATTTGTTTGTTCCACTCAATTACTGATTAACCAAGAACCTGAATGAATTTTAACACAGCAGTTAGTCAAGCATAGTTGCCTAGCTAGGGGATACTGCTCGGTCCTCATTATGGGGTTTCGCTTTGCAGATCAAGTTGATGGAGAGGACTTGCCTGTGACATATCACCTATGTTTACTATGAGAGATTCAGGAATAGGGGTGACATCAACCCAGTGATCTTCATGGAGGACTTGAAGGCCACCCACTTGATCTTGCAGGAGAATCGTGAGGAAGGAACCATCAGTGTGCTTGGTAGTGCCCAAAGTCAAATCGGGTTCAGGGCATGCCGGGTAGTAATGGCCAATTAAAAAGAGGCCCTCTGCGCAACCCATATCTTTCAGGTGCTTGGGATTGAGTCCAAGGGCTTCTGACAGCAATTCAAATAAAACTTGCCCCAATTTCAAGACCTTGTTCGAGTAGTCAATGATCACATCTCTGCAAAGGCGAACAATAGATTGACTAGCAAAAACAATCTAAAGTGCAAAACATTAGAGATTGATTACACGTGTGTATTGGCCCCGTGAGGCCGTCGAGTAAATGCATAAAACTCTTAAGAGTATCCAATCCAATGGGAAGCATAATATGGCAAAAGACATTAGTTCCTTCTGACATACGTACCGGCATATTTCAGGCAATTCTTCAGGATTGGGTGGCTGAGGTGCCATAACACAGTACAATGAATCCCTCCAATTAGACGCAGAAGCTTGAAAGAAATCAAAGTTGGTGTTAAACTTGAACTTCCTCGTTTCATCCCGCGAATAGAATTCCTTCTTCACCTCAACATCTTGCTCATGAAATCTGCGTACCCCATCCATCATATCCTCCAGAACACTCGCTGGAATCCCGTGGTTGACCAGCTGAAAGAAACCCCATTTCTCGCAAGCATCTCTGACTTGGCCAACTATCTTAGCACGTTGATTTGCATCCTTATAAATGCCTTCCAAGTCCACCACGGGTATGCTAAATTTACAGTCACCTGGACTTGACTTGCCATTGATGTCACTTTGATTATGGACAAATATACGGGGGATCTTTTCAACTCCACCATCTGCAAGGCCCTTCACGCCAGCTTTTGAGTCCTCAAAAGCTTTCAGTTCAGCCTCTCGGTCATAATGGTATTCATAGTCCCCTTCAATTTTGCCTGAACTTGCGGTCGTCATTTTTCCTATCTGAATGAAACTTGATAAGGATTTTGTGGAGGATCACAAATGTTTTTGCCCTATTACGAATTACAATTGCAGAAGATGCAGACAGACCCGATAAGAACAACACACCATAATCACCTTTGTCCTTTTGGCTGAAGAGGAAATCTCATTATCCCATGACTTGGCCAACTAAAATAGAGGCCCCACTGACGGAAACTGAGACACGAAAACAAATAAAAGATCCCATTCAATATTTCTTTGTCCTTTACTCCGCATTATTGTTCTATTTTACCAATGACAAGTACTGCCTTCTTTCGTTTTCCCCTTTTACGTCGATCTGTTAACGAGAAGGTAGCTCCAGTGAATCATTTTTATCTCTGTGCCAGCCGACCACGTGACAACCATTAGATTGAAGTTTTTGGGAGCCCCTTTTCTCATTGAGTCGGGATTTTCAATCTGGTTTCATTGAAAGAACATGCATTAATTTTTTAAATAGTTTCAAAAACGAATTATTTCTATAATTTGAATTTTTTTCTTTTTTTTTTTTTGCACGCTATTTTCGAAAATGATCGTAACGAAACAATATTAAAGCCTAAGCTCAATCTATGCCATATGAATTTGACTGCAGTGTCCTGCTAGACGCCTGCAGCCTGGACTACCGCGCCCAAGAAAAACACCTTCAAAAAAAGGGCCAATTTTATGCGTGGGCTGGGCTGAAGAGTACCAGCTGATAACATTGAGAATCAACTTACTCGTCCAAAGCAAAAGTACCAGCTGAAGTTCAGGTCGAAACTAGAAATGACTCTTGAGCCTATAAATAGGAAAGAAGAAGGAGAACTAGACCAAGAAGACAGCAAAAGTATCTGCAAATCCAAGAATCAATGGATAGCAAGCCAAACGCTCCTGCTAATGCATATGATTTTTAAATAGATTAATACTGGCAGGTAGGCACAGGAGAAGACAGAAACTCAAAATCCTGTCTCAAACTACAACAGCAGCACAAGGTTGGGAGGAAACCATGCTTCTCACATTCACCTGATGAGCGAGATAAGGATCCGGCCGCTTCACTGCACAGAGAGAAGCATTGATTTAAACTCATAAATTTATAAAGCATGGTAAATTCCACTAAATGGTGAATACATGGTAAATGGCCCACCTCTGCATCTTTGCCTCTGCCAGCCCTGGATGAGCTTTCCATCTTCTGGTCTTCTACCCATGTAACAGCAATAAAAATAATAAGTAAATATTTCACAAATTTACCTAAGATATTTTAACAAATGAAATAAAGTGTAAAAAAATTATAAATTTTAAAAAAATAAATGAAGAGGATCTAAGTCAATAATCCATCAGAACACATGATCTCTTGTGTAAGAGCCTGAAACTTTTGTTGTGCCAACAATTAACCAAATTATACAAACTGTCACTGATAGGAGTGGACCAAGAGTATTACCAAGAGAAATAAAGCAAAAACTGCACCCCCTGAAATTTCAAAATGTTTTAAGTCTACATATACCTCCATCCTCAGGAATATCCGAACTCCATAAAGTGAGGTTGTCCCTCAACAGCTGCAAGATCAAAGTGCTATCCTTGTAGGATTCTTCACTCAAGGTATCAAGCTCTGAAAGAGCTTCATCAAAAGCTTGCTTTGCAAGGTGGCAGGCACTAGTAAAACAAAGCAACCCAAAATAAGCAGTTGCACAATGAGCTGGTTGCTTAAGTGAGCAATTAAATTCTGCATACCGTTCAGGAGAATTCATAATCTCATAATAGAAGACAGAAAAATTAAGAGCCAAACCCAGACGAATGGGATGAGTGGGAGGTAAATTGCTCTCTGCAGTGGTGGAGGCAGTCTACAAAACAAAATCAGTAAGACAAACATCATAGTTGATGCTGATGCTTAACCATATGAATGAACATATTACATAGGAGAGCACTGTTTCTGCCATTTCAGAGAACTAAAACCTTTTATTTTCCTTACATAATTATCAAAGGCAACACATGTGAAACTAGTTTCCAAAAAAAGGTTATAAACCAAGGAGAGCAGACAAAACCAATCCTGCAAGACTAAAGAACCAAGATGTCAAGGCTTTCCTTTTTCCTCCTATGCTGTTGTTGATTACCTTTTTTTTTTAATTTATCTCTTTTTTTCCCTGTTTCAGGTGATGGGGTTTTAGTTATGAATCCAACTCAGATTATGAAGAATAGAGGAAAGATGTCCATCAACAATGGAGGGGAACAACAAAACAATTGCAACAATATAGGTTGACATAACCATTGAAATAGCAAGTACACAACATCAACAAATTTGGAGAATAGCAATGAGTGTTTTGAATTTCACAAGAATTTAAAGCACATTAAAAGGGTAAAAACCACCAGAAGCATTTCCATATGGTCGTGAATCATGATTACACATATATTTATGAAACATGTAACAAATGCCAGAACACTGAAGTACAGACAATGGCCAAAAAGGTTAGTTAATTGCATGGATGATAAACACCAAGAACGAAAAAGGATCTGCAATTCATGACTGCCGGACGTAAGCCTTAAGGGTGGTTGCTTGATCTCTTAAATCTATACTTGCCTCAACAGAAGATCTACATGCAGAGACACTGTAATGAAAATAACCATAGAAGCAAATGACAAATGGAAATAACATCATTTTTTCCTTCAGGAAAATCAAAACAGAAACTCTGGGTACAGCCAGCTGAGACAAACTTGCCATTGCCCCAATAGTGCAAAGTTCAAACTGAAAGACCCACAGTGCCTGAAATTATGGAAATAAAGTAAAGGCCACTCCTTCAATAGTTATTAGACACCTAACCAACATGCTGGTCAAAGGCAAGTCTTACTCATATCAAAAGTTGCCTCAACATAAACCGAACAACAAGTAATTACTTCAACTCCTAGCAAATAAATACCTCGTATGCTTTGAGTGACTGATCAGCTGCCTCTTTCTTCTCGCCACCAGTCTTAAACTCTGCTAGATACCGATAATAATCACCTTTCCTGCAGTCAGCGAAAAAAAAAAAACACAATCAGAAACAAATGAATGAATGAATAAGCAAATAAATGATAAGTAAGATCAACCATTACATTTTATAGTAAAATACAGAGGATTCCCCAACCCCAGAAGACGGAATGAGATGCTCATCAATCAACACCATAATATCACTGCAGATGCTACTTAACTCCGACTCCACCTTTCGTCGGTACTCCTTGATTCTCTTCACGCTTACCTCATTCCCCTTTGACTCCTCCTTCTGCTCGATTGATGATAGGATTCTCCACGACGCCTCCTCGCACCAATCACGTTCTTATAACCAACAGACAGCATGTTTCTCTCCTCCACCGTTAATTCAACATCAAGCTTCGCGACTCTTTTCATCGCATCCACCATTTCTAAATCCAATCATGACAACACACACACACAAACAAAACAGAAATGAATAAATATAGACAAACAAATGCTCATAGAAAGAGAGAAAGAGAAAGAGAGAGCAGAAGAGATAGAGAGAGAATGTGTATAACCATCGTAACGCTCGGCTTGCTCGGCGAGCTTGGCCACGTACACAAAGTTCTCGCGATCTGTAACCGAATCCATCGCCGATCACCGCCTAATCTCTCTCTCCCTCTCTCCGTGTTTTCTCTCCCCAGCTCTTTAAGCTTAGTTACCATCCATACACATAATAAAAAAGACTGAAAATTTTCAACTCTTAATATCTTTATTTTGTTAAATTAAATTTATTCATATTAACAAAAAAAATATTTGTATAATTTAATTAAATTATAGATATTATATTAATATTAAAATTTTAAAAATTAAATTAATAATATTATATATAATTTTTTAATAATAAAATTTTTATTTTAAAAAAATAAAATATAATATTTTTAAATCTTTTTTTTACAAACTTTTAAATTAAAAAAAATTGATTCATTAATTATAATTTAATCGATCGGTTTCCTTGGTTTTTCTTTAAGCAGTATACTTTAGTTGCTTTTATCATCAAAACCACTATATATATATATATATATATATATATATATATTGTGTTAAGATTTAATTAAATATTTTTATCACACTAACAAGTCACTCGGCGGGATTACTGTAGAGACTTCTTATTAAACTTTTATCCTAGTACAAGTAATCAATTTTTAATAATTTATAATAATTTTTTTTATTTTACATGTTTAATTTTTTAAAAATTATTTAATTGAGTCTAATTATTTTTATATAAATTTGACAAAATTTTAATAAATTAACAATAAATATAAATTATAATTTTAAAATTTAAAATTTATAAAATATTAATATAAAATCATAATATGTTTAGGTTTATATTATAATTCTAAATATATTTTTTTTAAGAAAAAAATAAAGTAAATAACATTCACATAATATTACATAATATTAAATTAAAAATTATATAATAAATTTAATAAAAAATAAGAATAAAAATATTTTTAATTAATTATATTAATCTGAATAAATAATTTTTAAGATATTAAAAAAAATTCTCAAACCCAATAGCATCATTATTTAAACATTCCCAGATTCCAGGAGGGAAAAATCGCAAAAATGCTCCAAATTAATAAGGCTGCATAAGAATTATCTTTTTTAAAATTACATTAAAATCATCTTGAATTTATAGAACATAATATAACATAATGGTGAAATGAAACCCATAAACCACAAAGGAATTAACCAAAAAATTTCATTCCAAAAGCTCCTACAAAAATTTCATGGCACAACACAACTACGCAGACATCCACTCTACAAAGGCAACATCAGTCAACCGAAGTAACACGGATAACTTTCTTTTGATCGCAGGAACCCTTCTCCAGAATAACAAGTTTTTTTCTCAGCTAGCCATCTTCAAATGAGATGAGTACTTCGTTAACTTAAAAAACTACGCAATACAAAACAAAGGTCACACGATAAGGAACTCAAATGGTATGTACCATAAAACAAAGAAAGTAAATGGTACACTGTGTCGGTCCAAAACCTACAAGAGAATTCGTAGTGTTTTGAGTCATCGTTCGGCAATTTGCAGATATCAGCCTACAGAATCAGATAGGTGGACTGGTACCGAATTTTAATGTTATTTTGGCATTCTTTTGAGCAACTTGTACATGCCAAAGACATTCTTCTCGTGCCATCGACCGGGGATGAAAAAGGAGCGATAAATAGGAGGCGAGAGCTCCCTGTCTAGATAAGGCAATGCCGCAATGGGCTGCAATAGAAACAGTTTTAGGTTTCATAAATTTCCGAAAGAGAGAAATTTAAAGCAACTGCAGTAAGGGTGCATGGGGGAGATAAGGAGGCAGTCTGGGACCCACCTCCCAAGTAGACAAGTCACTTCCACGAGAGGGGTAAGGTCGGTCAAGCTGCAGCTCAACCAAGAAGGTACACAGTTCGTGATCCCGGAGCTACATGTAAAAATGTGCTTCAGTGACTCTGCAATAGAATGTAGGAGAGAATTGAGGAAAGAAAAATATAAAAAGAGGTTTCACGTACATATTGTTCATCAGATGCCTTGTTTATTTTGTTAAAATATGGTGGAGCTGCTGCAGTCCCGCCCAAAGTATTATTAAATGGGAATGGAAGGAGACCCTGGAACCCATCATCAATCCACCGGATTTCACTAACATAATCGGGAACAAAAAATGATGAAGGGAAACGGTGCCATTCACTTCCAACGCAAAGAACAGAACCTGCTGGGCATAACAACCAGAATTATGATATTTCCCTTCCAATAAACTATAAAAATGCCTTGCACACACAAACCATTGAAAGTAACCCAGTAATAGGGTAAGAATATAGTAAGTTTACAAGCGAATATAGATTCAAAATTGTAGGGACAGAGTAAGAAATGCAGGGTGAAAATCAGAGCACTCATGCTTCCAAAAGACAGCCATGCACAACAAAAGAATATGCGCATTCATAAACAACACTAAATGCAATGTGGACTACAGCGTGGATCCTACTTATGAATATCAGACAATTGCCTGGGGAATAGAGCAAGACTGCTATTGTGCATCTTAAAACTAGTGTCAATGAGACCACGTGACATTCTAGCCACAGCTTATAAAATGAATGGAAGTGCATCATAGCATGGACATGTGCTCAAACTGCAGGCTTTGATCACATTTAAATATTGTCAATGTTGCCATGCTCAAAGACGTACTTCAATGACTGTTAGAAAATGAAGACAAATTTCATAGTCAAACTTCATACGCATACATACCTACAAATTTCATAGTCAAACTTCATACGCATACATACCTACATGCACATTTACATCCAAGTATAGGTACACAAAAGTTGCATAATGATAAATGAGCAGCATAGATGAATGACTAATCACAAGAATCTATGCACAATATTTTGCATAAACTCTTGAGAGATGTACCTGTTCCCACATCATCATGGTGCTCCAAAATCTTGTAAATCTCCATAGGTGCAGAATAACCGTTAATCAGTGAAAATGTACGAGCATGTGATGCACCTAATATGAGGCTGAGAACCAAGGGCCTAACTATTTTGGCTGCCTGCATAGAGTTCCAATCATCTTCATTTTAGTTAAATGGGGAGAGATGTAAGGAAGACTAAATGACAAACTTACCGTAACCAATATAGACTGATCATTGGGATTATATCTGTCACTGAAAAGATCTGGAAAACTCTCAATGACAGCTGAAGCAGCAACACAAACAAGAGGATATATTGGATAAAGGAACCTGAAATCAGAGTAGAGAATATATTCAGCTCAAAATTCTCTACGTTACAGCCAATGAACTACATAATCACACATCTTCCACATCCAAAATCTCAGATCAAATAGCCAAATTCCCAAACACTATCATGTAATGCAAAGTCAAATGTTTAAAAATTACAAACATATTTTGTTTTACATGTAGAAGAAAGAAGATAAAAGGAAAATAACACACTAAATATTAGCAACAATTAAATAAAAAGAGGCTAACCACCAAAAGAGTGGAGAATCTCAAAATTTGGGATAACAACAATTCAATCACTCTTTGAAATGTAGAATGAATGGCCTTCAACATGTTGAAAGAAAGATAACCAGATATCAATGTAGTAAAAATAACAAAGGAGTCTGGTCAGGCTGGATTTAGTTCAAGCTTCTTTTTCTTCTTCTTTCCTTTTGTTTTATTTCTATCTGGGAAGATTTGGGCATAAGACTTAACATATAACCACAATCCTCATGTGCATGGCTTAAGATGAAAATTTCCTTAGCAAGATTCATGCCTCACCTCCCCAACCCCTCATAGCACCAAATCCAGCTTGGCTACATTCCTTAATTATTAATAAATTTGATAGCTCCAGTGAATACAAAAAGACAAGAATAAAGCGTTTCCCAATACACAAGGCTCCCAACATTGTGGAGTTTGGGTAAGGGTCACATGTATGCAGCCCTACCACCATTTTTACATTGAGGTATTTTTGATGACTCAAATATGTGAACTCTATGTTACACTAGAGTAACCTTACTGTAAGCAAACACTCGCCCTTCTAAAAAGAGAGAAGAATAAATTCCAATAACGGCAAAGACAGGAAAGCTAAAGAGCAAGGATTCAGATCCAAATTATTGGTTGAAAATTTATGTTGAAAAGTGCTTATTATAGGTGAAGAAAAAGGTTTAAAAGTTTTGAAATAACTTCCAAGGAAAGAGTGAGACAAAGCAAACCTTTCTTCTTTGTGTGGCTGCAAAGACATAAATCCCATCCATATGTATAAAGGTAAAACCACAATTAGCAGGTCTGGGGAATACTTTCTCCGAGCAATTGGCCACATTCCCAGAAAGAGTAGAGCAAGAATGAAACAAAAGTTGAAATTGTTAAATCCATTCCTCAGATAAAACAATGGCCCCTCGGTTCCATACAAATGGCTCTCACCACCTCCTACGACATTATACAGCAAAAGATTCAAAAGAGATGATGTCCACCTTCTGTAGTAGTGATAATCAACAAGTACTGAAAGGACCTGGAAAGAACAAACAGAAAAATTTTGTGAACCAAAAAAAAAAGTCATCTATTGATCACCAATTACAAGATATAGCAATATAGGCATGCAATTTCATTTGCAGGGATCTGTGCTAGTCAACAGAATAATTGACTTACAAGAAGAAAAAGCGAAGTGATGATCCCAGTCACAAATGTTTCCTTAAATTTTTTGGTAAGAGAGTACAATGTAACTGGCAGGAAAGCCAAGATTGAGAATGGCCAACCAAGGACTACTCCAAGAACTGCAACAAAGACCGCCAAGGCAGGTTTCTCAAGAAGAAATAATCCCGATGAGAGACTCATAGCATACATAGAGAACGAACTTGGCAAAAAACCTGGCAACAATCTATAAGTCAATCAATGTCACACAACAAAACTTATGGCCAAAATGGAAAAAAACATGCTGGCCCATATAAAACCACTAATTTCTTTCCATATATTAACTGAAATAACAACTAATTGCTAATCAATGAAGCTCAGCTAATCAAAACTCATTATCTGCATAGACTCTATAAGAGAAATTACAATAATGATTAGTAAAATGAATGAAGCAAATATAAAGGTCCACTCACTTGTGCTAGCAAAGAAACAACCACTGGTTAGGCATAGCATAGCGAGTGCATAAGAAGCAAGACGTTTACCATACTTTCTAGAAAGGGCTACTACCAAGGTGGCATCTGCAAAAACAGATATGAGACCAAGAAATAGTCTCACCGCATAAAACACTCTTACCTGTGACAAAAAATGGGTAGTTTAAATATAAATGGATAACATTTTCAAATATTAAAATGTCAAAGAAAAGGAAACAACGAAAGAAACTGATGACCTAGAGTGACCAGGAAAATTTCAAAAGCCTGCAGTCTTACCTTTTCATCACCAAAAATCCAAGAAGCTGGTAGTCCCACTAACTCATGGAAATTAATGTATAAGTAGGACCGAAGAGCAAATTGAGAGCTGCAAGCAGAAGGGAATTCCAATTGAAAAGAATTTTAATAACTAATAGAAGAAGCCTTCAAACATACGTAAACTAACGGAATTTTGGAGTAACACTGCAATAAGACAGTATAAGTAAACGACCAAAAATACAAAATAATCCAGATTCCATTGGCAACAAGCTTATTCAAACAACTTCCTAGTGACATACGACGTACCATGGAAGGGGATTGCCTCTGATACGAGTATGTAGGAACAGAAACTTACACTTCAGCTACACAGGAACTAGTGAACATGACATTTCTTCACATTAATTTGTTTTAAGTATAAGTTTCGGATTGCGAAAAAAAAAAAAAAAAACCTTTTCTCCCTCTTAATATTACTGTTCAGTAATCCATTGTAAGAGGAAGAACTCAAACTACAGCAACGCCACCCCCAAGGCAACACACTAACATACTACATACAATAATTAAAGTAACACCATTTCGGTGAACTCCAATTCATGGAAACATGAAATGACTAATCAAATCCTTTTACAATAACAAAAACAAAGGGGTGGAACTGTCAAAGAACAACCAATGTGCTCTAGTTGATTGGTACTGTAGTAGAGTGTTCAAGTCCCAGTTAGTGCCAATTAAAACCCCCAAACCAAAAACCCAGAAAGAGAAGTGGAGGAGCGCATGTGCATGCACGCGCGCAAAAGGGGAGTTACCTATATTCCCAAGTTTGGAAGCCAGAGTTGTAGAGGAGGTAGTGAAGGGGTTCCCAGAGTTGAAGACCTCGTCGCAGTCGTGTAGTATGTTTGATGTGGCGCTCATGTACCTCAACATTCCCAGTGCCAACACCGGCAGGAACCATCCTAGTCCCTTGTTCTTCTCCTCCTCCTCCTTCCCGCCAGATCTTCCTGGCTTGTCGATCTTCGTATATGGCTCCAATGATGATGACGACGACGTTGGCAGATCGGACGCTGGCTGACGCCTTCTCCGCGTCGATGGGTCCATGGGATTGCGTTTGTTTGTGTTGTCACTTTCCCACACTCTCTCCCTCTCTCTCTTGGCGCGTGGATGGCTCTCTGGGCGGAGTGCGTTTTTACCTTATGCCCGATTCCTTACTTCGTACATGGGAAACGAATAAAAGGAATTATTTTTAAAAGGTGAAAAAACAATAAAAAAAGGGTCGATTTTTATATATTACATTAAAAGTAAAAGAAGTGATGAAAAAATTCAAAGAGAACTTTTTATCCAAACAACTTTAATTTTTTTTATTTATTTTTTTTCTGGATTTTTTTCACATAATTTCCCTTTTTTTTTTTATGATATTTTGTAAATACGATCCGCCAAATCCAACCAAATCTCCCTACAAGTGGTTTCATAAATCTCCCTACAAGTGGTTTCATATAATCACAGAGGACACTGTACTGCTAAGCTGCATATGATTCTCCTACAACACTTAGGAGGAATAGATTCCTCGGAAATTGTCTCTTTTATGAATCACCTCCTTCATCTTTCTTACAAAATGACATCTACTCGTTGAGTTCTGGATTCTAGTTGTTGAAAAAAACACATGAGATGGGGGTTCCACCACCTGAAACCAAACCCATGCTTGGATATGTCACGGTTGGCTGTGGACTCTATGAAAAGTATTTAAGGGGGGCGTCAAGGACCCATCTTATTAAAGCATATTAAAGCCAAAAACCATATCAGTTCAGCGAGCTTTTCAAAGCATACAAGTGCAGCAAAATGACCATACAGCTGAAACAGGTCGCCCAATTGTGACCATAAGGGGTACACTTTGAACAGCATCCACATGCCGTGTACATAATTATGATTGCCGGGTGGTGAAACCCATATGTAGGTGAGCAAAGGGCAAGAAAATGGATAAATAGAAAACCGCAAGTTTTAACCGGTGTTCTGCATGCCAGCAGCAATACCCTTCATGGTCAAGATGAGCGTGTCCTCCAAGCCTGGGGCATATTCACTTGTAGGGTTCAGTTTAATGTATTCATCGGCTGGTTTACTTGCTTGCAGGATTTCCCTGGAAATGTGTGGCCGCACAGTCACATGGTAGTTTGGATCTCGGATGCGTTTCAGTGTGTAAGCTTGACAAACATTGAGGGTTGTTATGTATGAATCACGCAGGCGTAATCTTTGTTTCAAGTATGGGTCTCCTTCAAGAAGGTCTTTGTGTCCAGCAATCTGAAACAGAAGAACCGTATTAGGCTTCTAATTCTGTTGACATGCACTCGGCTGGGCTGGTGGGGTTCTTCTTCTAGAGAATGTTTCACAACAGAATGCTTGGAAGAACATACAAATGATAATGGTTTCGAATTCAGGAGATTTCATAAAGATAGGACTATCACTAGTGAAGAAAAATTTAAAAACCACATAAAGGAGAGCATTCTGTCCTAGTGAAGATACCTGTAGTAGAAGTTTCTTGGTTTCTTCATAATTGCTTCTTAACTTCTCCCCAAATGACCATAGATCCTCAGAAACAAGGAGTTTATCATATAGGGCAGCTATCCCAGGGTCTCCCTTAGCAAACACCATTTCAACTAAATCAATGGTCACCCTAAAGAAAGGCCATTCGTTGTACATTTGCTGCAGCATATTGAGATTCCTAATGTCCTTCTGGATGACATGTTTAAATGCTGCTCCAAAGCCTAGCCATACGGGAAGATGGAATCTTGTTTGGGTCCAAGCAAAGATCCAGGGAATTGCACGGAGAGATTCAATACCTCCACTTGGCTTTCGCTTTGATGGACGGCTTCCAATGTTCATCCGACCATACTCCAACTCTGGTGTGGCCTGCATAGGAAAAGAAGAATTAGCCAATGCTCAGCAATCTAATGACAGTGATGAAGCAAAATCAATGCATGTTATACTTACAAGGCGGAAATATTCAACAAATCGAGGTTCTTTAAAAACAATTGAACGGTACTCCTCTGTAGCAACAACAGCCATTTCATCCAACAGCACACGCCATTCTGGCTTTGGTGAGATTGGAGGGTGCATCCCATGCTCAAGTGTGGCAGCTGTGAAGCGCTGAAGTGTTCTAAAGCACAAGTGCTCCTCTCCAAATGATTGCTCAATAACTTCACCCTGGACGGTGACACGAAGGGACCCATGAATTGTGTCTGGAGGCTGAGACAATATAGCCAGATGAGTAGGACCACCTCCTCTTCCAACTGTCCCACCTCGACCATGGAACATAGTTAGCTTCACGCCATATTCTTTGCTTACTTTAATAAGCTCTTCTTGAGCCTTATACATTTGCCAGGCTGCAGAGAGCCTTCCGGCATCTTTACCAGAGTCTGAATACCCAATCATCACTTCTTGCTTTCCGTTGATATGATTTCTGTACCAATCTATCGAGAATAACCGAGATAAAGCAGCAGGAGCAGCCTCAAGATCGGCAAGCTTCTCAAATAGTGGAACAACTCTTAATGGTTGCTTCACATGGCATTCACGTTGCAGAAGCTCAACAGCAAGAACATCAGATGGAGCAGTTGCCATTGAGATGATGTAGGCACCAAAATTATCAGCAGGGAGTTCTGCTATGACATTAAAGGTATCCAACACATCAGCAATTTCTTCTGTCTTTGGAAGGTCAGGACCAAACAATGGGCGCTTCCCACTGAGCTCAGACAAAAGCCACTCCTGCCGGCGTTCTTCAGACCACTCTCGGTACGAACCAATTTCCAAGTGCTTGGTAATGGCATCTAAGACATCAGTGTGACGATCTGATTCTTGTCTAATATCAAGCCTCACTAATGATAGCCCAAATATAGAGACTTGCCTCAAGAAATCGAGAAGGCTTCCATCAGCAATTGGCTGGTCACCACAAGAGCAGAGAGATCTATAACAGAGCTCAAGAGGTTCCAAGAACTGCATTCAAATGGAAAGGGGGTCAGCTTGCTATCCTTTGAGTTGTGTATATGTCCTCTCACATTCAATATTAAAACAACTAAGTTGATAGGTGTTTTTTTACATCATAAGTAAGTGATCAATGATTGAAGAAAAAAAAAAGACATCCCAATACACAAAGCTCCCAGACAGTGGGATCTAGGGAAGGGTCAGATGTACACAACCTTACCCTTAAATTACAGGGAGGCTGTTTCCAAGACTCAAACCTGCGACCTCCATTTCATAATGGAGTAATCTTACCTTTACACCAAAGCTCACCCCTCATGATTTACAATGAAGATAAAAAGTCATTAACAATCATATCAATCTAAGATAATATGCCCAGCTAATTTCCATTTCAAAATAAGTACTTGTTCTTCACTATATTGCTACCTACAAGGGAATTAGATACTTCTACCCTGTTGATCCAGCAAAGGAAACAGAAATTCAAAGACAGAAAAGATTGACCCTTTGTTATGGTTCTCATGTGTCTCACTTATAATTAACACAAAAAGTGTCAACTAACTCATTTTGAATTGTCAAGAGAGCTTGCTCGAGTTTAAAGAAAGAAACAAATCACCATGTTCTGTTTAAAGGCATTCATTATAAACAAAAATCCCAAAGAATGCACACCCGCTCAACATTCGTGAAAGTTGCCTCCTCAAGAATGTCAGAGCTCCCATGGGATAATAATTGACGGGAACGTTCACGTGTCTGATATAGCTTATCCCTTAGATCACCAAGAATCACACGATAGGGTTCACTTGGAGGAACTTGCTTCCAAAACTCTGCATGGAGAATAAAAATTGGAATTAGGATAACCAACTAGACACAAAAATTTACATATTACAGCCACTTCCTTGAGAATCAACAATGAGATGCAATGCATTTGCAAATAGAAAGGAAATTATCACCTGGCATGTACATAATTACAAGCTTCATATTTTAGTGGGATTCACCTAAAAGCCATTTTGGATTGGAAGGAGGACCCCTTTTTGCCCAGGTAGGCATTGGTGGTTCTCATTTAATTTCTCATTAGAAATATGTCTTTATATATGTTGGTTGGAGGCAAGCATAAAGGTTGCTGAGAAACACATTTTGTAAGTGGACAACAAAATAGGTAACATAATTCCTAGATTTTCATATCATGTCAACAGATGGTTTATTATTATTATTTTGGACAGCTTTGTTAGACAATGTGGCTTAACCAAAAATAATCATTACATTCCCTTTAAAACAAAATCTCCATGACAAAAATTTGTCAACAATTTCATACAATCTCAAAACGTGAAATACAAAGGAAAATAACTTAATCAAATCCATTATAATTAGCATGCATTTCTGAAGGTCAGAATAAGAAATGAGGAAAGAGATATTAAAACCCAATGTAGTTGATTTTACCTATGTAGTGTTTTGCATCCCTCTTTGAGGATCTGTGCAGTTCATCTGCACGAACACGAAGTTCATCACTGCAACGCCACATAGACAACTGCAAACAAAAAACAAGATAATATATCACCAATAAAACAATGGAACTCCAAAGAAGATCCAACCAGAGAGAGAAATTAGGTACCTCAAACATCAGATCCTCAATTTGAGAATAATACAGATTAGCTGCCATCATTCTAGCCAACAAGCAAACATCTCTTGTGACATCAGGAGTTACCCTAGGATTACCTGCACTTTCACATCAAGAAAATAATTAGATCAGAGAGGGAGAGCTTTCAACATTTTGGGGAGCTATAGTTTCTTAGTTTCTGGGAGTTGACCTTAATGAGAATTTAGGGGTTAATACAAATGGTAAAATTCTAATGAATCAAAAAGAAAAAAGATAAAAGGAAAGAAAAAAAATCATACCATCACGATCACCACCCATCCAGGAAGAAAATTGAATAAGTGGAGCATTATAAGGAACCCGTTCATCAATCCCAATATTCTTCAAAGCAGTATCAACACGGCGCAAGAACTTTGGAACACCCTTCCAGATGGTCTCATGGAAGTAGCTCATTCCTGCTCTCATTTCATCTTGAGGAGTCGGCGGGGTCCTTCGGATCTCATCAGTACGAAATGCAGCTTGGATCTATAAGACAACAAAACGATAGAGATACAAATCAACAAGTATGACAATTCAAGCATGCCATAAAAGACAAGTAGTATTAGTACAAAATTCTACTATTTCAAAAGTATTATTCTCACTCAATACAGAGAAGAAGATTAAAATCTGCAATATAAACTGCAACATAAAATGAAGTGAAGACTTGAGATTGTTCAAAATACTAGAACCCCTTGGATTCAAAGATAGAAACTCAATAGATCTCTTGCATACATATGTTGAAAATGGATGACCATACTGAAGTAAAAGAAGAATGAACGCAAATAATTTTTCTCCATTCCTACTACAAGTCAACAGAACCTCTCCTATCATTTTTACCAGGAAATTATATTATGCACTTCACACAAGTTAACTGTATTTATGCTCCACTGTGAGAATGACTAAAAAAGGGGATTCCCTACTGTCCTTGCGTGCTGTGAACAGTCGATACACCATTACGAAACTTTCACAGGAAATTATGCAAGTCATATCCAATCAAGGATTGGATTAAAATGTATTCAATATCATGATACCAAAGACAAGCTTTACGCAGATTCCTATGTGCTCAATAATTCTAGTCAAAGACAAAGAAGCCAAGCTCTTGTTTCATATATCTAATATACTCTTTGTTTATGGATGTGGCTGACTTTCTTGTTAACTTATCTGTCATGTTATGACCCAGCACATCCATCAATATGAAAGAAAATAATTAAATAAATCCAACAGCCTAATATATCAACAACCTCACTTTTATTTTCACAAAAAGGATATTTCCACAACTCAAACTTATGACTCCAGGTCACAATGGAGTAAACTACATCATCATCAAGAGAAAATATTAAAAATGCAGAAAAGTTAATGCATTTGCACCTCTCTCTGCAAAGCCTCATCAAGCTCCTGCTTGTCATCAGGAGTAATATCTTTGGCATACAACTGGGCCAAACAGTTCCGTAACCTGAAAAGAAGTTATTGAAATTAATCATAGGCTGAAAAGAATAGTTTCATGAAAAAGACAACTGGAAATGCATTTGTAACTACTATTACAATGAGATCCTCCTAAAAAAGAGATAAGTAATGGAGTTCCAAGAGAAAGTGACCAGGCTAGAGCACAAACCTGGCATGCTTTTGAAGTAAGGATCTACGAACTGACTGAGTAGGATGAGCAGTCAAGACAAGATCTACAGTCTGATTCTTCAACGCATCGTAAACCTCTTCTGGGGACTTCTTCAAATCGACAACAAGTCTCTTAAGAGTTTCTTCAATATCTGATTCAGTGGTTGCAGAGTTCTCATCAGCAAAATCTCCTTTTTTCAACTTGATCCTTCGCCGATAAGCGATTTGCACTTCTTCAGCTAAGTTAGCCAAGTTAAGCATGTTGGAGAAAGACTTGGCAACGACAATGGAGTCACCAGGATCCAAACTGGTCAAAACACTTCCAAGCTCCTCCAATTTGTGGGGATCATGCTTCCCTTCATACTCAGCAGAGAGCTCATAGCACTCTTGAACCTACAGAAATGACATGTTAACAAACTCCTCATAAAATTGCCACAGCTCATTACATAAACTTCAACGCAAACTGGTAGTTCCATAGGTCAATTTTGTTTTTATTTTTTCCGGTCAACAAATGAGACGCAGAAGTTGGGGTGGCCATTCGTAGCATACCCTTCAATCTCCATTATCCAAATTCCAATCATAAAGGGCAGTAATTATATAAGGAGCAGGTCTCTTTTCCGGATCCAAATTAAATGGATTTAAAAAATAAAAAAAAAAAAAACTCATTTAAGTCTATATCAGTTTAAGCACACATGAGTTATCTCCCTATCTTTCTTTTTTTTTAAAAAAAAAAAAAAAAAAAAAGAGTAAAAACAGAAGATTGATACCGTTTCCTTGAGGTCCTCTCCGTGCAAATATTGAAGAATATCAAGGAACCGATCCAGAAGCAGAGCATCGTACTCCACCAATTTATCATCTTCACTCAGTTTTCCAGGAACCAGAAGCCTTAGCTGTGCATCAAAGGACGCCATCTTCTCTAAATTCCTATTACCCGTCGCCATTTCTCAGCTCCTTTATGCCCTCTTACCTCTGTATTCGAATCAATCACGTAATACCATCAAAGTCCAAAACAAAATACATACAACCAAAAAAAAAAAAAAAAAAAAATTGAAACAACCTGCATGGAGAAAAAATGTGTTTCGACAGAAAGAACAAAACGCACATAAGAAAACAGAGGAAAAATCATTCACTCACAACCAAAAAAATAAAAACAGAGTCACACGTGAGAAAAAGTGGTGATTTTGGAGAAACCCAGACAGCAAAAACGGTAAAGATACGAGACTAATGGAGTTACCTTTGTCCGATCAATGCCAGTCTTTGACAGCCAACAGAGAAACAGCAAGACAAAGAGACTTAAGGAGACACAGAGGGTTGAGATCCAGAGTGAAGCACGGGGGCACACTATATATAGACATAAAAGAAAATAAGGAGAGATAATAAAGAAATTAACACCAATAATCTCGCTCTCTGTTAATTTTCGTGCAATGACTTTCTTACTGTTTTTTTTTTTTTTCTATTTATTTTTTAAACTGGAATTCAAAACTTTTAATTATTAAAATTATTGTACTTAATTGAAAATAATCAGGTTTTACATTTTGATTAAATGGAGCTTCCGGAAGTTTACTTTTTGTTTCCTCGGAAGTTGGAAGCTTCCTGTCTTTTTTTGTACTTTTGCAATTTTTTCTACGTATCTCACGGCCAAAAAGGGCGGTAGAATATTCTCCCCAGATATTCCTTTTTATAAGCCCAATAATTTTTTTTTATTATTATTATATTCCGAGAAATTTGGTTCCATTCTTTACACATTCATTATATTGATATTATTGTGTCACAATCAATTTTTTTTAATAATTTTAAAATAATAATATTTGTTTTCACATGATGTCAAAATTAAGTTACAAATAAAATTTTAATTAATATAAACAAATTTAATTTGATAAAATAAAAATATTGAAGAAAATCTTAGTGTAATTCTAATTCATTTTTTTTGTTAACATATTTGCACAATTTAATCATAAATTTAATTAAAAAAGAATGGCATTTCTCATATTTTAATATTCATTTATTTTATCTCAATATCAAAATCCTTTATTCTTTAAAATTTAGTATTTATTTATACTGGGTATGTTATGTATCATGTTAGGAAACAGAAGAAGATCCAATTTAATGTAAAAAGAGAAAAAAAAAATTTATTAAATGTTTGAGGGTTGGGTATGGTATCTCTTTGAAATTTTTTAAGAAGAAAATTTAATATTTTGCAAAGTCTCCAGCTCCTAATACCAAATAAATTTTGTTTAAAATAAAAGCAAAACAAAGCTATAATTTTAATTTTAATTTTAATATTAACTTTGAAAAGAAATAATATTGTATTTTCATACATCCAAAATTCTAAGCTCTTGATGGTGTCCCAATTGAGTAAAAATAATTTAGGGAAAAAATATATATATAGCAATTGTTTTAGGGAGAAGTTGCGTAGTCGACTTTTGTCAAGTCTTGAACTTCGCCTTCTACTTATCAATTTTACAATTTGCTTATGCATTGAAGAGACAGCTAACTCATTGTTTTCTTTTTTTTTTTTTTAATATACATCAGAATTCCGACCTATCAAAAAATAAAAAAAAAAAATAAAAAGTCTGTCAACTCTTAACCCACCAATACAGAAGTTAGGTTTTATGTTGTTCCTATTTGTTTGGGAAAAAAATCAAAAAAAAAAAATTGTGGTATGCAAATTTGCATCATTTCCTTTTATTTTTTTTTTTAAGGAGAAATTTGCATTATTTCAATACTCCCAGGTTCTAACTTTGATCAATTAAGGGCTCACTGTTAAAATCCTGTTAAAAATGAATGTATAATAAGCACACTTCAAATGAGATTTTGCCAAAAAATTGTTGAAAAAAAAAAAGAGGCAGAAACAGAAATTTCTGCCCAAGTTCAGTGATAACTTGCATAGGAATGAACCAAAATGATAATATTTCATCAAATTACGGCATATCAAAAGTCAACATTTCCCTTAAAATTAATTGTCAACCGGAGTATCACATGTGATTGTGGTCATTTGGTTGACCTTTTTTTTTCTATGGTTTAGGGTTTAGGGTTTAGGGTTTAGGGTTTATTTATTATTAATAATAAATAATAAATAAATAAAAGCAAAAGATCGTTAGAAACTTGATAAGAAAGCAAGCCTTTTCAATTCCACGGTAGTGGCATGGAAAGTCAAGAAGGACTCAAAAGAGAAAAAAAGAGGCAAGTCATTTGGTCCATTAGGGCAAGCAAAGCATGAAGAAATGACATCTTTTACAGTAATCCAACTCGTTCGGTACGTGAAAGAGACTCGTTTTGACAATACGGGTAGGCGAAACGTGCAGCAGGGTCGCCACATTTGACTCTAACATCCACCAATCAAGTGTTTGAATTTAGTAGTGGCTGCCCTCGATCGACCTCAATCCACGCTGTGTTTGCCTTCAATTTTGCTGCATCTTTCAGAGCATATTCCATTTGGGTTCTTGAAGACGTCGTCTGGAAGATTGGTTGCCTGCCTGCCTGCCTGCCTGCCTGCCTGCCTGTATCTTAATACTGGTAATAACTAAGGTCATTGCCTTCAATTCAGGCAACAAGAAATTCAAGCTCCTGCTCTCAGCTTGTTTGACTAAAATATCAATAATGGAGTTAATTAAATGAGTATTTTAATCATAAATAATGTACCTTTTAATTTTATGGTCTTTGAAGCTGCATCAGCCATCCAAGAAAAAGAAAGACAGCTTTTCTTTTTTTTGCAAAAAATTCAAAAAAAAAAAAAATCCTAAGCTTTTCTCAATAAACTCTTTTACCAAGACATAAATAAAATACAATTTTCTAAGGAACCGGGTTTTCCATTTTTGGGTTTTGAATAGTATTCAGAAAACTACTTTTCTTATTAGGAAATTAGAAAACCCCTTTTTCTATTAAGTAAACTTTTTTTTTCTTTTTGGTATTTTCATGGAGAAATGGAAATGAAAAGTAGGAACAAAAACTGAAAGGTATTTTTGAAAAGTAAACACACTGTTAGGGACTCGAGTGAAACTTTTTAGGAATGGAAGACATGATTTTCACTTTTTTTTTTTTAATAATTTAAACTGAATATTTTCACAATAAATAATTAAATTTTTAATTACTAAAATGTCTCGATCTCTTATATGTTAAGATTAAAAAGTCAATAAAAGTGGTAAAGATGGAAGTGGTGATTCATTAGAATTTTTCTTTACAAAAAGCTTGCAGACGCATCAAGACGAAAGATGATAAAAATCAACAATGCACTTGACCGCAAAACATGACAGTGACGGCGAGAAAAAAAAAAAAAAAAAAAAAAAAAAAGAAAAACAACCAAAGTACACGAAAATTTTAACAACTAATGTCTGAAGCTCAAGCGTGGTTAGAACCTGTCCACTCTCCCCGTCCTTTTCGGAGTTATTGTCTGGACTCAGGTGATAAGTCGTCTCAATTATTCGGAATGCTGTTGTTTTTTTTTTTTTTTTATTATTAATTTTTTTTAAAAAAAAAAAAAAAAACACAAGTGGTTGCAAAACTAACTTGCATAATTTTGTAATTTAGATATATTTATATGAGTAAATATCGTATATTTTATTTTTTATGAAAAAGGAATTTTTAAAAAATGTTATAAATTGTACAATTTATCAGTCCTTGAATCCATAACCACAGTTGTTGTTGTTGTTGAATGTAATATTATTTCTACATCCCACTTATCATAAATAAATAAATTAGTTTTGTTTCACTTTTTTAATTATGACGAAAGAATAAATTACAAAATTCTAACTCAACCGACGATTGTCAACATATTTTAAATAATTTTTTGTATGAACATTTTTGGCAGTCGGCAAGGATTTTGAAAATTGACGAGGCCGCCATTGTAGAAAATTCGCCACCACGTGTGCTTTGGTCCGGGATGCGTATTAAAATTATTTATTAACGAAGAGCATTTTGGCTAATAATATTTATTATGATACACGTAAGCATAATACGAAATTAAAGTTATATTTAGTGTTGCCCTTGTTGGTAAGAAATTAATTAGATAAATGTGACCAAAAATATCAAACAAGTTGATTTAAACTCTTATCAAAAACACAGATTACACAATCAAAATAGAAAAAAAAAAAACAACTATTAACTTTACATTTCCTTTGAAAAGCATCATCAATCAAACCTTATAATTTTTTTTATATTTTGGCTTTATACAAATAAAAATTAAGTCCTTTTAAAAGAAATAATAGATATAGTTATTATGAAAAATTTTAGAAATTGTTATTTTTTAAATTTTGATAATTCTCTCTTAATTCTGGTGTAATTTATTTTAATTGTTTTGTGGATTTTATATTTTTTTTTTTTTGGTATAATAAGAATATCCTTTACGTTTTTGCAATATCATAATCATTTTATTAATTAGTTAAGCACTGTTTAGTTGGATCTAAGAATAAAATAGCATCGACCAAGTCATTTAATCTGATTTAGTGGATTAAATTTCAAGTAATTCCTTATAAAATCCTCTGACCTCATTGCAAATGGGTTATGTTTGACCAAAAATCAAGGGAAATACGGTGTTTGCAAACAAACCGATCAATCTCAAACAATGGCTTGAAACCGGAAGCCATTCAACTTGTTTGAGACGTGGACCCAAAAACAAAACAAAAAGGGTTGGTGGAAGTGGAAGATGAGACGAGCTTCCACTTGCTTTTTGTCAGCAAATGGGTCTCCACTGTCGGGTCGGGTATCCTGTGTTTGACCACCGCCCGCGAAGGCCAGCCATACACGCATGCACAATATGACAGTACATAACTATCAAGCTCCCGTGTCCCTGAGCCCTGTGTTTCGCCGTGAGCTCGATGGTGTTTGAATTTGTGTGTAATATCGAATACTTTTCCTTACAAGAACACAAAAATGGTAGGGCAGCGTGGGATTCGAGTTTGATATTGTTTGTGTCTTGGCAAGAAGGAGACCACGAAATACCTCTATTATTATTATTATTATTGAAATAATCCATAACACGACGCAGGGAGAATTGGGGTTTTTTCCTTTTTTTTTTTTTTTTTTTTTGTTTTTTGATAAGCCAATTGCTTTAGTAATGAGCAAAAGGCAGCGCAGGTTCGTTGGACACCTCGTGAAAAGCGAACAAATGAAAGGAAATAACCAGGCGGCCGCGAATTGACAGCAGCAATAAATTACAGAACCAACCCAAAGTGTTGCCCGTGCTCTCGCAAAAGGTTAGGCAGGATGTGATACGAGGGTGTGTTGTCGTAGTTATGGCAGAAAGCCGACGCGTCCGCCATCGCGCAAGGCCCCTTTCCACAAAAGATGCTCCAAACAAGTGCATCATCATCCGCTGTCCTGCTTGGACTCCCACAATCCAACAATTGTCATGACAATCATAATTACATTGCATACTTAAGAATGTTTAAAGTAATTTATAATCATTATGCTAGTCTCTCTTTTTTTTTTTTTTTGATTATTTGATCTTTTTTTTTGATAATGTAAACTTAATAATAATTTAATAATGAGACAACTCTGTAAGGTAAATTGTCACCCAAAAGAATATCCATGTTATAGACAAAATCAAACAAGAAACTAACCCCAGCTCTCGCGTGCTTGCTTTCTCTTTTCGAATTTGCTAGTCAAATGATGACAACTCAATTACAGAGAAGGTTCAGGAGATGCAAGCGCCATTGTTTTCTCCAGGGAAAAACTTGGAGACTGCACTCATGTTCGACCATAAAATAGTTTTGAAGGACTTCTTTATAAATAGAGAAAACGCATGTCAGGTAGTAATTAAAGATATGTTAAACTACTACACTTGATCTCGTTTTCCCAATTGGACAGCCACGCATGATTGTATATTTTGGAAGTTGAACTGCTCGAAAAATGTAAAAGGGCATGCAATAAAACAAGCAATGCTGGTTTGGAGAAACCCTTTTCTCCAAGAAAGCCATGACAGATCAAAATGAGAATATTAATGCATTGGAAAAAAAAAAAAAAAAGGAATTAATACAACACACTTTTAGAAGTGTATGGATGGAGGAAAATGCTTGAGACTCTCTTATTAAATTATTCTCTTATATAGCTTAATTAATTAATAGGTGCTTTGATGTAGGCTAAATGGGTAGAGTTTGCAACCTTAGTCAAGGTCTTCAGATCATAAGTAATCCAACACCTCGACGATTGGGTATGGTAAAAATAGCCTAGGCACTTGCAGTCGTTGGTGCATTTGTCGCTGCACGAAGCCTGCTTCATGGTTCCGTCTCCCTTGGTGTATTTGCACAAGAAATGGTCAACCCCTTCAAGTTTATAGTAGCGAAAATTTTTCACCCCACATGAAGACAACTTTGGAGGGTGGCAGCTCTTGCTCCAGCCCAATAGACCTCTGGGTGATGGGCAAGCAACACATTGGTCATCCTCACAAAGCCCAAAGCTCCCACATCTCTCCGGCAATTGGCATTCTGTTTCCCACGACCCTGAGTTCCGACCAAAGTGAGAGTAGCTCACTTCCCAGGATCTGGCACTACTCGGATTGGAGTCGAAAGTGTAAGTGTAGAGCCTGAGATTTCCATTTATTTCCAATCTTAAATATGTCAACGTGGTGTTATAAGGCTGTCTAGCCCAATAATGTTCCCCCAGATGCAGGATCAGTAGCAGCTTGGTACGACATAGTCAGATCGGAATTAAAGGCCACACGCTGCAATGGACCCTTCCTTACATCGATCAAGCCAGAAAATGAGAAGTAAAGGTATGGTTTGGGGGAGTTTGGGCTCTTGTAATACATGGACAAAGTCGTATCCTCCATGACCAAACTATGCGGTCCGTTTAGGTTGTCTTTAACAGAAGCCCGACTCACGAGCTTGGTTGGGCCACCAAGCCTTAGAGACTGACCCACTAAGAGAGTGTCAGTTGGGTAATCAAAACTTTGCCAAATGAACTTACCCTTTGAGTCAAGAAGCACCATGTTGCCATTTGATAGTAACTTGAACCCCACCACACCCTTACTGGCAGTGTCGGTTTGCCATGCAATGCGGCCATCAGCATCGGCCAAGACAAGGTTTCCATCTTCTCCGAAAGTTAGGGTGGCGTTTTCTCGAACCGGGTTGCCTCGATTGGCTTCCCAAACCCATCGCATTAGTGCCTCGGACCGGACCGTACCCATGCGAAGGGCGAGGGTGAATGCATTAGGGGTAGTGCTATAAAAGCAAAGTTGGAAGGGTTGAGCAAATGGGGGTAAGACACGGTAACCCGCATCGTACTCCACAATGTAGTCTCCGAACTCACCTGCATTCACATACTTAAACCTGGCAGAGGGAGGAACTGAAGCTCGTGCAATGAAGGAAAAGGCTAAGAAGAAGTAGCAGAAAGAGAACAAAAATGACGCTCTAATACGAGGAGAAGCCATTTTGGTGAGTGTGTATCTCTTTTATTTTGAAGTAAACCCAAGGCAGATCGAGCCCATATTTATAGCACATGTTCCGGGGGCTCGTGGTCAAACGATGCCCATTAGATTGTCAAAGCACAATGCGTGGGTTTATCCAATACAGGATGCTCTCAGGATAACATAGTTTGATGAGTGGGTTTATCCAATAGAGCACATGTCCCGGGGACTTGTGGTCAAACGATGCCCAATGGATTTTCAAAGCACAGCGCGGGGGTTTATCCAATACAGGATGCTCTCATGATAAAATAGTTTAATGAGTGGGTCATCCTGTGCTCTCATTCCCACCTAATCCTTCCGGTGCAATTAAATCCTTAATTCCAATAACAGTAAGAAAAATAGGGAAAGGAAGATTGAAAAGCGTTCAAGAGTGTGTGTGTGTGTGGACAGGAAATTCAGACCATCCGGCAGCATCCTGGACACCTAGAAAAACCATTAACAATTATCAGTGAAAACCAGTCAAAATGGATAGACGGCTTGGACACCCTCCAGGATGACAACTTGGACACCCTCCAGAATGACAACTTGGAAATGAGATGGCAGCCATCAAAATGGATAGACGGCGGCTTCTGCACACCATTGGTCAAAGACCGTGCACGAGTTTGACCAGCTTGCCATGATGATGATAATAATAATAATAATAATAACAAAGCCATAAAAGGGTAGCAACTAGCACCTATCCAACCAAAAAATTAATTAAGGGAACCAGCGAGGGACCTTCTTATGATATCTGACTATTTGGAAACTGATCTTTTGTATGCAAAATTGAAAAGTCAATACAAGTTTATGGCTTGATAAATTAGCAAGAGAACATCTTGATTATGGGTTTTATTTATCAATAAAAAATAATATTCTATATTTTCTAATTTCAATTTTCTTACTTAAACCTATTAAATGTGTAATTAATATAACAAAGTATATAACTAAAAATAAAAGAGTGTATAACTAAAAGTTATTAAATATTTTGATAATTTTTTACATATTATTTTAATTACATATCTATTATTTTTAACAAAAATATTTAATTTTTAAAAAAATAATTAAATATTATATTTTTTATTAATTGATACTTATATTCCAATTGATCTGAAACCAATTCTTCATGTTTTGTAATAAAACTCTTAAAAAATGTCAACCATTACTCCTCTATTTTATTTTATTTTATATTGGTTTGTTGCTGTCAAGATATATGGATTATATTTGATCAGACTAAGAGCTCAATAACTCTGCTAGTGACAGAACATCATTCAATATATATATCCTAAGATAATGTTGCCTAAAAGAAAAAAAAAAAATCCTGTAAGCCACCTTCCACCTACCTATAGGTTTACCAGATTACATCAGTGTGTATTTAGATTTATTAATGAAAAAAAAAAAAAAAAAAAAAAGCTTGCTGCTTTGTTTTAAAAGAGCAAACATTTAATTCTTGGGACATCAGGATCTGTACCCACTGGTTGGAAGGCAATTTCCCAGATCATCGTTTTCCTTTGTCAGTAAAAACATAATAAATAAAATTTTCTACAATCATACATTTGTCAACAAGCATTATCAGCAGTGATGATGGTGCTGTTGACAACCGCAATATGTATCAGAAAGAAGAACAAGAAAATGCTGGGGTTACATGGCATTTCTGAGCTACGTCCTGTGAGGGAAGCAGCCTTTTTTTTTTTTTTTTTTTTTTTAATTTCTTTCTCTATACTTCGATAGCCTTAATTAATGGGCATTCAGCACAAGCCGTCAAGTTGAGAAATTATAGTCAGTAGAGATACATTCACATGGAAGTAATAATATAAATATTTAAAAAATAATACAAGAAATAGTAAACATTATTATTATTATTATTATTATTATTATTATTTTAAAATTTTTGATGGGAAAATTATTAAAACCTTAAATAAGATTAAGTGTTATATGATTAGTTGGGCATGGAATTTAGTAAAAATATGAACCTAATCTAACATAAAATGCAAGTAAAAAATGGTGCTAATTCCGTTCCTAATGTAATGCGATAATGATAGCTTGGTTGATGGAAGCACAACAATAGATTTAAGCGTAAAAAGCATTAGATATTCCTGCTAGTACTATTAAAGGAAGAAACTAATGTCATTGGAAGAAAAGGAGAGGACAAAGCACTTTCATATATAGGACCCATAGCACGTCTCCTCATGAGCTCACCCAAAAGAGAAAAAAAAAAAAAAGGAAAAAAAAGGGGGGGAGGGGAAATCCTCTGTTATTGCAAGTAATAGTAGAACAAGTTTTGAAACTGATCGCAGCTTTGATGTCAAGCAACAAAGGGAAAGATGTGGCAGAAGGGTCATCGAGATCAGCTGGAAGTGCCATAGATCAGCAAAGTCCACCAACTTTGAGTCGGTATGAGTCACAGAAGAGGCGAGATTGGAATACGTTCGGGCAGTACCTGAGAAGCCAGAGGCCCCCAGTTGCATTGGCAGAGTGCAACGCAAAGCATGTGCTTGATTTTCTCCAGTACCTTGACCAGTTTGGCAAGACTAAGGTTCACTCACAAGGGTGTGTCTTTTTTGGACAGCCTGAGCCGCCAGGGCGTTGTAATTGTCCATTCAAGCAAGCCTGGGGTAGCCTTGATGCGCTCATTGGCCGGCTTAGGGCTGCTTACGAAGAAAATGGTCTGTCACCGGAGACGAACCCTTTTGCGAGTGGCGCTATTAGAGTTTATCTCCATGAAGTGAGGGACTCTCAGGCCAAGGCAAGAGGAATTCCATATAAGAAGAAAAAGAAGAAGAGGATTCCGATATTGCAAGCCAACGATATTGAGAGCCATCGCTCATGCTAACCTAAGCAGCAGCAATAATATTGGTCACGGTGGGTTATATATATATATATATACTAGAGAATCGTCATGGTATCTGTTGATTCCAAGCACTTTGCCAGGGATTTGTAGCTATTGATTCCAAGCACTTTGCTAAAGATTTGTAGCGTTGAATTTGAAATTTGGGTCTAATGATCAATATGGTGTGCAAATTGACGCAATTTAACTAATAATTAAGAGCATTGCAACAGGAGTAGGTTGCCTAATTTGAGTTAATTTGAAAACAACATTTCAGGCCGATCACTTGTCAGGCAAGAAAAAAGTTCCTCATCCGCCACTATAGCAAATAGTACCAGGACCCACTCACTCCCCTGCCTATGTCCCTTCAGTCTAAACCCCAGAACGAAGGATTGAAAAACCAAATCTGTACAGTAACAGTTCCTTAAATCCTTTAGCCTTAGGTGGCAGGGGGTAAAAAAAAGAAGAGACAGGGTCAAAGCCTGACAGTAGCCGGTTACTTTCTTTTGGTACATTAACAGTAGTCACTTGATTTACCTGAACATTTTTCAACATTGATTCTACATATGATGTAGGTGAATGGTGTGTCTCTGTCTCTCTTTTACTTTCTTCCTCTCCCCTCTCTCTCTCTCTCTCTCTCTCTCTCTCTCTCATCTGCAAAATCCCTTGTGACTCTTTTGGGATTCTGCACCATCTTTTGCCCGCCATGAATGGATACAATATTGGAGCATTTACAAGAATAAACAAATGAATAATCATGTTCTTTATGGATATTATATCCATAGTGCACATTTATAATTATATACATCATTGTCAGGATCTTAAAGTAATTCATTGTTGAATATCTCAGGACAGCAACACAAATATCAAAAGGCTTAATCAAGTGTACATGTTCACCATGGTTCAATTGCATCGAGTTGCACATATATATATATATATATATATATATATATATATATATGGATGTCACTCCCATTGGTGTAAAGATTTATGCAATTGACCTTGCGCCTTAACCATCTCATACTTTGTCTTCTTAGAGAAAAGTGATGTTTGACATATTGTACTATATTACTCATGCAATGCTTTGCAGATGGGGCATCCTTGGAAGATATGAATAGCTTGTGTGTGTGTGTGGAAGTTTGATGATATTATCCATATACCCAGTGATTCACATCCTGAAAAAGGTTTTCATTACTGATTACATTAAACTCTATATGATACTTCACTTGGCTTATAGCTTGTTGCTTGTAGCATATACGAACCCAAAAATTGCAATCTTTATCTAGTGGTTCTTAACTTTCCTGGCAACACATCTTTTAATCCACCAAAGAAGAGAAAAATCACAGCTGTGTTTCTCTAATTAGACTAAAGTAGCTTTGTCTTCATCCCCCACATATTGTTTTTATAATATTTCCAGGACTTGGTTTCTAGAAAAAGAAATATTCCATAGTGTAGAAAATGAAAAGATCATTCAGATGTTTCAAAACATGATAGCTTGTGGGTAATAATTATGATATTTATTGTCAATAATAATTATAATGTTTTTATTTCTAAATACATTGTTTACTAGCACATTAAACCAATTTTCAGCTTCTATAAAAGATTAATAATAAATTAAATTTGGCCGAGTGTTTACTAACATTAGCTCAAACCCATGAGTCCAAATGCCCAAAATGCTGGCCCATCAACACACGATTCACAGGGGGTAATATAACCAAGCCTCGGGCTAGCAGGAGGAATGCTAGGACCTTGGCCCTCATTCCGATATTGACAGCGCAATGCCCCCTTTTTAACCATGAAAATCTTTTCCCCACCCAAGCCTCTAGTTGAGATATACAAAGCACAAGATGGATTTTGAAGGGAATTGGAAAGCAACAGCGCTCAGAAGCAGCCTCGCCAATGCCTCCCACAATTTGAAATGGACAAAAATACCAAGGTCTGCTATTGCCATCTGTATTCTAGCACTCTGGCTATTCTCTGCCAAATGCCAGTGGGAATTATTAAGAGTTGTACACTAGTACTGGAGAGGCTTAAGTGTCAGAGTTGCATCTCTGTCACACATCCCATTTTCTTACAAAATTGCGTACTTCCCCGGGTAATTTATTCCAAAAGAACAAACAAGCTACCTTTCTAATACTACCCTTCAATGCCAGGATGTCTCCCATGTAAGCTAGAATGCCAGTATTCCATGATCTGCTTCTCGAGGACTGGATCACTACCTACCCACTGACCTGCCCTGCCATTTAAGCAAGCTCTCTTTATATGTTTATAAGGTGTATATACCAATAACCGTTGATGTAATTGACCTATAGCTGAAATAGAGTCACTGACTCAAAAAGTCTTGACTAGCTTTCAGTAAGTGATGGGGCTTCCACCTTATGCTCCAGCAGGTACTTCAATATGGTGATCTCTCACAATTTTTAAAATTCCTATCTTGCAAATAATGATGCCCCCACCAACAATTCTTTTTCATAGACAGACGGAGGAAGTTTCCTGATGAGAAAGTTTCTGTAAGCTATATGGTTCCCCCCATCCCTTTTCTTGACGTATCATTTTCTATGGTAAATTCTTTAGTAAATTTAGGCACACAGCCAAGTTGGGCTGCAGTCAGCAAATTTGGAGTTACTGGAAAGCTTGATTAGCCTCTGTCCCATTTAAGCTGTGCACCCTTCTAAGCAGTAGGGCAAGGGCATGAGACAATTGCCCATGCCTTTTAAAAAAATCTTCTCTAATATCTTGCTAGCCCCAAACAACCTCCAAAATTACTTAAGACTTATAGGAGTTGGTCATTGCATTATTGTCTTTACTTTCTCTTAAATTCGATAAACATTCATTTTACCTATAATATAACTTAATTTGAATTTGTGTGTCACATTATTTTATAATTGGTTTGTTAAAAAATACTAATATAAAGTATTAAAATATACTTTAATTACTATATTATTTTAAATAATATAATAATAAATTTATTATAAATTTAAATAATTAATTTTTTAATGTAAATAATTATTACTAAAATTAAATTTATTATTATTTTTTAATTTAAATCAATTTTTTTTTTTACTTTTTTTTACTCTACTCTCTTGAAAATATTTTTTTTTGTTTATTTTAAGATTCTTAATTCATATGTATTTTATATTTTACATAGATATTAAATAGTAAAAAAAATATATATAAAAAAATATATATAAAATATTATTACATATTTTATATTAATCATTTTATTTATGAAATACAATAAACTACGAATATAAAAAATATAATATTTTTATGCTAATCATTTTGTTTAATAAGAAAAAGATTATCATAGATTTTATAATTGAAAAAAAAAAGACATTTTATAAAAAAAAAAAAATATAATATTTGTAATCAAAATATAATAATAAAATTACATTACACATTACATGTAAATTGATATATATTTTTTTTTGCAAATCACGATTCTTTATACATTAATATTTTTTAGCAAATCAAAACATATCATGTCTTAACTAAATTATAAACAAAAAATAATATATAAAATTTTATTGTTTAAACTCTCTAAAAAAAGATAAATTTTTTACTAATTAAAAGTAAAATTAATTTTTAAAAGACATAATCTTTATAAAAATAGAGATAAAGTATCAAAATTTGTAAATGATTCTCATAAAAGAAGAATGACAAGTCTTATTAATTATCTTACTTTAGGAGTAATTTTTTTTTATTTAAAAACATATTAAGAAAAATTTAAATGAAAATAATTTTTTTTAAGAAATAAAAATTGAAATATGAACCAATACAAAAAATCCTTTAAACAATTAAATATTTTCCTTTTAAAGAAAACAAAAAGAGAAGTAAAAAAAAAAGAGACTAAAATCTTTTTTTTTTTTTTTTGAAGAAAAGAGAAGTAATTATTTTTTCTTTCTTTAATTTGTGAACAAAGAAAAAGTCATCATGTGAAGGAGTCAATACATAATGAAAAGAATGGGTGAGATTTTCTCTTAATTTTAACGCTATATATATGCTGGTTTATATCTTTTCAAATGAGGCTTAAGAATGTAGGTAATAGTCATAAGACTATGAGAAGTGAAGGTTGAGTAGGGAAACCTAATAACATGACAAAGAATTCAAAATGGTTCTCGCGAGTGTTAAATGTAGTCTTATGTGCCTTGATAAAATGCATTCTAATTTGATGCAACCCTAATCGAGGTTTCATTTTGGAAAAATAAAAATCTCCCTTAGTTCATTTCATAAATCTTCAAATAAAGTGATACAAAACTTACTCAAATAAAGCAATACCAAACTTGTCTTTAATGTTTATCTTGTTAACAACTTAATCAACACATAATCTCCTGGAGTTACTTCTAATGGACATCTTGTGTGAACTTGGTTTTAGCATAATCAACATCCGATATTTGATTTGAGCTCCATTCATAAACTCCATACTCTAAATTATGCAAATCAATAGGTGAAAACCAAAAAGTTATATTGCTATGAATAGATTCAACAGACCACCTCAATTTATCCCGGTCAAAATTTAGTGTTACAATGCATAAAGATACAAATGCCAGTCATGAGGTGGCTGATCATCCACTTCACTTGGAAGATGGGAAAATTATCAGTTTTGTATTTTAATGAAAATTTCAGCATAATTGTTGGAAATAAAACGAACAAAATATTCAAATTCATCAAAAAAATAAACATTCCATTTTATTTTGTCTAATGTTTATCATTGGAATAGTACTTACTAAGAGAGAAGTTGCAGAAGCAGTCACGATGGGAGCTAAATTATTGTGCTCCATCACTATTTGGCAATCCATCACTAATTGGCAACTCTGATGCTTGAAAAGTCCTTCTACTTGGGAATGACCACCATCTGTTGAACCAAATATCTGGATGACCCATGTTCACTCTTATGACATGTATTGGCCACTTTGTCATGAATAACGGTATAGTTTAAGCTGCTGATATTCCTAAAGAAGCAGAATTTATTATTATCATATTGATACACTTGCTGTGTACTCCCCACACCACTGACTACCAAATTGTTCCTTACAACCATAACACCTTGTCCACTCTGCAAATTTTGTAGATAACTTGTCCCAAATCCAAAATTTTCATTCTTGTATTTTTTCTCATTGAACCCCAATGTAACGTTAGTCACAGATAATAGAGTTTGATTCCCTTGATCAAAATTGTCAGTAAACATATCAAGGTGGAAGTTTTTTACTGATTTGAAAGAGCAAGCATCAGAGGAGGGCTTTTTAAAAGAAACTCCATCGTTAAAATTTATCGTCTGATTCACAACCTGCAAATTCCCACCCTTCCCAATCTCCATTGAGTTGCTGTAATTGAACTCTTGACCAAAACGTGTTGTGACTTTTCCATGGGAACTTTTCACCCATCCCTCAGAGGATATGGACCTGTATGCCCTTGTCAAGAATGTTCCATTCAGACCCTCATATTTTGAATTTAAAGACAAAGCAAGTGGCTTGCTGTCATGTTTCAAGAGCTTTCCAACTGTTTTCATGCTATTATTATCCAACCAAAGATGCAGATTTGCATCTATATACCACACATTCAAAGAATTTGTGACACTAAACTCTATCTTGTGGGTCTCTCCATCCAGTAAGCCTCCTAAAAAGGGCGTGATTTCAATATCATAAGAAGGGAGATTGAATGAACCAATTCCAGTAATGGGCCTCCACAAGAGAGGATTCACCCCGCCAGTGTAAATTACAGTAAAAGGCCAAATAGCACCAACAACCCCTCCATCAAGACTGACCACAACCTCCCTAAAAGCTCCATTTCCAGGCATATCAGTAAGATTTGCAATAATGTAGTCATTAGGCAAATTCCCATACCAGAATTCATCATTTTCATGGAAAGAAACATAAACCTCCAACACAGCCCTGTACACATTTGGAGGAATTTTGAATTTCTTGGACTGTGTATCTTTCGAATTCTCAATTTCAAACCACAACCCATCATTCAACGGTAAACTTCGCGAAATGGGGAGGATCAAATCAGCCTTGGAACCAGTCCCAGACACCAAGTTACTCAAGTTTGGCTTATTGTAACTCAAATTTTCTTCAGCAGGATAGAAATAAAAGGTCACATTCACATGATACACCCCAGTATAGGTCTTATCAACAATATTGCCAAGAAAAACAGCGAGCTCTTGTGTCTGATTCTTAAGAAGCAGCGAATAATACCTCGTGATGTCCTTCTGTACGTTCCAGACAATACCAGTGGCACTGGGCTCGGCCGTGCAGCTCCTGAGAAGCTCCACCCCACCTAGCCAAACCCCAAAGATACGGTCAAATTGACGACCTTTGCAAGTGGCCTTCCATTCAAGGACAATCTTGGAGAAATCCTCGGATGGGCAATGCGAGGGAGGGGTGTAGCTTGCAAGAACTGGAGGCTTGCCGTAGGTACTCCCAAAGTCATGTTGAAGAACAAGGTGCGTACAAGGTTTGGTCCTGGGGAGATCGATTGGCTTGGTCACTTCAAAGTACACCGTTGGCGGGGTGTCACTAAAAGCGGTGACAGCGGCGGTGGCGCTGGTGGTGGGTTCCGTCAGGAAGTGTGATCTGAGAACTCGGTTGGATCTGTGGAGGTTGTTGGCTATGGAAAAAGGGTAGGTTTGGAGAAGGAAGAGAGAGAAGAGAAGAGCCACAGCCATGAATGGTTGGTGTGTTGTTGTAGAAAACAAGGTTAGGGACTTTGGGTTTTGTCCCAAATCAGGTTCAAATCCTGACAGCCAAAGACAATGTTTAGCAGCTGTTAATAAAAGATTCCTTACACCATTTTATAGCGGGCATACAAATAGAGGGACATTCCTTCCATGATATTATTGGAGAAATTTGGATCTAATTAGAGTAATTCCTTTGGAACCTGCGGAAATGTAGTAATTACAAATACAATAAAAGTTTGGGGCCTTCTTTAAAAAAAAAAAAAAAAAAAAAAAAATTCTATTTTACAATGAAATCCCACCTTTGAATTTAATTGACCTTGTATGCTATGTGAATGTTCCAGCTTTTTTTTGGTAAGAAACATCGTTTATGCTCTTAGGGAAAGAGAAAAAAAAGAAGAAAAATTAATTTAGTTTTGGAAACCAATAGAAAGATATCAAAGACAGATCAAACAATCTAAATCTGGTGTAGAGGAAAGAAAATGTTTGGTATCTGTAGATTTATTTTGACGTCAAACAGCATTGTTTCTTTATTGAGAGACACGCCACACAAGAACATCATTGATTTTGAGAAAAAAAATTAATAAAAGAAAAAAAATGATTAATAGATTATGAGAAATTAAGCCTTAACATAAATCATAGAGCCTAAACATCTAGTGGTTATATATAATCTAATAGTTTATTATGTTTATTTATTTACTTATTTTAAATATAAAAAAATTATCTAATTTTATGATTTATAAAACTAAATTTTACTTAATATTCTTAACTATGCCTCATTTATTTTATTTATTTATTTTACATTTAATCTTGAGTTAACTTTGAGTCCTTAAACTAGAGTCAAATGAAAAATTTTAATATTTAAAATGAGGTTGTTAAGTAAAAAGCTACGTGATTCCTCATTAATTCCTAGGGTAGAAATTATTTAGTGACATACTTCTCTTATATTTAATGACCAAAAAAAAAAAAAAAAATCATAAGAACTATACAAAAATCTCTTAGATTACCAGTTAACAAATTATAGTCAAAATGTTCAAAGCTATAATACATTATTTTTTAATATAACAAAATATACTAATAATTTTAAGCCAAAATTTGATTCATAGGTCGTGCTACATAATTATATCAGATATTTCTTAAAATAAATTGACTACCGCGCATATAAAAGATTAAAAAGACTCTTGGAATTTTACAGTTTGCTTGCGATTTTGTATTATTATTATTATTATTATTATTATTTTTCAGCAAATCATTTTGAACCTGGTATTAGAAGACAAAATCAATTGGATGATACAAATCCAAATTGATTTTTAATTACGGTTTTTCAAAACCAAATTCATATTATAATTTTAAATCTAATTGAATTATAAATTTTGTATAAGACTAATCTAATTAGAATTTATACCAATAATAAAACTCCAAAATACTCACACAAGAGACTGTTTAAATTCCTATGAACTTGCATACGATGAAATGAAAAAGGTTCTGGTCAGTCAATTTGTTGCGTATATTTCAATCCTGCCTTTCGATCATAGACAGCATTAGCAATGTATAAATGTTGAATACAACGAGTTATCTTTTCAAAGAGCTCAACTAAGAGAACGATTTAAAACGGACAACTGACCAGAGTCTCCATTTAACAAGAACACTTCCAGTGGAACATAAGGAGATTCAAACGATGATCCAAACCTGTAAGCTGGTTGTAGTATTTTGCTGCCTTTGGCACACTGAATTGTTAAAAGACGAGGCCCAAATCTCATCTGCCAAACCTGCATGTGGAGCCCAAAGGCATACAAGTTGAATCTCATGTAAATTTCACAAACCAAGAGTAATGTCACTGTAGTACGTGTGAGTTGCTATACATGCAACAATCCAGTAACGCTGATGCAAATCACCACCTTGAGGGAAACCAAAACTTAAGCAAGCCAGATATCACTTATTTGACTCTAATACATAACAAGCACATCAGCACAAGAAACAAAGTGATTCCTAGCAAACAAGCATTCCACACATTAGAAAGAAATGATAACAGTTATGCAGACTGAGAACTTGCATCTTTCGCAGATCAAGTTAAACAAATAAAAAAGAATATTGGCATCACTGAGGGAACATTTTGGGCCAGAAGGGAAACCAATTTAATAAAAGAAGCCCTTTAAGAAATAGGGGGTCACTGTATTGTTTTGCATCCCAGTCGATAGCATCCAAGCCAATGGACAAAAACACATGAGAGTCCCTCACCAGCTATCACATCAATTACTGACTGATTTGCAGTGCAGTCAAAAAAGATAGCAGTGCATAAATTACTGCTAATCATTACTGATCCTGTCGGGGAGGGTTGTCTTTAGTCTCTTTTCATTCATGTTTAATAATTGTCTCACTGCTCCCAATGTGCTTGGGTGCATTATGAGAATCCCGTTTACCAGGGCAGGGGCCGACAGGTTAGCCAATTACCTGACCCCAAAACTGGGTCATCTTGTTCCACTACTTCCTACTTTTTTAGGTTTGGGCAGGAGGGAGTGAGGGTGGTGCTTGGCAATGGGGTAGGGACAGATTTCAAATACACCATATTGAACAGACCCACATGAGGTCTATTGACATCTGTTTGTTCCCTTTCCAAATGTAAAGGCAGCACAGTCAAACTAATGAGTTCGAGGCACCCTTCACAACAGTTTTATCACTAAGATGGGGACAGCATACTTGTCTTCCAAAAGGGAAGAAAGGAGGGAAATGGGGGAAACATGTATGTGTACCTCAATGATTCCCTTACGAGGGGCATGGATAGCGAGACAGAGGCAATAATCACTCTTTGAGGGTTCATGGTAAGAAGAACTTGCCCTATCACTGTCCCTATTAACTAGCATCTCCATGAATAGACAACTGGCATCACGATATCCCTGAGACAGAAGTGAAGTTTAGGGCTCCAACAAAATATTTCATCAAGGAAATTCATGAAAAATTTTGAGGGTGCAAGGTTAGTACCTTCCATAGTCGCACTACCACAAGTGCCTGAGTGTCTAAGAGCAGTATACGACCAAGTGAATCAGTAATTGCAGCCAAAGTTCCACTGGGAGATAACGTGAGCTTCTCACCCTTCCTTGGATGATCTTTCAAGCAAGTCAATGGAGAAGCTGCCACATATAGTGGCATCAGCAAATCATTTCAAGGGGTTTCAAACACAGAACAAATGAAAGATCTAAATAACTGTTACTAAACCATAATATACATTTACAACACATCCACAAACAAGAAAGAAACCTGAACAAACTGTCAAGGACTATGATCAAATTATGGAAAGAGAAAATAAACTTAAGCAAAAAATTCATTTTTTTTTTATCTTTTTGTTTCTAGTCTTTCATCTTTTGCATTAATTCATGCACAGAAAACAGTCATAAGGCTAATTAAAATGAAGAGAAATATTGGCAGGGAAAAAATGAAATTTGATGAATTGGAATATGTGAAGAAAGATGTGTTCAACAATGCTGATTGGAAGAATTGCATTGCCCATCAAAGAAATATTAAGTAAAAATAATAACATTCTTTCTAGCAAACTATACATGATTGTCTTTCCATACGCCACAGTGCAACCAAAACGCAATAAATACTAGAAGATAAGAAATTCACCTTTAGCAAAGGACTGAGGTTTTGCTTCTGACCATTTGGGTGATGTTTGTTCGCTTCGCCATATCCTTTTAGAGAATGAAGCTATAGTAGAAAATGTTGCTGGCACAACTTTTGACAGAATAGCTCCCACCAAAGACCTGCTTCTGTCTTCTGAAAGCCTTTAAAAAGTTGAACAAATTTTAGTAAGTGCAAAATGATATTAAACAAAAAGAGGACACAATTGACTTCCATTTGTAAACTACAAAAAGGAGGCGGTCAACACATTGTAATTTGTAAAGCCCACAAAACAAACCTGTAAGCTGAAATAACAGCATCCTCTCCAATAGTAATGGCACGATAGTAACGTTGACTGGACTGCAGAACAACAAAAGCAGCTGAATTCAAATACCAGAACTAAAGGATACAAAGCACTAGTGAAATTGTTGAATGATGCCTAAAAGGAAAAATGCTAGTTACAAGCTTAAGTGACAGATGCTATCACCTGAACTTCCATCAGTGGAGGAGGCATTATGCCAGTGATTGCTGCATCTGCACATGACCCATATTTGCCAACATTCCACAATTGGTAAGGCAGTCTTTTGTAAGAATTTCCCAAATCATCCAAATCCCTCTTTGTTGGCTGTTCGTCCCAGAACCGAGCATGGGTCTCTTGAAACCATTCTTGCAACATATTCTACAACACTATCCACTCTCAATAAGCAAAAACCAAATTTGGGTTTATTCTGATCTTAGCTATCATTAGACCACAACAAGAAATAGAAGTCACCATCTCGTGCACGCATGCACACACACACACACACAGACATTCACAGACCTGAACATCAGAGCCATCAAAACGAGCAATCACACCAGGCATAACAGCAGAAACCTCCTCTGAATACGAATCTTGGGTCAAGTCTTTCTTAGTCCCACGTACTCTTAGCTTTATAATTCTTCTGGGATATACCATCTACCACACGCACAGGCCACAAGGATCAAACAGCAATTCAACCTTCAAACAGAGGGAACAACAAAAACAAAGCCTTAATCCCAAATTTAATTGGGGTCGGCCACACAAATCTTTTCATCGTCATTCCGTTCTATTATTCGGACAGGGACAACAACAACAACAACAACAACAGAGATTTAATCCCAATTTTAATTGGAGTCAGCTACATAAATATTTTGTAATTACTCCTTCCTGTTATTGAGACAACGAGAACAAGAACTAAAAAACCTTAATCTCAAATTTAATTGAGATCAGGTAAATGAATATTTTCACGGCATTCCGTTCTATTACTCAGAGAGAATAAGCAATACCCGGAAAAAAAATAAAAAGCATAAAATGAATAAGGAGATATTAATACAGTTAACTCAGAGCTACGCAACGGACCTGTCTATGGACCAAATGGCCATCGAGTGAATAAACTAACAAATAGCCACGAGAGGTGCCGACCGCAATCACTCGAATCTCGTCGAAAACCAGCCATTCCAACGCAGTAATGATCTCAGACTCGATCGGGGACAGTTCGGGTCGGATCCTGAGGCGGGGCCCGTCGTCCCACCCGGTGACCAGGATGACGAAGCGGTTGGCGACGGCTATGGAGTGAGCATCGAGCGCGCACTGAAGGTTGGGGCTCTCCGCCAGCCAACCCTCCTTCCCTGCGCCCACGTCGCTGAGCTCCTCGCAAGCTATGCAGCCCAGCTCCCTCGTGTGGCTCCGCTTCAGCGACATCGTTTTGAGTCCTGTTGCTTCCATTCCATTGCTCAAAGAACCGGCCAAAATAGGTGAGTTCTTTTTTAAAATAAAAAAAATACGATCAATAAAATAACGTAAAATTCGTCGACTCTTTCTTTTTTCTCTCTTCTTTAATTTTTCTTTAATGTTGTAAAACAGTGTGAATGGGTAGGGCTTAAAGCATTTCTCTCGAGTTCACATCTCCTCGTTTTGATGGTAAACTTTTTTATAAAAATTAGTTAAATAAAAATATTAATAAATAATTTTTATTTTTAATATAATAACATTATCTTCAACATAATTACAATCTTTCCTTTTTGGTGTTAAAGGAAAAAAATATAAATATTTTTTTATTAATTATATCGAATTGTGTATTACAACAACTGTTAATTTATGTTATACCAGGCCCCCCCCCCCCGGGCCCTTTTCCTATCACAAGAAGCACATGCAAACGAAAATCCACCCGTACAAATGCCAAGTCTGAACAAAACTCAATAGATTTACCTGACACCAAGATTGAAACGCGGCATTAAATCCTTTAAGTGTCAGTCCGTCGGATAATAACAGGGTACTTGAAATTAGCGTATCAAACGTAATTAATTAATTTCATCAGATAATTAATTTTCTAACCAAACTACTTAATATAATTGATCAACCAAATAATAAATGGAGTATGATGGGACTAAGCCTAAAATGCTCACACTTCTTCTGACCTTCTGGGCACGCCTATGCACAGAGAGAGAGAGAGAGAGAGAGAGAGAGAGAGAGAGAGGAGAGGAAGGGAGAGAGATGACAGGAATCAACTACAATGAGGAAAGTGAACATGACTACTACGAAGCCTGGTCTTGCTTGTCGATAGGACGAAAGTAATCCTCAGGGAGATGGAATTTTAATCCAATGGCCTGCAACCAAAAGGGAAAATCATACAATTCATCAGATTGGATAACCTAGTATAGACTATGAGAGAGGGAGAGTCTTGATCTTGGGCATTATGATGCATGAGCATCCATCATAATTATCAATAAACAAATTGTCATTTTTCTGACATAACATTTGAGAGGGTTTTTCTAAACCCTCAGCTCAACTTTAACTTTAATTATCATCTTTAATTTAGCATTTATTTAGTGTCTTTATACTAAACTTGGCTTTAGAGCCAACAGATGCTACAAATTCTGTTGGGACCGTAGTTGGATGCTAAGCCAATGCTTTTCTTAAACATCATTAGCTGGCAACCTTCCGCAGGAGGGAAGGCATTAGTGTTAAAATTCAGGATAATATTACAAATGAAGTATACGAAAAAAAATTAAGAGAGAAGAAAATGGCACATTTTCAGATATGATTTCCAGTAGATTGTTATATGTTATATGGCAAAATTAAATCATCGAAGGTGCTAACAATTCAATGTGATCCAAGAAACACATATCAGGAAAATACTAGCTTGTCAAAATGGGGACTCATGTTGCACATATGTTCGTACCTCTGCAAATTTTATGTCAGCATCACTGTGGTCATCAGGCCTCCCAGCTGCATCACCCACATAAAAGGATCTACAAAATCAAACAAATGGGAGCTCCATCAACCACGATCCCCTAGTTGGGTAGGACGATGAACAACGTGGGTGTTATTAAAGCTCCCACATGCAGAGGTAGGAATAAAAAGCGTCCCCACTAAAAAGGCCAGACAAGCATTGGATAATGCTTTAAATGTTATGTCGAGTTCTTAGGATGTCATAAGACCTCAAAGTAAACACCAAGGTTAGGAAAGGAAGAGAAAATAACTGATCCATGTCAACTGAGATGCCAGAGTTAAAATATTTCTCCATAATCCGCCACATTCCAGGTCTGGGTTTGCGATAAGGATCTTCCACCTTACCATCAGAGTACCCACAAGCTATAAAAACCTGCATATAAACATTGCAAGTGAAATAATTTAGAAGCTTCTCCAATTTTCTTGATTTTATAGCAGAGGTACTTATTCTAATTCAATAAGATTAAAATGGTGTTATTCTAGAAACCAAAAAGCTCTCGCATTCTTTGTATAATGCATGATAGCAACTATGTCAACAGATTGCTGTTAAAAGAGGGATGACAAAATACAAACAGCATCTTTTCCCAACAGTAACTTATCATGCAAATCCATAATCATAATTCAAAAAAAAAAACAAAGGATGATGCTGTCAGCGCACCCCATCATGAGTCCCAAGTTGAATTCATGCATGGTTCAGCACCAACAGTACTGCATCCTTTAGGGATACTAAGGAAAAATCAAGATAGCCCAAATTGGTAATAGCCTAAAAACAAAAGGTGAAACTATTATCATGATAATCCCTTAAAGTTGTCATCCCTATAAAACATCTTCCAAGAAGACATGTGCTTAGAAGGTGTTATAGCAACCTTATTGAGAAAAAACCAATGATTGAACAATTGAATCTTAAAGTGTTAGAATTTTACTAGCTGCTGACAGCAAAATCCATAGCCCAACAGTGAAATTGATGTTTAATTCTGCCTCTAAGGAAGAACATTGAAACTTTTGACAAGTTTATGATTGGTACATAAAACAACTGCTCAATAGGCAAAATTCGTTGGTCCTGAATTTATGGCAAACATTATACTAGTCAGTAGCCTGAACAACCTGAATTGGAACCTTCACACACTTGATGAAGCTTTGAAGGCGTCCAAGTTTTGAGTCCACAGCTACCTGTCTTTTGTTCTTCCAGCGATCAATATTGGATTCATTAGTGAAAATGACCTACAATAATGCACAAAAATTACATGCCCACTCAAAAAATCAGTGGGTGGGTTCCAAAATCCAGTAAAAGGATGCCACAATCACAATATAGCAAGAAATAAAATTAAGACAGAAAGCCTTCAGAATTACAACAAACCAGTTTGTAGCCATCCTTGTACAAGCTTTGCAGCTTCTCTGGTATCGAGGGATACATAAGGGACCAAGCATCTGCACCTACTCTGAAACGAAGAAACCATTATTTGATATCAATCAAGTACTGTAAGAATAGATCATCCAAACCCATAAGAAGAAATGAGATGGTTCCAAATCCAGGTACAACTGTATCTCTGTCAAGCATCTTTCTCTCTCATCAACATAATACTTCATTTTAGGTATCTAATTGCATTGTCTAATGCTATAATAGTTTGGCAAAGATCCACAACTACTAGCATACTGCTGTTGTCAAAACAATAAAAAAAACAATCTAAAGTCAGTTGCTTTGATGACAACAATCTGATAATCGTCACAATTGGCCTGCGCTGCTTCAAAGTGGAGGACCAATGTGCAAACCATGGGTCAGGTTCAGCTCAAGAAGCTAGATAGGAAAGACATGAATTTCTACAAAAATAAATTCTATTAAGTCACTTCGTCGTATTTGTTCCTCTAATTTACCTTGAATTTTCAACAAAATCTCTTTTCCAATTGTCAAATTATCTTTAGACATGTTCACTGAATTGAACATACACACTGTTTTTCTCATGTGTCAATAATGAATATTGCAAATTGCAAATGCAAAACCTATAACCAAAGAATAATTGCATATTAAGCTCTCTTTTGGTTGTCTAGCCACCAGCAAATGAGAAAGTTGTCTATTGAAATGTGAAAAAAGTGAACCACTATCAATAAGCATCCCAAAAGCATCCATATACCTCTTAACAGATGTCCTTGCAAGACACCCATCAAAATCAAAAGCAGCAATTTTACTTGAATCATGGAGACCATCATCCTGCAAAATAATAGACATGTTATAAGTACACTTCAACAACTATGGCATATTAAATAAAACTACAAAGAAGATATGCTTTGGAAATGAGATTAAGCTTATAGGAAAGGAGTTTGAATACACAAAATGTAAGATCTGTGGGACTGTTACAAGCAAGCATATGTAGCACTGACAAACAGAAAAAAAATGAATTGTTAGTCCCATGACTGAAAATAGTTAGAATAAATGAGATCAGAGAAATCATTAAAACTAAAAAGACAGACAGCAGACCCATTAGCTATAATACAATATTATTCACTAGTAAGAAATTTTCATGCTATCATAAAAAAGCACTAAGCCACACAATTCAAGATCATTAATGCAGCCAAATAAGAATAGTTACAGATGCAGATTTATCCTTCTCTTCCCTTTTTTCCTTGAACATGATCGTGATTTCAGAGGATTGCTACAATCATTTCATCATTTTATGAGCTTGGAAACTATATGTAGGCTACCGCAAAGCAGGTTTAGTGGTGCATTGACAAACTGCTCATGAACAGATTTTAAGAACTCACCCGTTCGAGAAATATGACTGTCTGAAATGCCTTCCATTTGGGCAATAAATTAGCAGCCTGAGTTAAACCAAAGATAAGGCATCACATCAAGGAAGAAAAAGGTCAAACGATAAAACATCATTAAGTCTGAAAGATAAAATAACATGAATACAGATTTATCATACCTTGTACTTGTCCCTGATATCAGAGAGCGAAAAGCCTACCTCCAACTGGGCTTCATTGTTAGCCATCAACAACTAGGAAGAATTACATGCACTTTACTAATAATAGCTGAATATATGTCCAGATTTAAAATAAATTTTTACTTTCACAACTAACAAAGGTATAAATTTCCAGTAATCCATGGCCTAACCAATGGAACAAGGACTTTAAGACCAAAATATTGTATTGCATTGCAACTTTCCAATAAAGCCTTTAACCATTTATGATAAAATTAAAGAGAGAAAATTTGGAAAGCAAAAGTGCAGGGAAGCATCCACCTACCTTGGCTCCCTTTGAGTTCCTTTCCTCCAATTTAGCCTCTTGTCCACCTTCAGCTTTTCTCTGTATTTGGATACGACAGGATACAAGGATTTGGGCAAACAAAACAACTTCAATGAATTTACAAGCTTTGGTACATGAGTGCAAGGGATGTGTGTTTGTGGACATGTGGGTGTGTGGGTGCACATATCATTTTGCATATGTGTGCACACAAACAAAAAACCCTTGTTGACAAGCAAATGATGGGAACAAATTACCTTGGACTCCAGTTTTTGGATTTCTTCAGCCATGTAATTATCTCCATCTAAAACCTGAAGAAATCAAGAAATCGAAAGTTGATGTGCAAGTAGGTGCTTTAGGAATCAAAACCATAACAACACAAGCAACCCATAATGACTTGAAGTCCACCCAAAAATTCACAAGAAAGAAATGCATACTAGATGGTAATCCACATTCCTCAAATATGACCAAAGGCAAAGCCCCACACATGCCAAAAAAACCCCATATGCAAAAACTCTACCACAAAGAAAGTGACATTTATCCATCAAAAGGTCAAGTCCAAGGTAACATGGATCCATCAAAGAATCAAGTCAAAAGGAAAATTAACCTGCAAAAGTCGAAATTGATTTTCCAAGTTGCCATGGAAATATTTAGATGATCCATAACTTTTGCATAGAAGATTCACCAAATGTAACATAAGACTATAAAGATAAGAGATGGAAAGGGAGGGGATACACATCATAATATGGATGGAATTATTTAGCAATAATTATGATCATTCCCGCAGCCAGAAGTTTGTTCCCATGCAACCATTACGCAATAAATTGGAAAGTTTTAGCAGAACATAACAAATACCTCCTCTAGAGAACTTTTACGCACACCAACTAATCTCTTCAAAGCTTCTTGATCACAGCCCTGTAAAATATGACAATGACGCGGGACAAGAAACAAGAAGTTAAAATTATTCAAAGAGAAAAGCAATAAAAATCAACCCACCTTGGCTCACAAAGCGTTCTCTTGAGTTGCTCTAAGAAAAATGCAAAGGTGCCTGCACTCCTAGTATTTTCTGACAAGGGGGCCTACTGGCATTGCTATTGCCCACAGCTAATCTTGCTATGCATGGTTAAAGTCATGCAAAGCAAATTTACACTAATATTGCGGAAATTTAGTGGAAATAACTCAAGAGAATTCCCTTTTATGAGTTGCAATGATATCGTATCAAAAGATTGCGCAGCCTTTGATTGAAAATAAGTCAAAAACCAAAAAAAAGGAAAAATTACAATGAGGACGGAATTGTTGTATCAAATTGAAAACTATGTATACAAACAAGATAGATTTCAAAAACATTAATCCCTTTGCTCTGCTTTCAACAATAACCAAGCAAAATTGATAAAAACGAAAGCCAAAACGAAAACGAAAGTAACATAAACACAATAAAATAAAAAAAAAAAGTCACCTGAAGCGAGGCGAAGCCACCGATGAGGTCAACGGAATCGACACTCTCGCGGAAGCAATTGAGGTGGTGCCATTTGGTTAAATCGAAACCGCGGGAGTCTCTGCTGACGAGACCCAACCTCAGGGCCTTAGCTGATATCACTTCCGAGCAGCTCTTGCAGGTGGACCGGTTCGATTTCGCGTACTCGGCGACTATTCTTGGCTTGGAAGAGAAAGAGGAGGAGGAGGAGGAGGAGATAGGCATTGGCGGCGGAAACGGCGAGTTGTGGAAGCCGAAAGCAGGATGGCGGTCTCGCGAATGGTTCCCGCTGTCGGATGCTAGCGGTACTACAATAATAGTACTATTACAGCGGCAAAAAGGGAATGATAGATTGAAGCACTTTCCAAGTTCATTGAACCGGAAATGAAGCAACCGCAATTCCAATTCGAAATGGCAATGGCCGGGCATCAAAATTTTTTCTCCCTTTTGCTAACACTTCGTTTGAATAAGAAAGTTGTACCTTTGAGAGAAGTAAATGCAAGATGTAAATAAGGTAAATTATTAATAATAATAATAAATTTTTTTATTTAAAAAGGATGGAAAACAAGAAAAAATTAATATACTGTGAATTAAAATTATAAATAATAGTGAAATTATAATTAAAAATTTAAATTGTTGACCACTCGTCCTTGTATTTTTTTTACTCTAAACATAAGATACAACGACGTGAGGCCTAACGACAACCATTTTCCTTCTTGGCCGTTCCATGTACGTAGACTTTTCTTCCTCCAATTTATATATGCTTTGCGACTTCTTCTTAAGTATTTACTAGTTTTAATTTAAAGGAGAGTTTACATGCAACCCATATATTAAAAAATAAAAAATAAAAAAATAAGATTCAAACTTTATATTATTTTCTTAACACAAAATTTATACATTAATTATTTTAAATAATCAGTATAATAGTTACTAATTTGATGTTTATTAATTTGATAGAAAGCAAGGCAGCTTTCTTTTTTTGTTTTTTTTTTTTTTTTTTTTTTTTAAAAAATGTTATGGAGAAATGAGCTGACTTTTCTTTTTAAACGACGAATGATTGTTAAAGTAATGTCTAGGGAGGTAGGCTGAGACAGGGAGTACGCAGGTAGGCTCGGTTGCCATTAGGGGACATAATTTTAAGATGCCTTTTATTTAAATCGCTGCCGGCATGGCTCTTCCTACAGTTTTGAACTGGTCTTATATTCTATTATTGCTGCACAGTTGTGTCAGAGTTATATCAGAAAGAATAGCTGCAAATTATAAAATAAAATTAAAAAAAAAAAAAAGACTTAGAACAAGACGACGGAAGTCTTTTATTTATTTATTATTTATTTATTTTTGTTTTTTTTTTTTTTACTTTTTCCTGTTCATGGCTTGCATTTCTTTGTGTTTCCAAGTGATGGAATTTTTGATTGGTACACCAAAAAGGGGTCAAAGCATAAGCAAGGGAGAAGCTTTGTCCTTTGTCAATGGCCTCGATATGAGTGAGCATCGGCAAAGCATTTTTTTTTTATTCACTCTTTCTTTCAAAAGGACTCGTCGTCCCCACAAGTGTAAACCCTCTGTTGCCCCGACTTTGGGATTTTTAGTTGGCAATCACCTGAGTGTCCAGTACTTTTTAGATCCTCTTATCAGTTGTTGCCCGGATTAGAGTTGTTTACGGTATTGTCTTGTTTTTGAGATTTTAGCTAAGAGTAGTGTCGGAGCCATTGCGTTGTCTGTATATGGATTCTGTGAAGCCATCCGATACGACTCCAAAAAGGAGCAGATTGGTGCGGAGGATCACGAAAGTTCTGCACCTTGGAGTAGCATCGACGTGTGGAATTGCTCCGATGGAAGGTGCTCAGAAAGTCAAGCCCCAAGAAAAGGTCAATGATGGTAAGAATCATCATGGTGAGGGTATGGCGAGTGAGCATCATTCATTGGAAATCCAAGAAGACGACGAGTATCAAAAGGGTCTCCTTGCCTTGGAGTCTCTTTTGGCAAAACTGTTTGCCAGCACTTCATCTATCAAGGCAGCATATGCTCAATTGCAGTTTGCCCAGTCTCCCTATGACGCTGATGGGATCCAAGCAGCTGATCGATTACTGATCTCTCAATTGAAGAATTTGTCTGAGTTGAAGCAATGTTATGTGAAGAAACAGTTTGATTCATCTCCGGAGAGTTCTATACTTTCTGCAGAAGTTCAAGAGATGAAAAGTCTTTGTAAAATCTATGAAATTATGGGGAAAAGATTGGAGTCTCAGTTTAGGCTCAAGGAATCAGAGATCATATATCTTAGAGAAAAATTGGAGGAGTCCCATGAACAGAATAGGTTGCTTGAGAAAAGATTCAATCGAAGTGAAGAGTTGAAGATGCCAGGAAGTCTTCATCAATCGGGGTCAAGCTTCAGCCATTTCAACACTGTTCTTCGTCATGCAGTCAAGTCAATCCGTGGCTTTGTCAAGTTGATGATCAATCAGATGAAATCAGCTAACTGGGACCTTGATGCTGCTGCTGCTGCTGTTTCAATTGAATCGGACGTGGACTATTGGAGAACGGACGACGACAAGTGTTTTGCATTTGAATCGTTTGTTTGCAGGGTAATGTTCGACGGTTTCCATTTGCCTAATTTTTCTCTTACCAAGGAACCTTTGCCAAAGAGAAGGAATCACAAGCAGCAGGACTTTCTCAAGGAATTTGCAGAATTAAAATCCGTGAAAGCAAAAGAGTTTCTTTCCCAGAAACCCAATTCAGCATTTTCAAAGTTCTGCCGTGTCCGGTACTTGCAACTTGTTCATCCCATGATGGAATCGTCCTTGTTTGGGAATTTAAGTCAAAGAACGCTTGTGGACTATGGTGAATTCCCAGAAACCAGCTTCTTTGACACATTTGCTCAGATGGCGAAGCGGATTTGGCTTGTACACCGCCTGGCCTTTTCTTTTGAGCCCGAGGCCTCAATTTTTCAGGTAAGCAGAGGGTGTAGATTCTCTGAAGTTTACATGGAATGTGTGGTTCAGGATGAGCCTCTTTCCCGTGAGAACGCACTTGTGGCATTCACCGTTGTTCCGGGCTTCAGAATTGGTAAAACTGTTATTCAATGCCAGGTCTATCTCTCCCAAGTCCAAAGCAAACCGAGCCGTTGATGTTTAATCAGACGGGGATACGGTTATGCACTCGTCCATTTCAGTTGGACCCACAACTTGGGAAGAGAAAGCGCGTCCCCTCTGACCTTTCGCTTGCTAATGGCCTATGAGTCTTTTAATTCAATTAAGAAAAACGACCTCATAATTTTGCTCCTATTAGGGAATGAACGTGAGGCTTCTTGTATTTTGCCGTGTTGAGCTATATTTGTATTTTAATCATTAATATAGAAATAAATTTTTAAATTTTAATAAATTTAATACATTTTATGCATAGTAATAATTTGATAATTATATTTTTTTATTAAATCTTGTTTGATGTTAATTGTGTTAGGAAAGCTGTTAAATTTTATGACATCATAACTATCATGTCACAATTACTCAGGACAAGATGTTAAAAATAGCTATTTGATGTGTCACGTGAAATTTAATTGAGAATTATATTATAATAAATAAATAAATTAAAAAAATATAAAAAAATCCTTTCATTTTATTTTTTATCCTCTCCCTTTTATTAAAAAATAATTTTTTTTAAAATTAGATATTACAATATAAGTTGATTAATAATAATACAATGGGAGATGCAAAATTTATTTAACAATTTATATGTTATTTTATTTATTTATTTTTAATTAAATAACTTTTTTCACAAATTATAATACATTAATCCATTACTCCCATGTGCTATCACTCGAGTTTTCTCGTTCCAATAATCATCTCTTTTATTTTGTGTACTAAGAATTTTCCTGTAATATTTTCATCTGGTTGGTGCTGCGGACGCGGCTTTTCTGTGGCCGTTTATTATGGTAAAAAGCTGTCTACGAATAGAAGTTTCCCGTCAACTCAACTGTCCAGTGCTTTCATGCCTCACCAACCTTGTCCAGAAGGCTATGACTCACTCTGGCAGAGCCCCACACGACGAAGTCGGCGGTGGCCGAGCTTGACGTTTTGTCGGTGTTTTGCGGCTCCTTGGGCCACCTCCCTTGTGCGGTGTCGCTCCACTGGATCGCTGGTTGGTGGCCCACCAACTAAAATAATATAATCTCGAATAAAAAATTTATTTGTGACTTAATTATTTTTAAATAATAAAATAAAAAATATTATTTAATCAAGATTAATTTTTTATGAATTGAAATAATTATTTTTTTAAAATTTATATATTAATTGTTATTAAAAAAATATAAATATATAAGATATATAATTAATTAAATATTTGTATAAATTTTATAATATATTTAAATATAAAAATAAAAATTAAATAATTATATAAAATAAATATTTAAAATTAATATAAAATAATTAAATATATAATAAATAAAAAATATCAACATATATATATATATACACGTTGTCTTACAGAAGCTCTACTTCCACCGTTCAATACGTTTATTCTTACTCGTCTGTCTAAGGCGTATGTGACAGTCAGTCGGTTTACTATTCCTAACTTTTACCCATCTTTCTCTCTCTCTCTGTTTTCCTTTTTTTTTTTTTTTGTTTTGAAAAAGTCTGGTTAGGTTTTTATTATAGAGAAAACAAGAAGACAACCCGATTTATTTTCAATTTCTTTCTCTCTCTAAAACAGAGTTACAGATTGTTTCCCTCGCGCTCTGCAATTCTCTCTGTATCTTATGTCTCTGAGAAGATCGAAATCGATTTTCTCTCGCAGCTTCTCGAGATCGGTCAAGTCAACCGTCGATCAAAGACAAGACGGAGGAGGAGGGGAGGCGGTAGCTGGGCTATCGGAGGTGGCCGGAGAAGGAAATGGGTGGGCCAACCTGTTGCCGGAGTTGCTAGGGGAGATAATCAAGAGAGTGGAGGCAAGCGCGGATCAGTGGCCTCAGCGCAAAACATCGTCGCTTGCGCCTGCGTCTGCAAGAAGTGGAGAGCTGTCACCAAGGATATTGTCGCCTCCTCTCCTTTTTCCGCCAAAATAACTTTCCCTTCTTCCCTTAAACAGGTCCTTTATCTTCCCTCCCCCCACCTTTTTGTTTTTGGAAAATTTACTCTTTTTTTTTTAGATTTTCTTTTAATGCCGGCATTATTTTAATGAAATTGTGAAATTTGATTGGAATTTGATTAATTGGATGCGAGTTGCGAATTGTTCAATTCACGGCTTCGTTATTATTATTATTATTATTATTATAGCCCTCTCTCTTTTTCATTTGTTATTTTGGTGAGGTTATAAGGGGATCCGTTCAATTTTTTTATTTTTTAGATCGGTCCTTTTTTTGTTGATTCTGCTAGTTCTTGTAGCTTTGGCTTTTTTATAGTTAACCGAAGGCGTTGGTTGGAACTCGGTGGCGTTTTAAATATTATTATTATTATTATTATTATTATTATTTCATTGTTGCTATCTGAGATCTGGGTTTTAATTTCTTCCTGTCATTTCTTATTTCGGCTATGCTTATATCCTTCATTTAGTTTGCTAACGATCAGGGATCTGAATTTGGGTATCTTGGACATAGAGAATATCTTTGCATTCTTGACCTAAGAATTTTCTGTGGAACATCTGTTTTGAAAGGAAACTTCATTGATTTTAAAAGCAATTTTTTTTTCTTTTCTCTAAATAATTTACTGATTTGTGGCAAGAAATCTTGTTTACATTCAAGTGGTGTTCCATCTTCGATGGCCTAAGAATATCAGGATTGATATAAAGTCTTAAAATCGTTCACCTGTTGCCTCTGGGAATTGAAAGTTGAAGAGTGTGCAATAAGATTTATATTTAAAGTTTTTATACAATTTTCCTGAAATATTTGGAAATAATTTTTTACAGGATGATGCAAAATATTGCTTGAATTGAAGTAAATGTTTTACGATTGACAATTTTTTTTCCTTCCACCATATGCATCTTTGTTTAAGTGTATCTGTAAGGTTCATATGATTAAATGTGACTTTACTGAAAGGGAACAATTGCTACACAGCTGCTAATGCTTGGGCCTAATGGTGTATTATTGTGTTTTATGTGCTTTTGAGGCCACTGTTTTTGTTCCACTTCATGTTTCTATTTGCCACTACTTAAGTCATTGCTTTCTAGGCCACCTGTTCTGCTTATTTTTTATTTATGTTCCTTGTGTTGTTGCCTGTAGTTCAAATATATTTAAGTTTGGAAATTGATTTTTCTTTTTGTTTGTCTTTTTGGCTTAAATGCAGCCTGGTCCATGTGACCTTCCCTATCAGTGTCTTATAAAACGGAATAAGAAGACTTCAACATTTTACCTTTACCTTGCTCTCACTCCTTGTAAGTGGTTTTTTAGTTTGTTGTTGTTGTTGTCCATTTTGTTGTCATCAATTTTTTTGTTGTTGTTATTTTCATTGTGATCTGTATTATGATTGTCTGTGTTGTTGTTTTCCAACTGAAAGAAGAAAAGTGGAATTCCTTCTAAGAATTTGTCAGCTTCTTTTCCTACCAATTAGACCAGAAAACATTTTGAATTTAGTAGTATCAGAGCCAAAAAGGAGAAACTTGTATCATTATATTTCTCACGTAAATGTTGACTCCGATGCAATCTTGAATTAAAAGCAAGAAAAATATTCGTTGGAGATGATATAGACATTATTTAAATATTTGAGTAGAAAATAAATGCCTTGAAAAAATTATTTCCCTGTCATTCATTGTGGATAACTGGTGTCCATGCAATGTGCTTTTAAAAAGGAAGACAGCATAAAAAATGATCTTGAGCATCAATAGTTATGACATTGGGTGTAAAAGTTGTTTGCGGTGCATAAGCAGAATTAGTTTTAACTGGTGCCAATGGTTCACAAAGTTGTTGTTTGTGTAAAAGTGGTGCACAAGCAGAATTAATTCATTTTCTTCTACTACACCATATATGTGTAAGGGATATGTCATTATTAGCTATTCTAGTCAAGGAAATCTCTTGTTTTGTAGCTGGATAATCTAAAATGAAATGTATGCTTAATGGGTACTTTATCTTTTTTGACATTCCATGAGGAAAGGCAAAGGTTATCTCTTTGATCCCTTGAAAAAAAAAAAAAAAAAGAAGGGAGCTTACACCAGTGAGAGGACAATATCTTCATTTCCTAGGTTAGCAAAATTTGCACCTAATTTTTGGCAGCATTTTTGTATGTGCAATCTGTCTCATATTTTGATTGCTCTTATTGTAAATGAGACATTTTTGCAAATGTAAGCACTTCCCTGTGCTTATATTTGCTAAGTTTGTGTTTGATTATGTATCAATATAAATAAAGAAAAAGAGAAGGCAGGTGAGAGAGATCGAATGCTGTTAGATGTTAAAAGCCTTCCCATTTCGTCTCTCTATTATTGATAGCAATTATGATGGGAATGTGATGATTTTCGCACAAAAAACTAGGTCAAAACATTAGCAACTTTGTCATAGAGTGTGTTTTACTTGCTAGAGGTATATTCTTTATTAAAATCCATTCGATGTACTTGGTTTGGTTATACCTTTTTCTATCCCTCAATGGTAGCATGCAGGCTACATATTTGGCCCAGGTGTGTGAATTCTTGTGCCTATACCGTATACATATTGGCTTCTATTTTTGTGGTATTTGGGTCCAAAGGCTGGGCCTGAATATCATAAACTAACTTTTTATGTACTGATTGCATGATAATTTATATGTGCATGCATTGTGTTCAATGATTTTCAGAGCAACTCTCTTTCTCTCTCTCTTTCTGATGTGCATGCTTGTGCTTCTGCTCACATATGCAACATTCTGCTATGCTGGCTACAGAATGAATCATTTTAATGCATTTTGATATCTCTAAAAGTGGTGTGATTGAAAGCCACATTTGTTAATGGATAAAATAAACATGCTGATGGATCTTGGTTGTCCATAAGTTGCATCCCATTTGTGATTCTTGGTTTACCTGTGTATAGATCATAGCTGTAGCCCATCTGTTCTTGGCATTTTGTGTTGGTTTAATGTAAGTAGTATTACATAAACAATCAATATCTTTTATCATCTTTTTCTTCTCAGCATTAACCGACAAGGGAAAGTTTCTTCTAGCTGCACGGAGATACAGGAATGGTTGTAACACAGAGTATATCATTTCACTTGATGCTGATGACCTATCCCAAGGAAGTAATGCTTATGTAGGGAAGCTGAGGTAGTATGTTTATATTAATACAATTCCAGGTGGTTTTACTAATTAGCCATAATTTCTTGAATCTTTTCAATGCACTTGTCAAAGTTGGTAGCTCTTATATTTTCTCTTTCCTACTTGGGAGAAGTTGTTTAAGACTCAATATTCTCTGTTATCCACATAAATCTTGTAGAATGAACCTAAGGTGCTTAAAGGTATGGTTAAAAGATTTCAACATGGGTCTTTCTAACCGTTGTCGGCACTAGAGAAATTAAACTTGATGTTGGTACAAAGTGAGCTCATTGATCAATGTATCAAGAGATAACTAATGGCTATGCTTCTCATCTGAATTATCATACTCAATGAAAATAGAACTGCCAATTAGCCTTTGGTCTAGTGAGCTGAGGGCCGCCCTTAGGGCATGTGTGTTGGCATGGGTTCTATTCCGTGTGTTGTTTCCTCAAACACCAAAAATAAGAAGATGAAATAAAACTAGGCAGTTTGTCATCTTGGTCTTTTATGGTTTCATTTCCATACTTGTTACCTGTACTCAATCAACAAGCATTGTTTGCATCTGTCTGAAATGGATAGTCTGCACCAGCACCCTGTTCATATCTGGCTGTCATTTTCAGCAAACAATTCAGGGCCACTTCTTGTGATAAATGTTTTTATGGGGAAGAAATGAAAGTGAATGCATTCTAGCTGGAAGTTCTCATATTTTCTTGTATGGTATTATGTGTGAGATAATAAGTTTAGGACGAGATCTAGGATGCATTGGAAAATCTGCCTACCTTCAAACTCTTGTGGCAGGTTTTGGCATGGAAAAACTAGGAATTTAGAGGTTGTGGGAATCTAGAAAGGGTCTGTTCAGCATAGCAAGTGAGTTTTGGTGCAAATGTAATTGACTATATAGTAATAGCTTGTTGCATTTGGGGGAGAAAAAAGAAGGTTGGTGGGGGGGGGGGGAATTCCTTATGAAATAGAAAAGAATAACAATAAAAGCTCTATTATATGGTTAAATTGTAATTAATTTTTGTGATAGGAGCTTTTAGGTGAAATTATGTCTGAAAGGCTTTTTGAAAGGGATAATTAGTGTTTTAGGTGAAATTCAGTTTGAAAATCCTTCTGAAATGGCTGTTGCAGATTTATGAAATAGGGAAGGCTTTAGGTTCTTAAGAACAACAAAATAACCCTAGCTTGAACATTTGTGTAAACGGATTCATTCAGGAAAATATATGCAGATTTCACATTGTTTGTTAGTATGATACTATGGTGAAATGAGGAGTTGGCTTGTTGCCTGCAAGGTTGATGTAAATAGTTAAATGAGATGCTTAGAATCAGAGGATAAAGAATACAAAGAAGAAGAGGACACCAACAATTCTTTTCCATGAAATTGAATACTTAGGGTGGAGTTTACATTGATCGTTGGTTGTGTTCTTTTATTGATCAATGGTGAAATGCCAATGTGCAAAGCATGCTCATTGACTAAAGGCCAACACTCCTAGACCAATTATAATGTAGGAGACTTGGTTGGTCTTACTTTACTTTGAAACCCTTATAATTCTAAGCAACAAAGCAGTAAACAAAAAATTAAAGTCTAATTAGCCATAAATGAATCAAAATAACTACAATGAGCCTTTCCCTTTGTCCAGAACACTATGTGTATGCTTGCAATTATGATGCTGCTTTTCTAACCATTCAATATATGCGCCAGTGATTGCAAATTTCCTACATTTATGTTTGTGTCACTGTGATACTTGCATCTAGCCTGAGGCAACCACAATCAACCTATATGTGATGTGGAGATTATGACTTTTGTTAGAAGTCAATATTTGTTTTTGTTAATATGCTGCACATGGAATTTCGTAATAGAGTTTAAATAGGCTAAAAAATTTGGAGCATTATCTGTTTGAGGGTCCTGGAGCAAAGTCATTTGTTGTGACAGTGTGGCTACTGGTAGTGTGATTCCTATTGTATAAATAAAGTGTACAACTGATTTGAGAAATTGTCATTATACTTGGCAATTGGAAATAGCAATTTGAAACTGAGGAGAATGTGTAATTCACGATTTTATTTCCTTCTTGTGCTGTTAATATGTGATATACTGTTTTTGTTCATTGTTAAGGCTGTTAATCATATTGTGACAGAGTAACAATAGCTTGAATTTTGTTGTTCTTTTAAATTTTCCAGTTCAGACTTCCTTGGGACCAATTTTAAAATCTATGACAGCCAGCCTCCTTGCAGTGGTGCAAAGCCTTCCAGCAGCAAAGCTAGCCGTCGATTTGCTAGCAAGCAAATAAGCCCCCAAGTTCCAGCGGGCAGTTTTGCAGTTGGACAGGTTTCTTATAAATTTAACCTCTTAAAGTCAAGAGGTCCAAGGAGAATGGTTTGCTCACTGGAGTGCCCAGTGTCACAAGAAACTGACACTGATAAGCAACCTGATGACTCAAAAACAAAGGAACTAGAGTCTGCTCCTGGCTGCACAATTTTACGAAACAAAGCTCCAAGGTGGCATGAGCATTTGCAATGCTGGTGCTTGAATTTCCATGGCCGGGTCACAGTAGCATCGGTGAAAAATTTTCAACTGGTTGCAATGGCAGGCCCAAGCCAATCTGGGGGGAAAGGGGATGAAGAGACCGTTCTCCTGCAATTTGGGAAGGTAGGGGAAGATATTTTCACAATGGATTACAGAAAGCCATTGTCAGCCTTTCAGGCATTTGCATTATGTCTTACTAGCTTCGGTACAAAACTGGCGTGTGAGTAATTCATGTGTTGTTATCATAATTTCTTGGAGTGGCGAGCTCTAATGGATGTGTCAGTGTGTGTAATTCACGTGATCTCTTTCACACTCTTGTTTTGGCCGAAGGAAGCGAATGTTATAAATGTAGTATTTTATTAATAACAACAGCCAATTATTGGGTCTCCTTAGTTCTGCTGGCAGTCTAGCTGTTTAATTCGCTTCTCAACGGTTCTTTCAGCAACTTTCTTATCGCCCTGTTCGTGCTTCTCTGGTCTTAATCATTTTTGTTCATTTATATGCAGTCTTGAGATCTACGTGTCTGTAACGTAGAAAATGGAATTAGATCTCCTTTGTGGCACGAATAGTTTGTTATTTTCTGAAATGAAGTCAATTTCTTCATCTGGGTGTCTGTCCTCTCTCTTTCTCTCTTCTCTCCTCTCTCTGGGTCACTCTTTCTAATTATGAACTGTGCACTTGCGAATACGTTTGTTTGTTTAGTGTGTTGCGTGCGCAAACTGTAAAACTCGTGCAATAGCTTGTTGTTTAACTCGGGGATCTCATCGTTTGTTTGGACTTCGGACCACAAGGAAGCAGGGCTTGTTGGTTAAATTGAAGCTGGCAAGGCAGCGGATTGCTTTTACGAGTACGGAAAAATTATTTGGATGCACAATAATATGTTGGACAAACACACACACACACACACACTGATTAAAATATTGGACAAAAAGAAAAATGCAGATGTTATAAAAGTTGTTAGACCTGTGAACTGTCTTCTTCATTGCTTCGAGTTGCAGTAGAGGAATATGCTTAGAAAAAATTCTAGTAAAAAGAATTTTTGGCTGTAAATATATGAACAGTGTAGGTAGCTCAACAAATAATAAAGCATCTCTTAGAAAATTACCCTTGAGTTGTCCCGTCTTTAATTTCTTTCAGCATGTGTACACTCTGTGGTGATAACCTGATCTGCATGGCTCCTGAGTAGTACCAAAAGCAGATCGTTTCTTTCAATGGTTTTGCCTGTCGTTCTTGTTGAATCATAAACTTTTGGAAAATTATCAACTTTCATCTCCATGAATATCTTATTCTTCAGTATTCTGCACCTGCCTGAGGCATTCTCTCCCCAAAATCTAAACAGTTGGTGTTACCCTATCAGGGATCTGCTATTTCAAAGAATATATACTACCGAGTATTGTTGACACGGGGGAGAATTATTATTATTATTATTATTAAAAACACACACACAGTCCTGCGATGAAAATTGGATTTTTTCGTCTTACCATCAACTTGAGCCGAATGGCATGTAACGTGGGGGAATGCAGCCTTTCACTAGAGCAAGGAAAGACGAGACTCTCGTTACAACCATGCAATGTAATTGAATAAAATTGCATTTTAAGGAGTCAGATGCATCAAATATCCTAGAGGCATTAGTCCGCCTCTTGGCAGCAGTAGCTGAAAAACTACCGGAATGCAAGCTGACAAGGAAATTGGAAATAACCTGTTGAGCTATTATCTTCAGATGGTATAGCGGACCAAAAAACATGGGAACACTGGAAAACAAGTAACCATAACAAGTTCAAAGTCATCACACGAGTTCAAAAAGCCTTGTTTTGTTACATACGAGCCATAACAAAGGTAGAAAAAGTTCATGTACACCACTGATCTTAAGACTCAAAGGCACTTAGCCCTCACAGTGTCTAAAAAGATCCTACTTCACTTCTTCCCACGCAGCTTCACACCGAGGGCCCTCTCCAATTTTCCTATTATCTGTTGATTGGGAATGGCTTTACCGGATTCATACTCCTGTATTATCTGGGGCTTCTCATTGATCACCTGCATGAATCCCAAAACTAAGGATTAATAACCTTACTAACAAAATTAAAGTTTCTAGCATGAGCATTTTGTAATTGTGTGCATGTGGGTGCAGTGTGTGTGTGTGTGTGTCTGTGACACAGAGAGAGAGAGAGAGAGAGAGAGAGAGAGAGAGAGAGAGAGAGAGAAACCTGAGCAAGTTGAGCCTGGGTAAGTTTCTTGTCTGTTCGAGCCTGCATGATGGCCCTCTTGAGCTCAGTAGGCACACGCCCATCTGTGTGTTGGAAAGAAATTATAATTAAAGAACCAAGGAATTTTACAGTGCTGCTTTTGATGACATGGTAAGGCATATAGTGATTGGTACAACATGTACAAAGGTAATAGTGCAAGATTGTAGGCAGAACTTTGCACAACGATCTGAATGGTGACACCATCTAAACAAGGTTATACAGCGTTGCTTATCTGAGTTCACCAGTGTGTTCTCATGCACAAGATCCAGAGGTTGAAGTTTCTGGTACTCACTAGGGAACTAAATAAAGACCAAGTAATAAAAGAGGAGAGAGTGTTTGAATGTAAAATTTTGATGATACAGACAAGAAGAAATACTTAGATAATGGGAAAGGTAATAGGAGATATACTCACGACTTAGATTCTCAGTCTCTTCATCCAGCTTCCTTGTGTTCAGAGAAGTGCTGCTAGAGGCAGCCTTGTTTGTACCAGCACTTGCTGCAGAAGTTGTTTAAGTACAAATGCTTTGAGCTCAGAAGAAAAGGTTGCAACACAGTTTAACTAGGAAAAATAGAAATAGCAACCCTTTCTCATCCCTGATCCCCAATAAATTTAAGTCATTGTGTTTTTCTTTTTTTTTTGTTTCACTCTCATGGGACTCTATGGTACCACAAGATGAATTAACTTACAACAATTCAGTCAACAAAACGATTAAAAAGATGCCTTTTGACACTGCCAATAGGTTCAAGCCACAAAATCTGCTCAGTTTGGTGTCATTACCACAAAGGCAAGAGTCAATAATGACAGGAAGGCATTTCTTGAGCACATTTGTCAAGCCCATGAGGAAGTGAAAGCAGCCATGAATGCCAGTAATGAATCTATTTCTTCTACTGCCAATCAACATCTTAGATTCAAAAACTTCGAAGAGCAAGAAAGGTTGCTTACAGCTTCCTACAACAAGCTCATGTCTAGGAAATGAAATTTAAACCTTGTAACGGTTGTAAGGTGCTAAAGAAAATCAACCTGAGTCTTAAATTAATGTGGCTACCAACCGACCTACAAGTCAGCCCAATCTTCAATGTTTCAGATTTGTATACTTATGTAGGACTTAGAAAGTGGTTAAAATCAAAGAATTGTTAGATATAAGGAAGTCAAGCCATGCGGGGGCAATCCACGGAGAAAGATTTTTTTCTTTTTTTCTTTTTTGAATTAGGTAGCTGCAAAAATCAGTAAGTGAAAGCAAAAGATAAATCAAAGAAGATTGATCTCTTGACGTCTACAAAAAATTCTTCTCGCCCGAGACGAACTTCTTCTCCACAAACAGGAGGGTGATTGCTCTCTAGTTAATAATTTTTAACAAGTGCTCATGTGACTAAATTAAGTTAAATGGCTACCAATTAGTCCTTGTTTTATGAAACCCTAAATATAAATAGGATTGACAATCACTATAAATAGGATTACTTTTCTAATCACCGTTGCGAGATTTCACTCTCAACCCTAATCAATCAACTCACCTGCAACACTCAATCTAATGAACATAAGCATAATCCATTGAAATCGACTGATCGCTTGGAAGATAGCGTAGTAAATAAGGGAAGAAAAATAAAACGAAGAAATAAATAAAAAAAAACAAAAATCAAAAATTTCGTTAAAAAAAGAAAATCAAATAATATAATAAAAAATTAAAAAAAATTAAAAAAAGAAAGAAAAGAGAGAGAAGTAAGAGAGGGAGAGGGGAGAATACATTTTTTGATGGTTTCGATCTCAGCGCCGGAGCGGCGAGCGGCGTTGACGACCTTCTCGTCCTTCTTGGCGGCGGCGTTGGGGGCCTTCTTGCGGATCACCACCGGTTCCCAGTCCTGTGAGATTGGTCCAATTCCTGCCATCCTCTCTGTTTCTCTGATTGGTACGTTGATTTTGATTTTACTCTTTTTTTTTTTTATTTTTTTAGGAAATTTGACGCAAAGTAGATAAATTGAAATGAATCTGTCTCTGTCTCGCTCTGTCTGATACCTTTATCCTTTTATAACTAGGAGAAGTAGATAACGCGTTGGGGCATCGCCGCCATTCATTTTGGGCTTTTTTATTGGGCTCTCATGGGCTCATATTGTGGACTTATTTTTTTATCTCTTTTGTTTGTGTGCATGTATTTTATTATTATTTTGTTCCACCTCCTCTCTCAGCTAAAGATGCTGTAAAAAATATAATGATATTTGAGCTCTTTAACAATTAAAATACATTATTTAAAAATAAAAAAAATTTCAAATAATTATAAAAATATTATTATAAATATTATAAAAAATAAATTATTTTTAAAATATTAAAATAAAAATAAAATAATAATTTTTTAAATTAAGAATATTATTTAAAAAAATATGTTAAAAATAAAATAAGAAAAAACAAAAAAATAAACAAAAGAATTGAAAGAATAAATATTCAAATTAATTTCAAAATCCTTTTTTGTTATTTGTGAATGACAACTTGCTATGAATAATAATTCAAAATAAACTTTCAGTTTCATTAATAAATTTATTTTTTCTTGATTTATTGGAAGAATAATATTTAGTTAGTTTAGTAGTTATTAACGTGAATTGTAACTGTGAATTTAATGAATTTTAATTAGAAATTTTGAAAAAAAATAATAAAAAAAAATTCATCAAATTTATTTACAAAAAGGGGGCAAGGATAAAATGGGTGTCAACATCCACAACAGATAAAAAGTGACATTACACTTTCCAGATGCTCAACCGCCCCAAAAACACACCAGCAAAGAAATAAAATTGTGAGTAGGGAGCGGTCAAGGGGTGTGCCCGGTTGACCACATCAGGAAAGAGTCAAGAGCAGAAGAATATGTGGCTGCATCTTTACCAGTTACTGACTTCTCATTATCCTGCATTTTCGTATTGAAAAAGTCATGAACGTCAATGGCAGAATGCTCAATAATTCATTAAACAATGCACAATATAGAGGTGGAGATGAGATGAAAAATCTTGCCTTCCTAACCGGGACAGCTCAGGCTCTGCCAATAGCATTTCTTGAAGCGGTTTCGCGTCCATCTGCTCCTCGCAGCTAGAATATAGAAACAATGATCTTAATTTGTGGTGAAGTAAAGCTAATAAATAAGTTTTTATTTGCATCATTTCCCCACCTCCGGGTTTACCTTCTATCATCACTCTATTCCTTCTGCTGACACACGGCTGCTATGATGTAGTTATCAAAATATTCCATCCCTTATCCTCTTCTCTCTCTCTCTCTCTCTACTATATTCTATCATGCCATGCTGATTTGTGTGCTAGCAATGTCATGTAATCACCATTACTTGTCCAATCATAGTTGCATGGATACATGGATTTGAAAATAGCTCTCCAGCCCATAATCAAAAAGAAGAGGATATTCAACAACCTTACACCTAAAAAAGGGGTGGGTTGGGGGGGGGGGGGAAAGGGAGGAATAGTACACACCTGTAGAAGTAATCAAGGGAAAGCAGCCTGTGATGAAGAGTGTAATCACTGCCAATGTAAGTCACAATTAAACCACCAGCATCAGGATGCGGCCAGCTCCGTGAAGTAGGAAACCGTAATATAAATGTCCCAGGGTCCTGAAGGCCTCTAGGACCTTGAAGTGAAACTTCTGCTTCTTCCTTTGTAATAAATCCTTCTAACCATTTAGGTGAGGTAGAATTCCACATTTTGTTTATCCATTCTCTTGATAGTGTAAAGGCAACAGGGAATAACCAACACCACATCTTTTCAAAGTTTTCTTGGGACATATAATCCCGGCATCCAGAAATTCTCTTCAGAAGCTCAAAGTCCTGAAAATTATTACTGAATATAAATTTCTGGCACTACGTCAAAAACTTTACTAAAACACAATTAGCAGTGCCTGGAAGATCAAGGTTAACTGAAGGGCCGCACCATTGAAAAGTCATTTAGTCAAAGGGAAAACACACAAAATGTGGTTACAGAATATCAAAAGAAGAAACCGAAAAAGACAAAAGAAAGATGAATATCAGGTGAAATGGGTCTACCATACAAAACCATTCAACAACACTAAGAAAATGGGAATTGTACTTCCAAGTGCTTTAATTTGAAAATCTACACTATTCAGGCAAAATGTTTGAAATCCAAAAGCACAAAAGCATTCTAATTTTAGGTTTGGAAAAAGAACTGAGAATAGTCCAAGTGCAACTCCTAGAAAGAAAACTAGCACACCCAAATGAAATCCCTGGATTGGCACTAAGAATAGCTCTCCCTAAAGAAGAAATGAGATTTTTTTTTATTCTCTTGTTTCAAAGGCTATTTTGAATAGCTTCTACATCTTTGCTACACTAAATTGGAGAGATGGGGCATCTGTGACTATAACTGTTGTGGATGAGTGCAAATTTAAGATCAATTGAATTTATGTTTAGTGTTTACTAGGGTTTGAGAAATTGAAACTTGAGGGTTTAGGAATGCCTCCTACACAACAGGCTGGATGTGCTGGCATAGCATAGGCCCACGTTGGATGCTGACTAACAGTAAAAAGATTGACCTGATTTAAAAGGAAACAAAAATCAAGGAAAATATTTCCACAAGTGGGGCAATTGCTTGAGAACTTATGGCTATTAGGAAAGCTAGGAAAGAAGAAAAGAAAGCATCACTCTCTATGTTGAAGCACCAACAAACAAGAAAAACTCACTGCATATAGAATTGTTACATTAACCTCCATTATATTGACTACTAAAATTACTAAAACTACTACAACAACAAAACCTCAATCCCAAATTCAATTGGAGTCAACTACTGCATGAATTTTTCTCGCCATTTTGTTCTGTTATGTACTAAATCAGATTTGAAACCAAATTGTTCCCTATCTTTCTTAACTAACAATTTCCAAGTCAATTAAGTTTGCCTCTCCCTCTTCTTTGACCATCCACCTGAGTTCAATCACCCCTCTTAATTGGAGCATTTGCTGGTTTATGTTGGACATGTCCATGCCAACACAAATACCACTCCTTCAAATTATCTCCAATATGTGCTACTCCTACTTAACAACAGATGCCTTCATTTCTTATTTGGTCCTCCCTAGAGTGACTACATATCCATCTACGCATTCTCATCTCTGCCACACTCATTATATTCCTACAGTGACTACTTTACAAGTAGTAGTACTGAAATTAAAATTAATACTACTTGTAAAAATTGGATTCCTTGACTAATTAGAAAAATCTACCAAAATGAAAATAATAAAACAGGAACAAATTACTGAGAATAATAAGAGAAATAAAAACCTGACAACTGTAACATTCCAGCTGTCTAGCAACTAAAAATACCCCTTCACTGAATATTGCAGAAAAATTTTGGAACAGTACCTAATTAAGTAGCAAAAACCTAAAACTTAAAACTATTAAGACCATACTATACAACAGAGTATGAAACCTCAACCATATTTCTAAATGCCTTTGGTATTTGGATTAACTTTCTCATAGTTTCCTTGTTTGAATCAATAAAATTTTAAAGACTTTTTGAGATACTTCACAATTTTCAGGTCTTAAACAGTCATATCAGATAAAATAATGGTCAAGAAATAAGAAAACAAGAATTCATGGATGTTGTCGACAACTCGTGGTTGTTGCAAACATTAATTATTCAAAGCTTAAATCTAAGCTCTAAATCTTATTGTCTCAGAACAATGAAGAATGCACAACCAGAATTTGAAACTTAAATATTTCAGAAATACAAAAGCAAAAAGAAACGTGCAAAAAATACAGTTAGTATGAAAAATTTTATGTTACATGGTTTTTCATAATGGCAACAACAATAGCAAAACCTTAATCCCAAAACTAACTAGGTTCGGTGTGAATCTTTTTTCCCATTCTGTCACAACATTAAGACTTAAATTGTGTTGCACTATTTTAAAGACCTCTTTCTTTAATTTAATGCCTGGGTTAAAGCCATGGATGACACAGAGCCCAATGGGCACAATCACAAATTCCTACTGCAATATGAGGTGGTTGGCCACATGGCTCATCTTAGCCCTCAGCAATCTATCAGGGAAGAATGGGAAAGTATCAGTCATACAAAGTTTTGGTTGACACTGGCCTACCTGCAAATATTACCTTTCATTGCATTCATTGCAGGAGGAAAATGATACCCAAGATGTACAAGTCAACAGGGAGGTCAGGTATCAGCACAAACAACAAATGGGTCAAATGGCTGGGGCCTTCATTCCACATATAGGATAAGCTAAGTGTAAGATAGTGTATCTGGATAGTTCTACTTGTCCTTCCCATAAAGCAAACATAAATGACAACCAACAAGGTAAGCACCAAATGCACAAAAGCTAAAAGGTTATTAATATTAAGGCTGTCGCCAGCAGTTGATGTAAGACGCCATTATTACCAAGTGATGGTAAGCATCTCATGACATCTTCCAACATCATAATATACTCTAGAAAACTAATAGAATAAGAATATGTCCCTCATCTCATAGTGACATGCACCTTCAGCTGTCAGGTTCTACAAGCAACAATGATCTTGAGGACAAATTATGTGAACCTTAATACAGCACTGGGTGCTATCAATAAGTAGGATAGGAAAAAGGACAAAAACCTGTTCTGTGAGAGATCTAGTACTGCAAGAAATTTTCATGAATTGGTCTTCAATCTCAAGACTCGCACTCTGCCAATGAACAAGATGGTTATTTCCTGCAATCAAGTACCAGACCTTTGTTCCTTCCTCTATCAACCGCTTTGCATCAATATTTGATGCCTAATGAAGAAAAAGGCACATCATAACCAAAAAGACTGACGAAAGCACTCCCTGTTGCCACATGACAGGTGGCATAGACAGGCAAAAGGGTTGCATTGATCACATGGTTAGTCACACTATGAGCCACTAAACTTTGTATAGAGACACGGGATTTTGTCACTTCCAGCCTTAAAATAGGCCAAGACAGGGAATGACAAACTACACAGTTCAATTCCCTACATTTAGTCACAAATTCAGGTCCTTTCAGGAGTGTCCTAAGCAACACACATGATGCTTTGAATTTTGCTATGCAGACCAAAATAAAAAGGCTAGCATGATATATTCACAATTTGCAAATGACAGGAGGTACATGAATTGAAATATATAATCTCAGCCAAAAACTTGAACCATGTCAAAATGTCCAGTTAGTTTGCATAAGCCTGGCAAAGAGATGCAGATAATATCCAAAATCATTGTCATTGCAGACGCCAATGCTGAGTCAATGGGCTAGCAGTCTTTCAATGAGCATACTCATTAAGAAAAATGAATAAAATCATTATACACACAAAACCATTCTAGATCACCTGTGATGGGAACATCCTGAGTATAGAGAAACTTCATCTGCAAATCTGAAAAGTTCTTCTTCAGAGTAAGAGGTCGCCAACTCCTTCAGCAGAACAGCCCTGTCAGCCAGGCCTCCAAGGCAATATTTAAAGATGGTTGAATCTGATATCGAATAGTCACCCCTTGACATGATCTTGAAATCTGTATCTCTTTCTTCAGTCCTCTGGGAATCAGATGTCAAATTACATGCTTCTCCACGGTTCTCAAATTTCCCTTCTACCATTTTCGGACTTGCATCCCCTATCTAATTGCAAATGGTTATGTTGCGATATTTGCATCAATGAAGCAACTTGGACTAAAAGCAAACAACTTTGGGAAACCCCAAAAAAGGAGATCCGCAAATAAATGAGACTCATCCCTAAATACAAAACACCATGGACTGTAGACTTGCATCATCCACTATCACTATCCTCACTGATCTGAACGAGCCAGAATTCACATATTCTATAACAGATTCCAAAGCAATAGAACATGGCAAAAAGAAAAAAACAGATATCGTACCTACAAACACAAATGATAAAGCGACCAAAGTGGGGAAACGGAAAGCAAGCGGTAAGAAAGTAAAATCAAAGTCGAACAGTACCAAGATTGTGGAACCGACAGGAGTTATGTTCTCCTCCTTCTTCTTCTTCTTATTATAATTATTCTTCTGCAATTTGAAAAAGAGACAGACACACCCATCGTCAAAACATGGATAAAACAAATTCAAAATCAATTTGCAAGTGAAGTGAAGAGCTACAGGCTATCATCTATCTGTTCTAATTGTCAATCGAAGAGATCGAGATCGAGAGAGAGAGAGAGAGAGAGAGAATACAGGAGCAAGAGGAGGGTTCGGCTCTGGAAATGGAGGATTAGTAGAGTAATTGGAGTTGGCCATTCACGGAGAAGCCGGCGTAGACAGGAAATTAAAAATTTTTTGTAAGAGAATTTACTAATTTTGATTAAAACTTCTTGTTTTTTTTGTCTGATTTTAGAAATCGCTCTCGCTTATGTAGCCATTTTTGTTCATTAAGAGATGTCTTGGTTTTTTTAATATAACTTGTTCCCAAAAATATGACCATATAAATACACACCCTCATTTGTATAAGCAGACGCACAGAAGAGCGAGAGAGAGAGAGTGAGGCAAGGAAGAAGAAGACGAAGAAGGAGGAGTAGCATTGATTCGAGTAATGCAAATGCAATCATCAATTTTAAAGTGCCCTCAGCCTCTTGCTCATGCTCGTGGACATGGTCATGGAAGAACTAATAACAGTACCCTCTTCTTCTCCTACCACCACCACCACACGGCCCATCATCTATCTAGCAGGATTTTGGCTCGTAAATCTCAGTTAAAAATCCAGTCTATGCCATCAAGCATCAGACAAGCCCACTCTGGCGAGAGCTCACTCGTTCGACTTCGTTGTGGCATTTCATCAAACGGTTTGAGTGCGGATGATGATATTGAGATTGAGAAGAGAAGTTGGTTTGTGGCCGCTGGGGAGGCAATATCAACGGCATTTCCCATATGGGTGTTCCTGGGTTGCTTACTTGGATTGATGAAGCCGAGCTCTTTCAGCTGGGTCACCCCAAAATGGACCATGCTCGGCATTACCCTTACCATGCTTGGTATGGGTATCACGCTTACTCTTGACGACCTTAGCGCCGCTTTCGCTATGCCTAAGCAATTGTTCTCTGGCTTCTTGCTCCAGTACTCGGTCTGTCCACCCTTTGCAGTTTTTATGATACTTAAATGAGTTATATTTGGTTCAGGCTCAAGAGAGTATGCAATGTGTAATTTGGTTGGAAAATGATATGTGTATCTCGGTATGGGTTAGTGAATGATGATGTTTCACACCTTTTAATTCATCAAGGAAGGGTTTTTAAGACCAACAAAAACACTCAATAATGACAAGATAATCATGATGCACGACAGATTAAGTGGTGGCGAGAGTGAAACTGTGATTAAGGCTTGACAAGCTGATAACAAGGAATTATTTTCTAAATTATGAAGTTGTATTCTAATGTGTTGCATGCTAGTTACTGTTGTTCAAATCTTGACCCTCTAAAATATTGGGGGATTAAAATTGCTTGGATGTTCATCCTTGAACTAAAGCTGCCATCAGTCAGATTATTCATGCACAGTTTCACTGAACTTGTCGAATAACATCAACTACCTATTTTGCTTATTCTCCAAGTTTTCTCATTTTTAAAGTACAGATAGACAGAAGTGTGTGTGTGTGTTGGTGGTGTGTGGGTGTTTTCACCTGTGGATGTGTACGCTTGATTATTTAAGCAAGTTGCTGATTTTCATATTCAAAGTTCCAAGACGTTTAGGTGAAAGGACATATTCTTAAAGTGTCTTAGGCACTTCTTTATTGCAAGAAAGAAATGCCTTATTTTTTGTAGTTTCCTTGATGTATTTTACACTTGATCCCCCCATCCCTACCAAAACTGTCCAAAGAAGTGGAGAAAAATTAAGAAGAAGAAGATGTAGAGTTATGACACTGTTAGAGTGTTAGTATGTTGAAGTTGATACTTTATTTTGAAGTGAAGACAGAAACAAGTAAAGTAAGTGTTATATCATCCTATAATGGCATTGATGAAATGTGTTGTAAGGATGCTTAAGAATGCAGTTAACTTCATCTTGTACTCTGTTAAATGAAAAAAATGAAGAGGGTAAATGGGTTACTAATTGCAGGTCATGCCAATATCAGGGCTTCTGGTGAGCAAGCTCTTGAATCTGCCATCCTATTATGCTGCTGGTCTGATATTGGTCAGTTGTTGCCCAGGCGGTACGTGTATCTGTTGGTGCTGGCAAATAATTATTTTCCTTTGGGTAAAAGATGATAGTATTAATTGCATGGCTTGCAGGAACAGCAAGTAACATTGTTACTTATATTGCCCGGTAGGTGATTATCACTGTTATCATCATATTTAGCAATAAGCTTTTTTGCTTATCTATGCAGCAACCATTAGATGTGATGATCTTTTTGTCCTGCAGTGGAAATGTGGCACTTTCGGTTTTGATGACTGCAGCAAGCACTTTGGCAGCTGTGGTTAGTAATCTAGCATTGCAGTTTTATCTTATGTTTTCTTCCTCTATTTGAAATATGTCTCTGGTCCTTACACATAAAAATAAATTTGCTCAGACAATATTGTCTGCTATTACACTTTGCTACCATTCTATGGTTTTGAACTAATTGATTTCATTTGGCCATTAAAATATCTCAAGATTTAGTTCTTTCCATTCTAAAAAAACAAAAAGGTTGAGACGGCAAGTAATATATTTTACACAGTTTGCTTGCTTTTGGCCATGGTACACAAAAGAGGGGGATTGGGTGGGGGTGGGGTGGGGGATGGGCCTTTTGTGGGGGAGTGTTGATAAGGGTCAATGAAATGCATGTTGAAGATCCCAGCAAAGGTTTACTGCCTTGTGTGATGGAATAAAGTGTTTACTCTCTATTTTCTGATGTACCAAAAAAAGTATGAACTCTACATTTTCAGGTCATGACCCCATTTCTCTCGGCCAAACTTGCTGGACAATATGTTGCAGTAGATGCAACTGGACTTCTAATGTCAACGATGCAGGTAAGTCTTGCTGCTTCATTTCTGCTTTGACAGATTTGTATATCAGGAGTATGTTGCTATATCCTCTACTCTGAATGCAGGTGGTGCTTCTTCCTGTACTGGCTGGTGCATTTTTAAATCAATATTTCCCCAGCCTAGTTAAACTTGTCTCTCCCTTGATGCCACCCATTGCTGTGGGAACTGTTGCTGTTTTATGTGGAAATGCGATTTCACAGAGTGCCGATGCTATCCTTATGTCTGGTCGACAAGTGCTACTGGCTGCATCTCTTCTTCATGCATCTGGCTTTTTCTTTGGATATGTGTTCTCAAGGATGATTGGACTTGACAAGGCATCATGTCGGACCATCTCCATTGAGGTTGGCATGCAGGTAGGAGTCATCTTAGCTGGATTCCCGTGTGAGGTTTCTCTTTTGCTTTCTCCACTACAAGCTTTTCACTGTATTCCTTCATGCACTTGGGCAAGCAATATTTTGAAGTCTGGTGGCATTATGGCAACTGTCACACGCTGTAAATGGTTTCCTGGGTGAATTGTGTGATGCTTCCCATGCACAATCTTATCCATGGTGTTCATTGTGCTGTCCATATGCCTCAGGCCATTTGTTCATTCACTTCTTCATTTTGGTTTGTTCATGTTTCAGAATTCGGTTCTTGGAGTCGTTCTTGCAACTCAGCACTTTGGGAACCCACTGACGGCAGCACCATGCGCAGTTTCCAGTGTGTGCCACTCCATCTTTGGCAGTGTCCTTGCAGGAATTTGGAGACGAAGTATGCCTTCCCAGAATCAGAATTGATGCATCATTTACACACTGTAAGATCTTAGGTTCTGGGGATGATTATATGCATTTCTTTGACGTGAAAAAATATAAATTCCTCCTGTTCTTAGTACACTAGAGTTTTAAAACTTTGGTTTTGAATCAGAAAAGATGCATTCCTAATGACACAATCAAAATTCAAAATTTTTACAGAATAGGCACACAATATAAATAAATTATGAAACCAAAGACTTTTAGTTAAAAATTATAAAATATACAACCTTTTAGCCTTTAAATTTATGTTTGTTTACATTTATTGTATTTGAAAACAGGGACTCTAGAAAGCATTTATCAATGTGGGGCTATAAGTTACTAAGTTAACAATTTTGTTGGGGGTTTTCTAATTACTTAACTACATAAAACCTAACCATAAGAAATATCAATAGTAATTCTTAGATTAAATCATAATTTGCTTGATTATTTGAAAGCAAGAGTGTGCAAATCCAACTTGAAAAATGTAAAACTAGATTGAACAAAAAACTTAGTAATTTTAGAAATTGAAATTATTTTAAATACTAAAAATTAGTAGAAATATGACTAAATCACTAGCTGATCCAAAAGAACAAAAATTTTACAAAATTTTAATTTAAACCATACTTTGTGAAAGTCAAACATAACTAATAGGTTAAACATTGCCAAAATTCAAATTATTCCCATTTTAATTCAAATTCTTTTATCCAACTGCATTTATTTCTTAATTGAATATTTTGGTATGTATGCCTTTTTTTTTTAATGATTGTGTCTAAATGCCTACAATTTTGGGTCCCAACAAAAATTTTCCAGAGCCATTCTATTCAGCTGATGAGCTAAAATACGTTCTACTAAAACTACTTGAGACCGTAGCAGCTTAGCTGATGAATCAAACATAACGTCCATCGTTTTGAAATCCCTTTTGATTTTGATTTTTTTATTTTTATTTTTTTTTTGGGGGGGGGGGGGGGGAACAATAAAATAATTGAAAAATGCTTTACAAGTACGTAAATCATGACCTGTGAGCCGAAAGCGAGGCAATCACACCTGGGGGTGCTGGCACTTTTGGTAGCTTAATTAAACAAACATTATCTTTTTCAATGGCGAAGGTGAACTTTGGTCGGCTGATGATCAGTATTAGGATCTTTGTTGAAACTTTGGGTGAGAAACCCATCAGGGATGGAAGGGTGTTGGATTAGACGTTTGAACCTTACTTACTTAGATTCCCTTAAAATTAAACTTTTAAGGGTTGTTGAGGTAGAAATTTGAGGTGAATCTATTAACACATAGAAACTATATATGAATTTTCTAAAAAAATAAGTATTTATTATATAAAATAACAATTTAATATATTTATTTTTTATTAATTCAAATTTTGTGTCAAATACTTAATAATATTTAAGTAATATGTCATTTTTATAAAAAAAAAAATTATTAAAAATACCAATAAATAACTTTTAGTCTTAACTTTTATGCAATAACTATGATACATGTAATATACTCTTTTTGAGTTTAGAAACCCCCCCCCCCCCCAAAAAAAAGCATTTTAAGAGGAATATAATCTGAACTCTTACCTTCTGCTTACATAACAGAGTAGCAAAGAAGAAAATAAAATAAAAAAAAGAAAAAAAATAAGGTAAAATTTTCATATTAAGAGGATAAGGTGAGGAAAGAAAATTAAATATTTTTTTAAGAATAAGTAAAAAGAAAAAAGAAAGGAAATATTATGTGTAAAACTATTAATTTTGATTTTTATGTTAAATAAAATTAAATAAATGGCTTAATAAATACGGTTATAAATTAAAAAATATATATATTTATGGATACTATGATATTTAAATCAATTTATTGAAGGGATCACAGACCAAATAAGGGGAATATTCGATTTTCTTCTGTCTTTTTCTCTCCTATTCTTTTTCCTACCTAAACAAAATATCAAGGACTCTTCTTGACGTCTAAGAGATTTTCTTTTATTTTTTTTGCGAAAATATTTATTTAGAATTGTAATTCACGATCCTTATTGGCTTAGGACTAATTATTGCTGGAACCATTAAACTTTTTTATTTAATTTATATTATTTAAAATTATATATTCTAATCCCATTTATTGAGCTAAGATTTACATAAGATGGTAACTTTATAGTGTTTAAAATTTAAAAAGGAAAAAAAAAAAATTGCTTTTGAAAGGGGAATTAAAGTACTAATTACCGAAAGCTGTCGGTGGACAATCCGTACGCGACACAGCACCATATAAATGTACCCTTTGGTCGGTCTGGTTCTCTTTCTCTCAGACTTATTTCCATTCCATCAGGGGGATTGGGAAGTAGGTACAACCAATCTAACCGTTCTCTTTCTCTCTCTCCGTTTCTCCACAGATCCACCTTCAAAACCCACAAAGCTTTGGCCTTTCTTGGCGTGGGTATTACAAGAAAGTGAAGAATTTGAAATTGGATTTGTGGGAGAAAGATTTGTAAGAGAGAGAGAGAGAGAGAGAGAGAGAGAGGAAAAGGATTGCGTTAGAGGGGTGTGCCGAATGTGGCTGACTGCCTTGTTCATTTGAAAAAGCCAAAAGAAATTCTTAATTCCTCTTTCTGTACTGTCTTTGAAAAGGTCAAAGATCTTCTCTTTTGTTGATTTAGACGAGGAAAAGCTTGAGAACGAGAACAAGCGTATCTATCTTGACTTTGGTGGGTGTGACCCTTGGCCTCGAGGGGTTTGTTCTGAATTAGTTAAGATGCAACAAGATCAATTCAAGAAGGTCAGTTTCTCTCTTCTTTCTTTCTCTTTCTCTCTATGTGTTCAACAGCGCAGGATCTGGGGGATTTTGGAGTCTTTCTTGGAAAAATTTGAATTGTGAAACTTCTATGCTGGCCTTTTAAACTCTTCCTGCTGGAATCCTCGTTTGATTTTGTTGGTGATCTGGGTTATTGTGGGTGTAAAAAAAGTTTAGATCTTTTCAATGTTATTCCTTTGTTGGAAAAGGTAAGGATGTTCTGTTTTTGAGTTTGAAAAGTTTGCGACTTGGGAAAGTCTTAATTTCTGTTTGCCTCGTGGGAAATTGCTGGAAACTGAGAGAAAGCTATAGTTATGGACGGGTTAATTATTATGCCTTTCAGTGATCAGCGTGATTAAGTGTTCTTTAGGCTTTATTTTTATGTGTTTTTCAGTAGTATGTCTACAATTGGTGACGTCTATGTCTATTTGAGCTGTTCTTTTTCCCTTTTTACTCCTCATTACTGCGAGTTAGTTGGGGCAATTTATCTCATCAATCAAATGCTTTTTTAGTACATGCTCAACCTCGAGTCTGATACTATCTTTGAAAGCTTCAGGATTTAAAAGGGAAGGACTTTTTTACCGAATATGGGGATGCAAATCGATACAAACTCTTGGAAATTATAGGGAAGGGAAGCTATGGAGTTGTTTGTGCAGCAATTGACACTCATACAGGAGAAAAAGTTGCCATAAAAAAGATCCACGATGTTTTTGAGCACAACTCTGATGCTATTCGCATCTTAAGAGAAGTCAAGTTGCTTAGGCTTTTACGGCATCCTGATATTGTTGAAATTAAGCGCATCATGCTGCCACCCTCAAAGAGAGAGTTTAAAGACATATTTGTGGTCTTTGAACTCATGGAGTCTGATCTTCACCAAGTTATCAAAGCCAATGATGACTTCACACATGAACACCACCAGTTCTTTCTTTATCAGATGTTACGAGCACTAAAATATATGCATACAGGTAACTTTTTCTTGGTTTCACTGCTCTCCTATATGCTTCCCTTTTGTTTTAATAACTGTTAAGATACCATGGCACAAACTAGTTGTCTTTAACCTTCTTTGGCATCACAATCACATTGATATCATAATTTATCTCATATCTATGCTGTTTTTCTTCCCCTCAACTGGTGATGTGTACATGTAGGCCTACCCCTTTTCTGAATTAAGTTGTGTGGTTGCAGCCAATGTGTACCACAGAGATCTTAAACCCAAGAATATACTGGCAAATGCTAATTGCAAACTTAAGGTCTGTGATTTTGGGCTAGCTAGAGTAGCATTTAGTGATACGTCAACAAGCACTTTTTGGACGGTATGTCTTTCTACATCAATCTATAATGCAACCTGGTATTTTTCTTTCTGTTTCATATCTTTTAAATGTTCATTAATGACATATTCCCCAGGACTATGTTGCAACAAGATGGTATAGAGCTCCAGAGCTTTGTGGATCTTTCTTTTCAAAGGTATGTCTAGCCTACCTCGTGCAAACCTTGTTCATTTGTCCACTGGCAACTTGTTTGGACTTTGGAGCATGGTTTATAGGAAAATGTTGGCACATCAACTTGTTGATCATCCGGCCACTTAGGTTAGCATTACTTAAGTCTGTGTGTCAAGACAAATGTGCTTGGCTTCCTGTAGCTGCAAGTCAAAAGATGCAGTAATAAATACTGCCTAGGCAATTTTTTTTTCTCGCCACAACTTCATCCTCTTCAATGCTCCATTCAGCCACACTTCTTTCTGAAAAAGTTGTTTGCTATGGAGTTTTCATATTAATTATTGGTAATCAAAATCATCTGTTTTTATAAAGTTGCTCTGTAATTTTTTAACAAATATTTGGATTTTTTAGTGTACTTTGTGCCTCCACTCCCAGGAGCCACTGATTTATCACTGTTATCATCAAGCAATGGTACAATATTACTGGACATGTTCCTTGAATATGGTTCATTTTGTTGGACAGAATTCCTGTTCCTGCATGCATACAAATTTTGTGGGAAATGAACTTTCTCATAATTTATATTTTGCACAACTAATTGCTTGATTTTAAGCGTTGTGTTGGTGGCCCTTTGTTAGATCTGAGGATAGTTGTATTCTAGGCAAATATTGTTTATGAAACTTAACAAGCTTAGCTAAGTATATGATGACAAGAATTTATCTAATTCCTCCAAGCTAGAATCCACTTATTTTGGACTTGAATACAACCAAAAGATGTAGACAGTGTTGAAAACTTGTATGATTAAGTGGTATTCCCATCTTTTTATTATCATACCCCAGCAAAATCACATTTATCCAAGAAAAACAAAAGGGTCAGGTTGGTTGGTGCTATAATTAGCTATGCTGTGATATTAAGCCAGAGTTACTTCTCTATAAAATGCTTCCAAGTGCTTTATAGCAAGTAATGCCTAGATTAAAATAATTCTTGTTCAGGGAGGATTATGAACTCTCCTGGAAGTTGATAAATCTATCATTCAGGTAACAGTGTCAGGTTATGTCTCTCTCTGGAGTGTTTACTTCATACTGCAATTAAATTTCCTGATGGTTCATTACTTCCTTTGTCCAGTATACCCCTGCAATTGATATTTGGAGCATTGGCTGCATCTTTGCTGAAGTATTGACAGGGAAGCCATTGTTTCCGGGTAAAAGTGTGGCTCATCAGTTAGATTTAATCACCGATCTTCTTGGGACTCCTTCAGCAGAAACTGTATCTTGGGTATGATTACCCAATACTTTATATACTTCATGTGTGGATGTGTATGTGTGCATATAAAAGTTGCTTTGAAGTTATGCAATACTTGTTTGTTGGGAACTAAAGAAATATATATATTATAGGTTCGAAATGAGAAGGCAAGAAAGTACCTGACAGAAATGAGGAAGAAACAACCTCTGCCATTTTCGCAGAAATTTCCAAATGCAGATCCTTTGGCACTCCGGCTTCTACAAAGGCTATTAGCATTCGATCCGAAAGATCGACCAACAGCCGAACAGGTTATGTTTTCTTCCATTCCTGCAAGAGAGACTTGGTCCCCTAATGGCTCAATTTGATATATAGATGGATCTTCTGTGTGATTCCCTTCCACCTGAAAAGGTTTCTTCTTTGCATTTTTTTTTTCCTTCCATTGCTCTGAATGTCAGTAAGTTCCTTTTTTACAGGCATTGGCCGATCCCTACTTTAGGGGCCTATCTAAAATTGAAAGAGAACCTTCTTGTCAACCAATTTCAAAGTTAGAGTTTGAGTTCGAGAGACCAAGGGTGACAAAAGACGACATTCGGGAACTGCTATATCGTGAAATACTGGAGTACCATCCCCCGCTACTCAAAGACTATATGAATGGAAATGAAAGCACTAACTTTGTCTATCCTAGGTTCTTCCTACAAATTGCTCGTCCTTTTTTTTTTTCACTTTGATACTAAAATTATAATTTCAAAGCAATTTTTCCCATGGCTGATATCATGTATTTCCAATGCAGTGCTGTAGGTCAGTTTAGAAAGCAGTTTGCATATCTTGAAGAAAATCGTGGTAGAAGTGCACCAGTGATCCCTCTCGAGAGGAAGCATGTTTCCCTTCCTCGGTATGACCATTTGGGACAAAAAAATGAATCAGTTATTCAATGGTCCATTTTATTTTGTATCATATGAAATGCTTGTGCTGCATACTTATGACTATGCTCCTTAGAAGTGGTTGTCAACCTTTTCTTCTGCAGGTCTACTGTTCACTCAACTACAATTCCGCCTAAAATGCAAACAAATTCAACTTCATTGGAAGACAAACAAGTTATGGAGGAGAGATCCAAAAATTTTGGATTGACAGATAGAATTCCTGGAAATCCAACAAGAGTTTCACGGCCTCCACCACGGGTGCCAACAGGTATAAGCATGCTTTTTGTTTTTTTTTTCCTTTCTGAATATATCTTCTCAGTCTTTTTGGTTGCTTTCTGTCAAGTTGTAATGGTTCATTGGAAAATTTTGATCACTTCAAGCCACTTAAAGTAGTTTAAGGCATACATGCTTCATTCATTAGGAATTGGACAGTGCCCACAGTTAACATTTCAACATTTCCACGATTTTGTCCTTTGGGTAATAAGAGCACGTGCATATGTGCCCCCAGCATGCATCCTTCCGTATGGATCAAAACTCTTTTTTGCCTTTATGGTGTAGGGAGTTTATAAATTATCTCTTTCATATGCTAATTATGACTCAATGTGCTATAGAGATTTTCAATTTTCCTAGTCACTCCTAAGATTTTTTCCTCTTTGTTGTCGCCTTATTTTTTCCCCATAATTATGCAAATTTATTCGTTTTCATTTTAAATCTCAAAGGGCAAACCTTAGTGTAATGGTAAAATTATTCTATTGGGACCTACAGGTCATAAATTCAAGTTGTGAAATAAATCTCTTCATGAGATCAAGGATATGGTTGCTTACTTTTAACCATTCTTAGACTGCATGGTGTGGGAGCCTCGTATACTGGGACTTGGGGTGATTTGTGTGATTTTTCATTTTTGTCAGCTGGTTTGCAACCTGATTCAATCACCTTATAAGTTTCCTGAACCTCTGTTTTGGGTGTACAGCAAAGCCAGGGAGAGTTGTTGAACTGGTGGTACCATGTGAGAATGGAAAAAACATAAACGATGACTATGATGTAAGGATGCTTCACAAAAATGCAGTACTTCCTCACCAGGCAGCATCGCAGTCCAATTTCTTCAGGAACAAAACAATACCAGGCAAGCCTGTCATGGAGTCTGGGATGGATACTTCACAAACAAAACAGCAAAATCCGATGTGTACTATGACAGCAAAACCATGCCCTGACATGGCAACAGAGATGAATCCCAACCCATACTGTCATCCTCAAGATAAGGGGGAACAATTCAATGAGCGAATCAGGATTGATGCGAAACTGCTGCAGGCACAATCCCAGTTTGGGGCCGTTGGTGCAGCTGCTGTAGCAGTTGCTGCTCATAGGAATGTGAATGCGGGAGCTATTCACTATGGATTGTCTTAGGTGGCACTCAATGTTCATGCATTAATCGAGTTGTGAATTGTGCAGCGAATCTGCATATAATGGCAAGAAAGGGAGGGTGTTGGTTCTTTCCTCTATCTGTTTCTCTCCGTAAATTATCATCTGACAGCATTGAATTCATTAGTGGACACAATTACTCTTCTTGCTTTAAATTTCTCTTTTGTTGATCCTTTTTGATAGGTAGATATTTCCTTCTAGTGTAACTAATGCACCACTGCACTGAAACTCTTAGTTCGCACCGAACAACTTTAAATAAGAGGCCTACAGAACATATATAAATAAGGTTCTCAATAGCAAGCAACCAAATAACACTGGACGGTAGATCATGTCGTGATGAAAATGAGGGTGTGTATCTGCATATAAAAGGATAGAATCAGACTTTCTGAGCTGCCCCCGGCCTGTAACAGGTCAATATCATGAGTTGAACATAGCATCCAAGTAATCAGATTGAGCATCGTAACACTGGAAAAAAAAAAAAAACAAAATAAATAAAAAAGTGGGAAATGCATTAGGCTCTTGTATTCCAATTAAGTTTAATCCAAGTAGAGTTCCAATGAAATTGACATGTCAGTTTGTTTAATCCAGATAGGTGGGGGTTGCATGGGTTAGTATCACAGTAAATTGAAAAATATTGCCACTGCTGGGTATTAAATCCATAGGATCATAAGAACTTGACTAACCGCAGTGGGCTAGGGCCTAATCTGTATTCCCACTTACTGCCAGTGCTGAGTTCCAAATCAAGGAGATTGTAGAAATGAATTGAATATTGGAAATGCGGAGCTTAGAGTTCACTGCCAGCAGCAGAAATGAAGAAATTCTCCTTCACACACCCACAAAACAGATCAACAAAACGTTGCAGGGCAATAAATGGTTAAAAAGATCAGAAGCAACAGCAAAAATCATTGTCATCATTGGAAGAAAAACGTCATCTTGTCCAGCAGGAAGCTTAACAGCAACAGACGGAAAACAAAATCAAGTAACAAAGAAAGGGAAGTCATGAACATCTCAATAGATAACAAGCAAGTCGGCAAAACGAGGACAATAACACGAATAACTGATGCCCTGACTCGAGCATTGTTCAACAGAGTAATAAGAGAAACGAGCCTGCAAGTGCTGGTCAATCTCTCAGTCTGGACCTTACTGAACTGGTAGACGACGTTCCACCCCATGGCAAGCAGATGGAGACAGCTTCTATCCTGGATAACTTTTAAGCTCTGAGAACTCAAGTTGCATGCAGTTCTTCTTTGTGCAATTCTTGCTGTGTGCAAAGCTTTGAAAATCAACCCTCTGAGCCTCACTGCATCAAAGACCAGTGAGCAGGACAACATGTGCAATCTCCCCCATGTGCTCCCATGATGCTATCTGAAAAATTTCTAAGTCAGAGCTTATTGGATTTGCTGTTTTTCTACTCAATTTTTTTTTTTACACAAAAAACAAAAAAAAAAAACTGAGATAATCATATGCCTCTCCACCAAGTCAATGCTCTAATTGGGAAAGTTGAATTTTTATTCACAATCACTCATATTTTATTAAATAAATTCTATTTATATTTTACAAAACTTTAATGAGAATTAAAATTTATTTTCAATACAAGTTTTTCAAATGTTGAGTAAGAATGTGATTGTGGAAGAAAATTTTTATTGCACAATAAAACTCAATTTTCTTTGCCAATTTGTAACAATTTTTTCCTTTTTTTTTTTTTTTTTTTAATCTTTGTATTTCATAATATCATTACCAAATTTTTTGGAAACAGAAAATATCTGGGGCTGTCTGCCTATCTCTTGAAGGCCCAGGTGGAATCCCTCCCACAGCTCACAAAAAGCCCAAAGACCACAAACAACTTTTTACCCGGCTTCTGTCGAGTTGGTTCCTGAGTGTCTGTCCCTTATCATCTTTCTATCCATGAGCAAGCACTGAAAGCACAGACGAGTGAGCAGGGGAAAGTGGGGGAGAGAAGAATGGCAAGTGTATGGGCGCCGTCGTCGTCGACGATTTGTGCAGCAGCGGCATCATCTAAGTCTCGCTGTTATTCTTCTTCTTCTTCTTCTTCTTCTTCTTCTCTTCCTGGTTGTTCCGGTAGGAGTGGTTTCCCAGTGAAGACGAGTCCATTTCTTGGTGCCTTCTCTCTCCCATTTTCAATGTCAAGACGTTTTGTGCTGTCGGGCTCTCCCGTTGTTGTCAACACCAAGCAAAGTTTCCGGGTTCGGTCGGAGAACAAGGACAAGGGCAAGGGCAAGGGCAAGCCTGTTGTTCCCCTTGATCAACGATGGATGTTCGAGGAACACGAGCTTAATGGCCCTGTATGCATTCCCCATCACTCTCTATCTCTCTCTCTCTCTCTCTCCCTAAATTTGTGGATAACTTCGTATTTGCGTTGCTTTCCCATTTCTGGGTGTGTTAGTTTCTGGGTTTGTTTGTGTTTCTTTGTTGGGGTCCGAAATTGCTGTTCTTGTTAGGTACTACTAATCCCAATATTCCTTTTTATGGTTTTCTTGAAATTTCATGTGAGTATATGATAAGGGTGTTTGTTCCAGGATTCAAGACTTGTTATTTATTTATTTATTTTTTTGTTGGTACATAAGATTTATATTTTTCAAATGAGCGAATTTGTGCTTGATGATCTGAGGCTGTTTATCCAGCTACTTGTTCTCTTGCTTTGTTGTGGCCTTAGTTCTTTTGGTTTGGTAGGATATCTGGAATAAGACGTGGTATCCAAAAGCTGCAGACCACATAAACACGGATAAACCATGGTATATTGTTGATGCGACAGACAAAATTCTTGGACGATTGGCATCGACCATTGCAATTCATATCCGTGGAAAGGACTTGCCGACTTACACTCCGAGTGTGGACATGGGGGCATTTGTGATCGTGGTATGCTTGAACACTGAAGTTCCTATGAGGAAAAGCACATGTTGCAAAAAATTGTCTGTAATGACGAAAGTGCTAAACTTAGTTTTATAACTTAGGCCACCTAATACCAATTAGAGTTTTTTCTTGTTTCTGTTTTTCCCAATTTATTAGCAAAGTGAATTTATTAGAACCAACATGATCTGTTCTTTGTTGATATTTTGCAAAGTTTCGGACGGTTAGGAATCTACACTAGGTTTTATTCTTAACAAGTATAATCATTTGTGACCAAATAAAAATAAAAATATAAATAGAAAAAAACCCTGAAAACCTTGGGATTGCAGCCTCACCTTCTCTGTTTTTTTTGTTTTTTTTCCAACTTAAATTTGCAAAAATTTAAAACATTTGAGCTTATTGATACCAAATTTAAAATATATCCTTGTGGTGTTGTAGCAGACTAGCCTAGATCATTTTCACTTTCCATTGATGATCATCAATGGCTTTGTCTATTTGAAACTAAGGCACCTATGTGATTTGCTGAGGAAGATATGGGTTGTTTCTTCCTGTAAGGTTATTTTTTTGGGTAACCATTTGAAGAAGAGTGAAGGCTAAATGCTGATTTGAAAAGGTGAATGCTGTAAGAACTCTATCACCACATGTTTGTTCTTGCTTTTCCTGATTTGAAAAGGTGAATGCTGAGAAAGTTGCTGTATCTGGGAAAAAAAGGACCCAAAAGCTATACAGGCGGCATTCAGGGCGCCCAGGTGGTATGAAAGTGGAAACATTTGATCAGCTACAAAGAAGGATTCCAGAAAGAATTATTGAACATGCTGTTCGTGGCATGCTTCCTAAAGGCAGGGTGAGTTCCTGATTTCTAAAGCAGTACAAATGTATGTGCTTATAATCTTAGATTTTCATCTTATCTTCTCAAGCTTGATTTTGTTGTATGGCATGATGCTTTCCATTTGCAAACACTAGTTACTTAAGTTTCTGCTACTGTTTCAATGAGTAAATTATAAAAGGTGCTTTTTCTTACTAAAAGACAAATCTTATGAAAGAAACTCTGGGCTGATAGGAACATGCATCATTTATGATCTTATTATTAATTGACTTAATGCAAAAGGTTTAGATTGGGGATAGAGTTACCAACTATCTGGTCATCTGAAATTGGACTTTTAGTTGAAAGTGGTGCATCATGTTAACTATAGGATATAAAAACACTGGAAGATTTCTGAATGGCTGTAGAGGCTGAATAAAATTTATTCCTTTGTGTGTATTGGGTGAATTTTTTTTACTCTTACATTGTCATTTGATTTGTTCTAGTGGCATTTCAATTTCATGGGTGATAACAACAGCATGCTGGATATAGGCTTCTAAGTTCTGCCCAAAGTTTCCTTCTGTTTTTTGGTGCCTGAGAAAACTCCTGTAGTAATAATAAGCAGAGACTAGCAAAAGCGATAAGAACCCCCATCAGCTCGTTTTGCCTTTATATGTGCCATCAGACATTCATCTTTCTTTGCCTTCAGCACTCGTGTTGAATGTTATTGACTGCTCTACTTTGGCCTGAATTTTGACTTTTTTGCTGAGTTGGCAAAAAAATGTGAATGGCTGACCTGTCTAAACAGACTGATGTTTTGGGTGCAGAAGTCAAACCTTCTGTGGATTTAAAATCCTAAGATTGTTATCTGTGCATGTTTCCTTGTGAAAAACTGGCAGATGCATTAAGCACTGTTTGTGCATTCAAGGTGTGTTGTGTATTTTTTTTCGTTATCTTCTCGCATCCCACTTGTAGACTCCCTGGGTGCTTTACCAGAATGAATTTAAATAAAAAACAAAAAGTGAAAAAAAATTTCTTGCTAGATTTGAAAGACAAATACATACTTGTGTTTTGGACCTCTCAGACCATGTTTATGTGTGTGCCTCCCTATAATGTGTAAATATCTTATATTTATTCAGTAAAATTCATTGTTCCCACTTCCTACAGTGGCCATAGATGTGTGTAAACTGGTTTTTGAGTTGAATAGATGCTTCTGATTTTTATTGCCTTTGGAAATTGTTGTACCTGCTCTTTGAGCCACTGTTGATGTTGACTGTTGCCTGTAGCTTGGTAGAGCATTGTTCAACCACCTTAAAGTTTACAAGGGCCCAGATCATCCACACGAGGCCCAGAAGCCTGTTGAACTTCCTATAAGGGACAAGAGGATACAAAAGGAGAAATAGACTTTCATCATGAGCCTAGGTTGGGATATAGCAGGGCGTTTTCTCTTTCCCCCATGATTCTCACATGTTTTGTTGCAAGCGATTTGGAGGTATTGCCAGTTGGTTGTGTTTATATTTTTGCTAGTTTGGGGTTGCTAGTTGAAATTAGTCTTGCTTGCCTTTGACGAATTCTTGATCTGGACTTCAGGGTTTGTTGGACTTCTCATCTTGTACGCTGATGATATGCATCATGTACTTGTTAACCTAAAGTGTAACTTGGCTACAGAGTTTGCATTTGATTCTAGTGACTTGAAACTTAATGGAAGGAAATGATTCTTTTCTAATTTCTATCTCATTATTGCATATAAGATACTCCTCAGTGTATGTGAAATTTTTATTTCCAATAAATCCTGTTTTGGTTCAACAATAACATTACTTCATTTGAATCAGTGGATGGCTATGCATTGGCCCATCTATGATCAAAACCTCTGGCCAACTATCCTGCTTGTTCTTGAACAATGATTTGTCCTATAGGCATTTGAATTTTAAAACCCTGCTTGGTGCTTGAAGCTTGATTGAAATGTTAAATGGTTAAACATGTATTTAACAGATCAGAGATTTTGAAAAAATTTGAACCTTGCTTTTTCGAAATTACAACATCATGTCATTCTTGTTCTTAGCCAGAAATTATTACATCTGAGCAACCTAGCATGTATATGCTTCGAATTGTTGGTCGCAAGGTGTTTATTTGAGCACTGCGGCATACAGTAGCTGGTTCCAAGTGTCAGGAACACCCGCAAGGCACCAGTGGCTGCAGTCATTCAACTTGCTGCCACTGCCAGCAGGTGGATGGGTGTCCATCTTTCCTCAGCTGTGTTAGCAATGTAATATCGAGCAAATAGGCAGGCCTCTTCATGTTGCTTATAACTCTCTTCACAATTTCTACCCCCGGATCACTGGGGCCTGGATACTTGGATCCTAGAATTGGTTCGGTTTCTCCAGCACATGATTTTGTGTGACGGTTTGAAGGTTTCCAATCCTTGGCACTGAAATTAGAAAATGAAAGGCGCCAAAATGCAAATAAGATAAACACAAAGGAGGAACAAACATATATTTTTATGATAGAAGGGGAGATCATTTAGAAGTTTTCTCCCTCTATTGTTGACACTTGATGCCAGGAACCCCACTTTGATAGGTGGACATAGACTCATCAGAATGTTTTAATGTGACCCAAGTTCTGGGTAGGAAACCCAAATACAAAATACCCTGCATCCATAGTTTAAAAGTCCATGACATTTTTAACAGGGTTTAGAGTTCATATCTGACATAGCTCCTAAAACCCTTGTCAGTGCTTCATTTAAGTAGGGTCTGTTCTAGTCGGCAGTTCTTGTTCTTATTTTACTTTCCAATGAATAATATTTCTTTTTTTTTTTTTTTAAAAAAAAAAACCCATAATATTGAATGGGTGAACCTCATGGGGTTTATTTGATGTCATGTCAAACTTTGCCTACTCTTTTCTCATTTGGAAGGTAAAAAGTTGAATGCCAAATAAATAGCTTACTTAAAGTGAGTAGCAGCAGGTCCTTGGAAGAACACCATAGTCTTGGAAAAATCAACATTCTTATCAACCCAATTAGCCCAAGTGGTTAGCGCAATCTCCAGGGCTTCAAAACGGTTCATGTCGCGGACTACCTTGTTTCCAATTTGAAAGTAGTCCCACCTGCAAGACACACTTTGTTCCAGTTGAACCATAATGGTAATAAGCTAAATTCCTGCGTAAATTAATTGTATCATACGTTTGTGAGCGTCCCTTGTGAAACCACCAATGGTAGGTATTGAAAATCAACATGTCCATTCCTAGCCATGGCTTGCCCCTGCTGATGGAGTCCAGCTTGAGAACTTTGCCAATTGCTTCATAAGCCACATCTACTAGAAAACCATTTTTCAGCCAAACAACTGAAACTCCGTATTCCTACAAATGGTACGACAAATACAGAAGTTTCCTTGTTAGAATCAGATCTGAAAAAGTCGATTATTTGCTCGTAGTTCCCTTATCTATTTCGGTCATTTTTTCGTCAAAGCATACACAATAAGGATGCCATTTATCTGATCTGTCATCTTGCACTTCAGTTTGGACAAAGTTTGCATCAAAACGTATGCAGATATTATAGGACTGGAAATCCTCAGATATATCATTTTACCGTGCTTGCTCTGTTAAAAGAAAAATAAAACTATTAAGAGGGTACCTATGCCAATTGCCTTTTTAAGATTGGATAAGTGTATTTTTTACATTATTTGGCCACGCTCCTATCTAATAATTTCTTTTCGCACGTTGTTTGATAAAAGCTTAGATTTCCAATTCTTTACGCTCATGAGCTGACTTGAACTTCAAATTTCGCATACCCAAGAAAAGAAAGAAAGAAGAAAAGTACTCAACAGTTAATGTGAAAGTTGAGCGCTGTCCCCTTCGGTTTAGTGTGTAAGTAGAGTTTGGTACAGCTGTATGAAGCAAGCACGCCAGTGAGACCCACATATTGTTACTCAGGGAGTCACCCACAAGCATTATCTTCTTGTTTCTGTATCTCTGCAAGAAATACGCACCATTGAACCTGCGAATCAATTTTATCAATCATCACCCCACGTCAGCAGTTGCCAATTGATGTGTATATATATATATTATATACTCCGAGCATGTGACCGTTACTTAAAACATTATCAATTGCATCGTCCCAAAATAACTTGAAACCCAGAGCTAGAAAGTACAAACTGACCATTACTCAGAGCCTAAGTGGGCGTCTCATGTATCATACATAAAGGGTGTTCTTAATACATGAGACTCCCACTTGGATTTTGAGAAAGGGTCAATTTATACTTTCTCTCTAGTTTTGGGTTTCAAGTAACTTTTTGCATGATGCAAAAGGAACCTGAAACCCAAAGCTAGAAAGTACAAACTGACCATTCCTCAGAGCCTAAGTGGGCGTGTCATATATCATGCATAAAGGTTATTCTTAGTACATGAGACTCCCACTTGCGGTTTGAGGAAGGGTTACTTTCTCTAACTTTGGGTTTCAAGTAACTTTTTGCGAGATGCAATTGATAATGATTCCAGTTACATTTACGAGCGCAGGGTATATATATAACGTGTATATATATATATATACCAGCTCAGTGTACAGACACTAGGGAGAGACTAGAGAAGCCACAGTGAAGAGAAGTAAAAAGAGAGACTTGCCTGGGAATGTCACAACCAGTAGGCTGCCATCTGAATTTGAGGTAAGCTTTATCAGGTCGACCATTTTTCTGGCAATCAAATCCTTGTCCAATGAAGGGACAGGTTGTGGAATTGTAAAGTGGGTATGAATCATCATAAACCCATCTTCCCTGAAAAAGATCACAACTTCCTTTTGATTTACTTCTATGCACATATTGGCCTCTGTCTCTGTCAAGAGCAATAACTTGGTATTGTAATGGCAGAAAAGTTGTGATCAATCCACAGAGAATAACCAGGAAGCAAAGCCAAGAGGCCATTCCAATTTTCTGTGGAACTAAAAACAAAGCAGGGTGAGTATGTGAATGTCATGGTATACAAGGGAAACTGACTTTCTTTATATTTCTGTTCCTTTTGGAAAAGGGAAAGGGAGGGGAGTTTCTGACTTGTCAAATATCCTAAACATTTAATGGGCAATTAAAATTCTTAATCATTTTAGATACGAGATATTCATAAAATTAAAATTCTTAATCATTTTATATATGAGATATTCATAAAACTGACATGATGATACATACGTGCCTTATTAAAACTTTGTTTCAATTAAAGATTATGGAAAATGTAGGGGATATTTAATAAATTTTGTTCTGTAACGTAATATAACAAAGATACATTAACTATTTGCCGTGAAGAATATAATGGCATTGCCCCCAAAAAAAACAAAAAAAAAAAAAAAAATATAGCATCCCTGTTTACGTGCGTTCTTAAACTCCATAAGTAGAAGGGCTGGGCTGCACGCCTTTTACAATTCACCTGCCAATTAATTATCCAAATATATAAGAGAATAGCATTTTTTTTTTTTTTTTTGGGGGGTTGTGGCCCCCCAAAAAGGAATGCTGTTTATTTTCATAACAGAAGAAACAAGGAAGAAACCAATGTGAGAAAAATAAAAATAATCAATAAAGGAAGCCATATAAGTAAGAGTCTCCGCATTGTGTAAAAAGTTTATGCACAGAATAAGCAAGACCGTTACAAAAATTCCTCCATAATGATCCATCGGAAATATAGAACTAATTAATAAAAATACAACATGACATTGTAAAAATAATCCTGCCGAAAACCTTGCCCCTCTTCTATATATATATATATGTAATTGTGTCATTTACAAATTTATTTAAACTCGAATTTACTTCATTTATTTTTAATTTTATTTTTATTTAAAACATGATAATATTTTATTAAATTTAAATTCGTTGAAAATTTCGAAAATTTTTCATCATCCTGATATCAACCTTTGTTTAACGTCCACGTCGTTCAGATACAAAACTCAATTTGATAAAAAATTGAGAATCAAACTCCAAAACAGAGCATCTAGCCTTCAGTCCATGAAAATCCTCCAAAGAACACAAAATTTTCAAATAAGAAAAAAAAAAAAGAAAAAAAAAAAAAAAAAAGCAAACAAGCAAATCTTCGAAGCCGAAGAACTAGGTTGTGAACAAGCTTTACACACTCGAAAACACGAGATCGGGCACATTACACAACCAATGCACACAAAATGGGGGACTATAGGGAAGGATAAATTGATGAAGGAAGATAAAAGAGTCTTGGTGTTTGTTTTATCTCGTAACTAATAAGAGACAAAACAGAAGTTGGTCGTTGGTCGTTGTTCTGGTAATGGACGAAGCAGTGAAGAAATTAAGGAGTGAAGCACAGAAATGAAAGAGAAACAGAGAAATAGAGAGAGAGAGAGAGAGAGTACCTGACGAGTTAATTGCATGATGAGAGGAAGAGGAGAGGCGCCGTCGTCATAGAGAGAAAAGAGAAGGGAGCAGCTGAACTGTGATGTTTCAGGTTTTTGGAAAGCGCAGCAAACTTATACATTAGACCAGGTTTAAATGAGGTTTAAACTAGTGTTTAATATAACATTTAACGAGTTTTAAATGAAATTTAAATAGTATATTTAACGAACTTTCAAAATAAATTACTTTACGAGAACTACTAAATTTTTAAAGTAGTTCTAAATAAAACTGAAGGATATGTTTCGTGGAAATGAGTACTCCTACTTCTCCAGTAGAGGCCATGGTTAAAAATAATTTAATATAATTTATATTTAATTTTATTTTTATATTTAATTAAATTTAAAAATATAATTAGTTAAAATAATTTATAAATCCTGTAGGATAGAGTTTAGGTTCAACAATAACATCCCATCATTTGAATCGGTAGACGGCTATGCATTGGCCCATCTATGACCAAAACCTCAGGCCAACTATCCCGCTTGTTTTCGAACAATAATTTGCTCCATAGACATCCGAATTTTTAAAACCCTGCTTTGTGCTCGAAGCTTGATTGACATGGCAAATGGTTAAGCATGTTTTTATCAGACCAGAGATATTGAAAAAATTTGAACCTTGCTTTTCCGAAATTAGGACATCATGTCATTCTTGTTCTTAGAGGGAAACTATTTCATCTGAGCAACCTAGCATGTATATGCTTGGAATTGTTGGTAGCAAGGTGTTTATTTGAGCAGTGCAGCATACAGTAGCTGGTTCCAAGTGTCAGGAACACCCGCAAGGCACCAGTGGCTGCAGTCATTGAACTTGCTGCCTCTGCCTTCATAGATGGATGGGTGTCCATCTTTTCTCAGCTGTGTTAGCAATGTAATATCGAGCAAGTAGGCAGGCCTCTTCATGTTGCTTATAACTCTCTTCACAATCTCTACCCCTGGATCACTTGGGCCTGGATACTTGGATCCTAGAATTGGTTCGGTTTCTCCAGCACATGATTTTGTGCGAGGGTTTGAAGGATTCCACTCCTTGGCACTGAAATTAGAAAATGAAAGACGCCAAAATACAAATAAGTTAAACACAAAAGAGGAACAAACACATTTCTTTATGTTAGATGGGGAGATAATTTAGAAGTTTTCTCCCTCTACTGTTGACACTTGATACCAGGAACCCCACTTTGATTGGTGGACATAGACTCATCAGAAAGCTTTTAATGTGACCCAAGTTCTTGGTAGGAAACCCAAATACAAAATACCCTGTATCCATAGTTCAAAAATCCATGACATTTTTAACAGAGTTTAAAGTGTATATCTGACATGGCTTCTAAAAACTATTGTGCCCTTATCAGTGGTTCATTTAGGTAGAGTCTGTTCTAGTTGATAGTTCTTGTTCTCATTTTACTTTCCAATGAATGATTTTTCTTTTTTTTTTTTTAAAAAAAAAGCCATAATATTGAATGGGTGAACCTCATGCGGTTTATTTGATGTCATGTCAAACTTTGCCTACTCGTTTCTCATTTGAAAGTTAAAAAGTTGATTGCCAAATAAATAGCTTACTTATAGTGAGCAGCAGCAGGACCTTGGAAGAACACCTTAGTCTTAGAAAGATCAACATTGTGGTCAACCCAATTAGCCCAAGTGGTTAGCGCAATCTCCAGGGCTTTTAAACGATTCATGTTGCGGACTACCTTGTTTCCAAATTGGAAGTAGTCCCACCTGCAAGACAATAATATCATCATTTTATGAGTTCACACTTTGTTTCTCTGGGGACAGTTGAACCAGAATGATAATATGCTTAGATTAATTGTATCATACGTTTGTAAGTGTCCCTTGTGAAACCACCAATGGTAGGTATTGAAAATTAACATGTCCGTGCCTAGCCATTCCTTGCCGCTGCTGATGGAATCCAGCTTGAGAACTTTGCCAATTGCTTCATAAGCCTCATCTACTAGAAAATTATTTGTCAACCTAATAACTGAAACCCCGTATTCCTAATATGACAAATACAAAAGTTTCCTTGTTAGAATCAGACCCAAAAAATGTCTATTATTTGCCCGTAGTTCCCTTAAATATTTCGACCATTTTTTCGTCAAAGTATACACAATAAGGATGCCATATCATCTTGCACCACAGTTTGGACAAAGTTTGCATCAAAACCTATGCAATGTTGATACAGTTTGGACAAAGTTTGCATAAAAAGCTATGCAATGTTGATATCATAGGACTTGAAATCAGATGTATCATTTTGAGTATTCACACGGTCTAAAAATTATGGAATTGCAGCTAAAATGTTAGAAATTTGGTTTTGTTATATTAGCAAAATTTACTTCAAGATTATTGTTATTATTATTATTATCATTATTGATCCGCGTGCTAGGAGACCGTGTTTATTTATCCGTGTCCCTGAAACTCTTTCTTATTAGTTACCGCTCTGTTAAAAGACAAAAAGACAAAAAAAACTATTAGGAGGATACCTATCCAGTTGCTTGCAGTTGCTTTTCTAAGATTGGAAAGTGTATTTTTTACATTATTTGGCTAATTTCATATCAAATAACCTCCATTGTTTGACAAAACCTTAGATTTCCAATTCTTCACGCCCTTGATCTAACTTGAATTTCATATTTTGCATACCCAAGAAAAGAAAGAAAGAAGAAAAGTACTCAACAGGCAATGTGAAAGTTGTGCGCGGTCCCCTTTGTTTTAGTGTGTAAGTAGAGTTTGGTACAGCTGTATGAAGCAAGCACGTCAGCGACACCCACATATTGTTACTCAGGGAGTCACCAACAAGCATTATCTTCTTGTTTCTGTATCTCTTCAAGAAATCCGCACCATTGAACCTACAATCATCACCCCAAGTCAGCAGTTGCCAATTGATGTGTGTGTATATATATATATATACTCCGAGCTTATGAGCTTTACTTAAAACGTTATCAATTGCATCGTCCCTAATGGAACCTGAAACCCAAAGTTAGAAAGTACAAACTGACCATTCTTTACAGCCCAGGTGGGCGTCGGTGTTCTTAATACATCAGACTCCGACTTGGCGTTTGAAGAAGGGTAAGTTTGTACTTCAAGTAACTTTTTGGATGATGTAGTTGATAATGATTCCAGTTACGTTTACGAGCTCAGGGCATACACACTAGGGAGAGACTAGAGAAGCCACAGGGAAGTAAGAAGAGAGACATGCCTGGGAATGTCACAACCAGTAGGCTGCCATCTGAATTTGAGATAAGCTTTATCAGGTCGACCATTTTTCTGGCAATCAAATCCTTGTGCAATGAAGGGACAGGTTTTGGAATTGTAAAGTGGGTATGAATCATCGTAAACCCATCTTCCTTGAAAAAGATCACAACTTCCTTTTGATTTACTTCCTTGCACATATTTGCCTATGTCACTGTCAAGAGCAAGACCCTGATATTGTAAAGGAAGAAAAGTTGTGATCACTACACAGAGAATAACCAGGAAGCAAAGCCAAGAGGCCATTCCAAAGTTCTGTGGGGCTAAAAACAAAGAAGGGTGAGTAAGTGAATGTCATGGTATACAAGGGAAACTGACTTCCTTTATATTTCTGGCAGGGAGGGGATTTTCCAAGGATACAATAGAAGTAACAAAACTTCTGCCTTGTAAAATATCCTAAATATTTAATGGACAATTAAAATTCTTAATTATTTTGGATATGATATTCATAAAACTCACATAATGATATATATTAGCTTTCTTAAAACTTTGTTCCAATTAAAAATTATGAAATATACAAGAAATATTTAACAAATTTTGTTATGGAGTTATGAATGTGTAAATAGATTTAATTTAATATAACTAGATTTTGCATGAAAAAATATAATAATATTATTGATAAAAAATTATAATAATATTATAATTTTATTAATCTAATAAAATAAATATATATAATAACGAATGAATATAAATAATATAAATAATAAATTTTTATATAAAAATTAATATTTTAATTTATTTAAATAAATTTTTATTAAAATAAATTTTTAATTTAAATTAATTTTTAATCTACGTTAACATCAACAATTGCCCAAAAAAACATTCTTAAACTCTATAAATAGAAAGGCTGCAATTCACCTGCCAATTAATTATCAAAATATAGTAGCAGAGAATAGCTTTTTTTTTTTTTGTTAGTGGCACCTCCCAAAAAAATGCTGCTTATTTTCATAACAGAAACAAGGAAGATACCAGTGTACGAGAAAAATAAAAGTAATGAATAAAGGAAGCCATATAAGTAAGAGTCTCGACTTTGCACAGAATAAGCAAGAAACGTTCCAAAAGTTCCTTCATAATGATCCATCGGAAATATAGAACTAATTAATAAAAATACAATAAAAATAATACTGTCGAAAGCCTTGCCCCTCCTCCTGTATGTATAACTGTTACATTTTGTGTCATTTACAAATTTATTTAAACTCAAATTTACTCGATTAATTCTCAGTTTTAATTTTATTTAAAACATGACAATATTTTATTAAATTTGAATTTGCTCAAAATTTCAAATTTTTTTTTATCCTAATATCAACGTTTGTTTAACCGTCGAGTTCAATACAAAACTCAATTTGACACTAAGTTCGGCTCGAAAAAATCGAGATTCAAACTCTAAAACAGACCACCTAACCTTAAGACCATGAAAATCCGCCAAAGAACACAAAAATTTCAAAAAGAAAAAAAAAAAAAAAGCAAACAAACAAATCGTCAAAGCCGAAGAACGAACAAGCAAACAAACAGATCGTCAAAGCCCAAAAACTAGGTTGTGAACAAGCTTTACACACTCGAAAACACGAGATCGGGCACATTACACAACCAATGCACACAAAATGGGGGACTATAGGGAAGGATAAATTGATGAAGGAAGATAAAAGAGTCTTGGTGTTTGTTTTATCTCGTAACTAATAAGAGACAAAACAGAAGTTGGTCGATGGTTGTTGTTCTGGTAATGAATGAAGCAGTGAAAAAATTAAGGAGTGAAATAAAGATAATGAAAAAGAAACAGAGAAAACAAAGAAATAGGGGCTTCTTGACGAGTTAATTGCATGATGAGAGAGAGAGGAGAGGCGCCGTCGTCATAGAGAAAAAGAGAAGGGAGCAGCCGAACCGTGAAGTTTCAGGTTTTTGGAAAGCGCAGCAAACTTATCCATTAGACCAGATTTAAATGAGGTTTAAACTAGTGTTTAATATTACATTTAACAAGTTTTAAATGGTATGTTTAACGAACTTTCAAAATAAACTTTAAATAAATTACTTTACGAGAATTACTAAATTTTTAAAGTAATTCTACATAAAACTGAAGGATATGTTTCCTGGAAATGAGTACTCCTACTTCTCCAGTAGAGGCCATGGTTCAAAGTGAAGGCGGCACAAAGCATTTTTCGCCATTTTTACTCAAGACCTAGTCTTTAAATCGGTCTAAAGTCGGTTGGACTTAATAACCTGAAAGTTCATCAATTAACAATTATTCATCGATTTATAATCTAACTGGCTGAATCGTCGGTTTTTAATTGATATTGAACGCAACTGGCTCCGGCGAGTTAATCATACTGGAAGCCAGACCACTTTTCCATTTTTTGTTTTAGTCGAATTCATGGATCTGGTACGATCCCAACAACCTTGAACTCAACCGGTCCCTACGAAATATCACGCACATTTATTTTTTTTTTTTTGGTGAAAACACCCCGCATCAAGTTCACATGCTAAAGCGTTGTCTGTTTTCCTTTAACTCACAGTTTACTCCAAAATAGAATTTCATCTTAATTTTAGGAAAAAATTCAAAAGGGTAAAACATATGCTTTAGGCAAAAACTACAAAATTATTTTCATCATCACATTGATAAAATTCCATTTAATATAAAAAAAAAAAAGTACATCAAATTATTACTGCATAAGATGATAAAATTACTAAATATAGTGCATATGACACTTCTATACATATTCCTACTCTTTATCGTTCAACATACTACATTAATTTATACTTCTTATTTTTTTCATACGTCTCCTCCTGTTACAAGAATTGCGTAAAGAATTTCATTCCAAGTGTCAGGAACCCCAGCAAGGCACCAATGGCTACAATCATTTCCGTTTTCATCCTCATTCCCATAAACAGATGGGTGTCCATCTTTCCTTAGTTGTGACAATGTTGTTACATCAAGCAATGCAACAGCTACATTCATTTTACTCAAGACGTCCATAACCACAGCTACAGCTGACGGTGAACCTGCGGGATGTGTCGTGCCACTCATTGGATTTGTCTCTCCTTTACAGCTCGCGGACTTTGTTGCGTTCCATTCAATGCCTCTTATTTACCACCCATGATGATACATTAGGAAAAGAGTAAAACAAATTATAGAACTTATTGCATGCGTGTATATTAAATCTAAGGACAACAGGGAGGGACTCTGATGGAAATTACAAGATATAGAGAGTGCCCTTACTCATAATGGGTTGGAGAGATTCCTTGAAAGAATACTTTGGTGATGTCAGGAACAACATTGGTGTCCACCCAATTGGACCATGTCGTGAGTCCCTCTTTAAAAACAACCAAACGATCCATGTCTTTCTTCGTGGTGTTTCCTTCTTGTATGTAGTCCCCCATCTGGAACAAAATAATGAAAGAATAAATGAAACGAAAGCTTAAATCTTTATCCTTGCACGTCCATTTTTTATTTTTATTTTTTCAAGTGATTTCGTGGCTTAGCTTTATTTCGTGGAAGGAGAGAAACTGAAAATAGTAGCAGCAATAACATCAATTGCTACTTGTTAAAAGTTAAAATTCAATTTTCAATTTAAAGACTTTTAATTCATAAGAACGCTTTCCCTAGCAAAATTAGGTATGGATCCATAGAATTCAAAGCGATATATAAAATTAACATCTACTAACAAAAAATGAATTTAATATAACTCTAAATTTATTATATTATGAAATAAAAATCACAAGTCCTACATTGAGCTGTCTATTTTAGATGTGTCATGCATTTACCGAATGAGTTTACTAGGAACTGATATGGAATTAATATGAGGCAAACAAGAAAAAAAAAAAAAAAAAAAAAAAAGGCCCTTCTCTCTTGCGAAGTAAGGGCAGCTCATTGACACACTCCGTTGTGGTTAATGTGCATCTGGAAGCATGTCTCTGCGAAGCAATGGATAATTTTGATATATGAAGTCTTACGGTTGATGACTCCCTTTATGGAGCCACCAGTGCCAGGTGTTGAAGATAAGCATGTCGTATCCTTCCCAGGCTTTGCCGTTTTCTATTGAATCGAGCTTTAGTACCCTGCCAATCTCTTCTTGAACTAAATCAACCAAAAATCCATTGCGAGATAACATCACCGAAACGTTGTAGTCCTACAAATTAATACCCCATCAGTAAGTTGTTAATTATGAAACCAACGAACTTGTCCCAATATATTGGTTTTTTAGCAATAGATAAAGCACGTAAAAGTATTTAAAAAAAAAAAAAATTAGAGAGACAAACGATAAGGTTTTTTTTTTATGTTATACTTACAGAATTAGATCTCCCATATATAGTTACGAAAAATATTATTTTAATTGTAATTTCATGATGAATTGACAACTTAATTATTCACTGTGGCGGATCTAAAAATTTGTGACAGGTGACAAATATGTCCGATATCACAATAAATCTACAATCTTTTGCCTCCTGGACAAGATCGAAATCCCCCTCGTTTGCCACAAGAACTCCAACAAAATTGCCAATTGCCACACTCATATCAATCTTGAATAAATGTAACAAATAATAATAATAATAATAATAAGATTATGTTCGATTAAGTCAACTAAAAAATGAATATTTGGAAATTAACAAAATAGAATGATTGAATGAAATAAAGACTCAAAATTAAAAGAAAAATTTATATTGAAAGTTTATAAAACCAATATAAGCATATAATGCTTTATGCGTTTCTTTAGATCAGTGGGTAAGACGATCTGCATGATCACAAGGTGGTCTCTAAACATTTAAAAAGATGGGTTGAGGATGGGAGTGGCACGCCAAATACAAATAATTATGGTGGTGGGTGTGCAAATAATCTGATCCGAAAAACAAAAAAAAAAAAAAAAAAAAAAAAAAAGACACGTGGGGAAATATATTCCAATGAAGGCAAGTAAACTTGTGTCATTTTCAGTGGGGCAATTGCCTCTAGTGCTGGACCACTACTGATTAATTGGTAAAAACAGAAACAAAAAAAAAAAAAAAAAAAAATGGAAGCAGAAGAGATAGAGAACTATTAGCACGCACCTAAGCTTAATTATAGGTAACACTGCATAGCCAGATGTGACTATCTTTTTAGTGCTGAAATGGGTATTTACATATGACATTAGTTTTTTTAAGTCACAGGTTCATGCAAATTTAATTTTTTTTTTTTCTCAGAAAAAATCGTAAACATTCATAATAAACATAGCTTAAAGTGAGCTACTCTTTTGGAAGAAAATTTACAATATGTCGCAATGTCACAAGTAGAATCAATTATCAGAAAACGATGACTCTAAAACGATAACATGAATGAAATGTTAAAAAAAAAAAAAAAAAAGAGAGAACTTTTTGTTTCCGAAAATTTAAAAAAAAAAAAAAGAGAGAGAATATATATAGTGAAAACACTTACAGGAACAAAGAAAGTGGACATGTCATTTTTTCTCCAAAGAGTATAATTTAGATTGGGCATTGAAGCATGTAACGTGCATGTCAGAGACTGCCACTGGTTAAGACTAAGAGAATCCCCCACGAACAACATTCTTTTCCCTTCAAGCCTCCTCAAGAGATCCTGTCCATCGAATCTGCACCACAACATATCCCTGAGCATGCACTGAGATTCTCATGTCCTACATACACCACATGTGCTATTTACATAAAATGCAAAACGAGGATATGCCTCACCACATAATTTGTGATTGTTGCATTGAGTTTTTTTGACATTACTTCTCACCCAAAATTTTAGAAGTCTTTTAACTATATATATATATATATATATATATATATAGGTTGCTTGTGTTTTTATTTTACTTTTCATGAGGCAAAAACTCCTACTTGCAACTCAATAGTAATGTCTATTGAGGATATTACCCTTCACATTTTTGCACAAGATAAGGGAGGACCTGTGTGCTTAATTTGTTAACACTTTCAACCCCATTAACATGCCTATAAGCGACGTGTTTGAATTTACTATATGGTTTGAATTTACTATATGGTTAATCCTTAGGTATAAAGGAACATCCTAATTCTGAAATTGAATGGCTGACAACATACAGTAAAATGTCTTAGATGGTGACATTAATTAATTCCCTCGTAATCAATTAATTATCATGTGGGCATTTCTTATTAACATAACAATATTTAAATGGTGATTCATCCTATTAGTAATATGCTCATAGCCTGGCCAAATGGGCTAATTGCAGATGGCTTCAACATATGGGCAAACCCGCAATACCAAGAGAAGGGGAAAAACGAATCATCTTATACGTTGGTGTGCGCTAACTAAAATCAGAAGAACACCTCATATGGGACCTTCTAGCTAGTGGTACTGTTCATGGAAGTCATTCATTACACAGCATGTAATATCATCAAAGAGAAAGTTTGAGTACCTTGGCAAGGCACAGGTGGTAGGCTTCCATTTGTATTTGAGATAGGATTTATCTGGACGTCCATTTTTTTGGCAATCGAACGCTTCCTCGATGAAGGGGCAGGCCGATGCGTCGTATAAAGGGTAGCTACTGTCGTAAACCCAACTACCTTGGAAGAAATCACAGCTGCCAAACTCCGAGTTACCTAATAAGTTTGCATATAGCACGGTGGCATTGGATTGCTGAACTTGAAGCCATGAAATGAGAATAACAGCAAAAGGTAAACCTCGAAAGTCGTGGAACAGCCCTTTGCTTCTCATTGTCGGACAAAGAGATCGAAAGAGAGAAAGGAGTTATGATGAATATATGTACATTCAAAATGTATGGTTTATAGAGTTTGTTAGATATGTAACGAGTGGTTGTGTAAAGACACAGACAAACACTTGGGACATTTCTCTGGGGAATATGTTGTTACAGACCAATTCTCTTTGGTAACGTAAAGTAGTAATTGCCATGATTGCGGTTGCTCACCAATTGTTATTTTACGTTACCCTTGTAAGGAAAGCCTCCTCCTCTTTTAGCCGTTTAATATTACTTTTAAAAAAAAAAATTAATTATTATTATTATTATGGCTTTCCTCTCCTTGTACAGCTAGCCAAGTGCACGAAAGAAAATAACATAACAAAAGGATGATATTTAGGGACGAGACAAAACGTTGAAGGCAGCTGGAATTGTCGGCAGGCAAATGCTGAATGAAGAGGGTGTTCATGTGTCAATTCATGAGATTGTGTACACCACACACATGCTATCTTATTTTTGTGATTGCAGATAAATTCCATGCATGTGGCTCAAGTTTATTTCACAATTTTGAAAGCTCAAGTAAAAATGAATGAATAAATAAATAAATAAAATAAAATAAACAGAGAAAATTACAGTTGAGAGTTCGTTAACAAGTGGTGATATGGTACGTATATATACTTTGTGTCTAGCTATATCAATGCATAAGTGAGTGGTGCTAATGAATCTGAATTGTGGTTTCATGAGAAGGACACACTTAAAATGCGGCTTCCAATATTATAGTAATGGAAAGTAGAGAATTGGGTTATGTGAGGAAAATAAAAATGGAGAGGTTTTGCAATTGGGGATTAGTTGTAGGCAGGCATGAGATGGACACAAGGGGTGCTCGGGGCCGCCCGGGGGGTTTTGGTAGGGGCGGAGGTGAGTGGAGGGCTATGGTGGCATCACCCTTTAACGTTTCGCAAATCTCCCTTGGCTCCTGGAACTTCTGTAAATTTGGTTTTTTTTTTTTCTTTTTTCCTTTCTCTCTTTTTCTTTCCATCTTTTAAATTCTCTTTACCCCTTAATCTTCCATTAGTTCAAAAATCAAATCCGACTGACCAAACAAAACCAGTTCAATTGTAAATTTGTCAGACCATCAGTAGATTCCAATTTTAAAAACCAAACAAAACTTAAATCGGTCAAATTTGGAAAACCAACCCAAATTGACTACAACACATTATATAACAAATCAGTCTAGTTTGTGAATAAGATTGATATTGACTTTAAATATAAGAAATTACAATTCAATCTCAAAACTTTGTTTAAATTATAATTGAATTTTAAATTTTTATTCAAATTTGTAATTCAATTAATTTTTTAAAAATTTTTAATTTAGTAATTAAAACTAAAATTTAACATATAATTAAATGTTTTCTAATAATTGTTTTTGGGTAAAAATCTTTAACTAGAACTATGAAAAATAATTTTTAATTAAAATATATCATATATAATTATTATTTTTATTATTTTTTAATTATTAACATATATATATATATATATATAACTGATTTAAATTTTATTTTAATTAATTAAACTAATTAATTTTAAAATTTTAATTTTTTTAATTTAATAATTAATTCACTTTTCAAAATATTGCATTGCAATCTTCCAATGTCTCGAGGGCATAAAAAGTCCAAGTCTTCGTCTTCGACCTTGTTACCAAGGAATGAGTCGAGCTTCCTCCTTCAGAGAGTGGACCTACTATTGTTTTGCCAGCATTGCTTTCCCATTACATTGTGCATTTTATTAATATACTTGAAAGATTAAAAAAAAAAAAAGAAAAAAATATGTTGGTGGGTGTGAACTCCTTACATTTTGTGCAAATGATAAATGGAAATCAAAATTAATTAAAGGAATCGGAAGGAAGTTGAAGCCCGACATTGCTGCTTACCGTTGATTTGAGGGACACGAAGTTATATAAGCGCACTCCTAAACGATCGCTTTTCCCTTCACCCTTCCCCTTGGCCATAAATAATTTAGAACTTTATTTGATGCAAGAAGTTGGTGTTAACAAAAAAATAAAAATAAAAATAATAATAATAATAAAATTGGTGGGTATATTGAAATTTCTTTACCCGACTAGTTTTCTTTTCATTTCTTTTCTTTATATATATATATATATATATATATATATATATATAAACACACACGAAGATGATTGGTTTTTGGAGGCTTTCCAAAAATAAATAAAATATATATATATATATATATATATATATATATATATATATATATATATATATATATATATATATATATATATTCCAGAAAGAAACCGTATAAGAAAAGAACACGGATCCTCTTTTCGTCTTTAAACTTTGTCCTGCTTTCAGTTTTCCTTTCCCTCCAACAACTCCTCTCTCTTTCTCTCACTAAGATATGTGTGTGTGTGAGTGTGTACAATCATGTTTTGCTTTTCTTTGCGAATGCCATGTTGATTTGAGTGTGAGTTGGGGGAGGCTTCCAAGACAAAAGAACAGTTGGGTTTTTTTTTTTTTTTTTTCGGTTGGATGCGTTACACGAATGACATGAAGAGGAACATGGCGTTTGTTCAGTCTATCACAAAGGTTGTCTCAGTTGTTGTCTTGTTGCTAAATTGCTTTTTTCGGTCTCGCGCTCACGTCTTGCCTGAGGAAGAAGGTACCTCTCATTCAGTTTGTTCCATTTCTTTCTTATTTTTTTCAAAAATGTAATTTGTTTCCCCTAAAACCGTGTCTCGTTGCCCAAAAGGATGGAGATGAGCCCAAAACGATGGAGATGAGGCATGCTTTTTCCGGTTTACAAATTTAGCCTTATCTGGAACCTTGCTTGCAAAGATGGGCTGTTGTGATTTATCAGTACATTGTTGGCATTTCTCTTAAACTGACGTTGGGTTTTCTGATAGGCCATGCCAATGACAGTGCGGGTGCAATAATGACATTGGGTGTAGAGGGTCATAGGTTTTCGTATTAACCCTTCTTATAACAAAGAAACTTGTTGACTTGGCTTCAGTTGTCTTATTATTGCAACAACTTTAGGCAAACTGTTCGCTTTCTGTATTAATTTGATGATTAAATTTCAACGAGGCCATGGTCGATGAATGAAAGAGGTTTTTAACAAGCTGACGTGATGAGCCATTGGTACTTGGTAGACTGAGCCAATTAAGTCAAGCCTGTTTGATTTATTGTGTAAACATGGTTGAGATGGCTTAAAAAATGTCGTAATTTGGTTGAAGTTTGTAATTATGATATCCATGTCAAATCGTAATATCAAACCAATTAAGAGTAATACTCATACACTTGAAATTGATGTCTTTAGGCTTCATCAACTCTATATATATACATGCACGTAGATCATTTTGTTGCGTAAATTTAATCATATTTATTAATAAATTTAATTTTATTTAAAAAAAATTAAATATTAATTATTATTTAAAAAATAAAAATAAATTAATATGATTTATACTTAATTTTATTTTTATATTTAATTAAATTTAAAAATATAATTAATTAAATAATTCATAAATACTGTAGGAGAGAGTTTAGGTTCAACAATAACATCCCATCATTTGAATCGGTAGACGGCTATGCATTGGCCCATCTATGACCAAAACCTCTGGCCAACTATCCTGCTTGTTTTCGAACAATAATTTGCTGCATAGACATTCGAATTTTTAAAACCTGGTGCTCGAAGCTTGATTGATATGGCAAATGGTTAAGCATGTTTTTATCAGATCAGAGATATTGAAAAAATTTGAACCTTGATTTTCCGAAATTAGAACATCATGTCATTCTTGTTCTTAGGGGGAAACTATTGCATCTGAGCAACCTAGCATGTATATGCTTGGAATTGTTGGTAGCAAGGTGTTTATTTGAGCAGTGCGGCATACAGTAGCTGGTTCCAAGTGTCAGGAACACCCGCAAGGCACCAGTGGCTGCAGTCACTGAACTTGCTGCCTCTGCCTTCATAGATGGATGGGTGTCCATCTTTTCTCAGCTGTGTTAGCAATGTAATATCGAGCAAATAGGCAGGCCTCTTCATGTTGCTTATAACTCTCTTCACAATCTCTACCCCTGGATCACTTGGGCCTGGATACTTGGATCCTAGAATTGGCTCGGTTTCTCCAGCACATGATTTTGTGCGAGGGTTTGAAGGATTCCACTCCTTGGCACTGAAATTAGAAAATGAAAGACGCCAAAATGCAAATAAGTTAAACACAAAAGAGGAACAAACACATTTCTTTATGTTAGATGGGGAGATAATTTAGAAGTTTTCTCCCTCTACTGTTGACACTTTGATAGCAGGAACCCCACTTTGATAGGTGGACATAGACTCATCAGAAAGTTTTAATGTGACCCAAGTTCTGGGTAGGAAACCCAAATACAAAATACCCTGTATCCATAGTTCAAAAATCCATAACATTTTTAACAGGGTTTAAAGTGCATTTCTGACATTGCTCCTAAAAGCTACTGGTAAAGTCTGTTCTTGTTCTTATTTTACTTTCAATGAATGATATTTCTTTCTTTTTTTAAAAAAAAAAAAAAAAAGCCAAAATGGGTGAACCTCATGGGTTTTATTTGATGTCATGTCAAACTTTGCCTACTCGTTTCTCATTTGAAAGTTAAAAAGTTGATTGCGAAATAAATAGCTTACTTATAGTGAGCAGCAGCAGGTCCTTGGAAGAACACCTTAGTCTTAGAAAGATCAACATTCTGATCAACCCAATTAGCCCAAGTGGTTAGCAATCTCCAGGGCTTCAAAACGGTTCATGTCGCGGACTACCTTGTTTCCAATTTGAAAGTAGTCCCACCTGCAAGACAATAATATCATCCTTTTATAAGTTCACACTTTGTTTCTCTGGATCCAGTTGAACCATAATGATAATATGTTGTATCATACGTTTGTAAGCTGCCCTCGTGAAACCACCAATGGTAGGTATTGAAAATCAACATGTCCGTGCCTAGCCATTCCTTGCCGCTGCTGATGGAATCCAGCTTGAGAACTTTGCCAATTGCTTCATAAGCCTCATCTACTAGAAAATTATTTGTCAGTCTAATAACTGACACCCCGTATTCCTACAAACATATGACAAATACAAAAGTTTCCTTGTTAGAATCTGAAAAAAAGTCTATTATTTGCTCGTAGTTCCCTTAATTCCACCATTTTGTCGTCACAGCATACACAATAAGGATGCCATTTAAGCTGGAATTATCTGATCTATCATCTTGCACTACAATTTGGACAAAGTTGCCATCAAAACGTATGCAAAGTCGATATTATTGGACTTGAAATCCTCAGATATATCATTTTGAGTATTCACACGTTCTAAAAATTATGGAATTACAACTAAAATCGTCAAAATTTGGTTTTGTTATATTTGCAAAATTTGCTTCAAGATTATTCTTATTATTATTTTTGATCCGCGTGCGAGGAGACTATGTTCATTTATCCGTGTCCCCGAAACTCTTTCTTATTAGTTACCGTGTTTGCTCGGTTAAAAAAAAATACTATTAGGAGGATACCTACCCAGTTGCTAGCAATTGCTTTTTTAAGATTGTAAAGTGTATTTTTTACATTATTTGGCCATGCCTCCTATCAAATAATTTCCCCTCCTCCCACAATGTTTGATAAAAGCTTAGATTTCCAATTCTTCACGCCCTTGATCCGACTTGAATTTCAAATTTTGCATACCCAAGAAAAGAAAGAAAGAAAGAAAAGAAAAGTACTCAACCGGCAATGTGAAAGTTGTGCGCTGTCCCTTTTGTTTTAGTGTGTAAGTAGAGTTTGGTACAGCTGTATGAAGCAAGCACGTCAGTGACACCCACATATTGTTACTCAGCGAGTCACCGACAAGCATTATCTTCTTGTTTCTATATCTCTTCAAGAAATCCGCACCATTGAACCTACGAATCAATTTTATCAATCATCACCCCAAGTCAGCAGTTGCCAATTGACGTGTGTGTGTATATGTGTATATATATATGTACTCCGACCTTGTGAGCGTTACTTAAAACGTTATCAATAGCATCGTCCCAAAGGGAACCTGAAACCCAAAGTTAGAAAGTACAAACTGACCATTCCTTAGACCCCAACTGGGCGTCTCGTGTATCATACATAAAGAGTGTTCTTAATACATCAGACTTTGAAGAAGGGTCAGTTTGTACTTTCTAGTCTAGGTTTTCAATTAACTTTTTGGATGATGTAATTGATAATGATTCCAGTTACGTTTACCAGCCCAGGGTATATATATAACTTTTATATATATATACCAGCTCAGTGTACACACCAAGGAGAGACTAGAGAAGCCACAGGGAAGAGAAGTAAGATAAGAGACTTGCCTGGGAATGTCACAACCAGTAGGCTGCCATCTGAATTTGAGGTAAGCTTTATCAGGTCGACCATTTTTCTGGCAATCAAATCCTTGTGCAATGAAGGGACAGGTTGTGTAATTGTAAAGTGGGTATGAATCATCGTAAACCCATCTCCCTTGGAAAAGATCACAACTTCCTTTTGATTTACTTCCTTGCACATATTGGCCGATGTCGCTGTCAAGAGCAAGACCTTGATATTGTAAAGGCAGAAAAGTTGTGATCAATACACAGAGAATAGCCAGGAAGCAAAGCCAAGAGGCCATTCCAAAGTTCTGTGGGGCTAAAAACAAAGAAGGGTGAGTATGTGAATGTCATGATAGACAAGGGAAACTGACTTCCTGTCCCTTTTGGAGGAGGGAAAGGGAGGGGATTTTCCAAGGATACAATAAAGGTAACAAAATCTTCTGCCTTGTAAAATATCCTAAACATTTAACGGGCAATTAAAATTTTTAATTATTTTAGATATGAGATATTCATAAAATTGACACAATGGTATATATATTATTTTTTAAAAATTTATTGTAATTAAAAATTATGATAAATATAAAAAATATTTAATATATTTTATTTAAAAATTATAAATATATAAATAAATATAATATAATATAATATAATTAGATATATAATGATATTCTTGATAAAAAATATAAAAAATATTATAATATTATTAATTTAATAAAATAAAATATGTATAATAACTAATAATTATAAATAATATAAATAATATATTTTTTTTTAATGATAATTATTTAAAATTTATCTAAATAATTAAATTTAAATTAAATTTAACTAAAATTTTATTATAATATAATATTAAAATCAATTAACTTATAATATAAATTAATATCATCATTTTTTTTTAATTTTAATTAGGTGATATTTTTAATCTTAATATCTATTTTAATTTAACAAATATTTTATTATTTAATAACTTTATAAGAATATCAGTTACTTAATTTTTAAATTTATAATAAATTAATTCAATTTATTTTTTTTAACTTGCTCTCTTAAAAAATAATAATAAGTATTAATATATTTATTTTTTTTATATATGTTATTAAATTTTTTAGCCAAATTAATTGCTTACTTCAACTAATATACCTTTTTTTTTTTCCCTTCATCTCCTCATGAAATTTGGTGGTTACTTAATAAATAAATCTAATTTCGTATTTATTTAATAAATTTTTCAATAATTCTATATAAGTAAAACAATTATAAGTATGATAATTTTTATCTAAACAATAAAAGAGAATATTTGATGATAATTATGATTAATTCATTATTCAAATATTTTTATAACTAATTTTATTTTATATTTTTTTACATTTCTATTGAATTTTTTCGTAATCTTGAATATCTACGGTGATAAATTCTCATCTATTAATTTTCTTAATTGTCTTAATTTTTTCATTTATATCATTTACTCATTTTATATTTTAAATTTTATCATGACACTAATTTTCAATATATAAATGTTACAAAATACATTAAATTATTATTATTATTAATAACATTAATAAAAATTATTTTATAATTTTATAATTTAATTAATTGTTAAAAATTTCTCTTTAATCTTATATTTTCCTATAAAACTTGTAATGTAAAATTCTGTGCACCAACTGGCGGCACAAAGCATTCTACGCCATTTTTACTCAATGCCTAGTCTTTAAATCGGTCTAAAGTCGGTTGGATTGAATAAACTGGAAGTCCAACAATTAACAATTATTCATCGATTTACAATCTACCTGATTGAATCATCAGTTCTTGATTGATATTGACCACAACTGGCTCCAGAGAGTTAATCATACTGGAAGCCAGACCACTTTGCCTTTTTTTTCAGTTGACTTCATTGATCTGGTACGATCCTAACAACCTTGAACTCAACCGGTCCCTACGAGATATCATGCACATATTTTTCTTTTGTTTTTTTTTTTTTGTGAAAACACCCCGCATTAAGTTCACATGCTAAAAGTTGTTTCTTTCTGTTTTGTACTTACTGCAAAATAGAATTTCATTTTTTTTTTTACGAAAAAATTCAAAATGGTAAAACATATGCTTTAGGAAAAAACTACAAAATTATTTTCATCATCACATTGATTAATTTTTTTGCACAGTAAAAAAACTAAATATAAAAATAAACTACTCAATACTTTTTTTTAAAACTAAAATTCTATTCAATATATATATATAAACATCAAATTATTACTACATAAATGATAAAATTACTAAATACAGTGCATATGACACTTCTATATATATTCCCAGTCTTTACCGTTCAACATACTACATTAATTTATACGTCTCCTCCAGTTACAAGAATTGCGTGAAGAATTTTATTCCAAGTGTCAGGAACCCCAGCAAGGCACCAATGACTACAATCATCTCCGTTTTCATCCTCGTTCCCATAAACAGATGGGTGTCCATCTTTCCTTAGTTGTGACAATGTTGTTACATCAAGCAATGTAACAGCTGCATTCAGTTTACTCAAGACGTCCCTAACTACAGCTACATATCACGAGATGAGTTTGCGGACACTCTAAAGTCACGCGGCACTAAGCAACTTCAAGGGAACGTTGCTAGTAAGCCTAAAGAGAGAGGGAGCAAAACTAAAGAGGAATTGGAGAGGCTTGGAGAAGAAGAGATTGGATTGATGTTTGATTGTTTGATAATACAAATGAATGAGGTTTGGGGTATATATAGTCATTGGCCTTAGATCTAGAACCTTCCTATTCTAAATATTTACAAGAAATATGTTAAAAAATATTACATTCTAAAATTATGTACATGAAATATACTGGGGAATCTTCCCAGGTCCATTGGACCTTTGGTAGTGGGTTTGGACTCCTTTGATGGATTGGGTCTACATTTGTCGACTCATGACATTCTCCCCCACTTAATTCGACGACGTCCTCGTCGCTGCTTTGTCTTTGTAGCGTTGAATTTCATTGGGGAATTGCCATAGTGTGTCTTCTCGTTCCCAACTGGCCTCCTCGTGAGGATGTCCCTTCCATTTCACAAGGTACTCTGTATAATTGGTACACCCCTTTTTTGGATCCTTCGATCTATAAGAATGCTCTCCACTTCCTTGTTGAAGGTGGTGGTAACAGCCATTGGTGCTCGTTTGGACTTGTTCCTCTCAAGGTCTTCCATGTCTTCATGGTATGGCTTAAGGAAACTCACATGGAAGACAGGAGGGATCTTGAGGTTAGGCGGAAGTTGTACTTGGTAAAAGACTCTCCCAATGCATTTTATGATTGAAAAAGGGTCTTCATACCTTTGGATTAGCCCTTTGTGGACCTTACGGTGGGACTTGAATTGTTGTGAGAGTAGCTTGACAAGCACTTTGTCTCCCTCTTGGTACTCAATGTGCCTCCGTTTGTGATCCGCCCATTTCTTCATCTTACGAGCGGCTTTATCTAGGTCGGCCCGGGCAATATCGGCTCGCTCGTGCCATTCCTTGGCGATTTGATATGCCATAGGGCTCTCGCCACTGTATGTGGAGGCCATGGCATGTGGTGTCATGGGTTGTTGGCCGGTAACAATCTCGAAAGGACTTTTACCTGTGGCCTCGCTCCTCTGGAGATTGTAGGAAAATTAAGCCACATCAATCAACTTGGCCCAATCCTGTTGATGGGCACTTACATAGTGCCTCAAATATAGCTCCAACAGTCCATTGATGTGCTCGGTTTGGCCGTCACTTTGGGGATGGAAACTGGTGGAGAAGTTGAGATCGGTCCCCAAGAGTTTGAAGAGTTCTGTCCAGAACCTTCCAATGAAACATGGGTCTCGATCACTTACAATGTTGCACGGTACTCCCCAAAGTTTGATGATGTGTTTGAGGAAAGTGCGGGTAGCTTCCTCTGTGGTGCAGTCCCGAGAAACTAGAATGAATGTAGTATACTTGCTGAATCTATCTACGATCATCATGATGCTCCCATAACCTTTAGACTTGGGCAAGGCCATGATGAAGTCCATGGATAAGCTTTGCCATGGTCTTTCGGCAATTGGCAAGGGTTCCAAAAGACCTGCAGGGTGGTGTAGATCGACATTGTCTTGCTGGCAAACAAGGCATGTCCGAACGTATGCTTCCACGTTATCCCGCATTTGTGGCCAGTAGTAGGAGGATTGGAGAAGGGCAAGGGTACGTGCAATACCAGGATGTCCTACCCATCGAGTATCATGACACTCTTTCATGATCTCCCTCCTTAAGTTCTCGTACCGGGGAACCATGATTCGGTTGCTGACAGTCAAAAGTAGCCCATTATCTTCCCAAAACCGTCGAGTTTTGCCTTCACGAGCTAGTTTGACAAGGTTTTGCATCTTGGGATCCTTGTCTATGCCTTCCTTGATGCGAGAGATGAGGAGGCCCTCAGGTTGACTGAGAGTTAACGAACTAAGCTCTACTTTCCTGCTAAGTGCATCGGCTATCACATTAGCCTTGCCTGGCTTGTACTTCAGCTGGTAGTCAAACTCTGCAAGGAAATCTTGCCACCGAGCTTGCTTCGGGCTTAACTTCTTTTGGGTTTGGAAGTAAGTCGTAGCCACATTGTCAGTTAGGATGGAGAAGTGTGAGCCAAGTAAGTAATGTCGCCATGTCCGTAGGCAATGGACAATGGCTATCATCTCCTTCTCTTGTATGGTGTAGCGGCGCTCCATATCATTTAACTTTTGACTTTCAAAGGCGATGGGATGGTTATCCTGCATAAGAACACCTCCAATGGCAAAGTCAGAAGCATCAGTGTGTACCTCAAAGGCCTTACTTGGGTGTGGAAGGCTAAGGACCGGCTCCTCACGGATGGTTTTCTTTAAACCATCAAAGGCATGCTGACATTGTTCTGTCCATCTCCATGCACGATCCTTCTTCAATAGGTTGGTCAATGGTGTTGTCCTTGCTGAGTACCCCTTGATGAACCAACGGTAGTAGTTGGCTAGACCAAGGAAGGATCTTAACTCTGGAATTCTGGTTGGTGGCTCCCAATCCATGATAGCTTTCACCTTTACTGGATCCATCATGAGCTGTCCATCCCGAATGCGGTGGCCAAGGAACTCCACTTCTTGTGTGACGAATGAGCACTTTTCTCTCTTAACGTAGAGTTCATTGTCATGTAGCGCTTAGAAGACTTGTCGTAAGTGCTGCAAGTGTTCATTAAGTGTCTTGCTATACACCACGATGTCATCTAGGTATACGACCACGAATCGATTAAGGAAGGGATGAAATAGCTTGTTCATGAGAGTGCAGAAGGTTGTCAGTGCATTGGTGAGACCAAATGGCATAACCAAGAATTCGAAAGAGCCATACCTTGTCACCCATACTGTTTTAGACTCGTCTCCAGCTACAATACATGCTTGGTAGTATCCCGAGCGTAAGTCTAGCTTTGAGAACCATCGTGCATCACCAAGCTGGTCGAAGAGATCCGAGATCAACAGTATCAGATATTTGTTCTTTATGGTGACCTTGTTCAATGCTCGGTAGTCGATGCACATGCGGAGACTTCCATCTTTCTTCTTTTGGAAGAGCACTGGGGCACCGTAAGGAGATTTCGAGGGCTGGATGTAGCCTAAATCCAACAAGTCGTGGAGCTGTTTACGTAGCTCCTACAATTCGGGTGGTGCCATACGGTAGGGTGCCAAGGCAGGGGGCTTGGCATTCGGCTCTAACTCGATTTCATGATCCACCTCTCACATAGGTGGGAGTCTCTTTGGTAGCTCTTATGGCATGACGTCCTTAAACTCTTTAAGGACTTGTGCCACCTCAGTATGCAAGGCGACCTTGGGGTTGGCATCCCCATCGTTGAGCTTACGGATGGTAGCAAGGTAGTTGGGGTCAGATTTCATACCTCGCTTGAATTGTAACGCGGATAAGGCCTGATCCTCCAATCGTCAAGCACGTTCCGCAGGTATGGTGTAGGCCTTTCCTCCCTCTAGTATTTCGAGTGAGTTGGAACTTGGGAATAGGAAGGCTTGTACCTTATCAAAGAACTCCAGGCCTAATACCACTTGGAAGTCATCCATGGGGACTACGGAGTAGTCGATGCTTCCTTTCCATGCACCAAGAGTTGTGGAAACTCCTTTAGCAATGCCGACAATTGGTTTTGCTGGTGAGTTCACTGCTTTAAGGGTTCCACCCTTACTTGTCAACTTGAGGCCAAGCCGCTTGGCCTCCTCCATGGAAATGAAGTTGTGGGAAGCTCCAGTGTCTAGCATGGTTCTAGACTGCTTCCCGTTGATGGTGAATTGGGTGTACAGCAAACCCTTATGGTCGACATGGGGTTGTGCGCTTTTCCCCTTCATGGTTGCCAGGATTCAAAATGATCTCATCTCGGTCTGACCTTGCTCATCTTATGAGGAGTCATCTTTGAACTGACTCATGATGGCGTTGAGGGTCTTGCGCTTGGGGCAATCCTTCATCCAATGGGAACCATTGCAAATAAAACACGGATTTTTTGGTTTGGGAGAATCAGACTTACCTCGATCATGCCATTCACTATGTGACGAGGCTTTGGCCTTCCCTTTATCCTTTAACCCTTGATCCTTGTGTCTAGATTTTTCTCCCTCACTTTTACCCTGGTTGGATCGTTTTTCTTTGGATTGGGTGTTGTATTCCACAAGAGACTCGGTAGCGACAATGGCTTCATCCAAGCTTTGCACATTACGTCTCTTCAGTTTAACTCTAGCCCAATCTTTCAATCCATCCATGAAGTAGAAGAGAGAGTCTTTGTCAGACATGTCCTCAATCTCAAGGATGAGGGTGATGAACTCCTTGATGTAGTCACGGATGGTCCCTCCTTGCTTTAATCGTCTGAGACAACCTCGAGCTTTCTTCTCAGCATTGCTTAGAAAGAAGTGCTTCTTTAACTCCCACTTGAAGTTTGCCTAAGTGTCGATTGAGCAAATGCCTTTGCCAATCTCGCCATGCTTGCGACGCCACCATAGTTGAGCGGCATCTCGAAGGAATGTGGGGGCAGTGCAGATCTTAGCTGCATCATCTCGAACAAACTTGGCTTCGAAGTATTGTTCTAAGCCAAAGAGGAAGTTCTCTACTTCCGTAGCATTATGAGTACCATTGTAGGTAGTTGGCTTGGGCACTTGGATTGTGCCAAAGTTGGTGGTGTCGGTGGAACATGAGCCATTAGCAATGGCTTGTTTGCAATCAGCATGGACATCATCTACCTCACGTCTAAGGTCTCGTAACTCAACTTCAGTAAAGGAATGATCATTACATACCTCTCGTCGAATGTCGTCGAGATCACGCTTGAAGGATTGACTGATCTCCCGAAGGGTCGATTTCACCATGCGAGTGACTTCCCCGAATTTCGTCTCTACATTGTCAATTCGGGCAACCTGCTCCTCAAGGGCTGGTTCTATCCTTGAGAAGTTCTTCTCCAATTCTGCAACACGGAACTCCAAGGCCTCCATTAGAGTGGTCTTCGATTTACCGCACTTTGTGACGTAAGTGCGTTGTTCATCTCAAGCACGGCTTTGCTCCTCCACACAAACTTCGTTGACGGAAGCCATCTTTGGTGCTGAACAGTAGCAACCAAGGCTCTGATACCAACTATCACAAGATGAGTTTGCGAACACTCTAAACCCGCGCGGCACTAGGCAACTTCAAGGGAACGTTGCTAATAAACCTAAAGAGAGAGGGAGTAAAACTAAAGAGGAATTGAAGAGGCTTGGAGAAGGAGAGATTGAATTGATACTTGATTGCTTGATGATACAAATAAATGAGGCTTGGAGTATATATAGTCCTTAACCTTGGATCTAGAACCTTCCTATCTTAAATATTTATAAGAAATATGTTAAGAAATATTATATTTTATAATTATATACAAAAAATATACTGAGAAATCTTTCCAGGTCTTTTGGGTTTTTGGTAGCGAGTTTGAACTCCTTTAATGGATTGTATCTGCATTTATCAGCTCATGACATACTGCTGAGGGTGAACCTGCAGGATATGTCGTGCCACTCATTGGATTTGTCTCTCCTTTACAGCTCGCGGAATTTGTTGCATTCCATTCAATGCCTCTTATTTACCACCCAAGATGATACATTAGGAAAAGAGCAAAGCAAATTATAAAACTTATTGCATGTGTGCATATTAAATCTAAGAACAAGAGGGAGGGATTCTGATGGAAAGATCCCTTGAAAGAATAATTTGGTGATGTCAGGAACAACATTGGTGTCCACCCAATTGGACCATGTCGTGAGTCCCTCTTTAAAAGCAACCAAACGATCCATGTCTTTCTTCGTGGTGTTTCCTTCTTGTATGTAGTCCCATCTGGAACAAAATAATGAAAGAATAAATGAGACGAAAGCATAAATCTTTATCCTTGCATGTCTATTTTTTATTTTTTCAATTAACTTCGTGGCTTAGCTTTATTTCATGGAAGGAGAGCAACTGAAAATAGTAACAGCAATAACATTGTTAAAAGTTAAAATTCAATCTTCAATTTAATGACTTTTAATTCATAAGAACGCTTTCACTAACAAACTTAGGTATGCGTCCATAGAATTTAAAGTGTAGGAAGGAAATAAAACATGAACTAATAAGATATATAAAGTTAACATCTATTAATAAAAAATAAATTTAATATAACTCTAAATTTATTATATTATGACATAATCACAAGTCCTACCTTGAGATGTCTATTTTAGATGTGTCATGCATTTACCGAATGAGTTTACCATGAACTGATATGGAATTAATGTGAGGCAAATAAGAAAAAAACAAAGGCCCTCTTCTCTTGCGACGTAAGGGCAGCTCAGAGACACTATCCGTTGTGGTTAATGTGCATCTAGAAGCATGTCTCTGCGAAGCAATAGATAATTTTGATATATGAAGTCTTACGGTTGATGACTCCCTTTATGGAGCCACCAGGTGTTGAAGATAAGCATGTCGTATTCTTCCCATGCTTTGCCGTTTTCTATTGATTCGAGCTTTACCACCTTGCCAATCTCTTCTTGAACCAAATCAACCAAAATCCCATTGCGAGATAACATCACCGAAATGTTGTAGTCCTACAAATTAATAACCTATCTTTAAGTTGTTAATTATGAAACCAACATCCTCGAACTGGTCCCAATACATTGCCTTTTTAGGGATAGATAATGCACGTAAAAGTATTAAAAAAAAAAAAAAAAAAACTAGAGTGACAACTGATAAGGTTTTTTTTTTTATATATTATATTTACCGAATTAAATCTCATATATATAGTTATGAAGAAAGTTATTTTAATTGTAATTTCATGATGAATTCACAACTTAATTATTCACTGTGGTTAATTTATTAACACTTTCAGCCCCACTAACATGGGTAGAAGCGACGTGTTTGAATTTACTCTACGGTTATTCCTTAGGTATAAAGGAACATCCTAAGTTTGAAATTGAATGGCTGACAACTTCCAGTAAAATGTCTTGGATGGTGACATTAATTAATTCCTTCATAATCAATTAACAATCATGTGGGCATTTCTTATGAGCATAACAATATTAGTGTGGTGATTCATCCTATTGGTAATATCACAATGTTTGATTAAGATGATAAATGCTCATAGCCTGGCCAAATGGGCTTATAGCCGATGGCTTCAACATATGGGCAAACTCGCCATACCAAAAGAAGGGATAAAAAAGAATCATCTCATAAGAGTGTGCGCGCTAAACTAAAATCAGACGAACACCTCATATGGGACCTTCTACCTAGTGGTGAACAAATTGATAATGTCCATGGAAGTTAAAACCATTCATTACACAGCATATAATGCTATCAAAGTGAACGTTTGAGTACCTTGGCAAGGCACAGGTGCTAGGCTTCCATTTGTATTGGAGATAGGACTTATCTGGACGTCCATTTCTTTTTGGCAATTGAACGCTTCCTCGATGAAGGGGCAGGCCGATGTGTCGTATAAAGGGTAGCTACTGTCGTAAACCCAACTACCTTGGAAGAAATCACAGCTGCCAAACTCCGAGTTACCTAATAAGTTTGCATATAGCACGGTGGCATTGGATTGCTGAACTTGAAGCCATGAAATGAGAATAACAGCAAAAGGTAAACCTCGAAAGTCGTGGAACAACCCTTTGCTTCTCATTGTCGCACAAAGAGATCGAAAGAGAGAAAGGTGTTACGATGAATATATGTACAATCAAAATGTATGGTTTATAGAGTTTGTTAGATACGTAACGATTGGTTGTGTGAAGAGCACTTCGACAAAAAATTGGAACATTTCTCTGGCGATTACGTTGTTACAAACCAATTCTCTTTGGTAACGTAAAGTAGTAATTGCCATGATTGCGGTTGCTCACCAATTGTTATTTTACGTTACCCTTGTAAGGAAAGCCTCCTCCTCCTTTAGCCGTTTAATATTATTTTATAAAAAATTTTTAATTATTATTATTTTGGGTTTCCTCTCCAGCCAAGTGCACGAAAGAAAATAACATAACAAAGGATGACATTTAGGGACGAGACAAAACGTTGAAGGGTGCTGGAATTGTCGGCAGGCAAATGCTGAATGAAGAGTGTGTTCATGAGATTGTTTACACCACACAGATGCTATCTTATTTTTGTGATTGCAGATAAATTCCATACATGTGGCTTAAGTTTATTTCACAATTTTGATAGCAGAAGTACATAAACAAATAACAGAGAAAATTGCAGTTAAGTGTTCGTTAACAAGTGGTGATATGGTATGTATATATTACTTTTGTGTCTATCTACTACATCAATGCATGAGTGAGTGGAGCTAATGAATCTGAATTGTGGTTTCATGAGATGACCACGCTTAAAATGCGGCTTCCAGTATTATAGTGATGGAAAGTAGAGAACTGGGTTATGTAACGAAAACAAATATGGAGAGGTTTTGCCATTGGGGGTTAGTTGTAGGTAGGCATGGGATGGACACAAGGGGGGCCTCGGGGGGTTTTGTTGGGGTGGAGGTGAGTGGAATCGCCCTGTAACGTTTTGCAAATCTCCCTTGACTCCTTAAATTTCTGTAAACTTGGTTTTTTTTTTTTGGTTTTTCCTTTCTTTTCTTTCCATCTTTTAAATTCTCTTTAGCCCCTTAATCTTCCAGTATTTCAAAAATCAAATCGGACAGACCAAACAAAACCAGTTCAATTGTAAATTTGTCAGACTATCAGTAGAGTTCAATTTTAAAAACCAAACCGAACTTAAATCGGTCAAATTTGTAAAACCAACCCAAATTGACTAAAACATACTATATAAAAAACCAGTCTAATTTGTGGCTAAATTGATGTTGACTTCAATTGTAAAATATTATAATTCAATTTCAAAATTTTGTTTAAATTATAATTGAGTTCTAAATCTCATTCAAATTTGTAATTGAATCAAAATATTTTTTTAGATTTTTAATTTAGTATTTAAACTAAAATCTAATAGATAAATAATTCTTTTTTTTATATACATTTTTGTACAAAAACTTTTACCTTGAATTATTAAAAATACTTTTTAGTTAAAATATATCATATATAATTACTATTTTTATTTTTTTTCAATTATTAACTAATATATATATTTATAATTATTAAATACTAATTTAATTGAATAGACTAATTAAATTTTAATTTTTTTTAATTTAATAATTAATTCAATTTTCAAAATATTGTAATCTTCTAATGTCTCGAGGGCATAAAAAGTCGTCTTCCTCAACCTTGTTAACAAGGAATGAATTGAGTTTCCTCCATTAGAGAGCGGACCTACTATTGTTTTGCCAGCATTGCTTTCTCATTACGGGTTTCAGAAATTTAAAAAAAAAAAAAAAAAAATGTAGCAGCCCTAGAAGCTCCTAGGCAAATTTTTGTGATTTGCAATGTAGACAACTACCATGTAAAGATGTACTCCACACAATAGCTTATAATTTATTCGATCCCACCCAAGTAAGACTGAAAATATTTTATAGAGGCACGCAGCCTTTTTAGTAGATATACTATATATATATATATATATATAATTAATAAAATAATTATTTTATTAATAAAAAAAATTAACTTGTAACATGATGAATAACATAAACTATTGTTTTTTTTAATTATATCTTTTGATTTCCGTATATTAATTGTATATAATGTATTTGTCAAAATGTGCGTCCACCCAATCATTTTCAAATAACTCCTTATGCATTTTATATATATATATATATATAGGTGAAAGATTTAAAAAAGAAAAGAAAAATATATATTGGTGGGCGTGAAGAACTCCTTACATTTTGTGCACATGCTAAATGGAAATCAAAATTGGAATCGGAAGTTGAAGTCCAACATTGCTGCTGCCTACCGTTGATTTGAAGGAAGCGCACTCCTAGAAGGGCCGCTTTCGTCCGCTTTTCTCTCGGAAGTCCTAAATAATTTAGAACTCTAATTGATGCAAGTTGGTGTTAAAAATAAAAAATTAATAATAATACTAAAAAATTTGGTGGGTGTATTGAAATTTCTTTGCCGATCAGTTTTCTTTTCTTTTCTTCTCTTTTCTTTATATATATATATATATATATATATATATATATACAGAGACACGAAGATGATCGGTTTTGGACTTTGACGGTTGGACGCTTTCCAAAAATAAATAATAAAAATAAGATATTCCATAAAAGGAAACCGTATGAGAAAAGAACACGGATCCTCTTTTCTCCTTTAAACTTCGTCCTGCTTTCAGTTCTCCTTTCCCTCCAACTACTCCTCTCTCTCTCTCTCTTTGCTTTTCTTTGCGAAAGTTGGGGGAGGTTTCCAACGTTATCAGTAGTTATTTTTTTTGGGTTTTTTGGTTGGATGCGTTACATGAATGACATGAGGAGAAACATGGCGTTTGTTCAGTCTATCACAAAGGTTGTCTCAGTTGTTGTCTTGCTGCTGAATTGCTTTCTTCGGTCTCGTGCTCAAGTCTTGCCTGAGGAAGAAGGTACCACTCATTCAGTTCTTTTGTTTGTTTCTTTCTTTTTTTCAAAAATGCAATTTGTTTCCCCTAAAACTGTGTCTCGTTGCCCGAAACGATGGAAATGAGGCACGAGGCACGCTCTTTCTGGTTTACAAATTTAGCTTTTATTTCAAGTGAGGTCTGGAACCTTGCTTGCAAAGATGGGCTGTTGTGATTTATCAGTACATCGTTGGCATTTTTCTTACACTGGATTTTGCTTACGTTGGGTTTCCTGGTAGGCCATGCCAATGCCAGTGCGGTATGCAATAGTGATATAGTGTGTAGAGGGTCATAGGTTTCTGTATTAACCCTTCGTATGACAAACAAAGTTGTTGACTTGGCTGCAGTTGTCTCATTGCAACTTTATGCATGCTTTTCCCTTTCTGTACTACTTTGATGATTAAATTTCAGGGAGACCATGGTCGACGAGTGAAAGAGGTTTTTAACAAGCTGATGTGATGTGCCATTGGTACTTGGTAGACTGAGCCTATTAAGTCAAGCCTGTGTTGTTTTGTGTAAACGTGGTTGATGTGGTGTCATAATTTGGTTGAATTTTGTGATTATCATATCCATCTCAAATGGTAATATTTAACCATTTAAGAGTTATACTTGAAATTAGTGTCTTTTTGAGGCTTGATTACCTTATTATAAGTATTAGATTATTTTATTATGTGAATATAATTATATTTATTAATAAATTTAATTTTATTTAAAAAAATTAAATATTAATTTTTATTTAAATAATAAATATAATTTAATATAATTTATAATTAATTTTAGTTTTATATTTAATTAGATTTAAAAAAATAATAATCAAATTAAATTTATTTTAGAGAAATTTTTTTTACTGTTATTTTTAAATTATTTTCTTTTTAAAAAAATAAAAATAAATCTGAAAGTATTTTTTTTTTTCTCTCTTTTGAAGAAATTTGATAATATCTTTTTTAAAAAAAGTAAATTTAAATTTTTTTTTCTTTGTTATTTCTTGAAATGGTGAATTATTTTTTTTTTTATCTTTATTTTTTGAATTTTTTTTTTGATTATTTTTAAAAAAATTATATTTTGATTGTAAACAAATTATCTTAAAATATTCTAATATCTTTAAGTTATCAACTTATAAGAAATCATTACATATAAAAAAACTAAGGTTTTCTCTTTATTTTAGTAATATACATTTTTTTTGATAAATTAGACTCGCATCTTGAATGATAGACAAATTTATTATTAAATAATATATTTTAATTATTTTATTTAAATAAAAAATAAATTAAGAAAATTTTTTCTTTGAAAAATAAAAAATGACTTTAAAAGTAATTTTTTTTTAGGAAAATAAAACTAATTAAATTATTTTTTTTTAATTTTCAAAAAGATAAATTTAAAAAAATTTTATTTTCAAAAAATAAAATTTTAAGTTTATTATATCTTTTCTTTAAGAAATTATTTACCTTTTTTAGAAATTATTTTTAAAATTTTCTTAATTATGAGTACTATTTTACGTAAATTTTAGTCATTTATGAAAAATTATTAATATAAATTAAATAAATTATAATATATATTAAATTATAATAAAATGAATTAAATGAATTAGTTATATATTAAAATATTAAAAAAATTATAAATTAACTATTAAATTATTGAATGAATGTCAAATTTAAATTTAAATTTTCTCTTAATTTTGATAATATATATATATACTTACAAATATATATAACATGCATTTGATGGCTACGATTCTTACATGCTTTCCATGATGTTATGTCTAATATAACAGTGGAAGTTCTTGAGGCAATATCGGCAAAACTGAAGAGCAACTGGACCATTACCCAGAACTCTTGCGGCAGTGAGGAGTGGAACAGGACAATTATCCCTTCAAAAATCTTAAGCAATGTCATATGTGACTGCAAATTTGAGAATGGCACCGTTTGTCATGTCACTAACATGTATGCCCCTGTTCATTTATTACCAATGTTTTCTCAATTTTACAAGCATCCATACACACAAAAACTGAAACAGAAATGGGTTAATGATAACCATGGCAGTTGTGAAGTCCAAAAAATTTTGGGTAGTTGGCAGTTCAATTTATAAGAATGTACTGTTGCTGCTTAGCCTATTTTTAACTGATATACTTTTGGATTGGAGTTTTTTGACAGGATACTGAGATGGTATGTGTGCTATGCTAAATTCATTTATTAAAAAAAAAAAAAAAAAACATGTGTTCAAGAGACATCTTCGTTGTAGCCAAGAAAAAGGAAAAATGTTGGAGGAACAGAGATAAGATTAACTATATTGGGCAGCAAAAGCAGAACATCATGTGTATACACTATATTGGATATTACCTTTTTGGATTCAACTAAGGATTGGTTTTTGAAAGTTTCTCGCACATATTCATGCATGCTTTGATACTACCTGATCATAAAGGCTCCGATACTATGTACCTAAAAGGTTAAGCTGTTAGGTGAAGTCCAGAATATGGATTATGTATTATACTTTAACACCACTGATGTTGCTTCAATTTCCCCTTATTTTCTTAATGTTTTGGTTGTTTTGACAGCCTGCTGAAGGGTTATAATTTAACTGGAACTCTACCAGAAGAGTTTGGAAACCTTAGTTATCTGGAAGAGATGTAAGTCGTTCTTGTCCATTTTAGTTGGAAAGCAAGTTTTATGGGCGGAGAGAAGTCTCAACCTGGGTGGTATACATTGCTTGATGGACTGCATGCTTCATGACAGATATGAATCAGTGTTTTAGAGAAACAATAAAAATGAGAGAATTTTCAGGGATCTTTGTGAAAGCAAGAAATATTAGATGAATGCTGTTATGCAAGGCCTAAAACTCAGTGTAGTGACCAATAATGTGTGTTGGATATCCAAAGCTCTTAGCTGAATGATCCCCATAAAATTTCAAAACTCTTTTGCTTGCTGCCTTATGATTTTCTCTCCTTGTCTTGGTTTGTTTGGATATTTTACCATAGCCAATAGGCAGGGCTATATACGTCTGCAAATTCGCTAAGGCCAAGCATTTTTCCATTGACAGAGATCTCACTCGAAACTACCTCAATGGATCAATTCCTACAAGCCTTGCTCAACTTTCAAACCTTCGCAATATGTAAGCTACCCCATTTTGTAGCTATGAAGTCCATTATTTATTTACACAGAGCCTTTCATGAACATGTCAAGTGATTGGTCAATTTTTGATTGCTGTTGCGAAACAGGTCCCTACTTGGAAACCGTATCAGTGGTGCAATTCCCCCAGAAATTGGCAACATCACTACTCTCGAGGAGCTGTAAGAGAGTTTTCATTGTCTAGTTGAGCAAATAATTAGCTACAAAATTGGTTTACCGTTTGAATTGCTTTTTGTAGCGTCTTGGAAGATAATTTGCTTGATGGGCCTCTACCTTCAAACCTTGGAAATTTGAGAAGCCTAAGGAGATTGTAAGATTCATGTCTTCATCTTATCATGGAGTTCCATTTGCCTTTTTATGTTGTCTTTATGTAGGTTTTCATGCTAGCACACAAAATTGATTTTTGGTTTCTCCTGCAGTCTTCTTTCTGCAAACAATTTTACTGGAAGAATACCAAACACATTTGGAAATCTGAAGAACTTGACTGACTTGTAAGTGTAGTGACGTGCTGAAATTGGATGTATAGTTGCATATTTTAGCACTTTCACTGAACGTTTTATTTATTTCATGTACTGCCTTCAGTCGAATAGATGGGAATCAACTATCTGGAAAGATACCTGAATTTATTGGGAACTGGACGGGTATTGAGAGATTGTGAGTATTTACTTTATTTCATGCATGCTATAAAATTTTCCTTAACACAATGTAGCTGAATTTTCAGTTTTCCTTTGCAATACCTGAGAATTAAATACTTCTTTTGCAGGGATTGGCAAGGAACCTCAATGGAGGGTCCTATTCCTTCTGCAATCTCATTGCTGAAAAATTTGACTCAATTGTGAGCACAACTTCCCCTGTTTACTAGTTTCACATTTGTTTTTGGGTTTTGCCTGCTGTCATAACCAGGACTGTCTGTGAATGTGAGAGAACTGATTTCTTATGTCATGTCTTGTTGATCAGGAGGATAACTGATTTAAATGGATCTACTTCTGACTTCCCTAATCTACGAGAAATGAGAGGAATGACACATTTGTGAGTAAACTGACTGTTCAAACATATAGTTTTCAAGCTGCAGTATGTTATTCATTTTGCGTAATGTTATTTGTCACTCAGGATACTGAGAAATTGCTCACTAGTACGGGCAATCCCAGATTACATTGGAGATATGACAAACCTCAAAACATTGTAAGATTCTCGAACAGCTGTCTACAAACAGACATTGTTTTCAATATTCCTTTTATCCATGTACTGTTACTTAAAATGCATGAGATGGTAAGTGATTGATTTGGTATTGGAAATCCAAATTGAAATAAAAGGGGCTGAATTAGAAAGGTCCAGGAGTAAACCAACTACATTTTTTTTTTTTTTGGCTTTTATTTTGGCTACAGCATTATTAAATTCTGTAATTATTTTACATTTGAATGTCATCTCAAAATTGGTAGTTCTTGAGTCAAGTAAACCTTGGATTTTAAGGAAAATATGCCATTGGGATTTAAGATTTGTCAATTTTACTGTTTGAAGATTGATGAATGCAATATTGATTTTGAACAAAGATGAGTGATGGAGGTTCTTCAGAATTTAATTTTGGCATGATATTTAATGGTTATATAGCTAAGGTGAGGCCAATTAACAAACTCCCATCTTCAGTGCATAAATGAAGCATTTATAAGACTCTTCCTTTATTCAGCTTCAACAGCACATTGCCATTTACTTACTGTTGAGTATAGGGTAATCAGCACAGACAGTGATATTGAAGCATGATGGTTCTTGATGAATAATGTATCTTTCCATCTTATAACATCTGTTGAAGAGGTCTTCACATTACAGAGAGTACGTGTCAAGATCAAAATTTGAAAGTCTGACACCAGTATTCTTTGCAGTACATTGTTCCAAGAGTTTTGAAGGGCCAGCATGATATTAATGCTATATTTGAACTTGTTGTGAATTGTGTTGTTTCGTGGAAACTTTATGGATATGAGCCTCTGTTTTCATTTAGTGTTTATGTGTTTTGGTGCAGAGATCTGAGCTTCAATATGTTGACAGGACAGATTCCTGCTTCATTTCAGAGCTTGGAAAAAATGCAGTTCATGTAAGCATAGGACCACTCTTGATTTTCCACCAATATCAACAGTGTTCAACTTCTTAACTGTGAATAATGGTGTAGGTTTCTGACAAATAATACACTGACTGGAGCAATACCTGATTGGATACTAAAAAGCAGGAACTACTTGTGAGTCTGGTTCCTATATAATCTAGCATTAAAGTTAATTCACAGAATATTTTTCATCCATTATCTCGAGAGTGATCTAAACGATTGTTATTCAAACATAGTCCTTCCCTCATTTGGTGAAATAGGACCCGGGATACCAATGAAATGATTAACTCTATTTCAGGGATGTATCTTACAACAATTTTACAGGGTCAGTTCAGTCTGGTTGCCAGCAGCAGTTTGTGTAAGCACCATTCTCCTTGATTATGGTAATGGTTTTATCATTTCCATCATGTTTCTTACTGAATCTATACATGTACTGTGCAACAGGAATTTAGTTTCTAGTCTATCATCTTCCAACAACTCGTAAGTACTTTGTTCAATAAGATGTATGGTCAATTTACATATGGAATACAAGTGATTCCATATGTACATGTTCCTGTGGCTATTGCTCATATTGGTACAGTTATTGATTGAACCAATTTGTCTTGTAGGATTTCTTGGTGCTTGAGGAAGGACCTACCCTGCCCTGGAATAGCCCAATGTAAGCATAGGAAATTATATTGCAAATGATGTTCAATGATAGAGCAATTACAAGTCAGTGCTATCAACTATCATCCTTACTGGGAACTTACAACATGACATTTTTGGTCAGACCATTCTTTGTTTATAAACTGTGGAGGACCAAGGATAACTGTTGATGGAAACGAATATGAAGGGGACTCATCCCGATGGGGTTCATCTAGCTTTATTTCCACAGACAAATGGGCATATAGCAGTACTGGGTCGTACTTGGGCAATGACGATGCGCGTTTCCTAGCTGGAAACAGTTTTGGTCTGAATGTAACTGGAGGTGAATATTACACAACTGCTCGTCTAGCTCCCCTATCACTCAAGTATTATGGCCTGTGTTTGAGGAAGGGCAGCTATAAAGTGCGACTCCACTTTGCTGAAATTATGTTTTCCAATGATCAGACATTTAGTAGTCTTGGCAGGCGCATGTTTGATGTATTGATTCAAGTGAGTAAAATGACCATTGCAGTCGGCAATCTTATTTAGTGTGTTCAGTGTTTTATGTGACTTCAATTTCTACATATCTACGAGGAGACTAGCATGCTTTTGGTCCCTAAAGGTTTCTATTCAGATTTGGAAGTCAAAGTTCGGCAACTTTTGGTAACTCTTCTGATTGTCACTTTATTTCACAGGGGAATGTAGTGTTAAAGGATTTCAATATTATGGAGGATGCTAAACGAAGCGGTATTGGTATCTTTAAAGATTTTGATAACATATATGTCAATGGTAGCACTCTGGAGATACACTTATACTGGTCTGGTAAAGGAACAACAGCCATTCCTGACAGGGGTGTCTATGGACCTCTGATATCAGCAATTGAAGTGACACCAAGTAAGTTTCTATGAGTTTCCATGCCCAAAAATTTCACCTTCCTTGCTATGAACTTATAATTTAATTCTTCCTTCTTCCTGTAGACTTTGAGGTTGATAGTGGGGGCTTATCAGTTGGAGCTATTATCGGCATTGTAGTTGCATCATGTGTATGTATTCTGTTGATATTATTGGTCCTCAAAATGAGAGGTTACCTGGGAGGGAAGGACCTTGAAGATAAAGGTCAGGCTAATTTCACTTGAAAGTATCTGAATAACTAATTACATATCTAGCTGTACTCGTTTATTTGTTTGGATCGTATAGCGAAACAATTTTGAATTTTAGTTGATTGAGATTCTGTTTTTACTACAGAACTACGTGGGCTGGATCTCCAGACAGGTTATTTTACTTTAAGACAAATTAAACATGCGACCAGAAACTTCGACCCTGCCTACAAGATAGGAGAAGGAGGGTTTGGTCCAGTCTACAAGGTAGGTATTAAGCTTTTGAGTATTGCTTGCTTCTCTTATGAGATAAAAATTGTTGAGTAACATCTATGGCACAGTATGAAATTTGCTCTCAGATGTCAAATCTGCATCATTTGGAAAAAAAAAGTAGAAAAGTCTGAAATCTTACCTTACATGATTCACAGGGTGAGCTGTCAGATGGTGTGGTAATTGCTGTCAAGCAGCTTTCTTCTAAATCAAAGCAAGGGAACCGTGAATTTGTGAATGAGATAGGCATGATATCTGCCTTGCAACATCCCAATCTTGTGCGGCTCTATGGCTGTTGTATCGAAGGAAACCAGTTGCTCTTAGTGTATGAATACTTGGAAAACAATTCTCTTGCTCGTGCACTCTTTGGTAAATGCTTGACTGCACCATCTTTATCTTGTTATTATTGCTAGTATGTTACGAGATAAGAACCTTGTTGAATTGTCTTCTTTCCTTAACCTGTTTTTCCTTTCACATCAGGCCATGCAGAAAATCAGCTCAACTTGGACTGGACAACAAGAAAGAAGATACTGTTGGGTGTTGCACAAGGATTAGCTTATCTTCACGAGGAATCAAGGCTGAAAATTGTTCACAGAGACATAAAAGCAACCAATGTATTGCTTGATAAGGATCTAAACGCAAAGATATCTGACTTTGGTTTAGCCAAGCTTGATGAAGAAGAAAACACTCATATCAGCACAAGAATAGCTGGAACAATGTCAGTTCTTTCTCTCCTGCACTTTTCCAACATAATTGCTACAGTTGATGAGTAGTAAATTAATCACTATGGCAGGATAGCATTTTGAATAGATCATGCATTTTTAATTATGCAGCATTGAATAATGAAAAAATAACCCAAAAGACTGACCATTGTGGTTTCATTTCCTTCTTCTACAGCGGTTATATGGCTCCAGAATATGCAATGAGGGGCTACTTGACAGATAAAGCAGATGTTTACAGCTTTGGAATTGTTGCTTTAGAAATTGTCAGCGGGAAGAGTAACACAAATTACAGGCCCAAGGAAGAATTTGTGTATCTTCTAGATTGGGTAATATATATACTGCGTTTTTCCCTTGTAGCATCTCATCTTCAAAACTTTACATACATATTGCTGCATTGTTAGGGAACAAAGTAGAAAAAAGCAAACCATTCATATATGCATGAAAGTGAACATCGTTTATCACTTCAAAATCAATGTTGTTATAGTTTTTGGATAGCAAGTGTTTCTTCAACTGTTTACTATCTGCATCCACAAGTCTTGATGCAAGAGAAAAGCAAAGATTCTTGCTTGGAAAGCATGCACAAGACACTAGCGCTTTTTTGGGTCTTGAGAGAAATGGTAGCATGTAGAGGTAGCCTTTGTTTCTGTGCTTTTTGGTTAGTCCTTTCAGCTTCTTTTAGTGGCTCAAAAATTTGCTCAGTAGATTGCTGCTATTGGATATTTTTGGGTTAGCTTGTAGCTTTCTGATGTTTGGGAATCTTTTGTCCGTTGGTGCCAGAAGTTGATCCCTGGGTTACTGGAACTAAGAGCCCAGCTGTTCTATCACCAGACCGTGTGGCCGGTGGCAGGTTTTTAGCAGCTTTACTAACTGTTTTTTCCTGCTTGTACTTGAAGGCCTATGTCCTGGAAGAGGAAGGAAATCTGCTGGAACTAGTGGATCCAAGCCTGGGTTCCAACTATTCAAAAAACGAGGCAATGAGGATACTTAACATGGCTCTCTTGTGCGCCAACCCATCTCCTACCTTAAGGCCAACAATGTCTTCTGTAGTGAAGATGCTCGAAGGAAAAATTATGGTCCAAAGTCCAAATATTAGGCGCAGCAACATGAGCCAGGACGCTAGGTTCAAAGCCTTTGAGATTTTATCTCAAGATAGCCATACACAGTCCTCAACTCTTTCTGCAGATGGTCAGGTGCAGAGAAACATATCGACGGATGGACCATGGATTGATTCCTCGGTTTCCCATCTAAGTAAAGATGATGTCCTGAGTCATTCTTCATCAAGAGCCTTTCTCCAGGACTATTAATTATGGGAGCAACTAAGATTAATCAATGGAAAGCATCAAAGCAATATATACTACTCTTATGTCTTAGTGAATTTATAGAGGGATTAAAGAGGATGGGTCATTGACAAAGAAATAGACTAAATTTGTCTGTCAATTTTCTACTTCTTGTGAAAATACATTCTGGTTCAATTCAGGCTCTAAGTTGGAAATGTTCTACAGATTAATAACACTGTTGGAGCACTAAACTTTCATCTTTTGTGCTGCAATCGGCTCATGCTGATTATCATTTGCTGAGCTCATAGCCAATGTTGTTAATGAAATGTTGTTAGATGTCAAAAGATGTTAGATTAACGAATTCCTTTCCACTATGGCTCCATCTTTTCCAATATATATTTACATATGAAATGGCAAATGAATCATTATAGCTCCTAGTATTTACATTCTGTAGCCCGTAATCTCTTGCTTATCTTGCATATGATTGTTAATATTGAGTTCAATGATGTGTTTTTTTTTAGCAGGAGTTCAGTGATGTTGGATGCTTGTTAGATATCAATCCTTACAGTACTCCAACTAAATAGAACTTCTGCATGGTTATACATTGTTTTATAAGCCTCTAATTGGCCACAATTTTTAATTTACAATAGTCATGATTAGCAACCCCAATTCACTCTCCATACAATTAGGGACTGACAATTAGCTCTTTGACAACCGGGTAAAATGGTTCAATGTTGAAGTGTGTGTCGGACTGTATCCTATCCTAACTGGCCTCTCCCACTCCAAAAAAAAGCTGTATTGGATTCCACAATCTGAATTTGTGATCAGGCTGTGGAGGAATCACATTGGTTGATATACCAATAGATATAACTCTCCAGTATTTTAGCATCCCAAGACAACTAAAGATTGCCTCGTTTATCATTTCTGAAGTATAAAGTCCATTTCACAGTCAATAGATAGTCCCAAGATGCCTTAAAGTCCCAACTGTTATTTCACCCTTCAGGATACCACAATGCTAGCCTTTAGGTGCACCCATTAGCCCAAGTTCTGTATCTACAAGTTGTTGCCATGGATCGATCGAAACTTCAAGAAACCAATGCTTTATTCCTTGAAAGTAGTGGATTTGTCAATGGTCACCATGGTTTTTGTGAAGTTGATTGCAAACGTAATGTTGAGTCAGAGAGCCTAAGGGACGAAATGAAATGTTGCGTACTCAAATATTGCATGAAGGGAGCTGAAAAAGTGTTGCTGGATGGGAAAAATTGGAAAATAGATGATCTAACCAACAGCTTGGGCTGTCAACGATGCCAAGCAACTGTCACTGGAGATTTTTTGTTGAAAGTGGGGAAGCTAAGGACTCTAATCCCTACAATTCTCACAGTTATGGAGAGCATGGCTTTGCAAGGAAAAGAAGTCAAGCTAACAATATGTTGAAAAAGAATGAGAAGGAAAGATCGAGAATGGTTGGTGACATGAAAGAGTCAAGCAAATATCAAACTGGAGGTACAAGTGAATGGAATTGTGAGCATGTTAATGTGTCACATTTGCTGCCTGGAGGTTATAGTGAATTTCCTTTCAACTTCCTTAGCTTCCTTGGTGTGTTATCAATGAAATTTATGGTTTTGCACTTCAATATTCTGATTAGTTTTTTAACATTTCCAATATGGTTGTACTTTTGGTTTATCTTCCTAATGTTTCCATTTCAAACACTAAGGCTTGTTAGAGGTTATTTCATTGAGAAAATTTTCAGCATGTGGTGTGTTTCTACTAAGAGGGTCACCAAGAAAACACAATGGTCGGTGAGGCTTGGTTGTGCAGCATTCTGGTCTAGATATCTCTTTCTCATGATCTCAGGATTGCAAGCATTAGGTTTGTCTTTGGAAGTTTACTGATGAAGCATCTAGTGGAGAAGCGTATTCAAACAAAAGAGTCTCTGAATTTTGACTACACAAAAGCTAGTCCCGTAGCTTTTGTGTTATAATGCCTTATTCCAGAGTAAGTGATCCTTCTGCTCTTTTTGCCAAGGAAAATGTGGAAGGCAGGAAGCAAGTCAGTGCTCGAATCATTCCTCACAATCACAAACTGCAGATAGGCGTGTCATTGGCTATGCCTGAGTCTGACTACAATAGGAAACTTGGAATCTTCCAGGTATGCAGTCCTCTTTTATCCTTGCCTCACCATGTTGAGATCCTACAAATATATACATCTAACCCTTCTCCACACTTCACAATGTCAGAGTCTCTCGGGCATTGGGGCACATTTTTTTTATTTTATATTGCTTGCTTGAGAAGACCTTTCTATTTTTCTTGCTTAACCCCTGTTGGTGACAAAAATACCTTATGGCATTCCTGCATTGATTTCCAAAATTAACTGGCATTAACCAGATAAGACTGCTCGGGGTGTCAATATTTATTCCCAATTAAAAGCAGACGTCTCTATACTTTCGTATTTATTTTCCAAGTTGTTGAACGAACTGCAACATGAATATCTTGCTGGTTTATCATTTTTGGCTCCTAACAGCAATAACATCTTTAATATGTCCTCCTTTTTTGACTCAAGGTGAGGGTGGAGTCCATTGCAGCTAGTGGTAAAGTCACTGCAAGCTTAAGTTATCCTTGTATGTTAAGGTTCAAAGTCCAGCCCATCCGCTTTGTCGAAACAATTATCAGGAGTGCTCCTCTTCTTGCTGGATACCAATCAAACTCACAGATCCTTGACATAAAAATGGATGATTTCGTCAAAGGAATCAAGCCAACTGCTTTCCTGAAGGTCACAATAGAACAAAGACCAGATTTCAAAGATGGTGCCAGTGGCATCCCTGAAATTTATGCAGCAGCTTTATCACTTGAATCAGAGCTCCCTCGGTTGAAAAGACTGGCCTGGAACTGGAGGAAAACCATACTTGTATGGACCAGCACTATCATTTTCTTGAACAAGCTAATGTTCGTTTTAGTCTTTTGTAGACTCGTTATTATCCCGAGAGGAACCAATGTGATCAAACATGCCAGACAGCGATCCCCTTCAATAAACAGTCACATGGTACACGAGCTGCTGAGAGATAGTTTCAGGACTAATGATGAAAATGATTACCTGAGAAAGTTGTCCCATTGGAAGCTCAACTCAACATTTCGTGTCTTTACTTTTCTCTGTTTGTTAACAATGCAGAGCCTAAATGCTGCGGATTTAGCCAATCTGATAGTTCTTTTATGTTATGTTAACACAATTTTCTTCACCCGTGACAAGTAACAGCCAAGCTGTTACTAATGAGACAAGCTTCTGGCTCGTTGGAATTTTTTCCTATTGGAGTTGAGAATAAACCAAGCAAACTCAAGCCAGTTTGCTATTTTTGTTCATACTGGTCTATTGATACCTAACCCATTTAGGTACTAAAAAACATTCTCTCCCTCTTTTGGTTAATGGGAAAATAACAATAAAAAAAAAAACACACAATCTCACTAAGCAAGGTTGAGCTTGCGTAATATTGTTGCGGTTTTGCTATGGTAGATGAACAAGAGCCAATCAGTAAAGTAAAATGCCCACGGAAGCCAAAGAGTCGGTTGAACTGCTGCCTGCCTTGGAACAGAAATTTGCAAAGTTGGAATCTGAAGAGCCTCTTCAAGTCATATAATAACATCCCCTCTAAGGCAAAAGTCGCATTCTAATTACTAAAACAAACTCAGCTTGGATCCTTTTATATGTTTTTGAGTTATTACTGTTCATACATGTATCTATCGCGCATATATATAATCCAATTGAATTGAGGGATGGAGAATTTACCATAAATAATATCTAAATGAATATATAGCTAATTGTCAAGTCTTGCTTTTCCAGGAGAAGTAAGTCATTACCATATATCAAATATGAACAACCCACCTCCAGGTCAAAGTTCCACCAAGCTCTCACCAAATGAATATATAGCTAATTGTCAAGTCTTGCTTTTCCAGGAGAAGTAAGTCATTACCATATATCAAATATCAACAACCCACCTCCAGGACAAAGTTCCACCAAGCTCTCACCAGGTATTGCATGCCACATCTCTGAAAATAACATCCCAGCTGCTGGGAAATATCTGTAGCTGTCAAATATTATCTCCTCCCAAGTAAATAAAAAGGAAACAACAAAACGATCAGATTTAACTTCCTGAAATTTAATCCGGAACTTAAGTACCTGATCACATATATTAAACTGTCCCAAAAAATCAGTCCTGATCAACAACAATACAAGTGGTTCCAACCAAAAAAAAAAAAAAAACTAAATCCACCATTCCGGGGCTCGATCCATATGGAATTTCTTGTTTTAAAACTGAAAAAAATGTTATCTTCTCGAATCTTCAATTCTCAAAAAAAAAAAAAAAAAAAAAAGAGCAGACCCCATTGAAGACGAGAGTGACGTACAACAAGGCCACTTCTGTCCACCGCCCTGAGCCATAGGTTCCATTTGCTGACTATAGTAGTCAGAGTGTAACTGCCTCTGCAAATTGATGTCGTATTATTTACTTAATTATTGTGACAGATCATTCAGATTTTGTATGATATTTTTTCAAATCCATTCTGATTCAGCAATAATTAAGGTACATATCAGGTAATAACCTTCGGTTGACTGTAAGAATTAATGGGTTTAACTTTATATAGCTGTTTACACCTCAACAAAAGAATTAAACTATTGAATAGAAAAGGAAATGCATGTGCCTACTAAATCCGAATATACAGCTGCAAGCAACAAACTGGTACAAGTCATATAGGGTTGTAAAGAATCCAGCTAGACTACAAAATTGCATTGACTTGTGTTCAAAATCAGTGTTAAGAATTGTCTTAATCTTTGTCCTTTAGACAATATACAAAAGTATATATTCTCAAGACCAGAATCTTTTTTCCATTTACATCGTAAAAGTCGTTCAAAATGGCATTATCAGCTTTCTCTGGCATGCTGCTTTCTCTGTTTCTTTTCGTCTTCTTCGCTTCACCAATATCATATGCAAGATCCCATCTCACGGATAACCTGCAAGTTAGATTGCCTTCCTTGCCTCCAAAACCCAAGTCGAATTCTGGAGGTGGAATCACAGAAAAGCTCATCAGAGGGCTTAACTTGTTCCCAAAGCATGCGGTCAACCTGGTCAACTCTTCGGCCGATGCTCCTGAGATTGTTGAGAAGGATTTGAAGCTCCCAGTTCTTGGTGATCCCGGGCCTTCTGTTAACGACTTGGCTCATCATGCTGGCTATTATAGGCTTCCTAATACCACTGGATCCAGGTAATTAATATATAATTAAGGATTGTACTGTAGCTACAAGGCATGACTAGCTAGTCGAGTTGAAAGGGTATTTAAAAGGATGCCAACAGATTGAAAAATACCTTGTATCTGTTTGCAGGATGTTCTACTTTTTCTTTGAATCCCGGAATAACAAGAGTGACCCTGTTGTCATATGGCTGACTGGAGGGCCAGGATGTGGCAGCGAATTGGCCTTATTCTATGAAAATGGTCCTTTCAGGTTTTCGGGCAACCGATCTCTTGTATGGAACGACTATGGTTGGGACAAGGTATTGCCAAATAATTGAAGAAGTACACTCAGAATTTACTAAGCTTCTTTCTTTTATTAATATTATTTTTAGTTAAACTCTTGGCATCCTTAACCATTTTTTTTCCCCTCAAATTTTGAATTTCTATACATTTACAAGGTAAATATTGCTCCGCTTTGGCAGGTTTCAAATCTTATATATGTTGACCAGCCAACAGGAACTGGCTTTAGTTATTCAACAAGCGAGGACGACATTCGAACCAATGAAGCCGGTATTAGCAATGACTTGTACAGCTTCATGCAGGTAAGTTCAGTGTCCATCTTCACATCAAGAGCTTCAGAAAGGTTGAAAACAATTTGGAAGGATTTTGACAGTTTGGTGGTCATTGAACCCGATAAATATCTGCATTGCAGGCATTTTTCAAGGGGCATCCTCAATTTGCCAGAAATGATTTCTTCATAACTGGAGAATCTTATGCTGGCCACTATATCCCAGCTTTTGCTGCTAGAGTCTACAAGGGAAACAAAAACAAAGAAGGAATCCAGATAAACCTCAAGGTTGTTACATGAAATTTTTATTACTTGATTGTTGAATATATTATCTATACACATATATGAAGAGCATTCACTTTTAACGACATTGATGCACAAGTGGTTCACCTGCAGGGATTGGCCATTGGCAATGGTCTAACCAATCCGGCCATCCAGTTTAAAGCTTACCCTGATTTTGCTTTGGATAACAAACTAATCGAGCAATCTGATTATGATAGTATAAAGCAAATGATTCCACCATGTGAAGAGCAAACAACCGCATGTGGTAACTGATTTATTTCATTCCAGCCTCACATCTAATATAATAATCTTGATTGAATGGTCTTTGCTTACTTTGCCTTTGTCTATTTATAAAATCATCAGATGCCAAAGGTGATGACTCTGTCTGTCAGGATGCCTATTCCACTTGCAATAACATATTTCGGGAGATCCTGAGCATCGCTGGTAACATAAATGTAAGGACTTGTTTTAATAGATATTGAAGTAGTCGCAAATTAATGCTGAAAATGGCAACTGATTAGGCCTGAGCTAAGCATTATTACTTCTGATTTTGATCATTTTTTGAACAACAGATCTACGATATACGAAAGACATGTGAGGGCGAATTGTGTTACGACTTCTCGCTCGTGGAGAGTTTCCTGAATGAAGATAAAGTTAGGGATGCACTAGGCGTAGGAGACATTAATTGGGTTTCATGCAGCACAGTAGTATCTTCAGCTCTGGAATCGGACCGGATGAGGAATTATGAAGTAGAAATTCCACCTCTCCTTGAAGCCGGCATCAAGGTGCTTATATATGCTGGTGAAGAGGACCTCATATGCAACTGGCTTGGTAAGAGCCTTTTCTGAGACGAACTCATTGGTTTACCAACATTGCTAAAGATGCAGCCAATAAATGCACTTCCCTGAAGTCATCACAGCATTCTTGACTTGACATTTTTGTTCTGGACAGGAAACTCTCGGTGGGCTAACGCCATGGAATGGTCTGGCCAGAAACAGTTTTTGGCAGCTCCCACTGTTCCATTTGACGTTGGAGGTGCAGACGTGGGACAGCTGAAAAGCCATGGCCCTCTCTCTTTCCTCAAGGTCAGGCTGCCTCCATTTCTTTTCCCTTGCTAGTGTGTTTCTGCTTGTGCTATCTGCAGGCTCTGACAGTATCAAATGTGATTGTCTGAAACACCAAAAAAAAAAAAAACAAGGTTCACAGAGCTGGACACCTGGTGCCAATGGACCAACCGGAAGCTGCATTACAGATGATGAAGATATTGCTGCGAGGAAACTTTGGTGTAATCGATGGAGGAGCAAACTGAATATGAATTGGACAACAATAACATCCCAATTGGTTCTCTCGTTTCTTACCAATTTGCTTGTTACAGCATTGTCTCACTTGTATGATTTCAGGACTGAGTACATTCTGAACGGGATTGACTAAAACCAATTACCATTGTTAAAACACATGGAGATTCTGCGGCTGTGTCTCGTTTGTATGACCTGAAAGCAATTGGGTCCGCAACAAATTTATCTGACAATGATTATTTCTCTAAATATTATGAAATTTTGGTGATAATGGCTTCACACTCTAAATAAAATTGGCATTCCCAAGTTTTGAGATTAATAGAAAGAGCGGATTTTCCTAACCCCAACAAAAAGAATTATCAGTAAGCGCATGATATGTATAAGAATAATAAAATTTGAGTTAAAAAAACAATTGAAAACCCTTTATTACAAAAGCAACTTTTTTCCGCAAATGGGTACAACACAAAATGAGTACTTGTGAAAATCTTTTTAAGCATATTAAAAAACTTTGAATTGGATGACTTGAAAAATTAACTTGAACATATTAATTGTGAGGTTTTAAATTTATGGATGAGATTGTAACGTACTCCAAAAATTGAGTTTAGCATGTTTAAATGGTAAGGGTACATGTGAGATATACACCACAGGACTTGAAAAACAGAAGGCATCGGACTGAAAGAGCCTCTCAAACAATAGGGAATGAAAAAGCATGAGATGATCCAGCATACTTTCCCTTTGTTTTCAAAGGAAGACACTATTTCTGAGACCTGATCGCATGACCATGGCTGGTCCTTCATGCTTTCCATTCTAGCATATGAAACCTGAAAAATTAATGGCCCCCAAAAAAAAAAACACAAGAAAATTCCTTTGGCTGTCCCCATTGTATCCTATACCGTGCAATATGAGATGGGAAAGGGTATGGGTCAGCTGCAATACCGGCACGGATGATGTCAGCACATTTTGTTACTGTCAAATAACATTTGAACGATCAGGCAAGGATCTTGAATGTTCCTTTGTAACTGATCAACATCACAAATGAAAACTAGATTAGAACATATATCCTATATATATTGCAATAGTCCAACCTCGCCGTACTTGCAAAAAAATGAGATGAATGGATGTAAATTCATTATCTTTTTATACTTTTTTTTTTCCTTTTTGAACTAAAAGATAACCCATTTCTTCAAGGTATAACCACAAAAAAGATTTTGACAAGAATTATCGACAAAAGGGGCAACCAAAATCTGTTCCCACACTTCATGTAAAAAGAGCTAATGACCAAATATGACGCTTAGTTCCTTATCATTGAAATATAAGTGCAGACTAAATAAGAATAACGTAAATCTAAAATGCTCTCACCACAGAGTACATCGAGAGAAGATAACAGATACCATTTTTTTGCCAACCAAGAAAACACATATCTGAGTCTAACCAAATGCTTCCAGAAAAATTGCAGCTCACTGATCTAGGTTCCATAAAAATATTCTATACAGATGTAAATGTAAACAGCATGCTGATGTATTTCGTCTGTGATAATGGATATAAAAGGAAAATTATATTCCCTCTAGGCTCCCCCACCTCAAATTTTAAAGGAAAATAATTAACCCACCCTATGACATGCCATCATAAAAGTTTGATGGTATAGATCACTTCATCCATGTCAATACAGTTTTTGAGTTCAAACTAGCTAACACTGATGCTAATGGTAGACTGCTGTAAAAATGATCACAGCTACAGGCAAACTTTGGAAACTCAAAATGAGACAGGATAAGCAAATTCACAGAGAAAATTAGGTTGAACACACTCACTTTGATCATGCAAGTACCAGATAGTATCAACAAGTTGTACTCAACTTTGAGACTTCTGTCAATAATCGGCTCGCAGAAGCCGTTATTTCACTTGGCACTGACAATTTCGGGTGAACTGCCTCCAAAGCATATTCAGTGATTAGCTTCATTGCAACTGCCAAGTTCAACATCTTGGTATCACCATTCCATACTCTCTGATTCACAAAGTGGCATGAATGCTTTAAGATACACCCTTTGCAAACCTGAAATCAACATGCATGAACAACAGAACTATGTTTAACACCTTAATTTCAATGCTGTTACAACCAAAAAGTCAGCAGGCTATGGGGAGAGTAAAAATAAAGTCAGGACAAAGAGATAGATTACTGTGTCCTCTGGAATCTCAAAATAGCGGCGCAATCTCTTAGCAGAAAAAACACTCTTCCTTGAGAGGGATGGGCAACCAAATAGGGCCACCTTCTTCAATTCACTGCCTGACAACCACCTGCAAATCCAAACTTGTATAGATCAAAGAAAGAAGCACATGGAGAATTCAAAGGGGGTGAGAGAACACATCTTTGTGAAACTAATATAGCAGGTTGAACAAGAAAATGCATAAAAATAACCATATATCTAAAATAGTGACTTATGAATGATAGAGTATTGCGCAACTTGGGAATCATGATTAAAAGGTACAAAGCTGCTGTTTTGAGCTTCATCCAAATTCATCTCAAAAAGAAAGGGGAAATGATCATTAAGACCTTTTGGAGATCATTCCAATTGAAACTAATGGATGTAGCAAAAATAAGTATACAGTAGACTCAACCTTTCTGTAGCCAGCAACTTCAGCTGAATTTATAAAAGCCATCATTAAGATTTTGATTAGCTGACCTTTCCTCCCTTATCTTATGCCTCTTTCTTTGGTTGGGCCAACCAAATTTTTTCTCTTTTGGCCTCTTTCTTAGGATAGGCCTTTCTCAAAACAGTGACAAAAGCTTGGACTGACAAATTCAATGGTCCATTGAGAACTCATGTGGGAAACCATGTGTTATGGACTTATTTGCTGGTTATTTGCTGGATGGGTGTATAAAAGACACACTAATTAACTTGCAGCCTAAATTTCCATTTTTCTACTTTATCTTTAAATTATTTGGGTTTGCTGGATACTTATTTCTTAGATTAACCAGTTTCTTAAATTTCGTAATTTAGATTCAAAATTATAAGTTTTCTATTTTTAGCAAATTTGTCCTATTTAAAAGACCTAATAACTAATAATGTCTAAACTGAATTTTATCGTTAACTTAGAAATTTGGCTCTCTCTCTTAACGAGGCCTAAGGTTTCAGCCTCCCTTTGATGAGCCGAGTTTTTATTATAAAAATAAGTCATTCTAAAAACCTTAATAAAGGGAAGGAATGACTCGTAGAGCCAGACTTTTCTATGTATCCCCCAGTGACAAGATCCTTGGTCAGAGAAGGTAACACCATGCACTGCTTAGGAAAAATTTTCCAAAATTGCTATCTTCTCTTCCACTTTCATTCCAAATGTTGGGGAGAAAGGATTTTTCAAATGAAAAAAAAAATTAAAATATAAAATAAAATCAAAATCAATCAGATACAAAACATGGCAAATAGTGAACATAGGGCCAGGCAACCGTGGAAGGAAAAACACAATGCACCTGATAGTTTGAATGATGAAATCTTATTAAGTAAAAGATTACACCAGAGAAGAAGGAGCATCCCCTATTTTCTCCAGACATCTTTACTAGTGACTAGTGTACCCAAGAGAACGTTGGCTAATCCAACGTAAGGTATAAAACAACACCTAATGTACAAGCAAGTGGGAAAGCCTTAGGAATCTAGACATGCAAGCACAACTTAATTTCAAGGCTCTAGCTACAAGCACATAGGCCTAGCCACAAACTTCTGTAAGAGGAGCACATCATGTCAATAGTACTGTAAACTGCACATGACAATGCATAATTCAAACAGGATTGGAAAATTCTATACCCTTTCACAATACGTGAATGAAACATCCAAAAGATTAATTGCACCTTCAACACGGCACAACACCCCCCACCCATCCCCCCCAAAACCCCCATACGCAGTTAGAGCAATCCATAAACAATAACAATTGCCTAGTAGACACAATTAGATGATACCATTAAGATGGGGGAAAAAAAAAAAGGAAGAAAAATTGCACTTACTTTGCAATGGCTTGGTGGTCCTCGCCAAACTTGAAAGCAGCGAACTTGATAAATTCCCTTCCGTAACTATCATTAAAGCAACTAAAATCCAGTTTACCCCTTCTTAAAAAATTGGCTTTAGCAAAATAACCTTCTTTGTACAAAAGACTGACAAACATTTCCATGTCCGGAGACAATTCCTTATAAACCCTAACTCTTTCCTCCTCCTCCTGCTGATGCTGCTGCCGCTGCGCTATGCTCTTTGATTTTTTCTCATTCCTTCTGCTCGTAACATTTCCCGAAAACAGCGCGTGAAGACTCTTGGGTTTCTCATGTTCCTTTGCTTTCCTTCTCAATCCCCTCACTTCAGACTCCAGCTCCCAAAGCTTCTCCTTTAACTCACTGCCTCCATTCTCGCTTGCTGCCTTTTGGATGTCAGTTGTTTCTGGCTTTTCGGATAATCCCACAGCTTCCTGGAAAACAAAGCATAGAGACCTTTTGTTCTCGTCAACTGGATTTGTGGAGAGTTGAAGGTTGTGAGAGGAGGAGCCGCTGGTGGCAGTGGTGGTGGTGGTGGCGGTTGTTAGTGTTCTAGGGATGATTGGGACTAAGAGACGTTTGTGGGAATTGCAGGAGAGTGTTGTGGTGTTTGAGAAAGAGTGTTTTGCAGAGAGACATTTGTGGGCTCTTGGGGCTTCAATTCAACCCTTGAAAGGGTTTAATGGCAGGGATTTTGAGAGTAGTGCAAGCAACAAAATTTTGGGTTATGTTCGAGGCGATTGTTTTAAATTATGTATTAATATCACTTTGTAAAATTAATATTTTTTAATTTATAATAAAAATTTATTTAAATTTTTTTATAAAATATAAATTAAATTTTTAAAAATTAATATATTTTAAATTTATTATTTATAATATTTTTACAGTTGTAAATGAAAAGACAAATCCATCTTGCCTATGCAGCTGGCCCAACATGAGTAACAAAGGCAGCTATGGTCCAAGAAGAACAGTTTTGCCTTCCATCCCCATTTATTTCGTGGAGAAACACCCGACAACAAAAGAAAAGGGGGCATCAATAATGAGCTAGATCTTTTTTTTTTTTTTTTTTTTTTTTTTTTTTTTTTTTGGTTGGCACTTGGAATAATCTATAAGTAGATCGGAAGCCTTTGATTGCTTCGCTCGGCAACCTGAAGTAGAGATTCAGTAGTGCAGGTAATGTGGCATTCAAGTGATGCATAGAGAATAATTATGAAGTAGAGATTGCAAAATCGGGTCAACATTTAACTTGTAATTCATGTTGAGACTTTGCGTTGACTGAAAATCTCTCTCGCATCTTACATTAGCTCCAGTGTTACCCCCACGATGGCATGCTGTTTCTATACAACTTAAGTAAAAGATTAGCTGCCCCACACCTCGAGGATGATCAAAACCTGTGTTTTTTTGCCTTCATTGGCGGACAGTTTCTTCACCCTCTACACCTCTAGACAGTATGGAGTATTGCACCATTCCCAGGCCACAGTCTCTAACAAAATGCAAATGAAGAGGCAGCAAGCCTACACAATGCGAGAAAACAGAAAGTCCCTGATCGTCATTGTAGACACCATGCTGATTAGCCTCAACCTTTGCTCATTTCCCCATGTGAGTTAATATTCTGCTAATCAAAGCTTCCTTTTTGCCACTGACAGAAAGGTTGTGTGCTGTTAAGTAATACTTCAACTCCACTACCGACAAGTCTTTCAACTGCAGAACAAAAGATTCAGAGCAAATGTAAAAAAATCATGTTCCGAATGCTCAAATCGAAAGCATGGACAACTTTAAATTTTGTTCTGGCTACACTTTGCTGGGATGTGTTACCAAAAATGTGCAGGTTACAATCAGTCCCAAACCTGGTGCGTGTTCCTACCCATCTGAAGCATAAATAAAAGAGCACTTGGGCTCTTTTAATTATAGGCCATGGCTTCAGAAGCATATATAGTTACCTCTGCATTGTAACTGATCTTTCCCACATAAACCCAAAACATTTCGTTTGATATTTCTGTCCACAGGACAAACTAGGCCTAAAAGTTTTTGGCCAGTCGGTAGGACTTTAAAGCACAAGGGTTTTCTGTTTCCCACAAAACAGTGAAGGCAGTTTTAGTTTTGGTTAAGCTAACTTTGCACAACTTATTTAAAATAAGAATCACCACATGACAAAGTGCACCTTTCCACCGTCAGCAAGGTCGGCCCAGTCATAGTTTGCAGACTCTTTAACTGCATTTTCAACAATTGCTTTCCGCTTTCTGGAGGCCTCACTTGCTTTTCCATTGTCCATACTGTCAACTTCCTCATCGTATTTATCCCCATAGACAGAAAGTTTGAATTCCTCTATTGCCTTGGAAACACCTGGCCTGTAGGCAGTGTAAATGCAAGAATGCACATCAAGAAGTTAACATCTCAACAAAATTTCACCAAAAAAAGAAAAAAAATAAAACAGAGAAAGAGAGATAGAGAATGGAAGAATGGTATACTAAGCAAAAAGGGTTGTAAGTTTATGTTTGTCCTTACCTAGCCATACCTTCCTCATCAGGGAGTGTTTCATCATTGGTATCTGGCATTTCATCTTCTTCTAGAGCTAAGGCCTGTAACACTGCATAGTGTCTCTGCAAGGCTGCAAGAACTAACTTGTTATAGGCTATAAAAGGATGAGGGAAAAAAAATGAAGAAGAAGAGAGAAATGCAGTATGAAGTAACGGTTGGCAAGCAAATAAGTTGGATCCATGACAGGTGCATTGACTATATGGGCAATGACAAACAATTGGAAATATGGGTATTGGAAGAGACACAATATCAAATTGGCACACTTCTTAAATGGCAAGCCCAATGTAAGGATGCTGCTGACAAGATAATGATATCTTTTTTCCGCCCTTTATCTTCTTTGATTGGGATAGATAAAGGGATCTGCAAGCACTAAAGCTTTATAACTTTATCTTAATAATTTGATTGCCATTGCACCAAGTGCAAATGCTTCAAATCAGGCTGCAATAGCAGCCACTTCACGCTGGGGCCCACCAATGATCAGTGATTTTAGAGCTTATTTGACAAAGGCGAGGACAAAAACAGAAACAAGAAGAAAGCCTTAATTCCAAATTCAATTAGAGTCAGCTATATAAATTTTTTCTCGTCATTACGTTCTATCATGCACTAAGTCAAGTGTGAGACCCAATTGCTCCATATCTTTCCTAACTAAAGATTCCCAAGTCAACCTAGGTCATCCTCTCCCTCTCCTCTGGCCATCCTACTGAGTTTGATCCCCCTCACAATTGGAGCATTTGGTGGTTTTTGTTGGACATGTCCAGAAGTGGGGACAAAAAAACTAAAATCCCAACTAAATTGAATGAATCTTTTGATTTTCTATTGGCCAAGCTTCATTTCATAGACGCAACTGTAATAAAAGTTGATCAAAAGTCAAATTCCACTGAAACACTAACATAAATACAAGAGACCTCAATCTACTACCATGTGACTACCCTCCCAGGTCTACCTTACATGACACAGGTTTGACAGAATGGATGATAGCATCTATCCTACAGGAAACAGCAACGTGAGAAAGTTCCACACAACACCCAAAATGCCTATAGAGATTGAAATCCATTTTTGAGAGAGGGTGACACGCTTGTTTTTGATAACTTACCAGGGTTAGCAAATTGGCATACAGAAAAATCTTTTAAGTCAATACGTTTGATTAAGGCAGAAGCCTTTTTTATTTGGTCATCAGTTGCTTTAGGTGCCATGGCATCAGAATCTGAATGAAGCTGCAAAAAGATGACCAATGTTTAGAGCAAAGATAATAACATCTATTTGAAATCAACTGTAGAACAGTTCTTACCTCTTCAATTTGTCTGATATCATCAGAATATGGAAGATATATCATTTGCATGCCTGGTGGCTCCACCTGACCACCAGCACTAATAATCTCATCCTATGAAATTTAGGAGAGCAGTGAGTTATGGTATGATTGAACAAAGCAATTGCCATTATTTGAAAGCCATGCAAACAAAAATAGTAACTACAGTCTGCTGACAAATTCATCTGTAAACCATAATTTCACTTCACTCATCATGTAGTTTGAAAGCTGTGTTTGAAACAAGGATGCTGAAGCATGTACAATTTTCATTACTCAGTTACATGATGCCAAAGTAAGTGTCCTCTAGTGCAAAGCATAACCAAGAATGATGTCCAATTCAAAATGCTCAATCAGCAAATCACATTATTACAATACAGTAAAGGAAAAAGGAGATGAGACTGCATTATTTAACATAACTCAGTGATTTGCTTGCTAAATGATGATGTATTACATTTGATACACAAGAAGAAAAAAAAAAAAAAATGATGAATGAAGATTCCCATTCAAAAAGTCTTGATTGATCTCTTAGAAAAAGTTGTCTCAAACAAATGAAGCCTAATTATTTGCAGCCTCCCATGCCATGTAACCCTGATAACAATCGTATCATCTTTAACAAGTGGTCAATTACAGAACTCTTAAGCAAAATGTGCCAATATTTTTCTTTTTTTAGTGCAGTGACACTAACTAACAGCAAAAATAGCATAACTAGGACCAATGATGTAGCAGCATCAAGAATATATGAAGAATACCACATGGCAAGATTCCCTACCAGTAATCAGTCACAGCTAACACAACAATGTTGGCACATTTATGCAAGCAACAGAAAACCAACACTCTCGCAGAATCTATCAGGTCACGTGGTGTAACAAGAATTTAAGCACAAACATAAGATTTATCTCACTTGTGCAACAAGAGCAACCAACTGAGGTCGAGATGAGCTGCCATAGAAAGCAACTGCAAAACTACAAAAGACAAATGATCAAGTGAATAAGCATTATCATTCATCTAAAAATTGTCACAAGAAGGATGGAGTTATGTGACCAAAAAATTCCATATGCCCTTGATCAATACCTGGGTACAGGAATATAAAGCAAACGCACATAAACAGAAAGCACTAACCGTTTAAGCCGTAACATAGATTTATGCAGAGCAACAAAAACACATGTGCTACCAATCACTTCCTGCAACAGATAACAATCAAAATAATCACTTGTTATATACTACAAAAGTGAAAAGTTGAAAAATACACAGACCAAGTAATGAGATGATTTGTAAGGTGGTAACTTAGAGAATATTTTGTAACTGGTCCTATGAGAACTTGAACACCATAATTTTTATCACAAAAATGTCACTAATTACTAACAATGACATTGATCATAACCATTATTTGATAAATGAACAGAAAATAAATGGGGGCAAAGAGGTTTAAAAGTGTTTCGATATTCCTTGATTTCTCTCATTCACCTCTCATCCAAAGTGTGAAGTACATAACAAAATAGATATATTAAGTTATTAAACCAGTAACTCTAAATAAATGTGATACATACATGGTCGCATCAAATTTGCAATGTGACACCTCATAGCTGGGCAACCATTTGAACACAGGGGTTGTTTGGCATTAGGACTTTGAAATCCATGAATTTGAATTTGAATGGAAATTTCCTTGTCCATATCATGGCAACATCAATAACAAAGCCTCAATCCCAAAGTTAATTGAGGTTAGCTAAATCATGGGAATTCAGTGTTTGGTCTGCTTTTTTGTTTCCTTTGCATTTTAATGAAAATATATCCCTTAACACGATAAACTTATCTTTAAAAGGTAAAGGCTAATATTGTAAACTTGTAGTTTTGAAAATCCCCTTACAAGGGATTTGGTAAAAACAACCTCCCTCATGAGATTTCAAATCCCTCATTCTTAAGAAGTTTCAATTTCTTATGAATGGCCAAATGTCACCCTCTCTTTTTAGACCATGCATACCCAACAAGGGAATACATCAAAGACTTCAAATTTATGAAATCTAGCATCCCCAAATTCTCATACTAAATGACCTCGTAAAGACAAATTCTCATAAACAAAGATGAAAAGCTACCTACATGTAAATACAATTAGCATCTTCAAGCAATCAAATTTCCATCTAAACTGAAGATCTTCAATGGTACACCCCAAAATTAAGAGTCTTGACATTTATGTTAGAGGTCTTAGGTTTGAATCTTCCTAGAAGGGGGTGTGGAATTTAAGGGAACGGAGAGCTATCTTCTGTTGTGTAACTTATGGCCCAATGGACCTCCTGATCTGCTAAAAAAAAAGCTACCTTCTAAATCAATAATTGAAAGAATTGTACTAGCAATTGTTCTCATGGCATAGTTAACACTAGCCAATAGAATTTGGCACCAACATTGTGGCCTTCAAGCAAGGCCAATCCCTTTGCTTTCATGTGAAGAAAAGAGCTCCTCTTGTACAAGCTAATGGGGCATTCTGGCCCCCAAGCAAAAGCCACATCTTTCCATAAGAAGAAAGTGGCATTCGATTAAATGGTGACCTGTCTAAGCAAATAGAGTTGGCTTGAGAATTTTCTATGCATGCTTCAATAGCCAATTTGTAGAGAGCTTACTGTGAAAGGATTGGTACAGGTACCATTCACATAACTCAAGCCAACCAATCATGATAGGAGTCAACTCATTATTCCCAAAATTTGTTTTAAGCCCAATTAAATACATCTAAGAAAAAGTTTCTCCAAATCTCTGCCACAAGACCAGCCCAGATATTATGGCCATATGTTTATTCCTTCATTCTACTACCATAACACCAAACAAATCATTCTCCAAAGACTTTAAAGACTGCTAAAAGCTGGCATCTTCCATGAAAATCATTAGAAGCATCAACAACATCCCTTTTTCACAAGTCTTTAATCCCAAACAATGATTAGGAATCAGAACCTTATCTACATCACAAGTCTTCAACATTTTCTCAATCTACTGATTAATTAGCCAAGAGGCCATCTAAGTCCATGCCTTCAAACAAAGGCCATTTATCAAGACTCCAAATAAATATCTGAATAGAAATCATAAATGAAGTCTTTCATCTCAAGTTCTTCACAATCCACCTATTAGTCTGCACCTTCCTTATAAAATCTAATATATTATGAGGCCAATTATTCCTCCAGGAAATCTCCTCTACAAATGAATGACTCAAAGATAACATATTTTTTCATTTGAATAAAAAGAAATATAACTCCAAGAAACAACTTTATTAACATATGAAGAGATCACACATCATTAATCACTTCTGCAGCAACAGACTATAAAACAAAAAACATGATATTGAATGAAAAGTTGTTCAATATAGTAAGAGAAGCAAGAACTAGAAGAACCTTGTCACTAGGAAAAACAAATGTTGAAGGCTTAATGTTGTGGTAGTCTTTTAAGCAACTTAGTGGCTTGAATCCAATAAGATGAAGCTGTCCTGTAGAAACTCTTTTTATCTCTGCCAACTCCTCCACAGAGAACTTGATGATCTCACTAAATAGTAGATTAAACTATTAGACCAAACACGCAGTAAAAAACTAGGCTCATTTTATCTAAACTGAAATAACAAATGATAAAAAGAATTGGCACATCAACCTTTGCGCCAACCAAATTCAACGTTAAATAATTATCGCTACCAAAGGAAAATTTTGACTATGACTAATGGATCTCTGGGCATTATGTTTAACAATTTCAAACTACAGCAATTTTTTCCATTTTCATTCTTTCAGTCTTATGCTTGTTCATTCTAGAAAAATCATGACTCAAGAGCCAAAAAGGCCACTTGAAATTACAAAACTATGTGATCATAAAGAAATGAAGCTCAGTTATTTTCACATGCACAAATATTGCTGCTTCAAAATTCACAGACAGTTCTTACTAAAAAAAAAAGCTTCATTTAAAAGAATGACATAATCACAAGAATGTTGCCATGAATCTAATGAATGTTGCCATGAATCTATGAAGGGATAAAAATTCCTTGGGAAATAAGTTCCCTTTGACTTAGCTTTTTCGTTACAAAAGTTGATGCACACAAAAGTAGTAAAGATGCTTACTTTTTGTAAAGCTGATAGCGTTGTGCTGGTTCTTTCATCAGTCCACCAGTGTCGGCACATAAGTAAGATCTTTCTACCTACACAACATTTACACATAGCTGAAACAAAATCTACTCCAAACATTGTCAATCCACAATATGTTAAATCATTTCAACAAGCAACATATGCCCATAATTTTTTATGCTTAACTCAATACCTCTGGCAAGCTATTTTATTGTAAAGTTGAGAATAATGCGAAAATAAGAAAATCTTCCAAAAATTAAGTATTTTTGATCCCGCAACAACATCATTAATCTGGAAGAGTTCATAGAAAGCAAGGCTGTCATTAGCATTTCCCGCTGTATTCCCCCCAGCTACCCAACCCCAATTTACTTCTAATATTGTCAATTCTTGTACTTTGGCACTTTCTCTAGAAATTACAATTTACACTAGTAATGCCATTTAACCCATTGCCCAAACAGACATTCCCAATTGAGCAATCAACCAGGAGAAACAAGCTTTAAAACTGCTAGCCATAAAAGGTGAAAAATTACAACATCCAGTAAATAATTTAAAAGTTATCTCGAATTGTTAATATAATTTTGTTAGGTCTCAGAGATTTAGGGTTAGAGTTAAAAGAAAGAGAAGAAAATATTAGGGATTTGAGAGGGCGAGAGAGATTAGAAACATGCAGAAGCTAAAAAGAGAGAAAAATTTGTAAATTCTGCTGTATTCCTGCTTTGTCTCCATCCAATGACATTTATAGAGTAGGATAAGCTCAACATAACGCACTGGTTAACAAAATACAACACAACGCACCATTTATTCACAGTGATCCCAACACCATTATTGGACATTTACACAGGCAGTTACAACAGCACAACAGAAAAGAAATCAACCAATCCCGTCAGCCATAACAAGTGCCCTCCAGTGACAATAACCTTGTCCTCAAAGCTGGAAAGTTGGAAACTAAGAAGAGATGAAACTCAAAGCTTCCCACATGGCATCTTCTGGAGCTATATTGGACCATTGAATCAACATCTTGACTACTGCTTTATTCTGCCTTTTCACTAGCCATCTACCCGACACAGCCAAAGGTTCTATCAAAGATTGGTTCACTTGATTTGTGAGAAGTAATTGAGACATATAATGACTTGGTCTACCCACTGACTTTTTCAGCAAGGAGACATAGAAAATAGGGTGGATTGTAGCACTTGCAAGCAACAGAAGTTTATGAGCCACCTGCCCAATCTTCTCCAAAATCAAAAAAGGCCCATAATACTTGGAAGCAAGCTTCATATTCTTTTTGATAGCTACTGAAGTTTATTTATAGGGTTGCAGTTTTAGGTACACCCATTCACCCACTAAAAATGATCTGTCAAACATCCCCTTATTGACATAGTGTTTCATTCTTTGTTAGGCCCTCAAGAGTTGTTCTCAGAGCAATTTGGTCAAATGCTGTCATTCTTGGAGTAGAGATTCAATAGAAGCCACTTTAGGCTGATCCAATGGCAACTCAGATAATTAACGTGGAGCAAATTCATATAAGGCTTAGAATGGGGGCATAGCTAAGGCTAAATGGAGGTTGTTGTTATACCACCATTCAACTAGATGTAGCCATTTGCTCCATTAATATGGTTTCTGAAATGTCATACAACACCAATAGATCTCTATACATCTGTTAGTTTGACCAACAATTTAAGAATAGTAAGCTATACTTAAGTGAAAATTAGTAACTAATTGCTTGAATAACTCTTGCTAAAACAAACTAGAGAACACCTTATCTTGGTCAGAAACAATGGAGTTAGGCCTCCCATATACTTTTAAGATGTTTCCTATGAACAATTTAGCCACTGTCAAAGCAATAAAAAAATGAGACAAAGCTAGGAAATGCCCATGTTTACTGAACCTATCAATGACTACCATTATAACATCCTTAACCTTTAATCTAAGCAATCCTTCTATAAAGTTCATACTGATGTCCCTTTAAGCTTGTTTGGGCATAGGAGGGGATTGGAGCAGACCAAGACTCCTTACAATTTCCCCTTTACACCTTTGGCAAGTTTCACGCTATTATACAAATTCACAAACCTGGCTTTTAAGTCCTGGCCAATAATG